>JAODKN010000041.1:2471316-2489221 GCA_026774425.1 Petrocephalus zakoni
CCCCCCCCCCCCCCCCCCCCCCCCCCCCCCCCCCCCCCCCCAGCATGAACCCGGCCATTTACTTTTGCTACGATTGCTGGCATTTCTCCTCTGCTCATCTGGCGCTCAGGTTGCCTGCGGGAGATCTACTCCTGCCCCCTCTCTCATGATGAAAGCCTGTCTGAGCTGGCTTGGTACTAACCTGGTTGAGTAACTTTAGCCCTAAGGGAAAAGGAATCAAGTATCTGTGAGTTTTTTGGGTGTTTTTGAAGCCCTCTCCTGTTTAAGGCTTGTGTGGAGGGTGGGATAAGAGGTGAGCTGGTCAGTGGAACTGTGGTGTTCAGGTCACGCGTGTGTGTGTGTAACTGACAGAACCGTTTCAGCCATGCAAGCCAGCGAGTGTGAATGGGCAGCCTAACGTGGGACTTTCACCTACTGCTGCCTCATGAATTGGATCATTGAGCTCGCTGCGGACTCTAGGTTTCTGACTGCACTGTGCAGGCCTGTCTGAAGGTGTGTGGGTAAATTTTCCCCCGGAAATGGTAACAGAAATTCTCTAGCTTCTATTCTGTCCCCTAAATGTGTGACTTGGAATTGGCTATACTGGTGGTGAATTAAACATGGGTTTGTGTGATGACGCGATTGTCATTAGGTTCAGTGCTTGATTATCTCTGAACTTAGGGTTAAGGGTCTGGGATATTGGGGTCTCCTTGCTTTGACTAAAACCCATTTCCCTGTGCTCTCCCCTCCCCAGACCATCTACGGGAAAACGTGAAACGTGGCCCAGACATGGAGGACGGCAGCGGCCTGATCGAGTTTGACGTGCCGGAGTTCAGCAGCACTGTGCTCAGCCAGCTGAACGAGCTGCGGCTTCAGGGGAAGCTCTGTGACATCGTGGTGCACATTCAGGGCCGGCCCTTCCGCGCCCACAAGGCCGTGCTGGCGGCCAGCTCGCCCTACTTCCGTGACCACTCCGCCCTTGGCACCATGAGCGGCCTCTCGCTCTCAGTTATCAAGAGCCCTGAGGTATTCGAGCGCCTTCTTGCCTTCTGCTACACCGGCCGCATGGCGCTGCCGCTCAAGGATGTGGTCAGCTTCCTCACCGCCGCCAGCTTCCTCCAGATGCAGGCCATAATCGACAAATGCACACAGATCCTGGAAGGCATCCACTCCAAGATCAGCCTGCCCCCTGGTGGCAGTCCAGAGGAAGACAGCCCCCGGGGCAGCCGTGATGGCTTCAAAGATGGGGGTGCCTTCCTGAACCCCGTGCAGGTCTCTCCCCCCTATTTCCCTCGGCAGCCGCCGGCTCTCCCAGGCACTGCTGAGGCCCGGCCTGATCCGGGAGGTAAGGGCCCGCCCCGGCCGCGTGGGCCAGAGGAGGGCCAGTCAGACCGCGGTAGCAGCAGCGACGGGGCCCCGGAGCAGGAGCAGGAGGCGGAGCTGGAGCAGGTGGAGCTGATTGGTCGGGACGGGCAGGTGACAGATGTGCGCGTCAAGATGGAGAAGGCGGAGCGGCCCAGCTGCTCGGACAGCTCGTCAGCGGGCGACGACGGGTACCACACGGAGCTGGTGGACGGCGAGCAGGTGCTGGCAGTCAGCGTGGGCTCCTACGGCCCGGTGCTGCAGCCGGCCGGCTACACCTACCCGCCGCTGTCCGCCTCGGCCTTCGTCAGCCTCAGCAGCGCCAGCCCCTCACGCTCCATACTGAGCGGTTTCCGCGGCGGCCGCGCCCGCCCCAAGCGGCCCGCCGGCGCCTCCCCCGAGGCTCCGGGCCGCCCCAAGCCCTTCAGGGAGGATGGGGAGAGCGTCGGCGCAGTGGTGGCGGCCGCTGCCAGCCCCGCGGCGAGCTTTGAGACCGACGTCCGGGAGCGCAGCCTGCGCGGCCAGTGGTACCCCTACAGCGAGCGTCTGGTCTGCATCTACTGCGGCAAGTCCTTCAACCAGAAGGGCAGCCTGGACCGCCACATGCGGCTGCACATGGGCATCACGCCATTTGTCTGCAAGTTCTGCGGCAAGAAGTACACGCGCAAGGACCAGCTGGAGTACCACATCCGAGGGCACACAGACAACAAGCCCTTCCACTGTCAGATCTGCGGCAAGTGCTTCCCCTTCCAGGGCACCCTCAACCAGCACCTGCGTAAGAAGCACATGGGCGCCGTGGATGGCGGCAGCCACGCCGACTCCCCTGAGCGGACGGAGGCCCCCGGCACCGGCGACGCCACCCCGCTGGCCGAAGAGCCGTCTGGCAATGGCGAGGGCAGCGCCAGGGGCAGCCCGCAGGAGTCCCCACGTGGCTCCCGCTGTGATTTTTAGGTCTCTTTTGTGTTTCGTCGTTTCTCGTCGGAGCATCATGGGGGTGGGAAGGGGAAAAGAAAATGAATAGTTTTAACTGTCAGTGGTTTTAACTGGGAATGCAGCCTCCTGCCCCATTATCCGGTGCGCGACTCGCACCCTCCGTCAGGGTTTTCTATGTCTCGTCAGTCGTTAAAGGGAGTCGATGGACAAAATGTGGAAATTAAAAGGTGCTTTTAAAGGATTCTCTCAAAGGGAAGGTGGAAGTTAAGTATTAATAATTAACGTGGGGGTGGGCTGAATAATCAAGGCCCCCCCCCTTTCAGTTTGGTGTTTTTTCCTGTTTTAATCTTTGTGTGTTAAGCATATTTGCAAAGTAATATAGGCATGATGCAATAAGACAAGTAATAATGTGAAAGCTCAGATAAGCGATTCTCCTCATATCACGTCTTGGCCTGACCTCCTTTTGCACACCAGGTTGTGGAAGAAGCAGTAGCTTTCTCACGAGGAATGTTGTGTTTTTTTTTTTTTTTGTGTTTATTTTAATTTTTTTTTGGTTACACATCCATATCTTACCTCATGATACATAAACATGCTCATAACAGACAGTGTTGTAACATTTTCCGTGGGTTCTACCTCATAGCCAAGGACCCGGAAGGATGACGTTTACTTTAACAGAGAAAAAAAAAAAACACAAGGGGTCCCTGCGTTACGCTAGGGGGAGCCTGAGCAAAGCGTGTGTGTCGCATTCAGGCCGGGGGTGGCATGGCGAGGGTGCGTACCGTGCCATCAGCACGGCCTGTGTCGGCTGGCCGCTGCTGTCCAGGGCCTTGTAGTTTACCTGTGAGCGTGCACCGGACTCACGCGTGTAATCTTGGCGTATGGATGGCGGTGTCACACGCGTGGTCTGCTTTTTCTGCTCTGTCTACCACGAAACTAACCTCACTTCGCTTGTGTGCGTGTGTATGTCTATATGTATATGTGTGTGTGTATATGTATATATATATATATACACACACACACACACACACACACACACACACATGTGCTATAATATATAGAAATGCTGAGGATAGTGCTTACTGCAGTAGCCAGGAAGCCCCCCTGCAGGAATGTCCTTTCTCTCACCCTTCAGAAGCCAGCTCACATTAATATGACCTTTCATACAAAGCTTGTAGAAAGGGGATTTTCCTGTCCAATGGTGACGGATGTGGGCCTAGTCAGTCGGGTAGTGTACACTACGCACCCAGGCACACGTGTAAAAACGGCGTCGAGCAAACGAGTGAGCAGGACCCAGCGTGCGTGGTGTGTGCGCAGCGTCTTATTAAAGTGATTGGAACACGTGGACACAAGTGACATGCCGCATCAAATTACCCAGCTGCGCTTAATTCCCCCACCCCCTTCTAGTAATTCTGTGCATACTGCTAAGATTTGGGACATATTTCTTTTTCTTCCTGTTTGTAATTGTTTGGGCCTGATGCCCCGTGGGAAGGCTCCCATGTGGCTTTGTGTGTTTTTGGTCACCGGCCGAAGCCAAGGAGTTTAAGGTTTAGAATTGAGAAGAACTTGAGCGCAAAGATCCAAAGTCAAATCGTGGGTGCAGTTTGTATGTGGAAATGGCCTGTTGAGTGGAAGTTGACCGGCGGAGGTGGAACCACATCTGTGGTTCTGTCCGTCTGAGGAAGCAAGCTGGTACAAGATTATTATTTCTATTATTACAATTTTGTTGGGCAAAAGTAGTTTTGGTTTTTGTTGTAGTTTTGACTTTGGACAAGCTTAGCTCCTAGCCTGTTACGTAACCCCTGTGAAACAGCACTTAGTCCGCCAGGTTTAAACCTCACAAGCTGCTGGTTATGAAATAACTCGGCTGTTTGCGAGATTCCCAAAGTGTTTGCTGGCACTTCACTTGGACCTTGACACTCTGTCATTTGTATGTGTGTAATGTCTCACTCATTCACAGTATTGTAAAAGGAGGAAATCTTACTATGGTCAAAGAGTCCAGCCGTGTGTTTGAAATATATCTTCTGAACTGTGTCACCATCTTGTGTTCAAACGTGAGCATGGGCCAGGCTGTTAAAAGTTTGAAATATAATACTTAATATGAGAGAAATATTGTGGAGAGATGCAATCAAAATTGCACTTAGGTCTGTGATGCCTCTTGCGGTCGTCTAGCATACCTGCATGGTTAGTTTCTAACGTCTTGCTGCTTCCATTGTGCGCGCTCTGTGTGCGTTTCTCACGGGTGCGCCATCGGTCCCGACAGCGTTACTGTGAAGTCCCGACGCACCCGGACACGCTGCTGTCTTAACTGCGGTCATCGCCCTTGTCCACTCTACATTAAATGCCATAACAGTGTTTTGGTTTACATGCTTCAGAGAACGTGAACTTTACCTTTGTTGTCTTATCCTTCTGGGCTTTTGTTGGTGAATGTGCCACCACATGCTGCCACGTCAGTCCGAGCTCTGTGGACCCCCCCCCCCCATCTCAGAACATACAGGTCTGGTTGTAACTTAGGCAGATATTGCCGTAACAGGCAGGACTCTGCTGCAGAACCTAGAACTTCTCCTTTCAGTCAGGGGTATAAATTCTTCCATTATGTGAAAAGCCTAGGTTCTTCTGTACATGGGCAGGTGTTTAGCAAGGGCACACTTAACACCTGCTTTGCCTCTCGCTGCCTTCGGGGGCTTTCCAGTCTGGGGGGGGGGGTCTTCTGTTTGGTTTAAGGCATTTTTTGTGAATAACCCCATTTTTTTTTGGTGCAGATTTCAGCATGTAGTTTTCAACCAAAGACCCCAACCAAAAAAAACAAATCCAGGTTTCACATTTCATTTTACCTCTTGGTTTCATCTCTTGCTCTTTCTGGATAGGCATGGAAATGTGCATATACAGTTGTTTTTGGAGGAAATGGAGGAGATAAGGTCTGCAAAGCAGTAATTGCGTGCTGCGTGAACATGTTACCTCATGGCAGTTGAAGGTAGACTAAGCCATACCCATAATCCTCTGCTACAAGAGGCTTTTTAAAGGAGGGGGTGCTTGAAGTACAAGAGGTCACCTCCCCAACACGTCAATACATTGGATCCTCATCTTAGCAGAAGACGACTTGTCACCTCACTCCCGTGCTGTACCCTGCCTCAGATCCGGTCTCTACTCTTAATCATGAGCCACACTAGTGCACACGATCCGTTCCTCGTGCAGAGAAGGGAAGGAACTGTCGCACAGAAACATTGTTGGCAAATAGGAGAGTGACCTTTAGGCCATCTGGGTTTGGCGTGGCACCATTTTATTAGAACATCTGACACATACTGTGATACCAGACAAACACTGATTTAAGGTGGTTATCGCACAGTTGAGTCATTTGTGTACAGTCTGGTAATCATATTGTCTCCTCAAGGAACTTAGCATGCATACGTGCACAGACGTATGTATGTAAATAATCTACACATGTAAATATATAATGTAAATAATTTAACTTTTTATATTGCTACTGAGTTTGTTTTTTTTTTTTTTTATTCCACCTGCCTGTAAGGGTACAGAATCCTCAGACTTTCTTCTGTGACAGTACTAAATGAGTCTGGTATATGTGCTGTGATGCCACCGCCATTGGACCCTAGCATTAGTGAGGCCCTTCCGCTCTGTGTTTCTGATGAGCGTGCTCAGCTTTGGACCCACTCTTGGTTTTATACCTTCTAGTTACCTTCTGAGCGAGTAAGGAGCGTAGCATTTCGGTGGGTCGGTAACTGTGAAGACCAGGGCAGTCACTCTTGCTTCTCAAGGTCCCCAGCTGCCGACGGCTCTCGGGGGGGTCCGGGCACGCTTCCGAGATTCCCGCCGTGTGCGCTGCTTCAGGTCGCCAACAACTCTGCTTCTGTGACCCGCTTTCATTTCGAAATGTGTATTCCAAAGGGTGTTTATGGAACGTACTCAGATTCCCACTTTGAGGGACTCAACTATAAAAGGCCTCAAAAGGTTTATTTTTAGGGATGTTTTATTTTTACCCTTGAATGGTGCTTTTAGACTGGTCAGGTTTATTTATTAATTTTCTATATAAATGAGTATATGAACATATATACATGCATACATACACTCACTATCGGGGGGCGGGATACATGCAATACTTATTAAAAAGTATACATACTAATACAGCCATATTCTCAAATCAGCTGACCGTGACACTCAGTTGAATTCACTCTTTTTGTTCAAAACTTCACAGAAAAGGCTAGATGATTGGAGGCCTGAAACAATGTATAAGTATGAATTAAAAATGAGTTTACAGGGAAGGCTGTTGTACTAATTACAAATTACAGCTTGCCCTACTTTCTTGTTTTAAACTGAATACCTTCAGGTAGTTTATGAACACTGATCTGGTCAAAAAAGTGAAGTCTTCCATTGCTTTGAGAAAAACATTTCCACTGTGTATGATATATAAGAGCAATAACTTGTTTGGTATGGCAGTGCACACGGCCCATGGCGAGTGGCGGGCTGCCTGCCTGCTCTCTACACGCATGGAAGCTAACTGAGGGAGATGTTTCAGCCGAGCGGCAGATTTAATATGCTGATTTATTTTTCTACGTTTTTGTGAATGTTTGGACAGGTCGAGTGAACATGCTTATAGGGTGCAGGCTTTTTTTTTTTTAAACTCCCAACCCCTAACCCTTCTGGCCCTTGCTGTCAGTACTCCCCCCATTGGAATCGGCGGTGCATGATAATACTACGGTAACGCGGTCAAGTGCAGTGCCGCCCGGTGTGTTTTTATTAATTACTTTGAGGGGGGGAGAAAAAAAAAAACCTGCACCTCCGTCTGTGTCAAATACTAAAGGGAAGGTGAGCAGAACACCTGGACAACCCCCCCCCCCCCCAAAAGGTCACTTTGTACTGATACTAATCATCTGAGCTGGCCTGAGTCAGAGCCTTAGTAATTAGTCTTTTAATCCTGCCTGTTATTGTCGTTGTTATTTTATCGAGCTCATTGTTCTCAACTCACAGGTCAGTTTCTGCATGTCATGTTTCTTAACGGGACAAACAAAGTAGAACTCAGGGTTTTTCAGTACTGCAGTGTGCCCAACAGGCATGCACTCCTGGAAAATGCACTTCTTTCAGTGGGGCGATGCTGCCTCAGGCCAGCGTTGCTCCTCAGTTTTCTGCCTCAAGGCTCTCTGCCCACGCTTTTTATCCCATGTTCCATTTCTCGGGAAAGGGGGGGCGGCTTTAATTCCGTCTCTGACAGGTGTTCGGCCACCTACTTATAGTCCACTGTAACTACAACCTCACAACCCAACTGTGAACCTCAGAACTCTACTGTTTTTATATGACTGAAGTAAATGAAGCTAGTTAGAGCTGATGCTGAAACTATTAACTTGCCATTTACGAATTTATTTTATAGCATGAAATATAAGATATATTTATTCAAATGATATATATATTTTACCCATAATCATTCTGTGCTGCTTTATATTTTGTTCTTAAGCTTGTAAATTGCTTTTTTATGATACAAAGAAATGTCAATGGAAACAGTTGCGTTTGTTTGTAAAATAAAGATGCTGATTTGGCAATACCGGTGTCCAGACTTTTGATTGACTGCGCTTTTCTGAGATTTGGGGTGGTTTTGTCTACCAGCTACTACCAGCAGATGGCGCTGTTGTATAGAATGAGGGGGCTGTATCCACTATCGTGGTTAAAATCAAAAGTTCAGATAGAATATATGTAGTTGTAACGTTATTGATTATTGGTCTTAATTAATTTTTATTTGGAATTTAAGTGTACCGCTAATGTGATGAGGTGCAGTATTCTGCAGGTACTGTCCCCCCGAAATGTGGGCTTTCATTTTAACTATCTTCGAGTATTGAATTATATTCCAAAGTGATGTAACTAACCAGCCCTGCTATTTTATTTGAAAATATTATAGCCTAATTCATAGGAATCCGGACATGGTTACGCATTAACTATTTTTTCACTCTAGTAAACAACATGGCAGTGTGGCGTAATGCAACACGATAAAAATAGCCGTATCGCCAGCGGCTGGCAATATGATTTCCAGGAAATGTCTGTTACGTGGGCCTGACACAAAGAGCAGCGGTGTGTGTGTTTTCGTGTTGTGTAGTTCGTAGACAACTATATTAAAACTGGTCAGGATTGGCTGCATAACCCCTAAGAGTGAACGGTACGTGATTTAAAAGGCCATCTAAAAAAATGTATGTCGCATTTTGTGAGTTGTCTGAGGCGAAATATAGTATTGGATATAGGTGCTCACTAAAATATAATCCATATTGCCTATAGCATCTCATTTTGTATGTAATCTATACAGCGCTCTAATTATGCAGTTCATTTTACAGCTTTAGGTAGAAGACAGTGCAAGAACAGCACCTGCGCACTCAGGGAAAATATACATAGACGATTGGCTGTGCCATTGGTGGGCGTGACCGGCACGCAAAAGAAGACGCGTGATTCGCTGGAGCGTCCATCCGTCAAAGCGGCCGCTCCTACCTGACGGATCTCGGTGTCAGGTCCGCGTCCGCACCGTGTCGGCGCTCCGCTCCGCGTTGCATGTTGCTGGCCATGCACGGATGATATGGCATGCCTGCCTCCCACGAGGAAGTGCTATAAATGCGTGCGTGGGGCTAATGCTCTGCTGGGCTCCTAATCCGCGTCCCGGCCGCGTTTGCGTCTAGCTGACCTTGCGTTTTAGCGCCGTAGTGTGGCGCTCCCATTCACTGTGGCCGGGATCCATCGGGGCGCTCAGACGCGGCAGCCGAGGGACGACATCCGACGGAAGGTAAGCGAGCATCTGTACAGTGAGGGACGGGGCGGTGTGAGCCTCCCTGCATCGGCCATCTGGAAGTGGGTCCCCCACCACCGAGGATGACATTTACGGGGGGGCGGGCGGCTGCCCGACTGGCGTCACCGCGCGGGATCGCGCACGCGGCGCGTATTTATCCGCGATACCAGTCGCCGATCGTGCCTCTCTGCACATTGTACTGCGTGCATATGGGCTGTTGCATGGGTCATTGGCCCTTTCAGTTTATATGCGTTTGTTGCCATTAAGAGGTTTGTACATGTAGTACATTATGCATGTATAAAATGTGTTGGGGGGGATCCTTGCCTGGAGGCTCTGGCTAGGGTCACATTCGGGGAAATACGGGCTGCTGAGACGGCCATGCTGGATGTGGGTGCCGGGGCGGCCCATCACCGGCCGGGTTTGAGCACACGGTGTAGCTCTTTCTGGACCCCCTGTGTGTGTAATTGGGTTTGCGGTGATTTTTGGGGCTGCTTATTTATTACGCAAAGCGGGGTGCTGATAAGCCCTTACCTGTTGAAGGCGGTCAGGTTTCTGGCTCTGCCGTCTTATCAGTCTCCTCATGGGGGTTCCTGCTAGGCTGCCCAGATAACCCATGTCATCCCGGACACTTTGGGCTAGGACAGGATCTGCAAACTACCGTTTCAATTAAAGGGAGCTGGGTTTCGCTTAAGCGCTGAGTTCTTGCTGCGCGCTGATTGGTCAGCCTCCTGTAATGACGCATGCATTGCTATATGTTAATGGGAAAGAGCTGGATGGAGTCTTTCAATCAAGGAAACGAACCATTCAAAGCACAAGCAGAGCTGAACTATTTAGCCAGAGCCGCGGGGCGGTGCCCGGGAAAGCAGAAGAACCAGAAGGGGCACCTGGGCCCTGCCCACAGGCGCCGAGGACGCTCCTTCGCCGCGGAGTCTCACGGACGTTTCCGCTACCGAATGGTTCGCCACCCCCCCAGCAGCGTGCCCGTAGCCTGCTGTCTTTTCAGTTCCAATAATCACTCTGCCTTTTATAAACAAGCAGATAAATAAAGTTCCCAATTCCCCTCGGAGATGAGGAGCACGGCCTGGCCAGTAGTTAATGCTTTTGTTTACTGATGGTGCACATTTTTACAGTTGCTGTGTAATGGCTCCTGCTGCACTTGTAGGCTGTGAGCTCTCGCTTCCTGTTCCTCTGTCGTGCAGAGTGCCTGCTCAGCTGATGCCCAGGATGAGCCCCTGCCTGGTACTGAATGCCTCTGTGCTGCTGCTTTCCCCATTTTGCTCGCCCTGACATCCACCGGCTGCTGTCTCCTCGCTCTCTCTCGTTGGCCTTTACTATGAGGAACACCGGGCGCTGTTCCAGCTGCTGTCTGCTATCAAGCCCCAAGCTAACATTAATTAAATCTTTGAACCTGCATGCTTAATGCTCCCTCTGGGCAGGAAAATGGCGTTGAACTCGGGGGGCCACGCCTTTGTAGCTGGCGAGGAGCTGGTGACCGCCCGTACGTGGCTCCCTCGGGTGCGTGACAGAAAGTGAGGTGGTGGTTGCGCCTTTCTGGTGAAGCTTCGGCGTGACGTGTCGTACACGGTATGCCGTTTGCCGCCCGCAGGCTGCTGGGGAGATGAGCTTGTCATGTGGCTACCCCCAAGGCACGGTTTGTTTTTGGTGTAGAGGGTATTAATGTGTAATGTATAGGGCAGCGGTGGGGAGTGTCTTCCTGGTGCCCTGTGCTGGGCTGGTGTGTGGCTCAGTGCTTTAGGCTGCTGTGTCTCTGCTTGGAAGGTCTTGGGCTCAAATCCCAGGCTCCGCAAAGTGGGCACTTGGGCAAGGTCCCCACTCGCTATAGGGACTGTCTGATACTGCTTTTCAAAAATTTATGGGTAACTATTACCTTAAAACCATGTTTTTAGTCATTTATAGACGCATTCATAACAAATAATGCATTCCTAAAGCATTATAAACATGACTATAAATATCAAAAGGCATAACGCATAGCCGTGAGTATTAGGCATTATGAATGCTTTATGAAGTTCTCATCTATAATTCACTATAGATCCCTTCATAATGCATTAAAATGGCAGCTATAAGTATTAAGGATGTACTGCATTAAAAAGGTATCTATAGTGAATTATAGATGAGCGCCATAGAGCACTCATAATGCACATGACTGTTATACCTTTTTATAAATGGTTATAGGTAGATTTATAGTACTTTATGAATGTTACAATGAGTCGTAAGAACAGTTATTAGGCCTGATGAATATGTGCTTCAGAGAAAGTGTTGCCACAGTGTGTTGCTTATGTGCTGTCCTCCAGGTTAACAGTAAAGCGGGGAAAAAAATGTTGCCCAGGTAGCTCCTGGTAGTAATAAGTGGGGTATTTACAGGCAGATCCAGCTTTGTCCCCTAGTCCTCCCAGAATGCCCTGCATCTCTTCCTGGGTTTTACAGCACCGGGGCCTGCATGGGTGACAGAGTAATGGGGGCCTGCAGGGAAACGGCAAATTAATAACGTCCTAGTTATTTTTATTGGGCTGTTGTTTAATGCCACCGCCTTGCCGCTAATGGGAGCTGGCTAATAAGTCGTCATTCGTTGTTTTAAACCATTGTTTACTGTTGTTAATTGGTTGTAAGGCACTTGGAGGAATTTTATAAAACTTAAAAGCCCCCCCCCCACCCAATTTCCAGAAATGTCAATGAACTGAACAGGAAGTTGTTCGAAAGCGTGTAAACTTAATGGTTCATGGCTGTGTGCTCGCTCATGCTGATGATATGCAGATAGAGCAAAGGCTTATTTTCACATTTTTGCGAGCTGCCAAACTTGTCATGAGTTCTTGATTAAAATGTATAACATACACATGCATTGATCTGGAATGGAGCGTGTCCTTATGTATGGGGGAGAATTGGGATGGAAGCCCCCGGTGGTGGGGACTTTCGGTTTTCCTCTCCTTTGGCTTTGCCGATTTAATAATGAGAATGCATTGTTGGTCTGCCAGCTGTGAGGCTGAAAGACTCTTGGATGGCATCCATCAGTGCTGCTTTGTGTAGTTTTGGGTTATGGAGACTTCTGGTTAGCAAAATGATTTATGTCAGCGGCAGCGACACTCGGCGCGGCTTTGGTGACTTTCAGCTAAGCAGCTCACAGAATCATGGATGGAAATGAGCTCGGTTTCATTTATATGTGTGTGCGTGTGCGTGTGCGTGTGCGCGCACCGGTAGTTGTCATGTAAGAAATGTAAAGTATGTCACCCTGATAACACAGAAACCCTGAGTAATGTCAAAGGAAGTCCTAGCATGTTTTCTCTTCTCTCTGCTGCGTTCACTTGAATGTCGACTCGGGTCGAAGTCGCCCCATCCCCCGCCTCGCGATTTTCTCGGTTCTGAAGCTTGTCAGACCCTTGCGCCCTAAGACTGCTGTCTTCTGGATCAAGCAGCCCATCCCTATTCATGTGTGTTCGCCTCATCTCACGGCAATAACTGATAAGATGTAAGTGGGAGGATTGGGCTCTGAGCTTCGTCGGGTTTGTGGTTGAGCTGCAGTATAAATGGTTGCAGTTGTAGGTTTTAGATGAAGGCTCAGGCAGGAGAACTAAATGCAAGCGCTTGGAAAGCTGTGATGTTGGAGCGCCGAAAGCAGACCCATGCTAATCCCCGGGCTCTCTCACTCGTCACTCTGGCTTTAATTAGTTTACTTTTTTATTATTTAATTGGAACAACTCTGCTGCCGTTCATTACATACTGGAAGCAGTTCCAATTATTCGATAAACTTGGCGAACCAGGCTCTCGTCTCTGCAGGGAGCTCTAACTGATAAGCGAAAGCGTTTATCAGGGGAAATGGCCGTTTCACACTGTGGCTCCTGTGAGGCCCAAAGTCAGATGCCTTTCTTTCGGCCCGTTCTGAGCCTGTGTGCCAGGTTTTTAACATTGGTGGCAGCAATTGTATCACAGATGCTTGGTGATGCACTTGTGTAATTTTGGACCCATATATATAAATAATATTTTTTAAATGGAAACCCTGTAGCCGGTTTTAGTCCAGATTAAAATCTACTCTACGTTTGGTGGTATATCACTAAATTTACCAAGAATTCTATGCTTGGAATAAACTTGTGGCCTGCGGGGTGTTCTTGAGCCGTTTGAGGTCTTGGCCAGATGACACTGTGCTCTGACGTGGTGGGGGAATTGTTCCCAAACACTTTTAAAATCCTGGTGTATGTAATGTTTTTAAAGAGGATATTCTGCACCTTTTTCTTGATGATGAATTTTTCAAAAACGGCAAAATTTTTATGTATCAATTTCTAAGGCTCATGGCTTTTGTTGATTTATTTATCATTTGAATGTTTAACAGCATTAAATGCTCACAAGTGGATTAAACCTGCTGGAGCTGTGGTTTTATTTTTAAACTCCATGAGAAGAGAAGTGTGAACCCAAAGGTGGCGCCTTGTAATTAGCTGTGTGCTAATTGCTGGTTCATAGCGCTGGTGCTGTCAGCGATTTCTGTGGCTTGGGCTTCTCCTGTCACGATGGTTCTGCTCGCATGTCCAGTCGCACACCTCGGCTTCTGTCCCTCCCATGTGTAGAGAATCTGACCCCCCAGGTGGAACTTTCCCTCACTCTAATAATCAATCACCCAGCAGTGGCCCGTCGTCCCTTAATGGGCTGTGCTGGGGCTTAATGCCCGCTTTGACTTCTGTGGACCTACATTTTGCTGAATACATTTCTGTTGCATTTTATTTATTTAGCTGATTCTCTAATTGAAAATGAAAGTTTTAGTTGGGGATACGGGACAGTGGCCCTCGTGTGCCTCGAGCAGAGTAGAGCCCCAAACTTGGTGCTGGTGCTGTGGGTACCCAAATGTCACTTCCCGCCTCGGGCATGGAACAAAGGAGTGTGCGGCCTGGCGCATGCCAGCTGTCGCCTGCCAACGGGTCACTCTGCTGTCCCTGTGCGGCTTGGTGAGTGTGACAGAGCTGTATCTCTGCATAGCCTGTAGCCCAAGCATGTTTACCTCATGTTTTGTGGCTTTGTGACGCTACGTAGTGGGAAAATATTACTGCCCTTTAGCATCAGTTCCAGAATACCTGTATTTTTATTTTAGCAGATGCTTTCATCTAAAATTACATGCATGTTTATAAGAAAGCAGGGGCACAATATATCTGTGGTGCAGTTGGGACTCAAGGGCCCAACAGTGAAATGACTCTGCTGACCCTGGGATTTGAACCCACGACCCTCCAATCACCAGCTCCCACTGAGTCAAACTGTACCCTCCCAGTGCAAACTTAGGTCTAGACCAGTGGCCTCAAACCTTTTTTACAGTGAGAGCTACTTTTACAAAGACGATGATCTGGCGCTCTTACCAGATTTACTGACCGACAGAGATGACACTTGGCCTGTTTTGCCAATTGGAGGGGAGATGGGATGATGTCGTGACTGACTGGAAATGTCTGGCGATCGACCAGTTGGTAAATTATGGTCTACACCAGGGTTAGGCAATTCCGGTCCTGGAGGGCCGTGGTCCAGCACGTTTTGGTGATTTCCCTGCTCAGAAACACCTGGTTCACCTCACCAGCTAATTGTCAGGGTTCACTCAAATCGCTGTAGGGTTTGCAGAGTGGACAGGAAAGACTTTCCGTAGACCTGTGTGGGAATATCGGCAATTGCGGATGCAAAGTGTGAAAATCAGAGGAACAGAAGAGCTTGAGGGCGAGTCTTTCAGTGGCGCAGACCTTGACCAGAAATATCACATGCTGAGTAGACAGTACGAGTATCACAGGAGCTGTGCAGGGTGACTAGAATATTCCGTTAAGGCAAGCGTGGAGGCAGATGGTCTGGGGCTCTGACTCCATTAGTATGGGAAGGAAGGGTTCAGAGCCTGTGCAGTGGGCATTGCTTTGGTGGGTAGTGGGCCCCAGCCGAAGATGGGAACTCCCTTTTCGTGTCTGGCTGGGAGCTGGGAATGACAGCAGACGCCTGTGTGAGAATATGGATGACCTTCCAAGAATTCTTAGCGTGCTATTCGACCACACCAGGTAACACACTTTTTGGCATATCAAAGAAGTCACAAAAGTATTTATTGTGCTGGTTTTTCACCGGTGAGAGAACTGGTACTGGTCTTGAATTACTTCATCACAACGTGAGGCATGGTATTTGGTACTGAATTAGAAAAATGGCTGTAGTATATTATTAGGCTGGGCCATGTGCAATATTAATGCCCACACCTCATGTTATGCACATGAGATTCTCACATCGCAAGGACAAAAAAATCAGTTTAAAGTTTACATTAGGGCTGCAAATAACGATCATTTTGATAATGGATTAATCTGTCGATTTATATTTTCGATTAATCGATTGAATCGGATAAAGATTTTTTTTTTCCACCCGTTTATTCAGAAAAAGAACATTATCTAAATTGACGGAGCGAAAAGGGGACAAAGGAAAATGCAAATCAAAAAACCTGGTAATAGAATGTTTCAGCATTAACACTTGTTTTCTATATTTACAGTAATGCACAAGAGTAATCTTGCATGGCACTGTCACATACACTCACAGACGTAGTTACTTTCATCCCTGTCTAAATTAAATTAATCCTACCTCACTCACGTGGGGAAAGACGGGACTGTCTGGGCAGGCAGGGTTGTCCTTGGCTACCTAACATGGTATTTCGCCGGTGAAAGAAGAACAGGGCAAACAGAGAATGGGTTGGGGAATAGGTTTCGTTTCGGCAGACGGGGTGTGCGCGTGTATGTGGGATCTTGTGCGCGTATGTGCAAGCGTGGCCGAGAACGCCGCTTCTGACGGGCTATCACGTCACATTGCAGTGTCTTCAAGCCGACCTTATGTCAAAGTAAAGCTTATATTTATGCAGCACATTTAAATACAGCTTAAACTGACTAAGGCTATACAAAAACCAATATTAAAGTGAAATAAGAGTAAAACGCACACTCACACACCATTTTATTTATGTAATTTTGTAATGTGAAGTGCTCCTACACTTTTGACTAACCGTTTTCTCCGCCTCTGTCATGTTTCTTTTGTTTAATTTTATTTGGAAAATGCCGCCTCTGCTCTTCCTGCAGCACGCCTTAGGTCGCGCTCCGTTCAGCTCCGTCTGCAGGTGAAGTTAACTTCTCCGTGACATGGCGAGTTGTGCACTAATAATTCGACACAACGAATCGACAATTAAATTCGTTGCCAACACTTTTAATAATCGATTTTATTTGTTTATCAATTCGTTGTTGCAGCCCTAGTTTACGTTGTGCTGCTTTTGCTTGGGCGCTGCACGCGCCAAGACAATCGTAATCATTTTCATACTTGCTGTTTAAATCACTCTTTTGTTTTGTTTTATAAATATCCCAGTATATAATCACATTGCGACACATAATCACGCGATTTTTGAAAATTTTCCAATATCGTGCTGCCCTGGTATTTTACACATGCGTGTGTCATGCCGTCCTGATCTTGTCATCTGTTCTTCAGACCGGATTGCAGTTAAAGCTTCGGTCATTTTTCTACACACACAAAAAAATTTATTTTATTTATTTATTTTTTTACCTTATCATTGTTTTCTGTGTTTTTGTTGATTTCAAATATTTGTAGCAGTTGTAATGCATTTCAGAGGCAGCCTGTTTGTAACCAATGGATAACGAACACATTTGCAGATCCCACCCCCAAAGTACCAGAAAAGTACCCCAGCAGGTTTGGTACTTTCTGGTACTGGTACTGGACTAGAAGTCGGTGGAAATAGGGAGAGAACTGAATTTTGAGTCCGGTACCTGGTGCACAAGTACGATACCTGGGGCCAAAGGTCACATGCAGTGAGGAATGAAGTCATTTTTATCTATGACATCACTGTGTGACCCTCGCCCCTGTGGTCATGGAGGATCAATGGAGATCAAACAGCAGAGAGTAGTCAGTACTGTGCCCGACCAGTGCTGAGGATTTGGAGAGCCGTGATGGAACTTGCTGAAGTCCTTATCTTATTGCCTGGCTGTTCAATGTTATGGGAGAGGAATTTATTTTTTTTAACCACCTACTACTGATTTATTCAATATGAGCTTTGATTCTTACTAATGGGGAAGCTTTTAATCTGTCTTTTTTAAGCAGTCTTTAAATTCTCCTTAGGCATTTGGTTGATGAACAGAGTAATTAAATGCTAATGGATCCCGGGCGATCCTGCTCACCGAAACATTTAACCCCTTGGGGTTAGAGTTAATTCCAGGCAGCATGTTAACCCAACTTAATACAGAAAGCAACCGTCAGCCGCTAATTGCTGGAATGTTTGACCGTGTCAGATTACCAGGTAAGATTAAGCTCTGTGTATCTGTGTGATGCGCTCACTGCGGTGTCGTGCAGCTCTGGGTTAAACTGCATTTTTTAAATTGGAAAATTACCGTAATTTTCTTGGCTATATTCTGTGGGCTTTGGGTCATTATTTATGACCATAAACTTAAATGGTTATCTTTGACTGCATTCCGGGGAGCGCTGTGTGGCTCAGTGGGTTAGACCTCTGTGTTTGTGATGTGAAGGTTGCCACTGAAACAGTCACATGTGCTTTGGGAATGGCCCTGAATCCCTGAAATGTTTTTGGGGCGCTGGATACATGGTTGACCCTGTGCTCCAAGCCTGGCTTTTTTATATATATATATATATATATATATACAGATTCCAGCACTGTAATGCTATTTTTTTTATTTCACAGATGAATATGAACAAAAATGAAATGATGCATTATTTGCCATCAAGTACAAATATAGGCCCATTGGAATGCCTCTTTTCACACAACCCATCATGCCCCACTTAGAGACACCCACACACCCACATATACACACCCACACACATATATATATATATATATAATATATATATGTATGT
>JAODKN010000041.1:2521524-2536340 GCA_026774425.1 Petrocephalus zakoni
GCTAATGGTAACGGTAATGGCTAATGGTAACATAAGGACAGAACTAAGTCATAACAGAAGAGGCAACTGTGAATGAAACAGTGGAATGAAATAGAACTAGAATAGAACAAAAATAATAAAATGGATTAGAATACAGTAAAGGAGATCAAAGTATGAGAGCGCAAAAAAAGATCAAATATATTTAAATGCCATAAGAAAAAAGTTTAAAATGTGGGACAGCTAAAAAAAAATAAATAATAATAATAATGTATATCTAAAAAGCCAGGGTAATAAAGTATGTGTTTAGTGGCTTTTTAAAACGAGGAAGTGATTCAGCTTCTCTAATTGCGGCTGTAGTGTATCAGAGTTGACTACATGCTGCCTTTTTGGTTCTGGGTATGTGGAGAACATTAGAACTGAAAGATTTTAGGGCCCTAATGGGAACATAGATGGTTAGCAGCTCAGTATTGTGCTAGGCCATTAAGTGCCTTGTAAAGGATTTTAAAATCCTGTTCTCAGATACAGGTAGCAGTGAAGTTCACACAGAAGTGGTGTAGCATGGTCCAGTTTCTTTGCTTTCATAAGTGGTCTAGCTGCTGCCTTAGGAATAATCTGTAATATGTTAATAGTATCACTGGGTAGGCCTGCAAAAATGGAGGCACAGTAATCAAGGCGACTGGCAATAAAAGCATCTGGTAACCTTTAGCGTCTCTCAGTGATAAAAACAAAAAAAATGTCTGGCTTCAGCTATGTTCTTCACATGCGAGAAGGCTCTCTTGGTGACCTATTGGAAACGGCCCTTAAAATTCAAATCACGGGGGTGAGTCTTGCAAGGATGGGTTTCTCACCAGGTCACAAAGGTGGACAAAGCTCCAGCCCCTGGAAAAGGGGCAGCTAACTGCATCTACAGCTGAGAATTTAGCTTTTATTTAATACGCTGTCATAGTTTTGAGGACATGGTCAAATTTCATCTTGGCTTAGATAACTTCAGGGGTTGTCAGGGAGATTCTGAAATCTCATTCAAATTCAGAGAGCAGAGAAATGTCTGCTTCTCACCTGGTGGATAATTGCTATCAGGAAATACTCCCACTGTTTTATATGAGATATTTTGAGTTTTTTAAATGTTTTCCTATAAGCGGTGGACCAAGAATTCATTTTTTATTAAAATAATATGAAGCATATGTCAGCATCAGGCCCCGCGGTGTAGGCTGGGAGCTGGCATTGCCTGGGCTGGTTGTAGCTACACATGTAGATAAGGGTGAGGTGATATCTGCTTATGATTCTAATTGGTCCGTGCGGCTGTCTGTCCCCGCCTCCTTCCAGGACAGCAGCAGCTCGGAGTCCCTGGATGGGCGAGGCGTGGACTCCGCCAAGAGTTATGATGCCGTCGTGTTTGACGTGCTGAAGGTGACACCTGAGGAATTTGCTGTGAGTAGTGACCCACCCCCAGTACCATCCCTCACCCCCCCCCCTTTTGAAATTGAATTGAAGTGCAAGTTCACCAAAAACTGATTGGATGACCCCCAATTTTGCAACAATGTTGAAACCTATTAATGATGTTGAATTCGATGCTCATTGCGCTTCTCCACTATTAAAAGCTGATTGGCCCCCGGCATGCCCCCATCTCTGTCAATGGCATCCTGCGTCTACCTGGCCTAAGCCTGCAGATGCCCTGTGTCCTTGAACGGAGCGTTCCTACTTGCACTCTGCTCTTTAATGAGATAAGATGATCCAGAGGAATAAAACTTGAATGCTAGTGGATTTTTTCCGACTTGCCGCGCGCCAGAGTCATAGAGGGTCACCTGCTGTGTGTCACTCGCGGGTCGCGGGTTCCGGGGGGGGGGGGTGGAGGAACAGCTTTCTGCCGCTGGCTGCTGCAGTCTTCCCGGAGGGGGCCTGACATCCATTAACGTGATGGGTTAGTTAAAAACAGCCCCCCCGGAAGGTTGCTGCTTCAAATCCCTGACTTGGGCCCTTGAGCAAGGCTCTGTATCTCCATATGTGAGAGGAAGATGAAGTATGCGAGGGGAAATAATGCATTCCAGTTGTCTCTCTTGCTTGTGCAGATGCTAAATGAAGCTTCATTTCATTATAATTAAGTCGGCGTCTCTCTCTCTTGCTTTGTTAGAGTCAGATTACATTGATGGATGCCCCAGTGTTCAAAGCCATCCAGCCCGAGGTAAGAACACCGAACCCTGCTGGTTACTCTTGCTCAGCTTGCAAACTCTGGCTCCTCCTAGTGGCTCAGTGTTTAATTTCACCCCCTGGGTGCTCTGATGTAGGGAGAGGTTTGCTGAACGTCACTACCTTAGTGAGGGAGTGACCCCCATCCGAGGACAGTCACTCCCTACTCTGCACCTTTGGCCTCTTCCCTGGGGAGTCACTCTGCTTCGTGGATGAAAAATGTGCCCTTTGTTTTTAAAAAAAAAAAAAAAATTGTCAAATTCTCAAAGGAATTTTCTAGGTGGGAGACCTTACCATGGTGCTGGGCAGTGGAGGAAGGGAGGAGGCGCGTGTTTTATGTGACGGGGAGGAGAGCCAGCTCTCAAAACTCAGACATTCATGTGCCAAATGGAAGCCGTTTCTAAAGTGGTGGAATTTCTTATTTTTTTGGCTCCTGCCAGATGAACCTAGGGACATCAAGCTGTCCAGTGGCCCGAATGAAGCAGACGGCTGTTATTAATGGTGCTTGAAAGGGTTGGGGCATTTTAGATGCGACCGGGCTCATTGTAAAGCAGAATTATCCCGACATTACAGAGAAGTGTTTTGTGTTTGAGTTAAAAGCCAAACTTTTGTGCTTGGGCGACTCTTTTCATATGCTCCCCACATACAGGGCCATAGAACCATTCCGGACCAGAATGTCGTACGCTTGATATAATTAGTCTCATTTCCGTTTGAGAGTGGCAGAGGTGTTATTTATGGGTCACCCATAAATAATGCACGTCTTTCACATCAGTTAAAGTAGTTTCCTGGCTGAAAGCTGCTGGAAGCGCCCCCGCCCAGCAGAGGGCTTGTGCTCATGTCCTGTTCCTGCAGGCCAGAGCTGATCTTCCTTTGCAAACCGCTGCCATGGAGCCCCTGGAACGGGTCTCGCCCACGTCACCTGACCTGGGATGTCAGTCTCAAGGGGGCACTCTGCGCATGGGTTTGTCGTCAGGGTCGTGTGGGGGGGTGTTATGGTGGATGTGGGGGGTATAAGTGGGGGTGCACAAGCCCGGTCCAAATCAAACATCTGGGCGTGTTATCTTTCTTTCTCCGCATGTGGCCACGCAGATGTTGCGGGCGGCACTATGAATATGATCCGGGCCTTGGTTGCCTCCACAGGCCGGCGCACCTCGCCGAGTTCCTGCGGGCTCTTGGCCTGACTCTCGCATGCAGAGGAATGGGATTTCCTGTAGCTGAGCTTGGATCCCTGTTCGATCGGCGAGCGGCCGGCAAAGCATTCATGTGGTTGGTGGCCATCCTGCATTGCGGAGTCTTCATGTCCATCTGTCGCTCTGTGGTGGAAAAGGCCGATTTTATGGATTATGGGCCGATCACAAGGAGCTCAGGAAGTGCGTACACCTCGGGGATCTCAGCCGTGAGCCTAACCCAAACTTACAGCCAGCCTTCTCCTTCTTTTGCCTCCCAGAAACCTCTGTAAATGGGTCTCGGTGGCTCCGGGAACAGCCTGGCTGACCCACACGGCTGAGTGACGGGCCATGATGGCATGGTGTCAGTCTCGCAGTTGGCCGTGTACTGCCTGCATTGTTATGCCGTGAATGTCGGCCTGGCACCCCAAACCACGGCTGCAGGAGGCATTATCTGCCCCTGGCAACGCAGCCTGGCGTATAAAGTCCACAGGCATGGCCTCCTCAATACATACATATATATATATATATATTTCATTTTTTCCAGAATGTTCCCCCATTGCGATTAGGTCTGTTGCCCACTTCTTACGAAAGGGCCGTTAAATTCCCCTGCCGCCTCCACACCCCCCTTGAAGCACCAAAGCAGGTCTGTTAATGAGCCCCCCCCCCCCATGGCCTCCAAATTGTTGCCCAGACTCTTAATGCTGGCAGTGTTATTGGTCATAGCTGTTACTAAAGCAACGAGGTAAATAATCTACAGCAGTGAAACTCAGCCTGAAAGTGAGAGCATTTCCCCTGAAGTGTGGTTTTAAAGGAAAGATCTGGCTGCATGAAAGTTGTGGGAAATTTGCTTATTAGTAGCTGTGGCTGCAGCTTTCCTGTGAGCGCGGCAGACGAGCGCTTTTTAGGCTCACGATGCGCAGTGACTGCCGGTGGTATTGGGATCATAGCTTAAAGAAGTGTGTTTCTCCTTGGACAGAATGTTGTAACATGTGCTGTTAGGAGGTGGGGTGCCCCTCGCCTGGATCCCATCTACACAGTCCGGGTTGCTGTAACTCCAGTTACAACATGTGCTGTTAGGAGGTGGGGTGCCCCTCGCCTGGGTCCCATCCACACAGTCCGGGTTTCCAGCTCTATCCATCTGTCTTCTTAGCCCCCATGTCCACCTTTTCCTTTCCCACCCCCCTCCCACCCCGGTCGGCCGTGAAATCCCTGCACACGTATTACAGATGCCGTGCAGAGCACGCCCATGCTCACAATCATTTTGTTTAATGCCTTTTTTGGGATGATGAGATAATTCTTGGCTTCTGTATGTGTTATATATATTCTACAAACTTGCATTTCCTCCTGCCTGTGGTCCCAATATTATGAACGTGAATCGCAGAGGTGTTTTGCTGTGACAGGTATTGGTGCGCTACATTAGTGTTACATCACTGTTACTTTAGCGTTACTTGGAGATGGCCGTCCAGCTGGCCCTTTGTGTGATGCCCCTATCTGCATGGTGTCTTGTGTTTGGTAGTAAGATTTAAACTGAACATGATGACATTTTAAACTGGTCGCCTCGAGTGTCAGGCCCCGAAGCGAGCGTCAGGCCCCGAAGCGAGCTCATGCAGCTGTATTGGTCAGCAAGCTCCAAAGCACACTCCTATTTTTGTTTGTCTTCAGGGGAAGTGCCCCCATGGGATATCAGATTGGGGGGGTGCACATTATTAAGCTGTCTCCAAGCTTGTCACAGGTTTGGCCGTGCAGATCGCTGCTTATGATGGCATTGCCGGCTCTCCAGGCCTGGCTGCTGCACAGAGGTCTCTGCCTGGCCGTATCGCTGGCCTTGTCGGCCCACTCGGGTGGTCCTCCTCTCTAGTAAGACCTCAGCTGTAAATGGCCGCAGAAGTTTCTGGGTCTTATGACCTCACCGGATGCTTCTGGAAACTGCTCTCTCGTGGCACTGTTGTACGATCCTGCCCTGATATGCCTCAGTGTCTTTGCCCCTTCTGTCTAAATGCTTTCTGCCCTGGTAAAATTGCTCGTTGGTAGCAAAAGGGGGTCCAACCCAGTACTAGCAAAGTATCTAAAGTGAGTGTGTATTGGCTGTGCTGACATTCTGTGAATTTTGGTTAATTAGTCTTCTGGGAGTTGGTGTCTGTTCACAAGGTGGGGGGGTCACTGAGTTGGCCACTCTGCTGCCCGCGGAGGGGTGACGCCTGTTCCTCTGGTCCATCTCTCCCAGGAGCTGGCGAGCTGTGGCTGGAACAAGAAGGAGAAGCACAGCCTTGCGCCCAACGTGGTGGCCTTCACACGCCGCTTCAACCAGGTGGGCCGGCCTCTCCACTGTCTCGGCCCGGATCTGGCCAGTCAGCTCTTAGTGCTCTTCCGGTGTCCGGGTGCCGGGGGTGTGGGGGGTGGTGACCTACAGTGTATAATCCACATGGGGGGAGACATGCAAACTAGACAGACAGACACACACGCATGCATGGATGCACGCAGACAGTGATAGATACTCACAGATAGATGTACACAGACAGACATACATGTATGGAGACACAGATACAGAAACTGTACCCACACAGGCACAGTCACACACACAGACACACACACACACAGTCCATGTGTTCATATCTTCATGGGGACTCTCCATTCATTTCTTTGGGTATAACCCTAAGCACAGCCATATCACCATACAAATCATAACCATAAGTAACAAAATACAAGACTTTTTGCATTTTTAGTTTTTTGATTGCAGTCACAGATTTTTTAATAAAATTTGAGGTTTATATCATACAGACCTAAAAAATGTCCCCACAAACTAAAAAAGTAACAGGTTTTACCAAATTGTGGCGACATTTGGTCACAGTGTATGTAATCAGCACAAAAGCACACACGCACGCAGCTGCCTCAGCGCTGGCCTGATGTTCAGCCGCCAGCCACTCGTCCTCTGCACCGTGATGTCTTCCATTTTCCTGTGGTGTGACTGGTTCCAGCTTTGGCTCCGCGTGCGATGTGGCCCTGATTCCCGCCACATCTGCCGCGCACAGCCCCGGCCCACGGGGCCCATAAACGCCCACAGCTGGGCTCTGTTATCGCCTGATGGCGGCCTCGTTATCAGCCCCATCCCTAATAGGTCCTGACACGAACGACTCGAGAGAGAATTCTGTGAGCACATTTATCCATTCCCCCAGTTCTTGTAGTCCTCTCAAGTCACATCATGTAGTGCATGGCCCTGCAGGCAGGGGGTGCTCTGGCACCATGGGGAATGCCGCATGGCCTGTACTTTTACTTATTAAGTTATGAATAATTCATAATTATTTATTTCATATCCCAAGATATGCCCCGATGTCTAACATAAATTGTCCCAATACAATAAAATCTGGTTTAGCGTATAAAATGTACGAAAGTACTATAATACAAGTGAGAACTGATAGTATGACGCCCATATTCCTGAAGAACATTTAACCAGCGAGAAAAGTGGTCTCTCAGGATGATCATGCCAGGTTCCCAAAGTGGTCTCTCAGGATGATCATGCCAGGTTCCCAAAGTGGAACGGAGATGAGCTTGAGAGCCATTTGTTTTTGTTCTGTTCAGCATTTTGTCATTTTGCTGTAGGCTGTGTTCCGCACTTTCGCTTTTGTCCATCTCGCCCATTCTCCAAGGCCAGTTTTCCTGCATTCTTCTGCTCGCCCCCAAATCCTGGCTCATGCTAAAACTAAGAAACCTTAACTGTGAATCTATTTACATTGCATGCACATTTCCCTGGGTTTAGTTTCGATAAATGCTCTATAAAGCCAGAGTAAGGTCATTATCGAGATGCCACATTGAGCAGATGCGTGTTATTCGTAACGAAAGCTCTTGTTTAGCTTTCGTGCAGAGCAGTGAACGGTGTGTACTGCTCGGTGGTCAGACTGATTCCGACCTGTTTGTGTAATTGCCGGCAGGTAAACACCAGCCTTCCGGTGCTTATGTTGCTCGGCTTGTAGTGTGTCCTTTTTATGGTCTTCTGCTCTAGATCTGGGGGCGTTATTAGGGTGAAGAGTACCACCCGGAATACACCCAACCTCGGAAACCAAACACAGCTGGGCCTGGTTAATACTGGCCTGGGAGTATGAGGCCCTCGAAGCCTTTGGGGGTGATGTGCTGCTCAGCAGGTTGGGACGCTGCTCCTCTGATCATAAGGCTGCCGGTTTGAATCCCAGGTTTGCAGAATGATGTCACTGTTGGGCTCCTGAGCACGACCCTTAACCCCCAACTGCTCCAGGGACTGGCTCGCCCTGCTGTATCAATGTTATGCTACTTTCAATAAAAGTGTCTAAATAAATGTAAAACAAATCCTGTATATTTAAAGAAATTTCTGATGTATGAAATGATTTTTTTATGGACACTTGTTGCTGTTATAATTATTATGTTTGTTATGCTATGAGTAACTACGGTTATGTTGGGGTTTGTATTTTACAATGCAAATAATTTCCAGACAAATTCCGGGCCTTGCACTGCCAGGGCCATGATGACATTGCCGAGTTTGATTCCGGGGCCTCGCTGGCACCACTGTAGATTTCAGATCAGGTTCAGTGTTGAAAGATGCAAGAATCCCGTTTGCCAAGGTTG
Source organism: Petrocephalus zakoni (assembly GCA_026774425.1). Classification (NCBI taxonomy): domain Eukaryota; kingdom Metazoa; phylum Chordata; class Actinopteri; order Osteoglossiformes; family Mormyridae; genus Petrocephalus; species Petrocephalus zakoni. The sequence continues at coordinate 2,529,450 of JAODKN010000041.1, forward strand.
GAGGGAAGGATGGGATCCCGGCTGCATCGCGCGTTTCTCCCGTTTAAGCCCTTGAGCCTTCCGGTACTGTTTGACACTACTTAGGAATTATTTACATCATTCCCAGGGATTGGTGTATGATGGGGGGAAAATCGTTCTCTGGTACGTCTAGGTTTTAAAGTTTGACTTTAAAATTTTGTTCTTTTGATGATTAATCTTTATATCAGCAAGTGGTCTTTGAGGCTAGCTTTTGAGCTTTTACCCTAAAGGGAAGGTTTGAGTACGTGTGGAATAACGTTCAGTCGGTGAGGTTAATACTCCTGTGAGGGGCTTGCCTGTCTGATATTTACACTGCTGCTTTCTGTAGTGACCCAAGCTGCTTTAATGTTCTGCACACTGGGTTGGATGCTCTACAGTTTCTCAACATTCTTATGCCTCCTATTCAGACATGTCAGGGGGTATTTGGAAATGCCACATTGCGTTTAGCAGAATAAACTTTTTACAGGTGGAGCGAAAGGGAGCTCTGTAGCTAGTTTCTCTGCTCGGGCTGGAGTCCAGGACCAGCCAGCTGAGTACGAAAGACCAGCAGAACCATGAACGCACAAATTGCCAGATGGGACTCCGTTGGCATCCAAAACTGCATGATTGCACCCACAGTTCACATTTTTATTTATTTAACTGATACTTTTATCCAAAATTACACGCTTTTGAGAAAGCTGGGTCAGACTGTGTCCTGTGGACAGTTGAATTGGGGATTAAGGGCTATGTTCAGGGGCCCAAGGGTGATATCATGAGTCCTATGAGTGTGGGATTTGAACTTATGACCTTGCGATCACAAGCGCGGTGCCCTAACATTCTGAGCTACACCCTAGTATTGTGCACCCCATGGACTGTAGCCTAAGTGGATGGAGAAATATGTGCAACTCCTGATCAATCCTCTCCGTGCTCCCCAGCCACATCTACATCTGCTGCAGTTTTTGATAAATTGGCATGTGTACTTACACACTCTCCTCCCGGGTTTTCAGCACTGCTGATACTGGCAGGAGTGGCTCTTGCTCCCACATCCCTGTCCGACATGTTTTTATCATGCATACGGCTCATTTTGCCACGGGTCTGTGTGAGCATGTGGCCATGTGACCATGCAATCACGTGACCATATGACCATGTGATCTTGTGAGCATGTGGCCATATGATCGTGTGACCATGTGATTGTGTGAGCATATGGCCATATGATCGTGTGACCATGTGACAATATGACCATGCGATCATGTGGGCATGTGATTATGCGATCGTGTGGCCATATGACCATGTTAGCATGTAGCCATATGACAGGGTGACCATGTGATTGTGTGAGCATGTGACAGTATGACCATGCGATCGTGTGAGCATGTGATTGTGTGAGCATGTGACCATGTAACTGTGCGATCGTGTGAGCATATGACCGTGGGAGCATGTGGCCATATGACAGTTTGACCATGTGACTGTGATCGTGTGAGCATATGACCGTGGGAGCATGTGGCCATATGACAGTTTGACCGTGTGATTGTGTGAGCATGTGACCATGTGATGGTGTTATCCGGCTCAGTCCCTCTTTCCTTCCTTCAGGATTTGTGGCTCCTCGCTTTTTGACAGGCTTTCTGGCCCTCAGCACAGCGTGCCAAGTGCATCCCATCGTTGGCAGGATTAGTCACATGTCCATTAGGTCCTTCAGCCAATGCCCATGCTGGATAAATGGCAGTGCCTGTGCTCAGATCCTAAGCCTCATTCTCACCCTTCTGTGTGCGCGTTTCTCAATACCAAGAACACAAAGGTCGTACTTATGGTCTTGCCAAGAGTGGTCTTGCGGTATTCTTCTTTCCAAGAATGAATTTGGGCCACAGTGAATCATGGGATTGGTCTCGTTTGGAGACGATGCAAACCGCACATCCTTGCTATTTGTGGCGGGGCAAGAACGACACCCGGGGAGTTTTACCGTCCTCTGTACTTTGGTTCTTAGTATTGGGACTAGTCTTCAGCATTGGAAGGTGACGTCAAGCAGGTACATAAGAACACAGTCAAGTACGCATATTGAGAAGCACCCTGTGTCTGTCCCAAAGGAGAGCGTGATGGCGTGTGTGGAAATAAGAGTTCCATTTCCACTGTGCTTTTGCAAATGGCAAGTTAAGCAGCCTTTAATTTTTTCCATTCCATCCCCATATTTCACACAGGTCAGCTTCTGGGTGGTGAGGGAGATCCTGACTGCTCAGACCCTGAGGATACGGGCCGAGATCCTGAGTCACTTTGTGAAAATCGCCAAGGTGAGTGAGATGCTGCAGGGTTCAAATCCTTCCTTCAACATGGCACTGTCTCCACCTTGATCAACGCCTCTTCATTGTGGTGTTAATGGCTAGATAAGTTTCGCGCATAGATGTCATAGGAGAGAGGACCAGGGCTTATAACACCACAAAACCACCTGCTCCCTCGTTCATCATGAGTTCACACATTTTGCAGATTTGAATTGAAGAGTCATTAATGGGCTAAAATAATAATAATAATAATAACAATAATAATTACATTTTACATTTGCTCAAGGTGGTTTTTGTGGCAAGTCAAAAAATTTGTTCGGCAAATGTAAATTATAGAACTGCGATGGAAGCAACATTTGCAACTTAATTAGTACTTTTTACTTCTGGAGCCACTAACGTGTGGGAAACCGGTCCACATGGCAGTGTGGGGATCTCAGTGTCGCACAGTGAGAAACGGCACTCATTCTTTAATGCTCATCGTTAATGGAAACACATCCCATTTGCATTTTCACTCTGTTAGTGCAATTTGTCACAATTTGTCACAATTTGCACAACATTTGAATGTAAGTACAGCTATGGGCTGCCTGGCACCGGTCATGGGGCGGTTCTAGACTGGAAGTGACACTAGCATCCGCTACAGTTTCAGAGTCACGGCACTAGTGTGACGGTTTGACCCCAACAAGTGATAAAATCTGAAAGCGCTCCCCCCCTCTCCTGACCATGGCCACTGAGCTGCTGGCTCTCACTGGTCTGATGGAAGTGGGGGATGCTTTCCGTTTGTCTCAGCTGTTGTCCTTCAGCGTCATGAGTCCGGCCTTCCGCACTTGGGAATTCCGGATCTGTCAGAAGTGTTTGCTTGTCACCTGACCTTCGGCTGATTAGGGCAGAAGGGTCAGGTGTCTATGATACAGGGGATGCCCGTCTCATCAGGAAAGACCGTGTAAAATGACCAGACTGCATGTTCCTGTCTGTATGCTTTGGGGGTGTATGTAGTAGGGGTGATTTACAGAGCAGAACAGTATCTCCGATCAGAGGAGAATCCAGACAGCGTGGTCCATTTGGACACCGTACGTGTCTCTCTCTTTGGATAAATCGGCACGGACCGTAAGGGTTCAGAGCGTGGTTAATATTGCAACCACTCCCTTCTCAAAAGGGTCCCTCTCTCTTTCCGATCCTGTGGCCAAGTTCAGAAGAACCACATTTGCGATTGATTGCTTTCGAAGCGTTTAACTGGACCCGACATCTGCCCTAAGAAGTCTTTTTTTCTCCAGTTTGGGCTGGAACGTTCTGGCAGCAAACTAATCAATGGTGCTGGAGCGTTTGGCCGACACACCGGCACCAATAAATAAGAGGACGGCCTTAATTCTTTCATATTTTTATTTTGGAAAGTTCTGGATTTTGTCTCTCGTACCCAGATGTCTCTGTATTGCTGATATGTGGAACTATATTTAGGTGGAGGTGAAGATGATTCCGCAGGTAATCTAGGTGTACAGAGGTGTCACTGAGTGTGGACAGAGCCGTCCCCCTGGAGGAATGTTAGGGAACAGAAGGTGTCTGTCTGTCTGTGTGTCTGTGTGTCCTTAGCTGGGTATCTCAGGGGAACTTGGAGCCCAGGCCTCATTCAGAGGTGTACCGGCGCTCTGCTGGAATAACACCACTTCCGTTCCCAAACCTCTCCTCAGAGGCACGCCCGTCATTCCAAGTTATTCTTAAATTTCATGGCTGGTTCAATTAATTAGTTAACTGCTCGATGAAGTATTGATTAGCCAGATACAGTGGGCTAGTGGTCTAGTTAAAAATGACATGGGTGTACTCAGTGGTTACAGGTAATACTGGGGTTTGGAGAGGATTTGAAATGGCTAAGCTGACACTTCGTCAGACGCTATTTTTCACCAGCATGAAGATTTAAATATTTTCTTTGACTGTCTAAAATTTTTGTGGCATATTGTAGTTTACACACTAATTGACTAATTAAAAACACATTTAGCCGCTCTAATAGACGGAATTATCTGCGTGTACATTCTTCTCACTGGCCTTTTCCTGATTACCACAAATAGCCAGGCAAAGTCATTTTTTCCCCTCATCACTAAACTGGTCCCTGAACTTGCCCCTCTGGTAGATGGAAATATCGACATGCGCATTCTTCTCTGGCACTTTTCTGACAGCCAGGCAAAGTCATTTTTTCCCTGTGGTGCCTGGGCCCTGAACCCGCTGTGGATTCTCTGACACGTAGTAGGTGCCGCAGTCAACTTCGGAGTTGCTCCCTGGCCTAAGCATTTCGGGAGCTCCCCTGAATGTTTGTGGCTGACAGAATGTGTGGTTTGCAGCTGTAGTAATTATCTCTCTGCTCTGGATAAAAGCTTTACGCTCAGCACGATGGGCGCCCTCGACCTCCACCCCGGATGGCACATAGGAAGTGTTCCTCTTGGGCCCCATCTGGCCAGTGCACGGGCCGTCGAGTTTGGGCTGTTCTGTAGGGCCGTCGAGTTTGGGCTGTTTCGTAGGGCCGTCGAGTTTGGGCTGTTTCATAGGGTTGTTGAGTTTGGGCTGTTTCGTAGAAAGAGCGCTGTATCGGATCCCTGACAACATGGGCCAGCACAAGGAGGGTTGGGTGGGGGCCACCTGTCCGCCTCCTAATGGGACCGCTGTTCTCCCCAACTGGAGGAGAAAGAGGTTCTCCAAAAAATGTAACTAATTTAATTTAAAAATTTTTAAATTTAATTTAATTAAGAGAGTCCAGGTGCAGCAAGATCACAAACTACACCCCCCTGGCATATTTGGCACTTTATTGGGTGGGGGCGGGTGAGGTGCGTAGCTCAGGTAACTGACAATGAGGAATGTAATGGGGAATTAGAGTTAGTTTTCAGGGGGTCTGGGATTGTGACTCAGGGTTTGGAGGGGGGGGGGTCACTCCACCTGTCTGACGACCCGTCTTCTCCTCGCAGAAACTCCTGGAGCTGAATAACCTGCACTCGCTGGTGTCGGTGGTGTCAGCCCTGCAGAGCGCTCCTATCTTCAGGCTCAGCAAGACCTGGGCGGTAAGGGCAGCTCGCCGCGTGCGGGACCCAGTGGCATCCTTGCCCATGCGCAGTGCACTTGCTGTTCCTGTGCCTCCATTTGTGGCCAGTAACAACTGACTCAACACAGTGCTGCTGGTACAGAGTTTATTTTCAGCAACCTTCCCTGACAGATCTCTCTTCACAAGGCTGCCTCTTTAAATAAAAAGACAGTGCCGAGCCAAGTGCACTGTGTTTTTCTTCATTTGAGATTCAAGTGAATCCAAGGATCAGTGTAGGGTCAGTGCCATCTGTTATTATAGAACTGTTGTTTCTGGGAAAATTCAGCAAAAATGCCCCTGAGTCTCCATCGCACCGCACCTCACCTCACCTCACCTCACCTCACCCACACCATTGTACTTGATTATAAAATGGATTATAAACACCGATGCTTGGAATTCTGGCATCATTCATCTGCTTATGTTTTCCCCATAAGTCTGTGGGTTGCCATGGTTATGTCCGGGTCTTGCCCCTTAACGCTGGCTTGGATCCAATCCGTTATCTGCATCTGATTCCCCAGCTGTTCTCCACTCGGACCAGGGGCAGAATGCTGTGAATATGTATCACAGGAAGGGCGATTCCGGGCTGCACCGATCCAGCGCAAGCCTGGCCAGACGTGTCGTGTGACTTACAGGAGTTGGGTATTTGTACATCCTGAACTGAAAGAGACCAAGTTGGCTGATATGTCTGAGAGATTTATCTAGGTGTTTGGCCCTCCAAGATGGGCGGACCTTGCCTTCTGCTCCCTAAATGAGATCGCTCAGAAAAAGCACAGCTCAGGACGGGAAAGTGAGTACGTGGACTGCCTGTGTCCTCTCTGCTGGCTCCGAGAGTGCTCTCCTGCTTCAGAGGAATGCACATCACTCTTGCCCCCGTTTTGATTAAAGTCTGACTGTCCCTCAGAGGCTGTCGGCCATCAGTGACGCTGCAGCATTCATTCCTCCATGACAGTCCATTTCTGCTTATATGGAATGAATGCCACATCAAGGGGGTGCTCGTGTTTTGGGGTGCGTTGAGTGATTCTTTTTAATTAAGCGAATGGCCCCTCTTTACGGCTTGCATGTTGGTCACTTTTCCAGGGTGTAGTTTGTCCTTGTGTCACATGTTGGGGGCCCACTGGGGGGGTCCTGCTGATCAGTGTTTGCTTTGTTTGATCTGGGCCACATGTAATGCACATGTATAAATGAAAAAATTCTGGCTATAACTAGTCTCCCTCACTCCCCCAGCAGTGTGAACCTTCCTTGTCGTCATGGTAAGAAAGAGAGAGAGATGTTATAGATGCAGTTAGATGAATTTACCAATCAGCCTACATGACCGTGAAGATTAAAAATATGGTGGTGGGTATGGTGTGGACATTTTACCCAGAATTCATTTGTCTTGGGCCCGAGGTCACAGCAGCTCTCTGCAAGGTATTGGCCACACAGCCTGGACACTGCAGGGCCTGGTCATCTCACAGCCTCCTGCCATCTTTGGTCCCAGGTGAATGCCAGCTCTGCTATATGGGAGTCTGCCTGATAAGTGGCCACATTAGGCACTACCCTTCTGCTTAGCTGCTGCACCACTCAGCTCAT
>JAODKN010000041.1:2573393-2587042 GCA_026774425.1 Petrocephalus zakoni
ATAAGCAGGGTGACGAGCTGCTGAGGTTAGAGTATCAGTGGATATAGATGACTGGGATTACTGGGATTATCCTGCAATTTAGCATCCTTACTGCCGTCGGGTTCAGGCTCATCCGGAGTCCTGGCTTGATTGGGCCTGCAGTGCCTTCTGGAGGAGAGCAGCCGCTGGGGTTAGGTTTAGGTTTAGGGTTAGGGTTAGGGTTCAGGCTCATCCGGAGTCCTGGCTTGATGGGCCTGCAGTGCCTTCTGGAGGAGAGCAGCCTCTGGGGTTAGGGTTAGGTTTAGGGTTAGGGTTCAGGCTCATCCAGAGTCTTTGCTTTCAGGCGCTGGTGGGCCTGCAGTGCCTTCTACAGGAGAGCAGCCGCTGGTCGTTCTCCTGTTAAAGCTTTCACTCTCACACGTCTTTTATATTCAACTTTGATTTTCTGTTTATCTTATTTCTTTCTATATTTGTATCCTTCCTGACTTTTTCTGTTCAAAAGGGGTAGTCTTCCAATTCTGTTGTTCCTTGTACATTGACAATAAAGGTATTCAAACATTCATCCATTCATTCATTCATCCATCCATTCTGCTCCCGTCCGTCCTTATTATCCTTCACATTGTGTATATTCTGGGTGCTTTATTGAGGGAAACATCTGCTGAGTTGAAATGCTTCTGGGAAGTCGAAGATCCATTAGTTAAGAAGAGGTTATTTACCTAACCTCAGCAGCCAGGGTGGTGCTGGAACTCATGCCCTGCATCACAGCCCTGTATCTCTGTTATCGAAACTCTTCCAGGCATTAATAAACTTCAAGGTGTTGTCCCCACCAGGTGCGTGAGTCATTTCATTTTATCTTGATACACAGCACTTGCCTTTCAGTTGGTCTTTGAAAGGGTGGCTCAGTGCTTGCTGTTTTTTCTTCTGGGTGTGTTCAGGTTGTGGTCTTTCATGTTAAAGAAGCGTTCTTGTGCTGGTAGCAGGCAGCCTGCCCTCAGGGCAAGCTCAGACCGTTTTCCGTGCGACTCTAGAGGTGGCAGGAGGCCTGCCTGATGCAATGTTCTGAGTGGGTTTTGTATGTCCCAGAGGTTTGCTGGTGAAGAATGGCCCCTTTATTTAATGAAAAACAATGGGCTCTCACCTTGGCCAGCACGACTTGTGATCCTCTGTGTATTGCTGGACCACAGTACAGGCTTTTCTTCTAGAAGGTTCCAGTCCTCCACCGTGACCTGTTGCTGCAGTCTTAGTCCTGCCCTTGGATGCGGATGTCTGTTTCCAGGACAGGGCCGGAGAGCCGTGAGGGAGGGAGCAGAGCCTGTCTGAGGTAATCTTCCTGTCTGCTGGACCTGGGAGCCCTGGGGAATTGATAGAGAGGTCAGGGCCACTGGACAGAATGAGGCACGGATGCCGAAGGACATGCTAAACCATGGCTTGGCCACGGGGCCACCGGGCCACAGCACCGCCTTTGGTCCAATCATTGCTGGAATCACACACCAATCTGCCTCCGCGCTTCTACCTGAGCTCTGGGTTCTGTTTGTGGCCGGAGAAGGTAGCCGCAGGCTCTGCATAGAGTTTGTCTGTTGGCATCTCTGACTTCTTTAGTGGTTGTTTAACCGGTATTCTGGTTGCTTTGTGAGTGAGCTAATTAGAAAGACCCATGGAGAGGCCCAGTGTGATACCTTCAGGGTGCTAATAAACATCAACCTTGTGGAGTTCACTGGAGAGTCAATAGCTTTTGGCCCTAATTGGCCACAGGGTGTACCTGAGCTCATTTTAGTGGTTGGTTACAGTAGCTGTCAGTTTGGGGGATAGATTTTAGACTGTTTGTCTGTGAGTGACGCCGAGGAAAAAGGCTGTTTGCATTGTCTTGGATAGAGATGTTAGCGTTTCTGCGATTGTTTCCCCATGCATGCATGAGCTGTGAGTGATGAGGGTTCAGATGTGGATGCACCACCAGTGTTTCCTCATAGAAACGCACGTAACCTTTAACGCGACAATGAGGGCAGTGTTTCAGCATCCAAAAGCCGAGTGGCCTTTCCCTGCTCTTGTAAGGGTGGGTGCAGCTAAGGCTCACACTTCATCACCCCACCAGACCTTGGAAAATCCAGTGGCTGTTCGGAGAATTTTAGCATTGTGTAACCTCGCTGACTGCTGTGTGTCTTATGAAATTTATTTAAATGGATTTATAAATGCGAAGCTTACGGTGCACTGAGGCGAGTCACCCGCATTGTGCTGAAACTGCAGTGCGTTTACATGACACAGGTGACTTTGCACAGTTTAACATAACTGATTAAATGAGGGCATCTCTGATTCATTGTGCATAATATTAGTTTATTTTCTGCCCGTAAGTCTGTACTGTGGATTATTCAGCCCTTCCCGTGTGACTACAATCAGTGTGTACATTTATGTCCACTGTCTTCATTTAAACCCCACCACAGTGAAAAGCACTGACCCTGGAGCATTCTGAGCACTGACTCTCAGTGGCTCTCTTCAGTCTGTAGTTTGCAGTTCCATCTTCAGCCCTGTTTTTCTGGCATCCGGGCTCGTGGGTTAGGTTTTCTGCAGGCAGCCTGAGTGTTGTAGTGAACAGTCGCCACAAGAGCTGAGCCGCGATGGGCCGGACTGCTTGGCCCTGTAACCCAGACAGTTCTGCAATAACACTTTAGCCTGTCAGATGATACACAGCAGGTCTGCTGATATGTGCAGCCTGTGGGTGGCGCTGTGACCGGGCTGGTTTAGTGGCCTTAATGTTCCCTTGCCTTCGGCTCAGTCCAGGTTAGATTCCGTTAAGAACTGGAGATTAATTAGGTCATTTAGTGTAGCTTTGGGCCTCCGTTTAGCATAAGTAGAAAGGCAGGAAGCCCGTGACATGTTTTTAGTGGCTGAGCGCATTTCCCTGATAGAGATTAGGTCTCAGGTCGTTCGCTCAGCCTCTCTGGAATGGATCCAGTTAACAGCGAGTGCATCACGAGGAGGTGCCAGCATCCGGTGTGAGTCCGCGTGAAGGAGGCTTCTGGACATGCTGAGCTGAGTGTGGATGGTGTGACTTTAGCTGACAGGCATTGTGTGATTCTGCTGAACATCCTTCAGTGGTGAATGAGGAATTTGGATGAAATATCAGGAAATGTCATGGATCATCATCATTATCATATGTGAAAGGTTCCATTTCATCCATTTCCATGAACCTTTCCAGAAGTGTCCCAAAGCCTCATCTGCTTTTAAAATGGACACCTGCCAGCCAGCTCTGAGTGAGTGTGTGCGTGTGTGTGTGTGTGTGTGTGTGTGTGTGCATGAGAGAGAGCATGTGTGCACGCCACTGTTTGGTGTGTGTGTGTGTGTACGTGCATGCTGTTTGTTTGGGGGCATGTCCCATGGCTTTTGACAGGGTATGTCCCATGGTAGGGTCATGCCCCGTGACGGAGGTGTGGCCCTTGGTGGGGGCTATGGCTCATGATGGGGTTGTAACCCATCCTGGAGGCGTGGGCCACGGTGGGGCCAGTGACAGGGGCATGTGGAGGGAGGGGGGTGTCCAGCGGTGCAGTCACTGTCATTTTGCTGTGTGCCGGGGGGGCAGGACGCCATAGGCTCTGAAAGCCTGGAGCTTAGTGCTGTGCAGGACGTCTATCAAAGCGGTTAGATGCCCTCTGTCCAGGGTGCTTTGTAACCCTGATGGGTGTGTTCTGCGTCTGCCAGGCCACGCCGCTGCTTGCTGGAATGTTGCGCTGAACCTTGCGTTTCATTCAGTATATATACAAACATGTCGCCGTTGTCGGGCCTGGAGCCCCGCTGGGGTGGGGGGTGTCCTGGCGCTGTTAAGGACAGCGGCTGTGCTCTGTGTCATCTCCGCATACCGCCCTGCTATAGATTTGGGAATAATTTTGCGGCAATCGTAACAACATATTTTTTCTTTCAGGGTTTTCATTTTTATCTTTCTAAGATAAAATCATTCCTCATGTTGGCATATGTGATCCGGCCTCTGAGTGCAGCCCCACTCCCTGCGTGCACCAGGCTGACATGGATTCGGCAAGCGTGCAGGAGCTCAGCTCCCAGAGCAGTCCCTCCATGTGGTTGATGACCCAACACTTTACTCAGCTAGGGGCAGGAGCGAGATCGCTGAAGGCCAGCCTCCAAACGTACAGACGTGACAAAGAGAAAGCCCTCCATCTGGGAATTATGCTTCACAGGGTTTGTTTTTAGCTCTATAAAGAGTGTGATGGGACTGATGGCTTCAGTTTCCTTTGAAGAAAGACGAGGCTGGGGGAGATCCATGTCCCCCACCCCGGGATTTCCTACATTGGTGGAGAGGGGTACTTCTAATAGAAGCAGAGCAATGGGCCCTGGGTCAGGTCACTGATTTGGAGGACAGTGTCTGTCCCCACACACAGGCAGGTGACACGCTTAAAGAGAATGGGGGGTTTAGTGTGGAGTTTTGCTCATTTTTGTGTCTCCCCCATTTTCTCATCGTCAGATTGTTTGAGTGTCAGCCAAGCGTCGCACATCTGGATGTTGCGGCCGTGGGCTTACCTCACCGTTCTGCGTCTGTAACCGGGAATAAACTGCACACGGGTCACGTTCCTTAGCGTGTGTCATGGCTGGGGGAGTGGTGGTGGCTTTCTCGGAAGGTGTCGCTGCGCCCCCCCAGAGAGTGACAATGGAGCAGCAGAACTGCAGATAACCTGAGGTGGTCAGCTGATGCGGGTTTGGGGGGGGGAGTGGCAGAAACATTCAGCGGAGCGGCTCTGGACCAAGGCTCTGATACTCACACTGAAACTAATATAGCAGAGGGACTGAGCGCTTCACTTACACGTTTCCCCGTTACTCAGATAGTAGCCCATGTCCTGCAGCTGTATGCCTACCCCTGGCCAGCAGGGGGACCCATGTATTACTATCACACTGTGTCGGATGGTGAAAAACTGCCCTTTTAATGACTCTGCGCATGAGATCAGCCCCTCCCCGGCTTCACAGTGGGGGTTTGCAGGAGAGCTGTGCTCCCCTTTTGCCCTGAGGCGGTATTCTTGCTGTTTATGTTGGCTTGTTCTGACTGTTCCCCAGAGGTTGATGGGGAAACTCTTGTTTGGTTCTCAGTCTGCCAAGCGGTCATGGCGTGACCAGGGGGTGGGAAGAGCCGACCGGGACTTTATCGGATGATAGGAGCAGAGTCGCTCTAGCAAAAGCTCCAGCCATGGGATGTGAATCTGGCGTGAGACAAAAGAAATGGTTACGGAGACCCGACTGGGACCGGACCGCAGTGGGGCTACAGCCGGGAGTTGGGGGGAGTCGGCCCGTTTTCTGGGAGCTCCCCATGTGGCCAGGAAGCAGAATTCGGCCGCGTGTAGTGGTTGGCAGAGAAGGAAGTGAGCGACCGGTATCCAGCGGCCCACTTCCCAGTCTTCAATCCTTTCTTTGTCAGTAATGATATATTTGTTTTTGGTATTTTAAATCATGTGTCCATTTGTCATGCCTGTCAGGTTTCCAGAGGTTTGGCCTGAGCCTTCAAGGTTGACTCTGGTTGTGCAGGGGGGGCAGATAGATCGCTCCAGAGACTTCAACTTCCTGTTTGTGTCAAAGTTCCCCCATAGCAGACCTCCTTCCCTCAATGCCGTTCACTGGCCGGCAGCAGTGTGCCTGGTCTTCCAGCTGAATCGAACATTCAGCGAAAACACGAACGAAAAATGTGGAACGTCTCTCCATAGCTGCTTTTGATTACTTTATGACTCCTCTTCGGTAATCACTCAGACGGGTTTGCTTACAGTCAGTCACATTTTATTCCGCATATTTCTAAGCCACGCTTGTGACCATGTGCAGCCTGGTGATATACGGTCATTTTCCTGAGGCTGTCAAACACGAGTCAACACGGCAATGCTGGGGGATTTCTAAATGATACATAACCCCTTCGAAGAAGCACAGGAAACTAAATAGTGTCACGCGAACAGGCAAGCAACTTGAAGTGCAGCACAGTACAGTATGTATAAGCCTCTGTGGTAGCAGATGGCCACCAGTGCACTGACCCGGAAGCGGCCTGTTCCCAATTCAAGTCAACATAAAGATTCTTTATGTTCCGGGCTATGCTGTAACTTATAGTAACTTATAGCAGAGAAGAGTGGGATAAGATATCTAATTTATTGTCAGTGCACATAAAGCAGTTAAATGTCATTCAGCAGCAGTGCAGCCAGCAATGCAGCGTATGCAATATGCACAAATCGGACAATAAATGCATCAGTGCAGCCAGCAGTACAGCGTACATACAATATACACAGACAGGACAATAGATGTAGAAACACAAATATAGAAATACACAATATAGAGACTTGTGCAAAAGTTTTAGGCAGTCAAAGGAAATGTCTATCTGGGTACTAAGTGTATATGTGTTCTGAGCAAAAAAATGTTTTTTTTGGTCCTTTTTTTTTCCCACCACTACATTTTAGGTTTTCACCAACTGAAGAAACTCAACCACATGCATGTTGTCATGGGGGCACTGTCCATCCCCCCCCCCTCCAGAACCGCCCCTGATTATCAGGAAAACTTTAAAAACTGATTGACAAAACTGATATTTGGGAATTGGGTGTAAGCCACATTGATGAGATGTTGTACATGAGCACAGGGCCTTAAATGCCCTAAATTATCATTTGGGCTAGCATGTCGACTGAAACAATTATCAGGAATATTGTTTCATTCGTATCTCATGTTAATTTTTGTAGATTGATTGAGTAAGTGAGTGATTGACTGATTGATTTTTCTGCACCTTCTCCCAGCCCAGAGTGATTATTTTTATATGCTGCAACGAGAGCTAGGCCTATAGTTACTGTCAAGGGCATAGAAGGGAGTTTGATACTGGGGGGTATGGCGGCATAACTTCATTATTTAAAGTTTGTTAAGGGACAAAGGTCTACTTATGGGGGGGGTGAATGAAGCCAAATTCAATGTCCCCGTGCCCCCCGTGTCCCCCGTGCCTCTGGTTACGGTGTATGCTATGGTGCAAGCATGGTAAGTGACAATAGCCCCTTCCCCCCTTAGTCTAGCCCTGGTGTGGCAGTCTGCAGTACCTGAGCTGAGGGAGTAGGTGATGCTGTTTGCCAGCTTTACGGTTCACCGTTTCTTCTGCCATGGCTGTTCTGAGTCACATCATGTTTGGCTGTCTGTGCGAAAACCTGACTGTGGATCGTCGTCTATGCGTCTGTCCCGCATCCGCCCCATGTGGCCATTTTCTCATTCACTTGAACTCTCGAAGATCCATGTTCCGCACTCTATGGTCATTTCTCAATACCAAGAACACAAAGATCGTATTTCACCTGTCTTGCTTGCTTGCCTCCCAAGAACAGACTTGGGGCGGCATAAATCGTGTGACTAGCTCTGTGGCTTATCCGTGACCTGAGTACTTAATTTCGCTCCACGGCTTGTGCGAACATAAAAGTTCTTGAATCTTGAACCTTGAATCATGGGATTGGTCTCATTTGGCGAGGATGCAAGTGATATATTCTTGGTATTTGCGGTGGGGTACAAGCGACACCCGGGATTTTTACCGTCCTCCTGGTCTTTGGCAATGGAGGATGATGTAATATGGGTACATGGGAACACAAGTACGGTCAAGTGCACATATCGAGAAGCACCCAATGGTTTTCCCAACGCTGATCCATCATGAGAATTGTGACTGACCCAGAATGGCTTTGTTTAGTAATTTCTTTTGTGTAGGGGGAGCATGTGTGTATGCAGATCGGTTTGGGCAGCAAGAATGGATCCAGCCATCATATAAATCATTTGATGTTTGATGGAACGGTTAGAGGAACTATTGGCTGGTTAGAGCAGATGAAGGAGAAATGAAAGACTTGCACCACAATTAAAACCTAATTTTGAAGTATTCATTTCTGTTGAAAATAATATTCTGTCTGTGGTCTAAAGTCATTTGTTTTGTGGATGTTTCCCTTTGGTGTTCTGCTTCAGATCTCCTCTTCTTAGACTAAGTGGACTCCTTGTTCGTGATGTGAATCACAGTCAAACATCTTCCTTACACGTAATAAAAATGTTTATCCTAAAACAACATTCACTGTAGATTTATGTGGTGCTTATTTGCTTGGCAGGGATTATTAAACCAGCGGGGATTCTTCTGGGAATTTGCATAACTTTCTGGAACACTATGTAGGAAGTGCTGCAGATTGTTTTTCCCTGACATCTTCCATGGGGCAGTGAGAGGAAGTGGCTTAAGCACACTAGCCACATATCCCAGGATCCACTGTATGTTTTCCCATTATTTTGTGCTTCTTAGGTCCTCATGGATCTTGCACTCAGATCCAGGGGAATCGAGTTTTGGCCGTCCTTATCCACAAACCCCAAGTCTTCTAGATGCGTGGTTGTCAAAAACGTCTCACCCTCCCTTCCTCCTGCAGGGATCTACCTCTTTGACATGATCTACATAGACTCCGCCTACCCCGCCTCCGACAGCATCATGGAGACAGAGCAGAGGACCAATCAGATGAACAACCTCCTGCGGGTTTTCTCCGACCTGCAGGTGTCCTGCAGCTATGGTCAGTAGAGAGAACCTCCATTCTCTCCTGGGCCCCCCTACAGCCTCTGCAAGGGGGGTGGGGGGGGGGCGCTTCGCCTCCCCATCTGTCCTGTCGTTATGGAAACCAAATCCACATGTTTCCCACAGCATCTGACAAAGTGCTCTTGTCATTTCATGGTATTTTCTTCCCACCCACCCTGATAGGGACACGCTTTATTTTTAAATAGTAAAGGGCCCCTCTTGGCGTGAGTCATGCGGCCTGGGATAGGGGGTTGCGGGGGGGCAACGAGTGAAATGCATGTGAGCTCAGGACCGTGTCCCGGGTGACTGGGACCAGTTAGAGGGGCCTGGACAGACCCCTCTTATCCTCGGTCCGCTGTCCTTCCACATCCCACCGCAGATCACCTGGTGACGCTGCCTCACGTGCAGAAGTACCTGATGTCCGTCCGCTACATTGAGGAGCTCCAGAAGTTCGTGGAGGATGACAACTACAAGTAAGCCAGAACCGTCCCTCCCGGGCAGTGTGTGCTCTGCTGGGGGTTGGTGGGGGAGCGGCTGTCTAATGCACATGAAGTGGGTGTAGGCACGGCCGAGCTGTGGTGCGTTTCTCAGACCAAATGCCGTATTTCTGTAAGCTGGAATAAAGTGTGTGTGTGTGTGTGTGTTTCGGCGGCAGGGGGCGGGGGTAGGGCTGGAATCGGTACCTCATATGGGCTTGACAGTCTTTGCTAGTAAGCCGAAGGGGTGTAACCACGGTGTGCGCTGGTGAGCAATGCTGCCGGCGTGGGTGTCGTTCCCACCCACATCTTGGTCGTGTTAGCACGGGTCTCCTGAGCCGAGCTTGTCTTCGGCTCCAAAGCGCCAGTCAGCGCAGTCGCTTACCAGTGCGCCTTTATTAATATCTGCCCACTTGCCTGAGGGAGCTTTTCACAGTGACGGGACTACCCGAGAAAAGGCAGGCCCAAAGTGACCTTACCCCCAGCGTGAGTCACCGCGCTGATTCAGTTCAATTCAATTTATTTTTGTATAGCACCCTTCACAACAGAGTTGTCCCAGGGCACTTTACATGGATGTGTTGTCATACATTACCATATACAAAACAGAATAGAACAGTATCACCCATGTATCAACGCCCGGCTCTCTTCTGATTTCCCTGCTTCTCTCCTTATATCCATCTGTCTGCTGTGCTGCTCATTCAGCACTGGGTCTCTGTGAGCCCAGGGTCAGTTCGAGGAAGCTCAGGGCAGGGGACACTCTGGATGGGGTGCATCTTACTGCATGGATGCATGGATGGATGGATGGATGGAAAGGTAGAAGGATGGATGGAAGGATAGGTAGAAAAATGGATGGATGAAAAGAGATTGATGGATGGATGATGGATCGATCAGACGATAGCTAGAAAGATAGGTGGATGAATAGAAAGATACATATATTCATGCATACATCCTTGGATATGTTATTAGTCCCAAAGGAAAGGCTTATCCATGGTCCTGCATGGAAGCAGATATGTTTGGCAGAGTGCGTTTCATCCAGCGTGAGCTCAGCGCTGGATCCCAGTCAGGTCCTGAGTTTGTTCCCCTCTGGCTTTTCTGTTCCAGAATGACAACATGTGTTCTGCTGTACGGTTACGCCAATAACAAACAAAAAAAACTGCTTTTAATTATTTTTTTTCTTTTTTAGTTGGCAACACTGATCACAAATAGGCCCAGACAGAACTGAGCCTTGAAGCAGTATGTTGAGCTGATCGTTCACAAACACCGTGTCCGTTTCGGATTAACGTAGCCTGGCCTGCAAATGTGAAGGCAGCGATAACAAAACATAGCCTCACGTTCCTGGAGAATGCATTACATGTTGAGTTGTCGCCAAGGTTACCGTTTTCTGCTTGTTTTTTTTTTTTTTTGCTTTCCAAAGGAATTAATAAGGATTTTGAAAGATGCTTCCCCTCATCTCAAGGTGCATCCAGTGAATGCAGCTGTTGTCTGAGTTTTGTGAAGTTTGTTTCCGTGAATGACTGTCCGTCTCCACCACATGCTCTCGGCCACAGGCAAATGATCCAAATCACCTAAATTCCACAGCCAGATGTGTAATTCTTGCTTCATATTGAGTGTAACAGGCTTTTATTACAAAAATATTAAATATTAAAACAAGCTCTATATGAGGTCCTGTGGAGGCTGGATGCTCTCTCAGGGCTACCACGAGGCCTGTTTGCCTCATTGAAAGTTTTAATAGACCCAGAGTCTAACTCAGCTGGACTTAAGGTTTAACAAATCCCAACAGCCAAGACTGTCTCACTATGAGGCTTGGCATCCTGGCTTGTTTCGGACCCAAACTTGGCATTGATTTTCCATAGGAGCACCCTGGACTTGGAGCTAATGTTAATGTCCGATAAATCAGTCTTTTTTTTTTTTAGACCCATATTTATGAGGTAATGTACTATAGCTATTCATTTACCTGATTGTTTTGCATAGCTTAGCATGTTTTTTCGCATATAAATAAATGTGTAAATGTCAGGTTCCAGGGTATGATAGCAGGCTAAGATCTGCACATGCTTCTGCAACTTTGTGACAACTTGGTGTATTTTAATGTTGATTAGCTATCGACAGCATCCAGCTTTGAGGCTTGCTGACTTAGATCCACATCTGCCGATACTTACAGTATTCTGTTCTCCTGGAGAGGAGACCTCTCCTACGATTCAAACTACTAGCCAGGTTGTTATGGATCCATGTCCTAAATCACTAAATGATACAACATGCTGTATAAACCAGGCACCCGAGAAGAGCAGGGTGGAGGGAGACAGGGGTACCTATTTGAAGTCTTCCTTTGATTAAGTTTGGGAAACATTTATGCAATATTTTCTGATGCTAACAGGTCATCAGAAAATATTTGTACAGTTTCTGCGTGTGTGTTTTATATTGTTAGAAAAGCTTTGTCTCCTTTGGGCGGGCCTGCAGCAGTTTTGCGAGACCTCTTGAAGCATACGGTGAGGTCAGACTGTGGCGGTGTGATCGTACTCTTCTATTGAAGTACCGTTTACTCACCCTTGGCGTTCAAGCCTGTTTGAAAATGAAGTAATTCTCCTCTTTTTTTCTGAAAAGCATTTTCTTTCTTCTTTGTCATCACATTTAAAATTTCCAATAATTAGCCATGATGTCACACCAGCTCTCCCACTTAAACTTATGACCTTTACGGGGGGGGGGGATTCTTTGTAACGTAATGATGTGTTTAACTGGCTTGGTTGAGCCTGCTGGCCGGGAGGCCGTGTGTTTTTCATCCACCTTCTCCACATCAATTTCAGAGATCATAAAGAGGGGCACAAGGCCCAGACACTCGACAACCTCTTTCCAATTAACTCACTTGTTCCAGAGGTGCCTGCCTTTTGCCGGATGTCAGGTTTGTTGGCATCTTCGAGCATGAGGAGGAATGGGGTGATCGAACAAAAGTGAGTGATTTTTGAACAAGGGGATGTAACAAGGAGATTCCAGCCATGTGATCCTCAACAAGAGGAACCTGCTGGCTTCGATAACAGCTCAGCGGGCCCTCAGCAGGCAGAACATGTGAGAGTATAGCACTCTGGTAGTAGTTGTAAATCTGGTAGCCTCACTCGATTGGCTGCTGACTTTTCTCTAGATGTGTGATTGGCTAGAGGACCATCATGTGATCATGATCAAAAGACTGGTTTAACCAACCCAGGGTATCAGAATGGAGGTTCAGTAAAACAGGCCCAAGCGACTCTGTCTGTACAAAGAGGAAACACTGAGATATTTAATTTCGCCTTACTGGTCCCGAAATGCTTTTAGTCTCTCCATTAGTATTTCATTTGGTTGACATACCTGAGCAGGGACTTCAAAGCAATTGAATGACATTTTAAATGGCACTGAAGAAATATGTCGGCCGGTGGGCACTCCCCTAGGGCAGACGGTGGTGTAATGGTTACATTAGGTTTAATTGAAAGGTTGCCAGTTTGAGTCCCCGACCTGGAGGTACTGCTGAGGTATCCTAAGCATGGTCCTGTTGCCAAGCACTGCTCCTGGGGTGCTGAATTGGTTATCCTTCTGTGTCACAATGTCGCATGGGTTAAATGCAGAGGACACATTTCGTTGTTGTGCTGTGCTCTGTGGTGTGACAACAGTGACAATTAATCACCTTTCATTTACAGCTAACGATTGCTTTAACTCTGTGGAGCCCCTAATTAGGCTTCTGTTATTGTGCCTGCGGAGAATGTCTTTGAGTGAATGGACCAGTTTATTAAACGGTGGAATGAGCTGCATCCCTCCACTACACAGGCAGAAATGACATTGTCTCTCTCCCCTGCTGTCTTCTGTTATTTTTTTCCACTTCACAGTGTGCCGTGTGTGTTTGCACATACATTTTTAAAGTGCCCCGGGGCAGCTTTGTGGAGAAGGGCACCTTACAAAAATGAATCAAAATCTTGTCCCTGGAGTTCTTCCTCCTGAGCTTTGGTGGTGTTTCAAACTGGAAATGGTGACCCCTCCGTTTCATCTGAAGGACACAGGAGGCGCATGGAGGTTTGTGACAGTTGTCACGAAACAAAGAAGTGCCTGAAATAATGAGTCACTATTAGAAGCTTCTGGAAAATAAAAGGACTGAGCAGATTCGGAATGGGGTGGCATAATGTCATTTCCTTTGGGCGGAATGAGCTTCCTGCTGGAATTCGCCTTTGGATATAACTCTGAGATCTCGCAGGCTCTGAGGTGGAATGTGTGACCCATGGCTCTGGCTGAGAGCTTGTCGCAATGATCCGTCTCACCCAGAGAAATTGGCCATGAAAGGACTTTGTGCAGCCGCATGATTCTGAATGTCCTTCTTTTGAGTGTGAAATTGCTCCTGCTGCTTATTTTGCTGCTGGCTGCTTATAGCATTATGCTCTTGGCTATAGGAGTTTCCGTTTGGTAAGCGGTGCGTTAGCTGTACAAGTCCTCTTCCAGAAAGTGTCGTGTTAGCTATAGTCGCCCCCGTTCAGTAAGTGGTGCGTTAGCTATAGTCGCCCCTTTTCAGAAAGTGGTGCGTTAGCTATAGTCGCCCCCTTTCAGAAAGTGTCGTGTTAGCTATAGTCGCCCCCTTTCAGAAAGTGGGGCGTTAGCTATAGTCGCCCCCGTTCAGTAAGTGGTGCGTTAGCTATAGTCGCCCCTTTTCAGAAAGTGGTGCGTTAGCT
>JAODKN010000041.1:2600964-2611242 GCA_026774425.1 Petrocephalus zakoni
TGCAAAACGAAAAGGACGAAGAACTGCATGGCTGGCTAAAGGGCCATTTTAAATACAAAAAAGATGCTAGTGGAGCCGATAAAACCAAAGTCATTTGCGTTGTTTGTTACAAGGAATTTACCTATCATCAAAGCAGTTCTAGTTTGAAATACCACCTGAACTCAAAGCATGTTTTAGCGAGCTCGGTAGTCACCTCACCTCTGGCTGCGACAGTCAGCAAGCTCCACCAAACCGCGCTGACTGAGACGAGTCACCGCAAATTAAGCCTACATCGCAATCATTAACAAATGCGATATTTATAAATGGATTGCAATGGACTGTAGGCCTGTTAATGTTGTGTAAGACAAGGGGCTTATGGATGCATTTCGAATCGCTTCCTCCGACACAACCTACACACTATATCGTCAAGAGGTACAGAACTTTCGAGAATAAATCAGCTGTATGACACAGAAAAAATATCAAAACAGGACAACTTAGCTCATGTTAACCATGTGGCCCTAACTGGAGATCACTGGACGTTGATCAGCAATCAAACTGTCTAGTGTTACTGCGCACATCATCGATTGTGACTGTGCTGAAGTCAGTCACACGGCACTATTCTGATGCATGTGCCGAACAGTTTCTAACAGTGGCTGATGACTGGGGAATCCAGGAAGAGGTGACCACAGTATGTGCGATTAAATGCAATTAATTAGATTTATTAATCGACACTCCATGTACTTAATTAGATCAAAACATTTTATCGCTTGACGGCACTAGTTAATATATATAATATAGGAGGAACCTCCAAATTGAGTACTTGTTTGTTTTTGTGGATAAAATAATAATAATCATTAATAATTGATACCTTTATTGATCCCCGTGTGGAAATTCTCTTCTCACCTCCCCCAACCTTGCTCTCCATGAGCTTCAGAGGCTTAACCATCTAAAAGCATCTATCTGATGGTAGTTTATGTTTCCTGTAATCCAAACAAGAACCCGTGCTGTGTGTCCATGTGTATCCGATGCTATTCAAGGTGGTCCTGGACTGAAATATCAGCGGCCGCATTTAGCGGGCGGGCAGTCGTGCGGCTTCCGGGCACTGTGCTGTCTGCTCACAGTGGTGCTGCATCTCAGCCTGTTCCCTCCACAGGGAATGTTTACAAGTTCCAGACGGGATCGAGGTTTTCTGCGATTATCTGGCACAAGCACCTGGAAGAGGCGTGCAGGAGCAGCCGACCGCAGGTTCGAGCACCCCCACCCGTCTGAAAGTTGGAGTAACACTAATGAAGGGTTTCAAACGGGAGAAGCAGCGCTAACCCGAAAGTGTGGGACGTAGTTAGCAGCTGTTCGCTGTTTGCATTTGTCTTTGTTCTTTCTGTCATAAATCCTGTAAGCCGATCGCAGAAAGTTGGCTGAAAATCTCTTAATAGATCGATGCTTTTCAGAGAACCGTCATGTTGATCAAATATGTCACAGCAGCAAGAAAAATGCTGGTATGGAACATGCCTTAATCTTCAGCTTGTGATGCTTCTTTCTGACACAAAGCATTGTGAAGCTTTGCTTATGTGATTCATATTTCAAGGGTGTTCAAGGAAACTAAAGGCTTTGAGTCACCTTCCACCACAATGCCAGCCTGCACACATAGGGGGCGTTGTGTAGCTTAGTGGCATAGCGATCCTTGCCCATATCTGGAAGGTCAGGGATTCCGATCCTGTGGCTGGGCCCGGGGTGTCCGGACATTAAACCCCAGGGACTGGCTGGCTGACCCTACTTTCTCAAAATATGCTTCGCTTTGGATAAAAGCATCTGCTCAGTAAACGAAATGTGCTCAGTAAACGAAATCATATAACAGTTGTACTCCTCAGCAAGGACTTTAACCCCAACTGCTTTAGGAATGCATTTTGCTAACTTAACCTCTGCTCTGATCCCAGACTCACTCTCCCCCCATATATGTGTGTGCATTTCTGTTTGTTACACTCAGATGCAGTGTCAAAGACACTGTCTCATGTAGAGAGCCAGATGCAGTGTCAAAAGACACTGTCTCATGTAGCCAAGAAAGACAGGAATCATTCTAACCCTGACCTTCCCTTCCCTGCTAGATGCCTACCAACCTCATGTCGTTTGAGTAGTCCGCTGCCAGATGAGATGCCTTGGAGAAAAGTGCTAACTTTGTCCATACAGAGGTGGGACTTGACAAGCACAGCTGGAACCTCCGTGGGCCGTTAATCAACGCCGGCACAGTTTGGCACAGACCGCCGACGCATTTCCGCAAGGCAGTTCACAGGTGGGCTCCAGCGTGACATGAACTTTTGGCATCTGGATCTGTACCTAGCAGCAGGTTCAACTTTGGGGTAGAGAACCAAGAGCCATGGACACTGAAGGCAGCCTGCCTGGAAGGATCGGACAGGGCAAGGATCTGGAAAACCGGCCCACAGCAGCCTGCACACAGAGAATGCCCCAGGCTGATCTTCATTTCTCGTCCTGAGTTACGATGCTTATTCCCAGAAGTGAGAAGCCAACCCATGTTGGGTTTAACAGAGGGATGAGAGGAATGCACAGAAAACAAAACAAAACAGTGTTACAAGAGCAGGGTGGTGCTGTGGTACCTGAAGGACCCAGGCTCTTCGGGGAGTGGCTAGGAGCGTGCTGCCCACAGGTTCCTCGCTCGATCCTCCTCCTCACAGTGCTGTCGCCCAGCACACTTTGGAACCCTAAGGTGAAGTAAATGAACCACTCCTCCACATGTGCAACTCACATGTGACACGTGGCATACCAAGTGGTTCAGCTGGCTGTAGATGTGTAAATAAATAAAAACGTCTCCAAGACCCACACGTCTTTTTTTTCCCCATTCATTTTGTATTTCTTTCTGTTTTTATGTCAAAGTCCAGCACATTCACGTGCAGCGTCGTATGGTTAGATGAGATGTAATGTCGAGGGAGTTACGGTGCCATTTCGTCTATTCAGACATGCAAAGTGCTCCTAGCATTTAATTTATTTAAGTGTTTGCTGTATATTTTCATGCAGTCTAAAGAAGATGAGAGCTAGCATTAGAAAGTTAGCATCATTCAGTGTTAGAGAGTACGAAAGGGATGCTGCATTATAGGCAACCTCCAAGAGGCCTGTCCATGCCTCAGAAATCTGAATTTGAACGAGGGCATTGCAGGATGATTATTTATTTATTTATTATTTATAAGTTGAAATGAGCCACTTGGGTAATGTAACACCTTCAAAAAGATGCTTCCTGGTAAACAAGAATAATGACCGCTAATTTTCAATTAAAAAACCTGTATTTACTACTGAGCATCTTATGTGACCACTTGTGCTGGTTTTGTGGGGGAAGGGGCTAAAATAGTCAACATGTTATTGGTTTTGGTTTTTGTATTTATTTATTTTTCCCCGCCTGAAAACCACAATGCTAAGAGTTCATCAGCTTCACATGCCATAGTTTGCCTATAAATGTGCATTTTTCACTGTTTACAGTCAGTGTACATGTGACTGTGTTGCAGCACTTCTGTGTGATGGAGAATGTCCATCAGTAGTTTCTGCCACTTCTTTGACTGTCACTGGTATTTATTTCCTGTCATTCAGACCATTGTGTAAATTTGCATATTAAAAATGAAGGTGTGCCTACAGAAATCATGGAGGAATTCAGCTTTTGTGATGTTGGATCACCTTTGTTGTACAGTTTAACTTATTTCGATTTTATTTAAAAACATCTTTAATCTCGCTTGAGACATGCATTTTTAGCATATCATTTTTTTTTAAAAGTGACGAAATTATAAGAATGTACTTGGATTTCTAAATCCATAATCAGCATGTGAAGAAATTAATGATTTGTTTAAACCTTTCCCTAATTTCTCTAAATAATGTCCAGGACACCATTTGTGGGTCAGCTCGGCTGGCCCCTTCATTCTGATGTCACAAGGCGCCCGCGTCCAAACAGTAGATGCAGCTTTTCTTTTCCGGCCTGGGGATTGTGTCTGGAAAGCCCCACTCCACTCCAGCTTTGAGAGCATGACATTCAGAAGAATCTCCTCAGGGCAAGATGCAGGCAATTACCCAGCAAAGTTTGTCATACTGACTTCTGTGTACATGTTCACAAGAAAAACAACTACTAAGAAGCAAGAGTTTACAGTTTACAGAAACAGTAGCAATACCCATAGCATTAAAGGTGCAAATGAATTAAGGTAAAATCGATAAAATTCTTGCAAAAGCTTAGTGTAGCTTTAACTTGAAGATATGAATCCTACATCGGTGAGGTGTTTAAAAGTCCGGTGAATCTGAACCATACATATGAATGGGTATTAACTGAAAACAGTTATTTTGTACATAGAAATGGACATTACAATGTTTAGCTATAATTTTAGAGTGCCAAAAACGCATGGTTTATCCCCGTCTCGTACACAGAAGAATATGAGCTGGGCTTAATTATAATGACTTTTTTAAAATGTGTTTTTTTTTTTTTTTTGCAAAAGAATCTGCATCTGGAAGATGCTGCATGCTTCGGTTAAAAGGAAAATGCTTTTTCTACTACTATCTTTCTCTGCTGTCTGTAACTTTTTCTGCTATCTCTGTCTTTACCTGTAACTTTTTTTCTGCCGTTTCTCTGCTATCACTAGCTCTTGTCAACATGACAACTGCTGTCAAATCTACTGCCCACGTGAATATTTTGCAAATTTATTTGTTACCTTGGCCTTGTGATAAGTTGCTGTATTTTTTTCCAGCTTGTAACGGTTTCTCAGATTAAAACATCTTTCTGTAAATGATGCAATATTTTTTCTTCCTAAGATCACATGGTTCCCATCCTCGGCAAAATACTCGCATCCTTGTTGCGCCCATGAGCAAAGCCTCGATCCCGCCTGACATGTCCAGGTGTGCCAAGTAAATGCTTGACTTTGCTCTCAGATCCCATGCCTTTCCCCTTTATAGGTAGGTCCAGTACCCACTTCCAGGAACACCCCTCATAAAATGCTTACAAGTGCCTTGATAGACAGCCCCTGAGTATTCAGAGTCCTAAGAACTGGTTAGACCCTCTCTTTCAGAATGACAATTCGTTTAGTTTTACTGGGAAGTGTTTCTGTTCAAAAATGTATTTAATTAGTGATGCTGCAGTCAATGATTAAAGGCAATGTTTGTATTGTTTTTTTATGAGTAAGGGCGTGGTGTCAACTTATTGAATGAGCCTGGATTAGGGAAGCTCTATGACAGGGATGGGGAACCTGAATTAACAGACTGAATTAAAAGCATCCACAGCCATTTAAGTGTGGTCATGACTCTTTCGAAATGTGGAAAATATTTTGGCACAAGCTTGATATTGTTTACCAACATCAAAAGCATATGCGCTTGAATGTCAAAATTTTCCGGTTTAGCCTGCAGCTCTTGCACGCAAATGTTCATATTGATTATCCAAACTCCTGCACAGCAGAAGTCATGGTCACCAAAAAAATTCAGTGGCTGTTATAAAAACTTACAACGAAATGGCCACAAAACTCTCCAAAATGACCCCCAACCTTCACAACAGAAATCCACGCCACAATTCTCCCAAAAAAAACTAAACTTACCCTCACTAGTATTCAGTGGGTTCCCTACCCAGTATATACCTGGGATGGTGGAGGCGTAGTGGTATGAGGCCCAGGTTATGGACCAAGAGGTCGCTGGTTCAGGGACCAGTGAGTCCTTGAGCAAGACCCTTAAGGGAGACTGTAGTCACTGTAATGTACTGTCAGCTAAATGCCATAAATGTATACTTTAGGGCAGGGATGCAGAAGACCGATAGCACAGGCACCTACAAACCTCCAAAATGCACCAAGTAAGGATGACCACCAGAAAAATAAATAAATAAATAAATAAATAATGCGGTGGAGCTTGATCTTATAGCTATTTAGTATTGAGATTAAACATGTTAGAGGGGCTGACAACATTCTTGCAGATGCTCTGTCTAGAGTACCATAGTAAATACACTCACTCGCTGTCTGTGGGGGTGTTTGTGTGTGGCATTGTGGATTATAGTGAACTTGCCACACTCATCTCTGTCTATGGGATGTTTGTGAAATGCTTTATAAAAATAAATAAATAATATATTTCATTATGGAGACTGTAGTCACAATTTTAGCGTGGGGGTGTGTTGCGTCCCTGTGTCCCCCGTGTTCCCTTTCTGTTGCTTGCTGCTTGGCAGTGTGCTGTTTCTTTCTTATCCACAGGTGAGACTGATTGCGGCGGGGGTGGGGTGTTTCTAGTAACACGGCGGCAGCGGGCATTGGGGAGATGGCTCTAGTGCTTCGGAGATTTCCTCGCCGGTTGTGTGACTTTCCTGTGGCTGTTTTCTGTGTATGCTTGAACTAGAATTTGATTAACCCTCCCACTCGATACGAACTTGTGTGACTTTTGTTGTTTATGTTGCGGTTGGTGTGTCCGGCCGTAACACTAATGCTTAGGGTTTTTGCCCTCCTTCCTAGGCTGGATGGATAGGTTTATATGAGGGACTAATAGGAGGCCCAATGGGGATTGGAAGCTAGCGTATTGTGGGTGGAAGGTGGGTGGGGGAATGAGTATCCTTGAGGTAGACCAATAGATGTTATGGATTATATTTGTTGTATGTTTTAAGCCTGGTTTGCAGATATTTAGTAACCAATCACAGCTCCGTAGTCCGTAGAGGGGAATTGGTGTTATGCTGGATTGCTGAATAAAGGAGAAAACATTGCTCATTGTATGCGAGGTCCAGAGTTTGATTCAAGTAGAGAGAGAGAAATAGGGTTACAGTATTAAAAGAGAGTTATAGATGCTTAGATTATTTCTGTCTACCACAACATTAGACTTCAGACCACTAGTCCACTGTACCCAATCCCTCCCAGAATCCCTGGAAGTTCTGGCAAGACCAATAACTGCTATACTGAATGTGAAGGTAATGTGCCTGACCAATTTAAACTAGCAATAATCAGACTATTAATGAAGAAACCAAGTTTGAATCCACAGGAGCTCAGCAATTAAAGATCTGTCTCCAATGTACCATTTTTGGAGTTTTTCAGAAGATAGTCGCTGCCCAACTTCAGTCATACTTGGAGGCACAGAACATACTGGATAGATTCCAGTCGGGCTTCCAGCTGAGATATAGCATTGAAGCATTGAAGATTCGTCTCATATTTTCCACTAGGGCAGCCACGTCAATACACATGCGCAGTGTAGATACGATGTGCAGTGCTTTTCCAGTTGATCTGGTTAATTTAGATTTTGTCTTTGCAACAGTAAATATATACATTTCCAACTTTAGTGAAGCCAAGGAATAAGGAAGCAAAGCAGCGGTACGTGGAGAATTTAAAGGACATTGACGGGCTTGATCCGTACGAACATAGAGATTGGTCGGGAGACTTGGACGAGCTGCCGCAACTAACTTTTCCCCATGTATTTTTTTTTATCTTGTTTGTGGGGTGAGCACCTACACATATGAATAGTTTAAGAATTATAAATCGCTAGTCATGTGCCACGTGTTCACGGAGGGATTGATTGCACGTTTTATACTTTAACGTATTTTACTTAGTTTACTTATTACTTATTGTCACATATCTGTGTTTGCAATGCCACTTGCTGCTCTGTTTGCACTAAAGTGGTACTTACTACCTCTGGCTCCTTACCACTTCTGCTATGCCATGTTAGGCAGCACTAATAAAGAGAGATTCAGAATTCAAATCATCACTTTCTAAGCATTATTTATACGTACCCCAGACTTAATCCCATCACACAACTCAGCATTGTTTCTACTTATAAAGTGGTGCCATTGTCGTCTTGCAGACATCCACGGTTCTACTTGCCCCAGACTTAATCTCATCATACCAATCATCAATCATGGATGCCCCCCCAATGTGATCTAGCAGAGGTTAATAGTGAATTTTGAACATATCTATTCACCATCATATGTAGGTGAGAAAAATAAGTCAACATTCAGGTGGTTTGATGCAAAATGTCACTTTTTATTGTCTCAAAAATCCAAAACACTACACAAGGGTATGCAACACTGCAGTCTGTATTCAGATGGTTCATGGCATAGCTGGTGGTTTCATGACAATGTTCCTGCAGTTCTCCGGCATTGTCCATGGGTGCATCTGCATGCACTTGTGCTCTTTGTGTAGCTACATCTGTTGCTGCCCAGCTACATCTGTGGGTGCAGCTCCCTCCATGTCTGATGGCTGGCCAGCTACATCTGCGGGTGCAGCTCCTTCCATGTCTGATGGCTGGCCAGCTACATCTGTGGGTGCAGCTCCCTCCATGTGTGATGGCTGGCCAGCTACATCTGTGGGTGCAGCTCCCTCCATGTGTGATGGCTGGCCAGCTACATCTGTGGCTGCAGCTCCCTCCATGTCTGATCTCTGGCCAGCTAGATCCGGAGGTGCTGCAGGTGCAGGGCTTCTTCTGCCAGCTTGCCGTCTCTTTGTTCTCCGGTTAAACAGCTCTGTGTGCGTTGCCTTTACTTCCGTGTGCCCAAGGTGTAACGACGGTACCCAGTCAGGATGACACTCCAGCATTTCATAAGCTGGTTTGCCTGGGAAAAAAAAAAATCTCGTATTAGTTATGAAGCTATGCAGCCAGTTCCGTCAGCAGTGTAGCGACAGCCTTATGATATGTATGCGCAGCTTGCAGTGACCACATAACAGTAACATGAGTTTCTATTATAACCAACCTGAGTGAACATGCGTGAACACACAAACATATTCCGGGAAATGTTATCGAAGGTGATATTTGTTCGCCGTACAGCCGCTACCCATGCCATGCGACGTCTCTTCGTTAACTCAGCCACTTGAGCTCCATACTTTTGCTTCCAAGCCGGAAAGCTAAAAAACCGCGCTCTGTTTTCTATAAGCTTTCCACGGCTGTCGTGAGTACGGTTGTGGCAGCCGATCACACAGCAAGTTAGCACCATTGCACTGTGATTTGCAGAAAGGTAACAGTGAAAATGCATGCTTACCTCCACTGCTGCGGGCACTCTTATAGCTCCTCTGCCCGAAAAACCGAGACGTCCCTGCGTCCTGACGTCACGATCCTATTCTCTATATGACCCTGTGGGTTCCCCAGGGTTAAAAAGCGTCACTCATCAACAAAAAATTGTAGGATTTGGCCAGACATGCACTGCCACCTGGTACTTTTTTAGACATTACCTAGAGGGGCTGTATATGTGAACAGAAATGTCCGAAACAGACTTTACTCTGCTAGATCCGTAATACAAAGTCTGGATAACTTCCGAATGATCCTCAGGTATGAATGGAGCAGGAGAATTCTGCGCGAGCGAGTGGGCGTGTTAATGACGTACGTTTCTATCATGACGCTGGTGCAAAAACGGAAGAATATGTAGCTGCTTTGTGCCGGTATATTACGGAAGCATATTGCATTCGTCTGGGAAAAAATCGGTTTTGTTTTTTCGAATGAATGTCATAGTCATCCTGTTTTTTACGAGTAATATTTTCCTGTTTTTCTGAAGTAACAAGACAAACTTTCTCTGTTCATGGTGCGCAATCTGCATAGTTTATTTTTTTTATCTTGGTTTGAGACATTGGGAAATATTAATGTTTCTAAGGAGTGCAGATGGAATTCTTAGTTTTTCAAGCAGGATAACTGTCATTAATTCAGAAAAAGAAAACCGTTTTTTTCCCAGACGAATGCATATACGTACGCTTCCGTAATATATGGCTTTCCATTATTTCGCTGATTGCAGGTACGTCTAAATAAATTAAGAATTTATATCACAGCTAAAACAGTGGTCATTGCGGAAAGATATATTTATTATGTGTCATGTCCTGCCTGCTGCATGCTCTACTCCAGCGCCACCCCGCGGACCAACCGGAATATTTCTAAATGTTGTAAACACAACTCCGAAAAATGTCTGGACTTCAGTTTTCCGGAAAATGTCCGGAGTTCATGTATGAATATGGCTTTAACTACAAGCAGCAAGGGCGCTGATAATAAGCAAAAAAAAAACCAACTAGTATTTTTATTAACTTTATCAGATCAAATGTGTTGTAACACATTTAAATGTGTGTAACACGAACTGGAACAAAACTGTTCTTATAAATAAAAATCATTAAATTCAGAAAGAGCGTTGACTTGCGATCACGTTTTCTAGATTCGATACATATACAGTATGTTTTTCAAGCAGCGCAATCATCCAGCTAAGCTAATGTGTTCCTGAAGTGCGTTGAAGGAACCGACTTAACCGGATGATTTTCATCACCATTAACTGGTCCGAGATGAGGCTTCTGATCCCGGATGATTTAAGCGACGTACGGAGAATACCCCCCCCCGGACTTTGTG
>JAODKN010000041.1:2644382-2674990 GCA_026774425.1 Petrocephalus zakoni
GCCAGATCTATAACACGGGGAATGCGGGGTCAGAGCACGGGGCAGTGTGTGTGGCCAGATCTATAACACGGGGAATGCGGGGTCAGAGCACGGGGCAGTGTGTGTGGCCAGATCTATAACACGGGGAATGAGGGGTCAGAGCACGGGGTAGTGTGTGTGGCCAGATCTATAACATGGGGAATTCGGGGTCAGAGCACGGGGTAGTGTGTGTGGCCAGATCTATAACATGGGGAATGCGGGGTCAGAGTTTGTGGCCAGATTTATAACACGGGGAATGCGGGGTCAGAGCACGGGGCAGCGTGTGTGGCTAGATCTATAACACGGGGAATGCGGGGTCAGAGTTTGTGACCAGATCTATAATATGGGGAATGCGGGGTCAGAGCACGGGGCAGTGTGTGTGGCCAGATAGATTACATGGGGAATGCGGGGTCACAGCACGGGGCAGTGTGTGTGGCCAGATCTATAACACGGGGAATTCGGGGTCAGAGCATGCGGCAGGGTACGTGGCCAGACCTATAACACGGGGAATGCAGGGTCAGAGCACGGGGCAGTGTGTGTGGTCAGATCTATAACACGGGGAATTCTGGGTCAGAGCACGGGGCAGTGTGTGTGGCCAGATCTATGTGTGTGGCCAGATCTATAACACGGGGAATGCGGGGTTAGAGCACGGGGTAGTGTGTGTGGCTAGATCTATAACACGGGGAATGCGGGGTCAGAGCAAGCGGCAGGGTATGTGGCTAGATCTATAACACGGGGAATGCGGGGTCAGAGCACGCAGCAGTGTGTGTGGCCAGATCAATAATACGGGGAATGCGGGGTCAGAGCACGGGGCACTGTGTGTGGCCAGATCTATAACACGGGGAATTCTGGGTCAGAGCACGGGGCAGTGTGTGTGGCCAGATCTATAACACGGGGAATGCGGGGTTAGAGCACGGGGTAGTGTGTGCGGCTAGATCTATAACACGGGGAATGCGGGGTCAGAGCACGGGGCAGTGTGTGTGGCCAGATCTATAACAGGGGGAATGCGAGGTCAGAGCACGCGGCAGGGTATGTGGCTAGATTTATAACACGGGGAATGCGGGGTCAGAGCATGGGGTAGTGTGTGTGGCCAGATCTATAACACGGGGAATGCGGGGTCAGAGTTTGTGACCAGATCTATAATACGGGGAATGCGGGGTCAGAGCACGGGGCAGTGTGTGTGGCCAGATCGATAACATGGGGAATGCGGGGTCAGAGCACGGGGCAGTGTGTGTGGCCAGATCGATAACACAGGGAATGCGGGGTCAGAGCATGGGGCAGTGTTTCTGGCCAGATCTATAACACGGGGAATGCGGGGTTAGAGCACGGGGCAGTGTGTGTGGCCAGATCGATAACATGGGGAATGCGGGGTCAGAGCACGGGGCAGTGTTTGTGGCCAGATCTATAACACAGGGAATGCAGGGTCAGAGTTTGTGGCCTAATCTATAATACGGGGAATGCGGGATCAGTGTGTGTGGCCAGATCTATAACATGGGGAATGTGGGGTCAGAGTTTGTGGCCAGATCTATAATACAGGGAATGCGGGGTCAGAGCATGGGGCAGTGTTTCTGGCCAGATGTATAACACGGGGAATGCGGGGTTAGAGCACGGGGTAGTGTGTGTGGCTAGATCTATAACATGGGGAATTCTGGGTCAGAGCACGGGGCAGTGTGTGTGGCCAGATCTATAACACGGGGAATGCGGGGTTAGAGCACGCGGCAGTGTGTGTGGCCAGATCTATAACACGGGGAATGCGGGGTTAGAGCACGGGGTAGTGTGTGTGGCTAGATCTATAACATGGGGAATGCGGGGTCAGAGCACGGGGCAGTGTGTGTGGCCAGATCTATAACACGGGGAATGCGGGGTCAGAGCACGCGGTAGGGTATGTGGCTAGATTTATAACACGGGGAATGCGGGGTCAGAGCACGGGGCAGCGTGTGTGGCCAGATCTATAACATGGGGAATGCAGGGTCAGAGTTTGTGGCCAGATCTATAATACGGGGAATGCGGGGTCAGAGCACGGGGCAGTGTTTGTGGCCAGATCTATAACACAGGGAATGCGGGGTCAGAGCACGGGGCACTGTGTGTGGCCAGATCTATAACACAGGGAATGCGGGGTCAGATAAGTCAATTGGATAACATTGTCTATGAAGCTCATATTCATAAAGCCGAATAACTCGTCTTATAATTCATCGTAATACATTAATAAAAAATTATAAACATGGCTATAAATATTTATAAAAAGGTACAACACATCATGGCCTTGGTGCCAACGATGTCTGAACGGTTTTATATTAAGTTTATGGTGCTGATTAAGAATATGACTTTGGTTTTATCAGATTGGTTCTAGTTTCCAAGATATTTATTAGCTAATTAATTGGTTACAGTTGAATTCTGGCTTCAAAAAGTTGCTTTTATAGCATTGTAGGCCTACAAATTGAAAAACAAAATAATTATATGGGATATTTCATTACACTTATTTCAAGACACTGTTAAAGAGCCAAAAGACAGACCAAAGGCTATTGCATTTGTTATCACACACATTATGCATTAGGGGTATTTTCATGGATGTCCATTATCTCAAAAACTAGAACCAATTCAGGTAATTGGATCAAGTAATTTGATTTTTGAATTCAGCATAAATTTTCTGTTCATTAGTGTGATCTATCATGACCAATACCATTGTCGTTGGATATGCAGCCCTAATATGTAACCAGCAAAAAGAGCAAATTATAATGACCACATGCAACCATCTAACCGGTCAATTATGCAGGAAGCAGGTCATTGTGTTACATTAAGCTTGACATTCCGGTGTTCATTTGTGGGTATTTACTCATTATTAGAAATTAATAGACAGACGATAAATCGGGCAATGTTTAGGGTATGCTATAGATTTAAAGGTCTGGCTTCATTCTTGGACAAATCTTTGCGGGCGTCACCCTGCTCCATTTCACTCTGCGTGGGGGTGGGGCAAAGGGGGGGCTCGGGGGAAGTGTAACTACACAAAGTTGCAATATGACAGAACAGGTAAAATACAGTGCGCGCAGTGGTCAGCAATACCTAACATGCTTTTTTGCTTCATTCTGGTTAATAACTGGGTTCATTATAAAATAAACTAAAATGCTCTATGCATTATAGATTAAAAAAAAGTTTATACTGAGTTTTAAAAAAGCAACAAAGAAAGCCAACCTTTAAAAATCTCATTTGTACAGAAATCATCACTTTCACTTCATTCAGACACTTGCAAAAACAAAACCGCATCCTTTACGTTTGACTTTTTTTCAGAAAATATTTTTTTCTTTTGACTGTAACAAACACAAAGGTATGGAGTCTCCCGGGAAAACAATGTGCAGAAATAATTAAAATTACAATAAGACGTAGTGAATTATTATAATTCGGTAAATTTTACATTTTTGTGACATCTCTAGTTTCCATAGCACTGTGGCGGCGAAAACCGAAGAACATGCGACTGTTACCAATATTTATAAACATACTGTACATTCTTTTTAAACTTCTCACAAGAAAACCACTTCCCCATTTTTGTTTAAATACATATGGCACTCTGTGAGTAAATTAACGGACTATTAAAAACTAAAAAAAAAAAAAAAAAAAAACAGTCTGGTCACAACAGCAAAATGCAGCACTATAACGTGTGTCCAGGTAAGTTCATTTGATCCTGCGGCACAGACATGGCTGGATGTCTGCTACGCTGGTGACACTTCCTTTAAAAGGGAGAAACGTCCCTTTTAAACGTTTTGTCCCGTGCACCTCCACGCTTCTCGTGAGCGGCACGGAATGGACGGCCGCGTCACATGACATCTGCCCCCTCACCGCAGCCCCTGGCACGCCCGTCTATCCGTTTTCCTTCCACAGTACCAAATGAATGCTATGATCAGGCATGCTTGTGGCAAACACCAGGCCCGAGTCGTTCTTCCCGTCGAGACCATTGAGCCAGGAGGTGACACCAGGCAGGAAGCTGGAGCCACGCTTCGACTTCCTGTATGCCGGAAGAGGCCAGCGGCCCATGATGCCCTCTGTCCTCAGGTCCATGACGTATAAGTAGTGGTTGTCAAACAGAAGAGCGAAAACTTCTCCTAAGCTGAGTAAAGACAAATTTGCACAGTCCTGTGTTTTGATGACCCTGAAAGAGAGACAGTGGTTTGTTTATCTAACCCAAAGTTAGACTTTTGCACAAACCATATTTTGACACTTCAGTCCTTGGGGACCCCCATACAGCCCACATTGCTTCCTCCCAGCTGTGCCCAGTAACCCAGTGGGAAGTGATAGCTAATGGGTGATACCAGTGATGACACCATGATGGGAAGGAAAGGACACTTTTCCCAGTGCGAGTTCAAACACCACCACTGCACTACGGAACATACCAAGATCAATCAAACTGGTCTGCATTGCTGGTTTTTAAATGTCAGTTTAACGACTGTGCTGAAATATCAGCAACCTCTCACATGAACCAAAACAAAAACCTTTCAAGAGAGAACAAGGAGGGAGCTCAATTCTGAACTGCTGCTAATATTTATTACAAGAGATTCCATGTCTGTGTGCTGGATTATACACCTGTGTCAGCAATGGGTGTGACTTATTAACAGGGGTCTCCAAATATCTATGGCCAAATACTGTACTCATTGAGGACAGAGCCCCTCAGCCTTGGTCCTACAGTTGACGAGCAAGTTGTTTGACAATACAAGTACAACACTGGCAAAACACAGTATGGAGTGCTTCAGGAATATTAAGATGATCTCCTTGGATGGTATTGTCAAGTTTTATAAGTTTTATACAATTATGCAGACAAACAGACACATTAATTATGTTTTCAGCTTCATGATCCTTTAAGAGAAATCATTAAAGGATGTCAAACCCATGATACTTTGTGTGGTTCTTTTTGTGAGTAGAGGTACCAGGTGAGTTTATACCTGAGAATTTCATAGCTGGCAAAGTCCCACTGGTACAGACCCAAGTCAGAGCTGCACACGATGTGTTTACCATCGAACTGGAGCCGAGGCTGTAAGCAAACACTCCGGTCCTCTGAGACACATAGTGTCTTCAAGCACTTGCAGTTGATCTCTCGGCCGATGGGCCAAACCTTCAGAAGAAAGAGCACAAATATTATTTAACCATTACTCTATCCCAGTGGTTCTCAATTCCATTGCTGGCGCCCCCCCTGCCAGAATGTTTTCGTTCCAACCCTACCTCAATCAGGATTATATGGTACCTAATAGACCGAACGCGGCGTGGTCAAAGATGACCTTTGTTGCACTTTGACCGCTGTGCGCTGTGACGCATTGTCGCACGATCAATAGAAACAAGGCACTGAACCGGGCACAGAAATTTAAATGGAGGAAAAACTTATATTGTCTGTGTCTGAGTGCCCAGAGATACATGACACAAGCATACCATCTTTTTGCGTGTGAAATATACATCGTTGCTACTGACTGCGAGCCGAAATGACAGGAGAGAGTTTTGCAAACCACGCCTACTCTTCGCGCAGAAGCCCCGCGGCGAGCACAGCGCGCTGAGCGCAGGCTGCTGTCTTTTTGAATGGGGCGTGCACAGCGCACGCCGCTTCCGGTCTGTAACCAGCATTAGCCTATTAAGGACCAAACAAGCCTGATTGAGGTAGGGTTGGAACGAAAACATTCTGGTAGGGGGGGGCAAGAAGGCAAGATTGCCAGATAACTTGGATTTAATTTACCCCAGTTTAAATTGCCTGTATCTTCGTCACTTACATTTAGCCCAGACTAAATTATCCAACAAATTATCCAGCTAAACAAGAAATTTCTAGCCCAGTTACTTGTTAACAATATTGTTGATAACAACATATTACAGTATTTTGCGCATAAAGAGACCATAGCAACATGTCCACAGATAGAGGCTGGATAGTACCGTGTGTACAACCAATTTAATGAGCCACAAATAAGAGTAAAGTCTAAATCAAACAGTACAAAACTACAGCTTTAACTTCAGTTGATGAAGGCCGCAGCCATCTTTAATTCTGACGTCTGGGTTGTGTAGATTCATCCAACTTCACGAGTCGGAATCACAAATTCAATGGGTGTTCCAGTTGAAATTTCCAACTAGGAATATCTGAGTTACGAGTTCAAAGGGAATGCAGCATAAGTGACAAAAAGAACTGAAAATTAATCACAATCAAGAAATAACATATTTACCTTAATTTCATATTTATCTGCACTTAATAAAATATAGTCACCAGGACTATGCATGAGCGACTCCACCTGGCTTTTCTGCAAGACAACCTAAAAATTAAGAGAGAGAAGAGAAAGAGCATGGACACAGAAAAGAATGCCATCAGTGTTTCAGTATCAGACTGGAAATGGGCTGGAAGGATTAGCGAACAATGAGCACCGAAAAAGAGCCATGACTGCATTTGACAGCATAAAATGGCATTATGGAAACAACTAACAACAAAAGGGAAAAACAGGAAAATGGGTATTACGAAGTTGCTCAGACATTTTGAAAGGTGTGTGGCTAGAGAAGGACTTGGAAGCTCAGTGATGTGAAAATCAAATGATTAAAAACAGACTTTTTAAAAGACTTGTAGAATTCAATACCAACAATAAAGCTGTATCAAGTATTACACTCCACACTCAGTAAGTCAGTAGCATATGACGGATGATGATTTCCAGTCAGCACCAGGCAGAAGAGCCTACCTTGGTCACCCACTCTGTGTGGCCGGTAAGGGTGTTAAGACACGTCCCTGCTGACAAGGACCAGACCTTCACAGTGAAGTCTGCTGAGCCGCTGACTAGGGTGTCCAGCTCGTCGTTGTAGTCTATACTGAACACTGTGTAAACATCAGGAAGGATACCACTTACCACTACCCAAAACAACATTCACCACTCAAGGCATCAAAGACGATTGTTCCCTCATTGAATTTAGACACCTGCTCAAAGAAACAGAATCGGGAATAACTGGGCACAATAAAATGACTGACTCAACCAATCTGGGTTTAGGACCCTTAGACACAGAATTAGAGACTAAGAATAACATTTAGGGGGTATTCAAAACCCAAAAGCAAGACAACAAAATAAGTCATGGTTTGGTGGATTACACTAATTGTCATCTCAAAAATCAAATTTTTTAAATCAAGTAAAAATAGCCTGCTAACATGACAGGCATATGATATTTTGAATGAATCCTAATAACTACTTTACTGTTAGCACTGACTCAAGACGAGAGATGCAGATGTAAGACATAGCATGATGGAGGAGGGTCCAAGTCAAAGGAGAACCAAAGCCTCCATCGTATGGAAACACATCAAATTAAATACAGCTCAAAATGCAGTCATCGATAAACATTGCAAAGCAGAAATTAAATTACTTAACAGTACAACGGCAACGCAACAGCACCTTAAACAAAGACATCCAGGTGTAGCGGCCTGTACTTCGGGGTAAGCCATAGATATTAAAAGCTATGTGCCATTTAGCCTCTTGGAATAACCTAGCCTATCTTTGTCTTCACTATGACTTAAATTATTTGATGTAGTGTAATTTAGTTTCTGCATTTTAGCCCGCATCTCACAGTATGGCACATAGTAAGCATATAATATTAACGATGAATGGATCACAAAACTCATATTTATTTTTATATTTATCATATTTATATTCATATTTAGATCGCATGACGGTTTTTCATTCATGGATCAGATCATTTTTCGGATCAGCAAAAAAGACAAATATACACAGGGGCTCACAGAAGTGGTACACAAGTACGCGTTCGCCGTATAAACTGTAAAATGTGTGGCAGTTTCTTGTTTTAACAGTGCAAATGCACATAAGCATATAAACGCATTTGCGCTGTTATGATGAAATTACCGAGCATTATAAACTTTACTAATTACACTGTAATTTCTTGTCATAGCTGCGTAAATAAGTACGCATTTGCCATATAAATCGTAAAATAAGTGGAAGTTTCTTATACGTGGGAGCGTCTTATACATGGGGAAATACGGTATTCTGCCATAAAATGTACAGTAAATTGTTCTGGATGAAGAGTATGTGCTGTAATCTGCGACCATCATCATCATATGACAATGTTTGTTTAGAAACTGTTCTTAGTCTTCAGGAATTAATTATTCAATAAAAGTTTGCAGTTACGGTTTTTGCTCCCTCCCAGCTTCCTGAGCAAAAATGTGGACTGACTGGCAGGGAGCATCTGTGGGTCCCTGAGAACCGGGCTGGGAAACAGTGCAGCACACTATTGACATTTCACCTGTGTGACATATCCTGGGTGAATGCAGTCAAATGTCACACTTACCAGCACCGGTATGACCACGGAAGTGCTGGATCTTGGCTCCTGAGCTCCACTCCCAGCAGGCGATAGTGTTGTCAAAGGACCCTGTCACCAGCTTCTGCTCGTCGAACTTAACCACAGCACATGTGTGCGTCTGGATGCCATAGATGCACTGCCCGGTGCAAACATCCCAAAGCTTTGCAGAGAGGTCGTCAGAGCCTGCTCCACAAAAAACGGTTACAGTTTAACTTCATATTCAACACATTTTTGCCGCCTTTTCAGATACATGTAGAAGAATCAAACCATATAATTACTGTGTAATTACTGTTTTGTAACTGGTCAATAACTTGACCAATCAAAAAGGAAATGGAAAAATGGAAAATATATGCTTGAATGCAGAATTTGCAATATTGCTGTTGCGTTAGGTTCAAAAACAATGTTCCTGTATTGTGATATTTTAATTATTACTTTTTCGGTTAATAATCCAAAAAGCCCATCTGACCTGTAAATAAAACCAACTGACAAATGTCTCATTAGATAATTGGCACATATTATATGAGCTGAAACAAACTATATTTATTGTACTTTTAATGCATTTACAAATTCCAGAGCCTTAGGCTGAAACTGAGCAGGTCGGACCTGTAGGGAGACCAGTACCAAGTCTCTGGCCCTTCCTTACATTTTATTGTGCAATGTTAATAGACACATTCACTGAGGATGACAAATTCAGTGATAATTGCAGAATCCTTGAAGTTACCAGATTACTGTGACTAAAGGAAGATGAAAGAGCAAAAGGAATCTGAAGAGGAAGATGCAAAATAAACACTGTGAACATAAATCTAGCAGGGAGCAGGTTAAAAAGGGCCCTCGCTTTAACTAGTTCCTCTTCAATGTGTAGCTGGAAGAACTGACCTGTGCAAAGGAGGCCATCTTTGTAGTACAGGGCATAGACCCGCGCGCTGTGACCAATCAGGGATGATGTCTCAAAAGCCTCCTGGTCTTGCAGCTGCTTCATCCTGAGCTTGGCCCTCAGGTAGACCCTCTTCCAGTGGGTGGCATCTTGGATGGAGTCGTCGATCTGCCAGCCCAGCTCACGGCACGCAGCCTGCCACACCTCGGTGCAGGCGCTTACTACCTTGTTCCACTGCTTGCACACCAGGCAGCAGGTGAGCAGGGTCTTGGGGTCCAGCCAGCGTAGTAGGTAGAAGGTGAGCTCCAGCGGCAGCAGTCGGAGGAAGTCACGCTTCAGGAGAGTCTCCAGGCTGTTGGACAGGTGCCGTAGCTGCGCTGCCCCACTCAGGCTGATCAGGTGGTCCAACGATTGGTTCTTCTGCTGGTCTGTCAGCGTGAGAAAGGAGGTGGAGACTGTCTCCAGCCACCCCTCGAAGGCCTTCTTCTCCATGAGCTCATGGGAATGTTTAGCTATAGAGAACATGAATATAACATTCAAATCTCCACAACCTCAAAGTCTTCCATGTACAAATCAGTTCCTTTTATAACTGCTATATAATAATAAATGAACCATTTAAGAATACTGCAGGGGATATTTTTGGTATGAAGTGAAATCACCTTCAACTTCAGAAACATATTTATGCAGAATTAACAGCAGTTTGAACATGAAATTACTACAATAATTAGGGTTAGCATTCCTTAGTGTTAGCATTCCATTTTCTCAAAGGGTTCATCAGCAAGAAAGCCGAAACACAAAAGGCGCTCCTATTGCCCACAGACAACCCCCCGCTCAGTGGAATAATAACTGCTTGCTCAAGGAAATGGGGCTTGTACGCGGGAGCACATTTAATGGCAGGGCGAGAAAGCTATCTGAAATCTTACAGCAGAGGAGGGGGTGGCGTGGGGTTAGGGCTGCTTAGCCAGGCGGCCAGCGCAGACTGACAGCCGGCTGGCCAACTAATCCGGCTGCCGTGCCATCCCAGTGACCTGGCGACACTCAACTTAACTACCTAAAACCTCAATGTACGGATATCATGCTCGCAAATAACACAAAACTACGGATTAAACTGCGACTGAGATTGCGAGGGCGGCTGCCAGTTTAGTTTGTCGGGGGGCAGATGGCCAACTAGCTGTGCCTAGTTAGTGACAGGTAAAGTACTAGCTAGCAGACACATCAGGCCACGCAAAATACAGCCACAGCCGTACTAGTTTACACCTGTCTGACGAAAGGATAAGTAACCAGCTGGTTAAAAACCATCTTACCATTTCCCGTGGAACCCGTGTTGACAACAGTGGACAACTTCCAGGCATAGATCCGAGCCGCGGGAAGGTTACAGAGGCGAGCCCGCTAACCAGACTCAACCCCCCCCGTGAAAGAGAGCCGCGACAGTATCATAGCTGGGCGTTTCTGGGCAGAACACACACAGAATTGGGGGTCTCAAAGGTAACCCACCTAACCTAGCGATCGGGTCCTAATAACAGTTCTCAAAATGCATAACCGGTAAAAGCACGGGGAACTCGCACTAGGCGACAGCACAAACCGGAATGCACAGCCCGCGTTCTGTCAGCGGGTCCCAAAATTCCACACTATGTATTATTCTTATTAATATTATTTTTTGACAACCACCTGTCAGCCTGGCTAGCAGCACGGGCGGCAGTCCGATTAACCGGAAGGCGGAGGAGTCACGCGCGGCTAACAAGCGGGACTCGCGCGGACCAGTGTAACAGTGGGCGACGCGTAAGTAGGCTAGGCTAGGCTAGGCTAAGATAAACTAAGCTAAGCTAAGCCAGGCCAGGCTAGGCTAGGCTAAACTAAGCTAAGCTAGGCTAGGCTAATGTAGGCCGCTTTTGTTTGTTGACACTAAGGTTAAACGCCTTTCCGCAAACAAGTAAAGCCAGCTAGGCGAACAAACAATATAAAGTCTTTTAAAGGCGGCGCATACAGCCGGTTTCGTAGCTTGTGTTTTGCTCTTATACTTCGTTTGTGTTTAAAGCTACGGAACGGCCCCACTGCCCGGCGAGCAAACTTCGGGCCTGTCTCTAATGCCTGCAGAGACAGGAAGTCACCCGGAGGAAGAGGCTGGGGTTGGACGGCGGCAGGGAGGAGCACGGATTCCCTGTATCCGACATCGCGGCGAGATGGCCGTCTCGTTGGCCCGCCGTAACGACTCGGTGGGATTCTGGGCCGGGAGCCGGGTGGATTCGGCGAGGTGCCGCGCAGACCTGCCGGCGCCCGACCGGCTCCGGCGGCTGACTGCTGGGGAGCGTGTACGGCGGCGCGCGGGCGGCTTCCGCTTCTTGGCACGAGGATGAAAAATGCGAATAAGCTGTGGGTTATTAGGAGGCCATACGAACCTCTTAGCGGGGGGAGGCTGCAGTCAGATGACAGGGGGTGTTTGGCGGCTCGTGCGAGGGAGGCAGGCAGGCACTGTCTACAGGGGGTTTTGC
Organism: Petrocephalus zakoni; assembly: GCA_026774425.1. Taxonomy (NCBI): domain Eukaryota; kingdom Metazoa; phylum Chordata; class Actinopteri; order Osteoglossiformes; family Mormyridae; genus Petrocephalus; species Petrocephalus zakoni. The sequence continues at coordinate 2,656,065 of JAODKN010000041.1, forward strand.
AGAGTCTGGGGGGTGGGTCACTGATTTCGAAATCGAGTTGTTACTGAAATAGCTAGATTTGTGATGAATTTCTTGCATTGATCACATTTATTAAAATCGGTGTACAGAAGATTGTTTTGGGCTCAGAAGTACCTAACAATTAAACAATCAATTGTTTACTTTGGTCGATGGTCCACGTCCTCCTTGGGATTGAACATGCAATTACCATGTTCTGAAGGTATTTAAAGACTTTGTTAGTCTGTGTTTGTAGAGCTGCATGACCTTTGTAAATTATATCAAACACAGCCTTGATTCTACTGAAGTTTAGTAAAACAACATTCCCTGACCGGGAATCGAACCCGGGCCGCGGCGGTGAGAGCGCCGAATCCTAACCACTAGACCACCAGGGATTGTACTAAACTTTTACCATTGCGGCCTGGGTTGGATTGTGGTCTGTTACATATTGCATGTTGCTCACTTTCCAGCTTTTCTATTTCTAAAAAGATGCAACCTACAAAGGATGAAACAAACGTCATTTTCACTCATCTACCTCACTTTGTGATATGGATTTTTTAATGGAAAAAAAATCCCCAAATTGTCAAAAATAAAATGTTTTAATGATGGAAATGCATCCAAAAATTTTAAGTGGTTAACTCAGTCCAAGAGGTAGTACCACACTAATACAGCCAAACACCATTGTGGTTGATTATCCCTTTACATGTCAATCCAGCTCAAATGCTTTACCACAATACAAATACAAATTAATTAAAAATACATTATTTGCTTATGGTAATATAAAAAGTAATGCTTTGTTACCCTTAAATATACCTTCATTTTACTAGTGACAAAAACAGAATAATTGAGTGACAATATTAGTCAGCTGCTCTTTTGAATAAACAATTATAATTTTACTGTAGTGTGACACTGCAATACTGATCCCCAAAGAATGAAAAAAACTATAAAAAGGTTTCTCAGCTAACATTAAACATTTTCATGTTATTTGGGCATCTAGAAATTCCGTGGCATTCTCACAAAACAAAACAGAACAAACAAAACAAAGGGAATATTATGTACTAAGTGAGAAGCACAACTCTACTTAAATAAAATTAGACCATACATTTCTGCTTCTCAACACCTTGAGGTCAGTCCAGTAGAGAATTATTCACTGTGTACATTCTGCTTGATAATATCAGGCTGCACTTGTTTTTGTGGGTCTGGTTGAAGAAATGTGCTCTCAGCGTCTGGCCTGGGAGCGAGATTGTCAGATGGACAAGACATCAAGTCCAACAGTGGGACCAGGCTCAATATGGGTAGTGGGAGATGGATATGTAAATGATGAAGACACTCTGGTACGTGATGTGGCCCTGCGCAGAGAGCGTGGTGGCCTGCACGCGCAGGCGGACCAGTCCTGGCGAGTCCAGCGGCTGCGTGGTGAATATGATGCCACGCCCGGCCTCGTCTCTGATCCCGAACTGCGGCCCTTCCGAGGGTACAGCCTCGTCCCCACCGCCGCCACCCCCACCCTGCTCCAGGATGGTGAACGTCGTACGCTCCTGTAACCTCCCGCCCTCTGAGAAGGCGGAGAGGCGTACCACGTTGTGACTGGCTGGGATGCCCAGAGGGAGAGTCAGCAGTTTGTACTGCAGCAGGAGTGGGGCGCCCCCTGTGGAGCAGTCCAGGGAGCACGCTCTGTAACAGGTCCTGCCCAAGAGGGAATGAGGCAGTCAGGTGACTGTGACACCCCGCTGCCAGGTCATCACAGAAACATAAGCAACACATGCTTGATACTATAGGGATTTTCAGTAAATTTATCACGAATTTTTGAAATTTTGGGAATATTTAATTAAATCAATCCTTATTGTTTATAGGTTAAGCTATGCATCACTTGTTCAGGCCAATTGCGATGCCATGCCAAGGTTTGGTTGAAACAATATTCACAGCACCGAAGAGGCTTCTCCTACTCCTTACCCTGGGGCCCCTCCTGTCTGGTATGAGGCGGGACAGGGGGTGTCCAAACACTGGTAACCCCCTCGAGTGTTGAAGCACATCTGATTAGGGCCACACTGAACGCCCTGCACGGAGCACTCGTCAATGTCTGTTAGGGACAGAGAGGGAGAGCTTCATATGGGCATAGGGAGCACCCTTGTCTCCGTGTCCCGCCCCAAACAATGGACGACGCGAGATCCACACCTTTGCAGCTCCTCCCATTGGGCAGCAGCTGATAGCCGGGGGGGCAAAGGCACTGGAAACTGCCCAGGGTGTTCCGACACTCATGCTGACAAGGCTTCCACAGCTGGCATTCGTCTACGTCTGCACAGGGGAAGGCGACACAAGAACAAGGAGCAGTGAGCACTTGGAGCAAGGAGGACCACGGGCCAATGAGCGGCCAGCACAGGAGTGTTTATAGACCAATGAGAACACGGGGCAGAGGGGAGACTTAATTAATGGAGAATTGATTAAACGCGTTCTCAGTCCAGCAGTCTGAATGACGGGCATTTTTGCCCAATAAAAAGCTGTTACACCACTAGAGGGTGATCTAAATGTACCCCATGACACACATTTCAAAAGCAGGCTACTTGCCAACAGCACAGTCAATACAGCAAGCTTGACAAGGACTGATGAATATGTCTCAAGGAGGTGGGGTGGCCCCAAGAGGCCATCAATAAACATAACGGTAAGAGCCTGCATTTGGGTTTTAAATATGACAGCACATTATACATTCCTAGTCTTTAGCCTTGGGGTCCCACAAGGGGGCACATTTTTCTGTGCTGTTTGATAGAGAAACAGCTTGTTGATTTACTGGGATAGTACATAAATGTGAAATTCTTTGTATGCTAACGACTATATATTTTTATTTTTCTTGGGGAAACCCTCTTCCTTTGTGCCTCAGACAGTTCTCTGCTTATCCTTCTCTGGTCCATGTTCAGCGTGACACACACAATGACACGACCGTCGAGTATGTTGGGCACGTTTCCCCTTTCCGAATAAACTAGTTAGTACCACAGGTGTCTTCAAAGAAAACACTGTGCCTAAGATATCATTACTGTCCAATCATTTTCGAAAGGGTCCTAACACTTTCATCTTACTCAATATTCAATTGTATTATCATAAATCAAACGCAAAGTGTCCACTCTATTGAATATGTAATATGGTATAGCGGCCGGTTACTTTTTCAATTAATTTCATAGAAATTTGTGATTCTGTCAAATGAAAAGGAGGAGGGGCAGAGATGCATTGGCCCTGTGTGTATATGTGGTGAGGCACCCACCCACACATGCCCCCTCCTTGCTGTGGTACCCCAGCGGGCAGCCACGTCCCATTCCCAAGGCGGCTCCCTGCTGCTCAGGCTGAATGGACAGACGTGTGAGGATAGGCTGACCCAAGCCAGATACCAGCTGGGGGCGCAGCCGTGCCAGGACCCGAGTGCCATTAGTGGGGACACGCCCCCTCTCCAGGGCCGCGCAGGAACGCCCATCGGGCAGTAGTGCGGCGCCTGGTGCGCACAGGCACCGGAAGCTGCCCGGAAGGTTGCGGCACTGGTGGGCGCAAGGGCTGGGAACCTGAAGGCACTCGTTGATGTCTGAGGTGCAAAAACACAAGTCAATAAAACAGGTAAATCGACTGGTTTCCACGAAGGCGGCTTGCTGACATCTGATGGGTCGGCCATGTACGATCTCTCACCCAGACACGGCTGGCCCAGCCCTTGTGACCGGTACCCTCGGGGACACAGGCAGCTGTACCCCCCCACCGTGTTCTGGCAGGCCTGGCTGTAGCGACACTTGTGGCTTCCATCCTGGCACTCGTCCACATCTGCGGCACAGAGAGGGGAGGAGGGCTTGTTGGCGGCGCTCATGCGGCACGCTGCCCAGGGATTCGCTGGTAACACCAGCGGGGCTGCCAATGGCATGCTGGGAATGTGGGGCGTGGGAGGAGGAGGGTGGAGTAGGCAAAGCAACGGAGGGCCAGCACAGGGCCACGTGGCTGTGAAACCCCAAAGAGCCGGCCGGCATCTCGCTGCGTCCCATGCTGCTCTTGGTAAAACCTTTTATTCTAAGTGTAAACTCAGGAATATCCAAAGTGGACTCCTTGCCATGTGATGACACTTTATCTTGGTTTGCTTTTGTTTTGTCTACTAGTTTACTCTGACCATGGGCGTTTTAAAGACTCAGTTTCACGTCAGCCTTGCACCATAAGGTTTATCGTACAGAGATATTCTCTGTAATTCCCCAACTCCTCAACTCTAAATGACACAACAGATCCAGTCCATCTTCAGTGTCATTTTTTTGAAAGACTGTTTCTTAATTCTCTGGATTCTCTCATTACTTTAACAAACACTTCAAAGCAGAAACTCTATACTGTAGTATACCAGTACATAATGATTTCAGTGTGCAGATTCACTGAGAACGAGGGTCACTTTTATCATTGTCTTTGTTGAATACATCTGGTGTTTCCAGTTTGCATCTGTGACGGTCCCCAACTAAAGAGGCCACTACACAGAGTCACACATGGCAGGGTCACGGACTCTCACCCACACACGCCCCATCCTCGACCTGGACCATGCCGGCGGGGCAGCTGTCGAAGCATTGGTAACCGCCGTCAGTGTTGCGACACTGCTGGTGAGCTGGACACACGTTGCGGGTGCACTCGTTGATGTCTGTCCATGTACAGGCACATGAGGAGACCACAGTTATCGCTGGAGCCATATAACTGGTTTAATGATGCCTAATTAAATTTACAGCCTCATTAGACATATAAACCCATTAAAAATAAAGGAATTGCAGGATATCTGGAAACTAGCTGGGAATAAATAATGTGTCTCATAATGAATGACCAGGATACAAGATGATTAAAAAATAGATCTTAGTTTAGAACTGCACTCCCTCCATTGCTCAGAATAAATGCTCAGAACCACCATGGTCCTCAGACCGTCCGTGGGTCCCAGAGGACCGGTTTGGGAGACACTGCTCTAAAAGGTCTGAAGATCAGAGCATAGGTGCTTCAAGACCCTGTTTAAGGAGGTTTCGACCCCCATATTTTTTGTCCTTGAAAAATAATTTTTCTAAGACCCTTTAGCAGTTGGTCCCATGTACTCATGTACATTCTGTACCCCCTACTTGGCAAGCTTTACTGTAGGGAAGAACCCGCCTCCCCCCAGAAAATTTATGGAGGGCTTCCTATGTGTCCTCGGGGGGCTGAGCCCTCTACGGGTCAAATCGTAGAATTGCCCCTGGGTTAGAAGACCGGTTCTGGGCATATTTGGTTTATGTGTTTATTAACCCTTCAGTCGATTCTGACACTAGGGGACTGAAGGGTATCACTAATAGTACCAAGGCAAGTGAGACTGTTGGGGGGGAGCGAGCCCAGGACAGACCCGTTTGGGGAAAAACGCCATGTGGAGACTTTCTCCTCTTATCTTAGAGCAAGCTGAGTAAACTGCAAGCAGCATGAGAACAGAAATGACTGAACTGTTGTTGAGCAAAATGATTGCTGGTTGCCGGGTTCTTGTGCATCAATCAAGTTCCCATTGGTTGAAACTGTAAATTTAAGAGAGAATGTTTTCAATGTTTCATGATTTTTTCTGTTACAGAATAAATGGGCGAGGCGCAGGCATATGGAGTGGAGTTCATAGCTGTCCCGAGTTATAGAGTTAATAGCCACCTACCAGCCAATCAGAAAATAGCATTTATTGTTTTCATGTAAACTCCCAATAAGTTACATGTGATTCTGCTGCAAACACGTTATTACATGTAGTGCAGACAAGGAGGAAGTGCAACTTGAGAGCCCTGAAGTCCTTCAACTCTGCATCCTGGTGTAATTTAAGCCCTAATAACCCTTCCTAAAACAGACAGTAATACTGAGTATACTTTATGTTTCATCTTCCAGCTCTCCCAGCAATGCCACTGTCATGCTAACATAGCTATCCTAGGCTAATGCAAATCCAATGCTAACTTAGCACTAACCCCACTATGCTAGCTTGACACCAACCCTGTGACACTGATGCAGTAAGCCAGCGACGCTAACCTAAGCACCGCAAACCGGACAGCTGGTAGCCCACTTGGCAGGCGCATCGGAAGGAGCCCCAGGTGTTCAGACACTTCTGCTGGCAGGGGGAGACGGCAGACTCCTGGCACTCGTCCACATCTGTGCCATGCAGGGCAGAGGTTAGCACCCCGATCAAGTGCCTAAGCAGTATCTGTTTATCTTTAATGGAAAAGTTTAATCTTTTGTGTGCATGTTTTCAGTTTGCACAGCCACCTTCACCTTTTAATTCTTAAATTTTTTTCATCTCTTAAATACATGAGTCTTTAGATGGGCATATATTTCGATTTTTCATAATTTCTAAAGATACAAAGTGTCAAATGTGATCTACAAAGCTGGTCATATGGTCCAACAGTCCTGAGCAATCATCAGACCCATAAGTCTGACCAGTTCAGGTCCAGAAAGTAAAAATCTAGACCAAGAAAAGTTCATTACTGTGACTCTTTAAACTCAACTGCTTGATTGAAACAAAATCTTGAACTAGATTTCTACTTTCTGGATCTGACTGAGGAGCAGCCTGCCACCATTGGTGCTAAACGGGTTCTTGCCTTCACAGCTGGTTCCGGTGACACTGGGCTTGAACCCGGGGCCGCACTGGGCTTGGCAGCGATAGCCCCCCTCTGTGTTCACACACTGCTGGTTGTACTGACACATGTGGGAGGCCTGGGCACACTCATCGATGTCTGCGGGGAGACACCACAGAGAATGGTATCACACACAGGGCAGGGCGACTGGTCGTGCACGGCCACTTATGTCACTCACAGGATAACCGGTTTCCCTACAGGCAACCTGCAGACTCTCACTGGATAAACTGGATAACTTAGTTAATAGTTTAGTCCAAGCACTGTCTTCATGTGAACTCTATAAAAACACACTAGAATTGACCATGAAGTTGTAATCATCCAATATCCAGATGCGATCTGGCTGACATCAAACTCCAGACCCCACTTTCTTAATGTCACGTGAAGCGCGTTAAGTCACGCTGAATTCTGGTGCACTTCTCGGGATTTTAGTTATACCAAAGCAATTACAAAAAATACAGCAGTACTGAAATACTCATAAAATTTATGAACAATGAAGCTAATTCAGCGACCTGTCTGTCCAGGACCAGCATAGCAGCACAGGAGAGATGGGGCATGCTGTGCACATTACCTTGGCAGGTGTGGGACGCGGGGGAGATGGTGAAGCCGGAGGGACAGGCACAGGAGAAGCCGCCCATCAGGTTCTGACAGGAGTGCTCGCAGGGGGTCCCAGAGGCACACTCGTCCTCATCTGCGGGCAAGACGTATGAACAGGAGCAGGTCGCCAACATGACGCTACATTTCTACGTTTAATTTATTCAGCAAACGCATTCAGTCCAAAGTAACATAGCGTTTGAGCTGTGGCTCCTGGCATATGGACTGGCAGCCTCTGAATCACAGACACAGCCTCCTAATTAGGGCTGTGCTCAAAAAATCAATATGGCCTCATTTACAGATGTAGCAATTGGCAGCCTGTTATGTGCTTTTTATTTGGTACTTTCTTGGCTTACCTTCCTCACTTTCTCCTCCCTTTTATATATATATATATATATATATATATATATATTTTCCCCTTTCCCTTTCTTTCCCTCCTCCTAATCTGTCCTTCCTCTTCAGTCAGCTCAGCCACTGTAATATTTTATATGTACTAAAAATAAAATAAATGTATAAAATAAAAAGAAATTGACTGACATGAGGGGCCTATACAAAGTTTATAGAGTTTCTCATGGCAAAGCAGGCAGGCTATACTTACAATATATAAACTGAAATTTATCTTTACATTTTACTGTTATTCATCTTCATCAATATGACAGTTTAGGCGTGTAAGGAATTATTAAAAGTATGCACAATTTTCGAGATTCCGCCGCTAATGTCGGGCCCTTCACTGAGGAAAAAAGACCTGAGTTGTCATTCTCCTGCACCCTGTCTCTCTCACAGACATCATAACTTTCTAGAAAGAAAGACAACACATAAAGAGTACAGTAACTTCTGCTAGAGACCGACAGAAGTAACTATAGGAGATTTACTGAAATTCTTCCTGGCATGAAATGGGACTGTTTATGAACTGAATGATTCTGAGTTTCTGGTAACTGAGTAACTTACTTTATGGTGTTTCCCAAATAAATGCCAGATCTGGCAGTTTTTTTACGGGCTTCTTCCTCATTCTTATGCCCTGACCGGTGACTTGGTCGCTGTGTCTGTAGCTGTGTCTGTAGCTGCGTCTGTAGCTGTCGTTGTCCTGTATTTGCTACTCTGTTATGATGGCTGTTCCTGTGCTGTTCCCTGCATTAGTTTTTGTGGCTCACCTGCTTTATTTTTGACCCCTCGTGGTTTTTTTGTTTCTTGCTTGTTAAAATAAAATCAATGTGTGTTTTAGCCATTAGCTGGATCATCCCTTCGTCTCTATCGTATATAAGTTATAGAAATAATTCATACCAAAACCTTCTTTATGTTTGGACATGGTTCCTAAGGACTTGCATCGGCGTATACTGCTGTTAACTGTGAAAATGAAACATTGTGCCCTGAAGGGCCTCTGGATGATGGTATAACTTGGAGCCCAGGGCTTACCAGCACAGAATGAGGCTTCATCCAGAACAAACCCTCTGGGGCAGCTCTCTCCACTGCCGTCTGCACAGACACACGTTTGGGTCAGGAGTGGGTTCAGCTGGATGACCAGCCACATACACAAATCGGCACTGACCAGGTAGGATCAGCGAGGCAGTGAGTTGGAAGCCCAGGCTGAGGCTTGCCCAGCTGTAAGCCCCCTCGATGCCGGACACTCTCAGCAGCTGCAGCAGTGGCCCCTGGCGCTCGGGGCCCTCCTCATACACCATTGTGTGGTTGCAGCGCAGTGGAAATGGAGCTCCGCCCTGCAGGTGACTTTGGGAAGACCAGGCGTACATCTGCCCCGGCCCCGTACGTACATATGACTCGTCAAATTCCTGCAGGGCAAAAAAACACCCCAATCAGTTTTGTAATTTTTTAAATCTCCCTGTTTGCCCTAGAAATTGTCACACGCAAGAGAAAGTAATGACTTCCTGTGTTCAATGTAATAGGCTGAACACCAATGCTGGTATGTTTGGGACTATATCTCAGTTGAAGTTTTAACACTGAGTCCCTCAGAGAACACAGAACTCTTAAACAAGCTGAAGGCAAATTCCAAAAAGGAAAAAAAAAAAACAATCAAATATATGGTGGTGATCAGAACACTGCCTGGCACATGGACTCTACCTGCAGGCTGACAGGTAGATCGGAGAGAATCTGAGGAACAAAGCCATTGATGACGATGTCCACCAGGAGGATTCCCTCAGCATCCAGGCCCCTGGCCACGTGAGTCAACCTCAGGATCTCCCCTAAACCAAGATCAAATGAATTCACTGTGAGGCCCTTGAGCAAGATCCTTAACTTTCAAAATGCCCTGGGGTGCCGGATAAATGATCTGACCCTACGCTCAGACCCCAAACTTTGCTCTCAACTATATGTGTGTGTATGTCAAAGAGGAGCAGGATGGGTTGTTTGAAATACATGCCAATTCCAATGTAGGTGTACTTGGCAAATAAAGTGTAATTTTAACGCCCTAACCCTGCTTTCTTAAAATGGCATGTCACTTGGATTAATGTGCCTGCTAAATGAGTAAAATACAAATGTTAAGGAATCAGTTCCTGCTTCTCAGTTGTTACTAAGAGGCACTAACTGAAGTAAGCACTACACTACACTGTGTAACATTACTCGACATTGCTCAGGTACTCTGCATTAAAACATAGAAGCTTGGCTCACCTGATTCGAACTCCAGCTGGGACTCCTGCCGGAACAGACCCTGGGTCAGGGAGAAGCCATTCTGGGTAGCAGCTGTCTGCAGCACAGTGGTCCAGTAGATAGGAGCGAAGACAGACACCAGCACTCGCAGCAGGGGCCCTGGAAAGCAGGCCCAGTGAGAGGAGGCCCTACACCGGCGCGGCCCCCAGCCACGGGCTGCTCACTCACCCACACTGAGAGGGACGTTGTCCACGCGTCCCTCCAAAGTGCTGCTGCCCTGCTCCTTCTTCTCTGTGATATTGGCCTCCAGGAAGGCAACGCCGAACTCCTGCTCGTTCACCATGCCGATGAGGCTGCCCCGAGCCCTCCTGGGCACCTCCCCTAGTGGGAATGGGTACCAGAAGGAGATGAGAAACACAAAAAAGACCCAGCTACCTAGTCAGGACAGACAACTAAAGTATAACTCTACTGATGAGATGAAATGATATACAGTACAGACTCAATGTAAATCAGCCACAAACAGAATTTGATTGGAATGTTACACTGCTATTTCCCATCAGGAAAGTTATCCATGGTGTATGTATGTTAAGCAGGAAGGCTGAGGTACCAGGGCAAAGTGTAGATTGACAGGTCTTCGTTTCAGTGCTTGCCCCTTGACATGGTGCTCCCTCATTGGCTGGGGCTGGATTATTGCACAATCTGATTCGTTCTTGGAGCCCCTGTCCACAGGAGACACTGCAGGGACCCCACTGGCCCCAACTGGAGTAGCCACCTGGAACTGTACCAGCAGGAACACAAAGCAGTGATCTTAGAACTATTTTACTACAGCTAATTGACTAGTTTAGCTAACGTCTTATTTTTTTCAGTGGTGGGTTGGGATCTGCTAACTGCTGATTATCTGAGCTAACTTTTTTAGCATTAGCTAACTTTTTTAGCATTTCCGCTAACTTTGAAAACCTTTAGTGGACCTATAAGCGTCCGTTAAATTTAGTACCGCTAACTGTAAATATTTTTTCACAGGTGTGTAAATAAAGTTTAATGATCAAAAGCATTTGTAAATCCTAAAATCACACATATTTTTTCTGGTCTGTTGTGAGTGTGTCTGTGACATCTGGCATGCTGTTGGCTGACTATGTGTAAACACAAGACATGATTAGTTGGTAACTAGGCTAAATGTAAGTGAACAAAGATAAAGACAATTTAAACCGGGATACCTTGAACTAAGCGAAGAACTGGGGCCTGTATAATGAAGCTATATTTCTTACTTAGGCCGCTGGTTCAAGCCCAGCCTCGGCACCTCTGTGGGTCCTTGAGCAAGGCCCTTAACCCCCGGCTCCCTGGGCACCACACAAGGTAGCTGCCCTTCACAGCTAGGCTTGGTCAAGTTATCCAGCTAAGCAAGAAATCCTAAATATCCCCAAGTAATCACCCCTGCAGAACTAAATTGCTAAACAGGTTGGAATTTCAGCTTTCTATGTATATTTGTAAGGGTTTCAGAGCCCAGAACCAAAACAAACTAAAGTCATATTCAGTGGTTATCAAAGATAACTTTTCAGTTAACTGTGCCCACCTATGGTTTTTGTTAACGTTATTGTTAACGATGGGGATGATTTGTTGTCAGAGTGGGTTATATGGCTATTGCACCCTGTCTGTTATGCATCCAGTCTATGCTCTGATTGTGCTAAATCCTGTCTGTGCTGCATCCAGTCTGTTATCCGTCCTGCTCGTGCTGCATCCTGCCTGTGCTGTGCTCTGCTTGTGCTGAATCCTGCCTGTTGTGTATCCTGTCTGTGCTGTGCTGTGCTTGTGCTGAATCCTGCCTGTTGTGCATCCTGTCTGTGCTGTGCTCTGCTTGTGCTGCATCCTGCCTGTTATGCATCCTGTCTGTGCTCTGCCCTGCTTGTGCTACATCCTGCCTGCACTGCATCCTGTCTGTGCTGTGCTGTGCTCTGCTTGCTCTGTGTCCTGCATCATACAGAGAGACCCCCATATCACTGCACCCTTGAGCTGACAGAAATGGACAGATGGATGATTCGGCACGTCCATACATCACTCACCCTGCACTCTGAGTGAGATGCTGCGCTCAACTGACCCCGCCTCGCTCTCTGCCACACACCGGTACTCCCCCGAGTCCCCACTCTGAAAGACAGGGGACATGGCGGCCAGGCCACATCAGGACTCAAGGTGCAATAGGCTGAAGGAAGGTAGTGGAGTGTGTTTGCTTGTATGTGTGTCTGAGTGTGTGTGAGCAGATAGATGCTGTGTGATAATAATAATATTAAATAAATAAACATGCTACTAATAAACACAGGAATCTGATGTCTTGTGGAAATCTGCAGGTTTTTCTCTTTAAATGTCAATAAGCTTACTACAGCTACAGGAAAGTATCCTAAGAACATAAGAACTATACAAACGAGAGGAGGCAATTCGGCTCATCAAGCTCGTTTGGGGAGAACTTAACTAATAGCTCAGAGTTGTTGAAATTTTATCTAGCTCTGATTTAAAGGAACCCAAGGTTTTAGCCTGCACTACACTATCAGGAAGACTATTCCATACTCCAACAACTCACTGTGTAAAGAAGTACTTTCGCAAATCCAGCTTAAAATGTTCTCCCACTAATTTCCCCCTATGGCCACAAGTTCTTGTATTTGAACTAATGCTAAAGTAACTATTTGGTTGAACACCATCCAGACCTGTTAGAATCTTATAGACCTGGATCATGTCCCCACTCAGGCTCCTTTGCTTGAGGCTGAACAGATTTAGCTCAGCTAACCTCTCCTCATATGACATTCCCCTAAGACCAGGAATCATTCTTGTAGCCCTACGCTACACCTTTTATAAGGCAACAATGTCCTTTTTGAGATAAGGAGACCAAACCTGCACACAATATTCTAGATTTTGGAAATCTAAGTAGATCACATCGTAGGCCTTTTTGTGATCAATTTCTCTTGTAGCGTTCTCAAAGACCTCCAGTAGATTAGTTAAACAAGATCTACCCCTCCTAAATCCATGTTGGCTATCCCTCAGAACGTTATTAGAAACCAGGTAATTTACCATTTTAGCTTGAATTATGGCTTCCATTACTTTTCCAGTTATGCAAGTTAGACTGATTGGCCTATAATTTGACGGATTACTTCTATCCCCTTTTTTGAATATGGGCGTTATATTTGCATGCTTCCAATCATATGGTACCACACCAGCAGATAAGGATTTCTGAAAAAGTAAGGTTAAAGGTCGGCAAATAATATCCCTCATCTCTTTTAACACTATGGGTAAGATACCATCAGGACCCTGTGATTTATTTATTTTAAGCTTAGCTAGGCTCCTAAATAAAGATTATTTTCCTGTTATCCCAATATATTTTGCATATATTTATGAAGTGTGTAGCGATTCCCGCATAGTGTTTATGCATTGCCCTGTTTTGTGTAGTGCCTGAGTGAGTGAGTGAAGCCAAAATCGTTTTGGGTCAATTGTTTGATGTTGCAAGACAAGTCAAAGGTTTTGCGAGTGTAGCTTGAATTTTAAGGTTTGTGCTTTAGTGTTTTCAGGAAAGTGGAGGAGATTTTAGGAAACACGTTTCAGAAATCCGATTGTTCAAACACATTTAATCCACTTGATCTTCACTGTCTCCTCTAAGTACTACTCCCCTACAAACACTGTCATTGCTTTTACTCATTTGTCACACAGATCTCAGCAGAAAAATTTTGTCACTGCAGGGTCTGATGACCGTGTCCGCGTAGGGTGTGATGGCCGTGTCCGTGTAGGGTGTGATGGCCGTATTCGTGCAGGGTGTGATGACCGTGTCCATGCAGGGTGTGATGACCGTGTCCGTGCAGGGTCTGATGATGTTGTCAGTGTAGGGTGTGATGACCGTGTCCATGTAGGGTGTGATGACCGTGTCCATGTAGGGTGTAATGATCGTGTCCATGTAGGGTGTGATGACCGTGTCCGTGCAGGGTGTGATGACTGTGTCACTGCAGGGTCTGATGACCGTGTCCGTGCAGGGTCTGATGACCGTGTCCGTGCAGGGTCTGGTGACTGTGTCCATGCAGGGTGTGATGATGATGTCACTGCAGGGTGTGATGACCGTGTCCGTGCAGGGTGTGATGACCGTGTCTGTGCAGGGTGTGATGACCGTGTCCGTGCAGGGTGTTGTACAGAGCACACGCAAACCAGGCCCCTACCGCCACGCCATAAATGGCCAGGGAGCCATTGTGGAGACTGTGTAGGCGCAGAGTGTTCAGCAGGGGGCGTCCATCTCGGTTCCAGCGTCGGGTGGGCATCGGGTCACCTCGCACTGGACAGTCCAGCAGGGCTAAGCCCCCCAGGGCCACAGTCTGCGTGGTGTGAGCCTCCCCCCTCAGGACTGGGGGCTCTGAGGAAATGGAGAAATATAACTACTTATGGATAAAAGAAGACATCCAAACTCACAGTGGGCAGGGTCATCTGGCACGTTTCTCCTCAGTTACTTTGTTCCTGTTAGAATAAGTCAGATAATAAAACTCGAAACCTTATTGGTATTTCCCTTATTACCATGACAACCTACGTCCACTGAATAAATGTTAAACAAAAGGTTAGCCTGCCCAGCTCATTATTATTATTATTATTCAGTGTTATTTCATACAAGTCATACTGTCATAATACATTGTTTCATCACAGTCATTATGAGATTTTGCTGGAAAATTATCATGTTCTCCTGGGGGTGCGTGCTTGTTTTGGCATGGGGCACCAGGCCCATCGCTGCTGATGCCAGCACCTTATCCATATAGACAAGGATGGACAGCTGACTCGACGTCTCACCCTGAACTCGCACGAAAGACAGCGCTCGGACTGCGCCCACGCTGTTCTCGGCCAAGCACACATAGGTGCCTGCGTCACTCAGCGTCACGTTCTCAATGAGCAGGGAGCTCCGGCCGGCCTCATCCACGCTGGACCCTGGCGGAGGCAGGCGGACAGCCGTTAGCCACCTCACAGCTAACCAACCAGGCCCAATATAGGCAAAAATGTGTAAAAACCATGTAACAATATAAGCTAACTATGTAACAGTTATAGAAGTAAGCAATTCATCAAAAATAGCTGTGCAGGGAAACTAGTAAAGACACAGAATTTTAAAACCGGTCAGTACTAAAGGCCAGAGGCTTTTATATTATTAAGTGGCCAATTAAATTTAGGCAGTTGTTTTCAACTTTATCCGTGTAGTGCCACTGAATGGGTAAGCCCCTCAGAAGGCTCTATTTGTTTAAACACCACGACACTAACAGCACCACCTGTTGGTCTCATACAGCACCCACAGAGACATATGCTCAAGGCCTGACTGCCCCAGCCCACCCTCCCCGCCTACCTGGGAAGGGGCTGTTGTTGGCCATCCACTTGACAGCAGGCGTGGGTGTGCCCTGGGCGTGGCAGGACAGACTGAGGCGCTGGCCCACATTCAGGGTCACGTCACCGGGCAGCTCCTTGAAGGCAGGGCGCCGGTTGACGTGCAGACGAGTCTGCTGGCTCGATGTGCCAGCGATGTTCACTGCCACACAGGTGTACACGCCCGCGTCAGCTGGCTAGGGGGAGCACAGGGAGGGGCCAACAGAGACATACAAAGGTCAATCAGGGTCAGCAGCAGAACAGGGAGATGTTCAGGCAGCAGGGTAAAAGCGTGCACTGACTACGCAGCTGCAGGAATCCAGAGTCATCAGCAAATGGGAAAATCAAATGCCTGCTGAAGGTCATAGGTCATTTTTGCAAAGTACTGGAGACTACATAATATGAAGATCCCCCAAATGAATAAATACAGAACCAGGTCCTCAAAAATAATTGACAATCCATCACTGGCTATTATTAAATTCACTTCAACTTATTTTTATATAGCGCCCTTCTCAACTGCTCAAAACTTAAAACTGCTAATTCAATTTATTATTATTTACATAGCACCTTTCACAAAAGAGTTGCCCTAAGGCACATTACATGGGTGTGTTGTGATACATTACGGCATCATTAAGGCAGAATAATACAAAAACAGGGAAAAGAAAGAAAGAAAGCCAGGTGGCAACCGAGGAGAGGAACCAAAAACTCCTCTGGGGGTCCAAGGTGATCTGGCTGCCCCCTGGGCACACTTCCATTAGTGAAAAAGAAAGAGTGAGCTTGCTTGCTAAAAGGGTGATTCCGTGCCAAATCATCACACTTTCGGACCTCATCGTCATAGATTTTAACATAACTTATCATGCTGATTTGGTCACATGAGTAATTAATGAAACTGAAACTGGGTGTGTCTTAGATCAATATTGAGGGAGATTTAAGTGAACAAAATTTTAACTTTTTTGGAGGGGTCTATGACTTTGACTGGCTATATTTACCTTAATGTAAGCTGCACAGAAATGGTCCTCATATAAAGCTATTGTCAGGCTCTATAGATTGAACAAATAATATGCCCTCCACATTTGAATAAGTACTATGTAATGACTGATTAAAATATAAACTATTCAATAACAAAAACATATATTTAAAAATGGATGAATTTTTACTACTGCTAGCTCGTAATGTCATGAACAGCTCCAGAAAATTTGGCCTTTGGTTTTTAAGTCGTTCCTGAGATATCTTAACTTAAAGGTAGCATCACATGGTTTCATATCACTAATGGGCCTTTTTAATGGCAGCCAAACTGACATGAAACAATGTTCTCCACACTGTGTAGGGTGGGATCAAAGTCTGCACCCATAATAATAATAATTATGACCTCATGGTTCCATGTGAGCATTTCTAGATCATTAACCTATCAGGAGCACCGGCTACTGCCTCTGACCTCTGCCCTTTCGATGATCAGCTCGCCGGAACGCAGCATGGTGAACTTCCCCGGGACGGCTGTCAGCGCCACCCCCTCCTTCTCCCATGTGACCCTGGGCTCCGGCGAACCCTGAGCAGCGCAGGGCAGGAGGGCCTGGAATCCCTGGATGACGGACAGCTCTGACTGGCCAATCGGAATCATGGGTGGAACTGAACAAGAGGGAAAGTTGCAACGGTGATGGATGGAAATGTCAAAATTAAAGTCCAGTATGTCAGATTCCACTAAGCATGACCCATGACAGGAGATTATTTATATGAAATCTTTTGGTTTGTCATTGGGGTCAGCTGAACTGCTTTTATGTTTTTTTTTTGTGATAAAATTTTTATTAGAGAATTATTTTAAAAAAGCACAGAACAAAACAAAACACAACATACACCCCCCACCCCCAAAACACCCTGAGATAGCACCTTAAAAGAAAAAAGCAAAAGAGCAACAATGGTAGAATTCGCCAGCGCACCCATCCCTGGAGAGAGCGCAGCTAAAAACTGAAGGAAAAGGAAATTAAGTAATTACATCACTGACAAATGTAAAAAACAGAAAAACAACTAAAGTCAAATACTGCAAATCGAACAATACAGCCTCAAGATAGGAGCCCCAGCCAGCCCCTGACCAGCTGCACATCTGGGAGCCAGTTCTGGATAGTAGAGCAGGGCGAATTGTTAATGCGGGCCGCCGAGAGTTCCAGAAGAAGCAGATCAAGGAAGGTGGACTTCCAGACAGAGGGAACGGCACGGTCAGGAGATTTCCAGCGAGAGGCTAGTGACAACTTAGCTGCTAAAGAGGTAGGCATCAGGAGCCTCTGCTGGAACACTCACCGATTCAAAACATCTCATTGTTTAATGATAAGATTGGCCCAACTGTATGCATTATGGCCCGTCTTATGCCCCTACCTTAAAAAAGCCTAGAATTGCCCCTGGAAATGAGTCTTGGGATGATGAGGGTTGGGAAAATCGAATCGGTGGTACAGCTCACCATGGACAATGAGCCGGACATCGGTGCTGGTGCGGCCGGCCGGGTTGCTGGCAGAGCAGGTGTAGAGGCCGCCGTCGGTGCGCTGCACAGCGGTGAGCCACAGAGTGCCGTTGGCGAACACCCGCAGTCGTGCCCCCTCGCCCACAGGTCGCCGGTCGCGCAGCCATGTGATCTCAGGCGTTGGTTGGCCCTCCACCTGGCATTGTACGCCGACTGGCTGTCCCAGCACTGCCACCTGCTCTGGCTGCATTGCGGTGATCACTGGGGGCACTGGGGGAGGCCAGACGCGATTACAAGGAGAAGATGGGGGCAAGGGCTTGCGTTCACGGTAGAGATGTGTCACCATAATGCATGTTACCTCAACGCTATGTATGATTTACGCAAGTCAGTTTTCAGTAAATCTAGAGCTGACTGTATACACACTGATCATGTGATAACCAATGCAGGGGTCATATGTCACTGTCCAGTGTTCCTCTGGGTGTCCCAGGGGTTGCTGGGATCTTACACCAGGGCACCAGTCTGGTTGGGCACTTCTCAAGGACAGCCATGACAATGAAACACACTGCTTTCCCCTGTTAATGTCAAAGCGAAATGCCACACTTTGCACACACAGGATGCCCCCCTCCACGCCCCGTCCCCTGTCATCGGACACCCACGCTACCTTGCAGGACGAGTCGTGTCTTCCCCGCTGCCGTGCCAGCCTCGTTCTTCGCCAGGCACTCGTACGCACCAGCGTCATCTAGTGTCACCCGAGAGAAGTGCAGCTCGCCACTGGGAAGGACAGCCAGCCTCGCACCTGTTTCCAAAAGGGCAGCGCTGTGCATCACCCACTAGGCCTTGGCCGAGATGACCCACATGTATTTGATTCATGTTCCAAAAAATGCAAGCAAATACTAGCATCATTGTGATTAACTGGATTAATTTAAATTAATTAATTTTAATCAATTGACACCACTTAATTAAAGTTCTTTAGTTTTAGTTCAAAGTAAATTTGTGGTTTCGGCACTGTATTTAACCTCCATAAGGCAAATTATACAAACAACATGGGACTCATCTTTTGTAGAAACCCCAAAATATTTACATACAACATCAAGTTTGTGATGTTTGTTACCACCCTTCAAAACGGCGACAGTGATATTTCAGGAGGCAGGACAGCAGATTAAACATAAGAATCCCAGCAGCATTGTAATATAAAAAGATGAAAGCGTTTTATGATCATTGTAGACACACCACAATAAAATGCATACAGATGAAGTCGCTTCAATTTTCCCCAACCTGCCGGTTGCCTTTCGGCTGACAGCCGAAAGCCAGCCAGTTCCCAGCCA
>JAODKN010000041.1:2680242-2695999 GCA_026774425.1 Petrocephalus zakoni
AATACACTATAATTAATTGTACATAGTTTATAAATGTACAGCACCTGATCGTAATCAATTTGTAACAATAAAACGGTGCAGAGAAAGTACAAAATATTCCAACTACCATGGCTGCTCTTGCGTTATTAGAAGACATCGCAAATGGAAGCATTAGAAGAGAGCGTGTATTTAGGGATCATAGTGATATTTTGGCTCATGATGATGACTGGCTTCTAAGTCGATTTAGATTTCCAAGAAATCTAAATCGTGTACTCACAGTTTTATGCATCTGATTTTTTTCTGGCGTACGGAAATTTCTGGTTTTGTCCGTATGCCATGTTTTAGTGTGAATTCTACGCACGCTGTTATACATGAGGCCCCAGCTCTCTGTTTTGGCTGAAGCACTCTGAGGGTCTCAGGGCTGTGTAAGTGACTCACCTGCACCTTACTGATCCTCAAAAGCGCCCCATCTCGCTGCACAATGCCCACATCCAGGAGGGGGAGCCCATCCTTAAGCCAGCTGAGAGTAGGAGGGGGGGTCCCGCCAGCCACACACTCCAGTTCCAGAGGGCTGTGCAGGGGGACAGACACTTCCTCTGGAGAACCCGAGCTGATCTTAGGAGGCTCTATATGAAATTAAACACATCATAACTTTAGTCATCACAGGCCTAAAATTAACAGTAGTCAGAACGAGTCTGTGTTCAAGCATACAGTAGTATAACGGTATACATCATTTCAACATCATTTCGGCATACATGAAACTCGACTTTACATCGCTTGTCTGTAGTAATTTTAATGACTTTAAGTCCATTGATATATATGCCTTGATATACACGATAGCAGGCAACTGGAGGGGCTTGACGCAAATTACGTCATTTATTTTAATGAAACAAAGTACGAAATATTTAATGTAGTCACTTTTATTACAGTAATATCTATTTTGTCTTTCTGAATACTAGGTGAAAGTGTACTTTTAAGATTGAAAAGTAAACACTGACTTTTATAACGAATTTTACGAAGGTTACGTCAATGGAAATTTATTAGTCCTTCTCAGGCATTTTTAAGGCATTATTTTCGGCTTACGTGAAAAATTGGCTGGGCTCTTGGAACTAATTAATGGCGTAAGGTGGGGCATGACTGTATTTGCATTTCAGAAGCACACGTCCAGTCATCAGATTCTTTCTCCACCTTCTAGAAATGCCTGAAGACCCCTCTGTTCCAGGAACACCTCTACTTGCTTGATGTTCCCCAAGGTTCTTAATGTTGCGCTTCTGCTGGTCACTGAATAGTCTTATTAGGTCCTTGCTTTGTTAGAAGATGTTGTATAGCTCCTGCTCCAGTGCTTCTTACACTTGTACCTGGGCATTCACTGGTAGCTCAGTCTAGATGCACTTAAAAGTAAACCTATTGGTGCACTACCTACTATTTGTCAAAATTCCAGTGGAAGTGGAAATATTGCCATATCCTTCAAAAATGTACCCTAAACAATGTATCATAACCAATATGTAAATAACTAAAAGCTTGGAATAGCTGGTGAACTGAAGCAGGTCTCCTCTCACCCAGGACAGTCAGATTGAAGGTCTTGGTGCTGCTGCCGGCCGCGTTACTGGCCACACAGCTGTAGAGGCCGGCATCATGGGATGCCACGGCAGTGAGACGCAGCCGTGTCTCCTGGCCATCCAGAAGCAGATTACGGTGCAGAGACAGAGGTTGACCGTCCTTCAACCAGGAGAGGGAGGGCGGTGGCATGCCCCGGGCCTCACAGGTCAGCGTCACCAGTGACCCACGCACCACTGTCACCTGTTCCACTGGTTCCATGCGGGCCAACAATGGAGGCACTGCCAGTAACAGACAAAGGCATTGGGCTGAAGCATTACCAGAAAAATATTAGCCGCAAAGTGTTAGCATCAAAATTTTAGCCCCAGAGTATTAGCCTAAAAACATTACCGGCAAAGTGTTTGCGTCAAAATATTAGCAGCAAAGTGTTAGCACTAAAATATTAGCTAATGCTAGCAAGGGCAGCAGAACTTGGAGGGGAAATTTCTGAAAAACAGTTTCTCTCTGGCCTAAAAATGTTAACGGCAAAGCATTCACGTCAAAATGTTAGCAGCCAAGTGTTGGCATCAAAGTATCAGCATATAAACGTTAGTGGAAAAATGTTGCCACCAAATGTAGCTTGATACATACCTTGGATTTGAAGGTTGTAGCTAAGTTCAGCCAGACCTGCCTGGCTTCGAGCCACACACATGTAGACACCAGAGTCAGACAGCTGGACTGGCGAGATCCTGAAATCAAGTATTTGGAAGCTCAGCCCTGCATCGTATTTAACACTGTATGGGGAGCAGGCCAAAGGGGCATGCTCACCTGAGGACCTTGTCACCAGAGAGGAGGCGGGTACGGGGAGAGAGGAGCAGAGGGCGCCCATTTTTCAACCAGCTAATCTGGGGTAGGGGGCTGCCCACTGCCTGGCACTCCAGTGTCACCATGCTGTCCAGGGAGGCCTGCACCTCCTGGGGGGTGTCCGTCATACCCTCTATGGATGGGGGCACTGTGACACAGAAACACAATACACAGATTAGCAAAACTGGCTTAGCAAAATCGGATCCTAATGCAACAGAAACTCACCCGTCACAGTAAGAGCAAAGGCTTTGCTTTCCCGCCCAGCTACACTGATAGCCAGACAGGTATATGTCCCAGAGTCTTCTGGCCGCAGAGTCAGCAGAGTAAGAGTGTCTCCATCTGGAGACAGGCTGCAAACATGCAAGAGGCAATCAGTAACCACTTCACCCATGAAAACCCACAATCTGGTTCATCCCTCAAGGGCGGTCAAAGAAAAAAAAAACAACCGTAAATGTTGGGTATCGAGAGAGTCCAGGGCTTCTCCGTCCTTCAGCCAGGACAGCTGGGGTGTCGGGGTGCCTGTCGCATGACACTCCAAGGACACCTTCTCTCCGACTGATGCACTAATCTCAGATGCATGGTCTGAGTCCATGATTGTGGGGGCAACTGGGCCACAGGTCAGAATACATAGAAATAAAAGGTTAATCCAGTGAAAACATGTATCAGCCTGCTACAAACAATGCAGGTTAACAGGGCGAAATTTCAAGGTGCTCCTTACTTTGCACAGTGAGTGTATACTCCTTGCGTGACTCGCCCTCGATGTTCCTGGCCACACAGATGTAGGTGCCAGCATGGGAAAGCTGGAGAGGACCCAACTCCAGACGATTCCCCCGAATGGCCCACTTCCAATGCACACTGCTCTCTGCACAGCACACGGAAAGGAATGAGAGGCGCATGAGAACATGCTTGGCATGGTGGAAGAAGAATGAGACAATCAGCTAATGAAAACATCGGCGACCAGCCGATAAAAATATCCTTTGGAATGTTGGGGAGACGAGGGAACCCGCCAGTGAAAGTATCCTTTAAAATGTTGGGGAAACGAGGGAGTCAGCCAGTAAAAGTGCCCTTTAGAATGTTGAGACAATGAGGCAAACAGCCAATAAAATGTTGGATGGAATGCTGGATCTGATTTCAGGCAGATGGGCTTAGTAGACATTCAAATTGACATATGTTAAATGATTAATATTATTTAACATCTCATTTAAGTCAGTCGGCTAAGAATTCCCAAACGGTTTCCTCACCAATAGAAGAGCCATCCTTGAGCCAGGTGATGGTAGGGGCTGGGACCCCCGTGGCCTCGCACAGCAGTGTGACATGGGAGCCAGCGCTGTGCGTGAGGGTCTCCTCTAGAGGCTGCCCCAGAACAGGGGGTGCTGAGGATGGCACAAGATAGCTAAGATAAGAGACGTGTGACACCATGTCTGTGGAAATGAAATGGCTAAACAGGCAGAGAATAAATGCAAGAGGAAGGAGCCAAAAGAAAAGATGCTCTTCAGGTCTCACCATGGACAGTAAGATGGAAGCTCCGGTCAACCTGTCCAGCAATATTAGAAACCTTGCAGATGTAGATGCCACTGTCTGCCACCTGGAGATACAAGGCAAGACTCATGGCCGACACCACACAACATGAAACAAGAGGCCATGCATGCTAAAGGACACAGTATGCATGCTAAAGGACACAGTATGCATGCACTCAACCTTATTTAGGTTAACTGATGTCTCTGTGTGTATGAGGTCAGCAGAATACTAGCTGTGTAGGATGAAGGAGACCACACACATGCACCCATTTCCATGTCGAGGTGCATTGGGAGTTAAGTACACAGGGAGATACTGATTCTGCATCTCCGTAATCCAGATATGACAATTTGAATATGTGATTATATCAGCACATCCCTAAAGGGCTCAGTTCCAGCCCTTTATGCAGGCGTGAAGGTTTTCTGTGTGGTTAAGTAGAATCAGGCAACTTAGGGAGACCACGTACCTGCACCCCTTTAATCTGCAGAAGGTAGCCCGCTATCTCCAGCCTGCCCCCCGCCACCATCTGGAGCCCATTGTGGTACCAGGTGACCTCAGGCTCAGGTGTACCCTGAGCTTCGCATCGGAGCAAGACATTCGAGCCAACTTGTGTGGTCACGACCTCTGACTGGAAATCGGTACGTGGCTTCAGCACGGGTGGGGCTTTGCAGAAAAAGACAGGTTACGTGCAAAAGACTCACTGAGTTGTTAAAATGACACTTCATGTACATATGAGGTTGAAATAGAACAAAAACCGCTCAATGAAATGAAAAACTTTTAATTATATGTATTATTTGGTTTAGATGGTTATGAGCAGACAGCCTGAGGTCTCGGTGCTAGCTGTTAGAAAGCCCCTTACCATAGACACTCAGCTCGATGCTCCTCTGGTCTTGTCCCGCAGCATTGGTGGCCGTGCAGACGTACTGGCCGGCATCCTGGAGCCTGGCTCGGGGCAGCTGGAGCATCTGCCCCCCTGAAGACAGGACCAGCACGCATGACACATGTCTGCCACGCATTCCTAACAACCTCACCTTGTGTTTGGCATGCTTACACAGGAAAAGTAGGTCTTATAAGAGACACCGTTTGGGTGGCCCCAACAGAGCAGGTATCTTACAGCTTTTGCTTGGTATCAGTAAATCGTCAGGCCTCGGGGGGGTCAGTAACTCAATTCAATTAGATTTATTTCTCCATAGCGTCTTTCACAGCAGTCGCCCCAAGGCACTTTACATGGGTGTGTTGTGATAAATTACAACATCGTTAAGACAGAATAATACAAAAACATGGGAAGAGAAAGACAAAGAAAGGAAAGAAAGAAAGCCAGATGAACGAAAAGAGGAACAGAGGAAAAGCGGAACCAAAAAAGAAAAAGCTCTGGTGGTCTAAGGTCAGCCGGCTGTCTCTCCCCCGTACCCGCCTGGGCATGCTAACGTTCTGGAAGACAGGAAGAGTGGGCGTGCCTGCTACCCACTGTCACACAGAGAGGTGAGGGGGGTGCAGCCGTCACCTGGCAACACGTGGATCCCGGCGCTAAACGCCAGCAGCTGCCCATCTCTGGTCCAGGTGATCTCTGGAGGGGGGTACGCCTGCACGTCACACAGCAGGGACACCATGTGACCCTCGATGACGCTGGCCTGCTCCTCCTTCGAGCCGATGATGGTCGGCGGGACTGGAATGAGAGGGAACAAGCCGTGTATATTCCCAATACCGTCAGAGCCAATCAGATCTTATGTGGCACCCATGCAAGCTTTATCGCCAGTGCCACCCCCCTGTGATTTGGAGGGGCGTTGGAGTAGCATGGATTCAGGGGGCCTGGCATTCTATCATTTCACGGCCCTATAGGCCAGACAGGACTGTAGTGTGTTTCCTGTGGTGCGGAGGCCCAGCACCCTCCTCACCCTGAACCGTCAGACTGAAGAGCTTCTCTGCCGCTCCTGCGAGGTTCTCTGCCAGACACAGGTAGCTGGCCATGTCTGCCACCTGCACGGCGTGGACCTGCATGGAGACGGGCAGCTCGGTCAGCTCCGTGCGGGGTCCTTGCTCCTTGCTCGGGTGCCGCTGGTGCTCTCGCTTACCTCCAGCACCCGACCGGCCTCCAGCAGCCGGAAGCGGGGGCCCTCCTCCACGGGCTCACCGTCCCGCAGCCAGGACACGGACGGGGTCGGGGTCCCCGTGGCCTCGCACAGCAGTGAGACAGAGCCATTCAGCACTGCCCCCACCTCCTCCACGAACTGCTCGCTCTGGCCTGAGATCACAGGGGGCACTGCGGACACAGAGCAGGTGTATCGACGTTGTACTGTGCACTGATACACTGAATGTGCACGTTGAACGCAGACGTGCTGAACGCGGACACGTTGAACACAGACATTTGCATGACATTCTTTAAACTGTATTTTTTAGCCGTGTTTTTCGGTCTTATGTCCATGTGTCAATACGTCATGCTTAAATGCAGGGCTAGGCCTTGGAATAAGTGAACTAAGTGGCTGCTTAAGTGGCCACGAGGGGGCGCCCTATCTGGAAGGGAGATGACAAATGACAGCTAGCTTAATCACATTTAGCTTAGAGCCCTGAAATGGGTTGGGTCACGGCTGCCTCGGGACGCTTGTCTCCGTGGTGCTGGAGCGAGTGCGGGCTGCATGTGGCACCGTGCGCCTACCCAGCACCTCCAGCTGGAAGTGCATGCGGTCCTCTCCCGCCTCGTTCACGGCCTGGCACGTGTACTTCCCAGAATGCTCCTTCCGCACCTGCGCGATCTGCAGCACCTGCCCGCCTGGGAGGGAAACCACCCACTTTTCAGCATTTGCCACCGGACTTTCTTATATGTTCACATGTGTATTTGTTTTTTACATTTTATTTTGTATTCATTTAAAGGAGTGTCACTCTCACCTGAATATGGGGAAGCACAATAGAAATAATTCATGAATGTCCTTTATGCTACCTTTATACTAAAGGCAGACACTTTTACAAATAGTTTTTCCCACGCAATCCCCTACCATTAGAATGTCTATAATGCACTTTCAGTTTCCTGTGGCTTCAGCTATCACATTACCTTCTGGGAGCCACTAAGAAATCCACACGGATGCCTGTTTACTCACCATGCAGCAGCACCACGCCGTCCGTGGGGGAGAGCTGGCGTCCCTGGTGGTACCAGGTGAGGTGCGGAGGGGGGATGGCATTGCTCTCGCACGACAGGGTGGCGGGGTGGCCCAGCACCACCTCCAGCCTCTCCGTGATCTCCACCCCCTTCTCAGCCCAGTCGTCTTCCTCCTCTCCCAGACCCCAGGCTGCTGGGCCATTGCTGATGCGATGGAAAACAGGAGGCACTGTGAAGAAGAGCATAGAATTAAACAGCATGATGACAGGCTTATTCAGGGTTGGTTTTTTGGTTGAGATCATTCAGCGTAAATTTGCTGTAGACTTGTCATTATAACTTCACGTGCTTTAAGTAAAATTAATAAGGGTA
Organism: Petrocephalus zakoni; assembly: GCA_026774425.1. NCBI lineage: Eukaryota > Metazoa > Chordata > Actinopteri > Osteoglossiformes > Mormyridae > Petrocephalus > Petrocephalus zakoni. Next base: position 2,687,597 of record JAODKN010000041.1, read on the forward strand.
ATATTAACCCCGCCTACACTGACCCTGAACGGTGACATGGAAGTCTCTCTTTTCCTCCCCAGCAGCATTAGAAACCACGCAGGTATAGAGTCCTTCATGGGTCCGCACAGCATTCTCGATGTGCAGGAGGTGGCCGTCAAGCTGAAGCCCGGCCACCGTGTGCTCCCCTAGCCGCTGGAAAACAGAAAGTCTGTTAGAGTGCTAAGTAAAGGGTTATTTTCATTTCAATTCGAATAACTTATATAGTGCCTTTCACAACAGTGCCTGACAATGGTAAAATTTTGAACTTTAGTGCTACAAATGCTTAAATAGCTAAACAATGTTTTACATAGAAAATCAGAATATGTATGGGTGTATATGTAACACATACCTGAATTTTATCAATAAATATGATTATATTATGATCATATATATAATAATGATCTATAGAGATTAAAGATATCAATGTTGCATTTTAGCAGTTTTGATTAGAACCGTTAATCTTCTGTAACTGTAGCTGAGTGAGGCTATTCGATTCACAGAATTATGTTATTAACATACTCCAGCATGGCACAGTGTCTGAAATGGGTCAGAACCTCTGATGTCCATAAATAAGCTGAATTCACTGCTGTTTGCACAGGACACAGACACTTGCCCCTACCTGTCCGTCCCGGAACCACTGGGTGGTGGGATCAGGAAAGCCTTTAGAGGAACAGGACAGGACCAGGGCGCCGTTGACCCTGACTTTGGCCTCGCTGTCACTTCCTTCGATCTTGGGGGGAACTGAAGGAGACAGAAAACTCCTTTTGGTCCACTGTTGAAACACATTTGTGATCACACTGTGGACAGAAGGCGAGGATTTCACACCGTCTTCCTGGTCAAGGGCCTCTGATCACATTCATCACAGTTTTACTTGGGTGTGAAGCTGTTTCTAACTATATTTTTTATTAAATCACCACAGGAACTGTGAAATTATACCCAGGGTCGGATTTACTGATCTGGCCCCCTGGCTGACATCAGCACGAGCACACAGGTGTTGCTGATTTAACAGACCAGGATGACAGCAGCCTATGCATTAATCTGCCACTGATGATGTTTATATTTAGCTGAATTACTGATATTTATATTTAAGCATTGTGCTCATGCAGAAACCCCTCTGGGAATCAAAGTCACAACCTTTGTGTTTGTGTCCTCAGCAGCGTGGTTGCTTACCCAACACCGTCAGGGTGTAGTGTCTGCTGTCAGTGCCGGCGGGATTAGCGGCACGGCAAGTGTAGAGCCCGCCGTCGTCCGCGCGCGCCACGCCCACTTTTAGGCTCTGCCCCTCACGCTCGTAGGTCAGCCGGGGCCCGGAGACTAGGGGCTGGCCATCCTTTAGCCAGGTGAGGCTAGGAGCAGGGACACCCTCTGCCTCGCATGACAGGACAGCTGGGAAGCCCAGCACCACTGAAACCTTGGCGCGCTCGCTCGAGCCCCGGACAGTAGGGGGCGCTATAATGTCAATACAGATGGCAAAGGCAGGTTAGAGAAGGGGCCCATTGGGGACCCGGGAGGGGGGTGGTTTGGGAGCACAGACACAGAAAGCGGGGGCCCATTCAAGAGTTTTACCCTGGACAGTGAGTCGGTATTGGCGGCTCTGAGTTCCGGCGTCATTGATCGCCAGACACTGATACTGGCCCTGGTCCCTGAGCCTAACCGATTTCAGCCTAATCAGCTGGCCACCCTCTGAAAAGAGGACATGGGGGTCCCCGCTGCGGGACAGCACCCTGGCAGAGACACAGGAGACAGCAGGGGTCAGGTGGGAAAGCACTCTGTCTGTAATGCACCCCATGTAGGAGAGACAGGTGTGTGTGTGTGTGTGTGTGTGTGTGTCCTGTCTATGTGTTATTGTCTGTGTTTCCCTGTCTGTGTTTGTCTGTGTCCTGTCAGTGTGTCCTTGTCTGTGTGTGTCTGTGCCCTGTCTGTATGTCCCTGTCTGTGTCTGAGTCTGTATGTCCTTATCTGTGTCCTGTCTGTATGTCCTTGTTTGTGTATGTCTGTCTGTATGTCCTTGTCTGAGTGTCCTTTTATGGGGGTCCCAGTCTGTGTGTGTCTGTGCCCTGTCTGTATGTTCTTTTCTGGGTCCAGTCTGTATGTCCTTGTCTGGGTGTCCTTTTCTGGAGGTCTCAGTCTATGTGTGTCTGTGCCCTGTCTGTATGTCCTTGTCTGGGTCCAGTCTGTATGTCCTTGTCTGGGTGTCCCTGTCTGTCATGCACTCACTCCCCATCACGGCTCCACTCCACCCTGGGCACTGGACGTCCACTGACTCGACACTGCAGCTCTACCTCCTGGCCCACCACAACCACCAGATCCTGCACCCCCGAGGAGCCAGAGATCACAGGGGGGGCTACAGACAGACAGCAGACAGAAGGAGAAAATAATATGCTCAAGTATATCCATGCATCCATCTTCAAACCATCCATCCACCAATTCATCTATCCATCTTCTAGCTGATTATCCTTGTTAGGGTCACAGAGTTTTAATTATATATGAACACCAAATCTCTACTAAATGCCAGTGCTGTCTTTGTATTAAATGCATTTTACAATTAAGTATTAATTGTGCAGGTGAGTGAAATCCAAGTGGGTGGATGGATGGATGTATAAATGTCATATATCTTATTAAAAAGTGTGTCACTTTGGATAAAAGGATCTGCTAAATAAATTACACGTACATGTAAAAGAATGGATAGTATTATTATTAAACATGAGGAGAGTCGACTTATAAATGCATCATAATTCAAAGTGGCCAAAGCTGTTAATGACCATTGCCTACAGTCAGTCAAGCCACTCTCTTCCAAATGGCCATTTCAACCTTTAATAATACAGATCGCCCCAAACTGAGCAGAAACTACACTCAGCCCTTAACTGCACTGCTGCATTTTAAGCAGAATGTCACAGAATCAATCTGATTTACGCATCACGCTTTAGCTGCTAAGTTGCTTTTATTCAAAGTGGCCCTTTAATGCAGCTGCATATCCTCCTGAGGTGGGTCAGGTTGAGTGCATTTCTCAACAGTACCATACTTGTCATATTTATTTTTATGTAGTGCTTTTCACAACTCACAACTCTTGATAAATAGCAACAGGTTCACATCAAGCTGAGGGGAAATAGATTAGGATCAATGTCAACGGCTATAAAAGTTATATATTATTTGGAAAAACACAAACTGTAAGATACGCATGGCTGCAATCTGGAGATTACCTTGAACCACAATGTTGTAGTTTCTCCTGACCTCCCCAGCTGTGTTGACAGCTGTACAGGAGAATTGCCCCGAATGTTCCGTCTGCACGCGGAAGATCCTCAGCAGTCGCTTCGCATTCTGAAGGTACACCCCAGGGGTATCCGCCACCTGCAAGCAACCAAAAGGAGCAACTGCAATAACACAAATACACCACTAGGTGCCAGTGTTTAGTCAGAAAACACATAAAGCACCTCCCCTGGGATTTTTTTTGCTGTGTCTTATGCATTTACTGCTTCATGGATGCTGTGTTCCTTTGGGGTGAATTTCTCATGTAATTATGAGATTAAATAAAGCCGGTCAAGGCACAGCAGGGGTTCTGCACGTTGAATGATACACCAAGTATGCATCATAAAAATGGAAATCGGATGCAGACAAATTAGCAGCATTTTCCGAGAGCCAGAAACATTAAAACGCTCCCTCAGAGAGCAGAGACTCACGGGTCGGCCGTCTTTGGCCCAGGTGATGGTGGGCGGGGGGATGCCTAAGGCATCGCAGGCCAAGGTGAGCGGCTGCTGAAGGGTGACGGTCAGGTTCAGGGGCTGCATGTCATCCTGGATCTCGGGGGGGACTGGTGATGGCGGCCGGGAAGAATGCGACACTTTAGAATGTTAGGATGCTGTGTGGCTTCGCTCACAAAGAGCAGCTTTGCCTATAAGAGCCGCAGCTAAAGACGCCAAGTGGGTTGCAGTCGCAATTACTAACAGATTGGAGGCCCTGCATCCCATAATAGTGCTAATACGTGTTTAAACACCTTGTACGCTGCTCCACGCTAGCAAAGCTTTACTTCTTGTTTTGGAGGAAAGGGCCTGAAGTAAGAGAGTCTTCTGAAGATGACAAACGGACATGGCACTTGGGCCGAGGAGCTCACCGTTCACCTTGAGCCGGATCTTCCTTTCTGCGGAGCCCGCCTCATTGGTTGCTACACACCGAAAGTCTCCACTGTGACCAGCAGAGGCAGCAGTGATCAAGAGGGAACCGTTCCGTAACACAGAGACGTCGGCATCGGTTCGGTCGGGCCGGATCTCCAGGCCATTCTTAAACCAGCGGATCGTTGGTGGCGGGGAACCTGAGATCAGGCGGAATAAGAGAGGGGTTGGGAAAAGGGGGCATTGGGTCTGGATCTGAAACGTACAGATCAAGGCACATACAGAGGGAATCCCATGATGACACGGGGAGAACATACACGCTACACATATGGCAGCCACACCCGGAGAACCTCGAGGGAACCCTATGACGACTTAGGGAGAACACGCACATTATACACACAGCAGTTACACCCACGGAACCAGGAGGGAAACCCACTATGACATGAGGAGCACATGCACACTACACACACAGGAGAACCTGGAGGGAACCCCACAAGGACATGGGGAGAAAATGCAAAATCCATACACGCAGAGCCTGCTCTCCATTGCTGTGAGGCAACAGTTCTAGCCGCTGTATTATTTAATATTTATTGCACTATTTTGTCACTGCTGTTGTGGGACACGAGTATTTCACTCAGCTGGGCAATACTGAGTGTCAGGAGATGTGACAAATACAGTGATTTGATCTGATCTGATTTGATTTGATTTACAGCCACACACAGGAGCAGAGATGCACAACAGATATGGAGTTCAAATATGCTCACATCTAAATACAAATGTTCAAACACAGCCCCTGCTGGTGCAAAAAAGCACAACAGAGCCCCCTCCCTCTTCTAGTTCAAGATAATTTACCGCCAGACAGACGGGGGCTGCGGAAACCCATCTTCCGTTACAAGGTTCACATGAGCGCACCCTGGCAAGCGGAACGCAGACACAAGGAACACAGGCCCACGTGCATCCAGGAGTTTCCAGAGCGCAGTGGCGGGGGGGCGAGGTGTTGCCCAGCAGGACCTGTTGCACGCTGCACATTTATGCTGCACTATGCATGCATCGTGCTTACACAGGCCACAGGCAAGGACAGTGGTCACAGTGCCCCATGGATTTTAAAACTAGATTCTCCTTTGACTGCCCGCTGGACAAGGTTCACTGAAGCTTCCCCCATCACCTTCTGAGCAGTGTGCAGCTAAGCACTGTGCCTGGGGAGGAAGCCATGCTCTGTGGGAAGGGCTGACATTCTCTCCTAAAACTCTATCGCAGGGTTACACATGAAACCACCATGAAGGCTGCAGTCATCCACTGTCCTCCGACTGCTCGCCTGGAATAAGGCTAAAGCTAGCAGGGTGCCGAGGCCCATGCAGCGGGCTCACGCCTCCTGCAGATGTGCCGCCATGGAGACAGACACTGGGGACCCCTCTCTGAAAAGGTTGCCCTATTATCTGGCAGTTGCAGCCTTGTAATTAGGATGCTATTCCCATCATGCTAAAAAGCAGATGTGTCCCAAGAGAGTGGGGGAGGGGAGGGTGAGACTGTACCAGCTGTTGCAGTGCACCACCTTCCCATTCCCGAAACATGCTCAGTGGCCAGGCCCCCGCACCCACCATACCCTCATATCCCCAAATAGAAGACCTTCTGGCCACACATTTTTTCTGACTCGTCTGATTGCAATGACAGGCATGTTCTGCATGGTATGGTAAGATGTCTGGTATATGCATCTGCATTCTAGGCACAGACCACCCCCCCGCTACACATGTGTACTCGAGACCACAAGCTCAGGGGGATACATGCACCTTCCCAGACACTCCGTAAAGTTGTGCCCCAGGCAACACGTAAAAAACATGAAACACATACGAACAACGGGAAGTCACGCCTGCAAATAGAGGGGGGTAATGAAACGACCTGACAGCTGGCTGTGGGAGCCCAGCACTGAACAGGGAGCAGAACCATTAGGCAGTACTGGGACAGACTAAGAAGTAGCAAGATAAGAGCGACTCCAGTACGTGATGCCATTATCATAATGGTCCCAGGCTCAGTGACTCTTGCTACTGTTTTAAATTCTCTTAATCTTTATCAAGCAGATGAAATATTGGTCACCTACCTCCTGCAATGCAAGTAATCTCCACCTTGTTGCCAGCTACCATCTCCATGACGGCAGCTCCAGCGTCCGCAAAAGAAGGAGCCTCTGTAAGGACCACAAGGTTAAACGGTGAACCGGGTCACCAGTCCCGGCCATGCCCGGGAGAGCAAACGGCCACCCACCCAGAACCTGCAGCACCATCTCCTTGGCATCCTTCCCGGCACTGTTCTCGGCCTCACAGCGGTATGTACCCCCGTCCTTGTGTGTGACGCTACGGATCCAGTGGGCCTCGCCTCGCCCGAGAGCCACCCCGTCCCGGGACCAGCTGACCTCTGGGAAGGGCTCACCCTGGGCGGTGCATGGCAAGGTGACCATCTGGCCGAAGAGGGCCTTCACCACCGAGGGCACGGGCTCGATTCGGGGCTTAACTGAAAGACAAGAGATACAGCTCCTGCTACTCGCCACAATTCTGAAGAAGGGCACATAATAAGGCTGACAATGGCAGCCATAGCTGTGCGGTACACCCTGGGCATTTTCATTAAGTACAAATTAAAAACAGGCATGGAGGCCTACTCAGTATCATTAGCGTGTTGCTTATAGACGTTTATCCTGTATCCTGTGTATTTCAGCTCATCATAAGGACTAAAAGATGGGAACCAGCTCTTTTAGCACAAGGTGGGGTTAGCGACCTTGTATACGGAGATCGTAGGCCAGCGACACATTTCCGGCTGGGTTTGCTGCGGTGCAGGTGTAGAGCTTGCTGTCGATGAGCCTGACGTCACTGATCTTCAGTGAGCCGGAGGGCAGCACTGTGAACCTGGGGTCAAGGTGGAGAAGGTGTTGGTGCTCAGGGGTTCAATGCAGGGGCAAAGCAGGTGGGTCATGGCATACATGAGACCTCATGGTCCTCCATATGACCTGTCGTCAAGCAGCAGGGGGCAGTACAAAAACGAGGGGCTTCCATGACAGTTGTTTACTATCCTGAACAGTAACCCAGCTAATGAAATCCAGATTGCCTTGCAAGGTCTTTATGGGGTCAACTGGTGGAGAAAGTGAGAGAATTGTCTTTAAGGTATATACAGGGTCATCTGTCTGTCAGTCTCTGTGTCAATCTATCATTTCCTGCTTCCAAAACTCTAGATCAGGTAAGCATGTACCCTCCTACAGGGTTCTGCAGACAGGCTAATAGCCCCCTTGTTTAGAGGTATGCTATACTCATTAGGCCAGCCCAGCAAACAGCTACACGCAGCCACCCCCCAGCTCCCCAAGCCCCAGAACATCAATCCAGTATAACCTTCCCCTAACTTTTTCCACACCCTTTTTCCAGGTGATCCCCTGGACTCGCCCTTCTTTCCTCGGACTGTGCCAATATGCAGTGCTGTCAGCCAATTGCCCCAACCCCCCTGCCCAGAGGATGTGCGATGCATCCCCTGACAGGTGGCCCATGCCGGAGCGCCTTCCCGTGCACAACAGAGCAAAGAGATGACAGAGATTTAGCCCGGAGCAGATGGCCACCCTCGGCTAAGTGGATATGTGTGTCTCAAACCAGGCTGAGCAGGAAACCCGTGCAACAGTCTCAGGGGACTCTCACGCTTAGCCACTGTACTAAAAGCTCCCGTCCAGTCAGAAAGGATCTGATGGCACATGACTGTCTATCTTCCTGTTCGTTGTTTCTCTTTACCAGGCTGACACTGGGGGGATGGGCCGCCCGTCCCGGAGCCATGTGACCAGAGGAGTGGGGCTGCCCTGGGCCTCGCAGGGAAGGAGGACCTCCGACCCAGCCTCGGCAGTCATCTTCATTGTGGCTTCATGGTCACTCCTGCCCACCAGGGTCGGCTTCGCTGTTAATGAGAGAGTCCAGTTCAGTGCCAGGGACCGGGAACAGGTTCCATCATTCCTGTCATCTGCGGGCACCTCCACCCCCACAACAGCCTTACTGTTAACGCTGAGCTGCATCTCCCGGCTGGCGAAGCCCGCGGGGCTGCTGGCGGTGCACACGTAGATACCGGCATCTTCTGCAGTGGGCCTGGGGATGTGGAGCTGCCCCTGTGGTCCCTGATGGAACGAGGAGGCGTGGCTGGGCAGGAGGTCCCGTCCCTGGGGGGGGGGGGGGGGCCAATGTGTGAAAGTGGAGAACAGTGCCAAAATAATACACGCCAAAGCCAAATGTGTTTAAATTGTAGTAATTAATTGCAAATAAAA
>JAODKN010000041.1:2701282-2711298 GCA_026774425.1 Petrocephalus zakoni
GTTGTGACCCCTCGTGGTCGGTTTTCTTTTGTAGTTTCCCTCAGTTTGTTTGTCCCAATAAACCCCCTTCTTGTTTTTGAGCCGCAAGTGGGTCGTCACCTTTTTTCCCCCCCGAATCCTGCCTGCACCATGCCCTGCCGTCGCCAGATCCATAACACGAGTGACTGCCAGAGACCCGGCCACACCCCCGCTCGGCATGCCAAGTGGGCCAGCGCAGCAGGGGCTTTTATAAATAACGAAAGTGTTTGGTGACTTTTAAAAATAACGCGAGTATTCAATAACACTGCAAGCCGGACACCCGCAGAGCAGATGCCGGCACGCCGTGATGAAAAGCTGTCAGGTTTAATCAGGCTGTCGCTGGGATTGGGACCCGGGGAGTGGCATGACAACACCGCGGCTTCGACGGCCTCGGGGAAGCTCCGCCTCCCAGCTTTCGGTGCATCCAGGGCAGCCCCACACTCTCTGAATTTAATTTAGTTTTGTTCATAACGTGCTTTGCTTGCAAACTGTTCTGTTCTGTACTTCTATACTTTCACTACTCCATATATTCTATACTTTTGTTTCTCTCTCATCCTCTTTCCATTTTCCAAGCTGCCACAGCCGTCTCCTACCTTCCATCATATTCCCATTACAGAGCCTGTACCCCTGCATGTACCACAGAAGTTCATTCTCCTGTCACACGACAGAGACTGAGGATCCGTGACGCCGCTTGACGGCGGTCTGTCCGGCTCATTATGTCCCTCGCTCTGGTTGGTTAAGCATAGAGGAATCTCCGTTTCGCCCTATATTTCTCCAGTAGAAGCTGTCAGTTTTAAATAAAGTGTGCAGTGATATATGCAGCCCCAAAGCCCTTGGTATTCTATGCATTTATACTTATCCATGCCAGAATTTGTAAATTAAATATAGCGTCCATTTTTGATGGAGCGAACAGGCTAGTTAAGTTCCTTTTGTTTCTGAATTTCCTTTCATTAAGGTTGTTTACTGCTGTTTGCCGAGGTTTGGAAGCTATGTGCCTAATTACTTTAATTAGGTTAGCCCTGCGGCTGTCACTTTTTAACTATGTTGCCACCTCACAGCCATGCCTTGGTCTTGATTACAATAAAAACCAATCTGGCACAGTGTGGTCTCCTCTGTCCCTGATCAACCTTGGCACAATGGTGCTAGTGCTTATGTGGATGAGGCTTGGCACGTAATCTCATTTTATTGAAGTTTTCATTCCGCCCACCTTCATAGTTCAGGGTAACCGTCTGATTGGCCGTGCCAGCTTCGTTGGATGCCAGGCAGGTGTAGTTCCCAGCATCCTCCGGGAGGGCCTCTCTGATGGTCAGTGTTCCATGCTTTGATATGGACACTCTGAACAAATCAAAGTGGACGATCTTAACAAGGACACAAATGTATATTTTTGTTTTTACATGACTTGTTTGCACACCAGTAAGGTATGTCCCCAGCAGTTTTTGGATTATAGCTGCTTGAAGCAAATAGGTAGCTAAAACAGGTTGCATTGTGACCTGACAAATCCTGAGCTGGGTGCTCAAATCCCATCCCTGGCTGTGTGTGTGTGTGTGTGTGCGTGCGTATCTCACCCAAAGTGTTCCCCTGCTTTGTACCCTGCGTTTCTGTGACCCTGCTGTACTGTTTATGAAGATGGTTGGATGGAGATGATCTGCCGTTTTGGAAATGCAGTAATCTGAACAGTAAATATGTGACTAGGCTTGATAGATGTGCACGAGGCTCTCGCTGTACCTGTTTTTGCTCATCAGAAACATGTTCTCGTAGGTCCAGAACACCTGGGGCGCAGGTGACCCCGAGGCCGTGCAAACGAATCGGACGTCACTCCCACGGGAGAAGACCAGCCTGCGCGGAGTGACGACCACAGCAGGGACCTCTGCAGAAAAACAATGGGTGGTCAAATGGGGTCACCATGACGCTGCACACACACCCTGGCCACGCCCGGTAGAGACCCCCCCGTGGAAGCTGGTGGGTGTCGGTTTTTTGTCTTATTTTTTTCCCCACCCCAACATTATTGTGTCATGTAAGGGCCTTGTTGTTTTCTGTAATGACGCCAGTGTTCTTCGTTTAATGCGCGCTCCGGGGCCGAGAGGCACAAGGAGGGAGTGCTGTGCTGAATCAGCCGCTGTAATAGGGAGCAGATGGCGATCTCTGCCCTGCGTAACAGCAGTGGGGAGAGCTGACTCTCTGCGCAGTGAAAGGTCCCCCCATCGGCAGCAAGGCGGAAGGAACGCGGGAAGCACAAAGGGACTAAGGTACAGCCACTCCCGGCCATTACAGACAGCCCCCGCTTCAAGCTATGTGGGAACAGTTTGGGGAAGACCCTCTTCTGTTCCAGCATGACAGTGCCCCAGTGCACAAAGCACGGTCCATAAAGATATGGTTGGGTGGGTTTTCTGTGGAAGGACTTGGCTGGCTCACATCGAGCCCTGACCTCAATGCCAACAAACACCTAACTGGAGATTACAAGCCAGGCCTTCCAGTGTGCCTGACCTCACAAATGCTGTTCTGGATGAATGGGCAAAAATTCCCAAAAGCATAATCTAAAATCTTGTGGAAAGCCCTCCTAGAAGACTGGCAGCTGTTATAGCTGCAAAGCAGGAACCAACCCCATATTGATGCCTATGGATTTAGAATGGGATATCATAAAAGTACCTGGGGGAGTAATGGCCAGGTGTCCCAATACTTTTGGCCATATACAGTGATGCCCAAAATTATTAGAGCACCTGACAGATCTGAAAATGTTGACTTTTGTTGTGCAGATGGTTGCGCACAACAAATATCAGAAGATGTGAGACCTACTATTTTTATCCACTTTTAACTTTAATATTTGGTATGTCCACTTTTTGCAGCAATTACAGCAGCACATCTCTGCACAAGTACAGGTATATCAGAATAATTTCATTTTCGCATATCCCATCCTGCTCTCCTTCGAGACATACCCACAAACATATACAGGTGAGAGTGAACCACAGGATTCAAACCAGCTACCTTCTGATCACAGGCTCACACACTGCCCTCTGCAGGCCATGAAAGGGATGTAATAAGTTAAGATAAGGTAGGGCGCCTTGAGTGGAGAGCATGTGGAGTTTCACCTGTTAGCAACCCTCACCTGGGACTAGCAACCACACACTGGCCCTGGTCTCGCCCTGAGCGTTGGTGGCCACGCACTGGTACTCCCCCGCATCCTGAGGTCCCACTGCATCGATCTCCAGTGAGGAGTTCCTCAGGACCCGGGCCTTGCTGGCGCTGGCCACGCCCAGGCGCTGCCCATCCCGACGCCACGTCATGTTGTGGCGCGGGGAGCCCTCCACCTGGCAGACGAGCACGGCCCGGGTCCCCCGGGGGGACGTCACATTGGCGGGGGGTTTCATGACTGGCAGGGGGTCTGTGAGAGGCAAAGAGCTGCTCAAAAACATGGCGCCATCAGGAGACAGCCGACGAAACACTGAAGGGAGGCCTTAGCGCTTCAGCTAATTTAGCACTGGACACGACTGGAGCAATGATTCCATTAAATAGCCAAGACGAGCGTGGCAGGATGAAGCGGAAGTACTCCTCAAGTATTTATCTTATTATGTTCATTTAAAGCTGCACTTAGCTCTCTTCTTTCACTATCAGTCAATTTCCTGTGTATCTAAAGAAAAAAACTTACATTTGAGTCATTTACCTGACATGTTTATCTTAAGCAACACACATTTCTTTTAAGTAAGTAAGTAAGTAAGTAAAATTTATTTATAAAGTGCTTTTCTCAGACAGAGTCACAAAGCGCTGAACATAAGTATGATGATTAAAATAAATAAATAAATAAATAAATGGTCAAGGGCAACACATAGAAAGCAGAAAAACATATGGTCCCTGGAGAATTTGGGGTTAAGGGCCTTGCTTAGGGGTCTAACACCCAGCAATCACAGGCCCCACCTACTAAGCCATTGAGCCACATACCATGCCTACAATACTGAGCAAACTCTGATCTGGCCTTCTTGTGAAATAAGTCACCCCTAGCCAAAGGACCTGCTTGTATTGACATAATCCTCATGGGGTGCAGTGTCAGAACCTCCAAAGCCTATATGATTGGTTTTCCTGCACCACTCACGGACTGACCTCTCACAACCAGCTGCGTCTCAGCCTGACCCCGGCCCACTTTGCTCTCGGCCACGCACTCGTACACTCCCTCGTCCTCCCCAGAAACATGTGGGATTTCCCAAGATGCTTTAACAGAGGACCTGGAGTTGGAGTAGACAGGTGCAAGCCATAGTAATCATATTACATTTAATGCTAAATGCCATATTTTACATAATGTCGAATTACGAATTTTAACATTTCCATAGCTGACAAATGACAACTCCACTGTTAGTTTCAAAAATGGCAGCTGGGGATCATAAATTAAAAATGTTTTGCTAGTAAACTCAAATGGCACAATTTGGATCAATGTTGGACCAATAAGAAAGACCCACTGAAAGGTTTTCTCCTCCCCGATCTGGACTCCACTCCTGGTGATTCTCAGCCTATAAGGGACCTCACTCTCCACAAAGCAGCCAATCACAGTAGGCTGCATGTAGAAGCCTGTGATTGTACTGGGCATGCTCACTGAAGGAGGCCCTATGGGGAAGAGAAAAGTCAGGTAATGAGAAGGAGGGACTGCCCTGTAGGCTCAGGTGAGCTGCCATTGGACAGAGCCATGTGGAAGATTCTGACAGAAGAATTCCTGCCTGGGATGATGTTGGTATACGAGACGCTGGACAGCCTCTGGAACCTGTAACCGTCAGCATCCTTGCCCGAGATTCGAAGGAAGAACCTCTCGGAGGGAGAATGAAACTCAGGGACATTCCAGAGACCACGGACACCCTTGTCTGTGGGCAGGGGGACAGCGACGGTGCGTAGGGAGCGCCCGGAGGCTGAGACCAGCTCTGTGTGGCTGACCAGGCCTGGTGGAGAAAGGCCCGTGCATTTCAGGAGAACATGGGCCGGGACCCCTGTGGAAGAACATGGAGGTTGTGTGCATCAAGCAGACTTAGCAGGCAGGGAAACACATAAAAAGAGTTGTATGATATATTGGTGTGGATGATGGTATTGGCCAACGTTCATTAAAAGCCAAGACATTGGCATCAGTCTGATTTGTCAGTCTTAGTCGATTTGTGTGGTCACTACACACCTTCACAAGATCTTATGAAGTAATGCCACCAACATTGGTTTCTCTCCAGATGTGTGGAGCTCAGATGTTAGCCAGTTAGCAGTACTGGTTATAGGTATCAGTAATATTAGACAAGAATATAGTGGGACCCCCATATCTGCAGGTTTAGTAACCACAGTTTCAGTTTTCCGTGGTTTATAGTGGTTCAAAATCCATAAATATACAGTTCATAAGTTTCAAGCCACAAAAACTATATCATGGTAAAATCCAGCAGCCTTGTCGCGCCTCATCTCCCTATCCCCATAACCACGCTTTCTAGCAGGACTCTCATCCTGTCTGATGCTAGCATCTTCCCTGACGCATTCGTTGCTGCGTTATCGCAGGGCATGTGTTATTAGAATGCATAAAAACATTTTCATTGCTCTGATATCCCTAGATATATAATATTTTTAATTACTCTATTGAATCTTGAGAATTAGGTTAAAACATCAGAAACCTTTTCATTTGAGAGAGAAAGTCTAGTACTGCACATTACTGTATTGCAGTGTGTGATGTACTTTATTATTACTGTATTTAATGTCAGTTATGTCTTACTGTGCGTAACAGTAATTAGCATGGCTCGCTGTTATCTGCGCTTTTGGCCATCTGCAGTAGGTCTTGGAATGTATTACCCACGGATACAAGGGGAATACTGTATATCGGTTATCAGTACTGGACTAAACTTCGACATTGGTACACCACTAACTGTGCTTTATTTTCAAACTCGGCTTCAAGGAGACCTTGAACTGGCCGCTCCCGTGTGTGGTTGAACTCAGACACTGGTACTATGGAGAATCCAGCCCGGAAGTCCAGGTTGCTGACACCAGTGACCCTGAGCGTGTGCCGCCCACTGCAGCCCACCTGGAGAGAAGGGAAGGGTTTCTACCTTACAAGAAGGCAATGCCAGCGATGATGCTCACGAGCAAATTCAAGAAAGCGGGGAGCAGACTGGTCATTTCTTTGAGTACATGTTACAAGTATACAATAACATAGCTTTAAAGGACCTTCAGAGTCCAGGTTCCAGGTTTGGGGTTCTTCAGGTTTACCACACGGGCAGAGTTTGGGATACTCAAGAGTTCTGTTAGTCCATGAGCTTCTCCAATGTGGCGGCCTAAGTGTACAATTCAAACAGCACAAGAATGAGTGGCGAATCATACAATGTGCACCCCAACCTCGTGCTGAATGACCTACCAAAAGGATCCTTCAGTTCTATCTGTGGAGCCGGTCCACTGAGGGACACTGTCACCTCCTTCAGGCTGGGGTCAAAGGGCACATTCCACTCATTCTCCTGGGCAGTCTCATGGTCGGAAGACAGCAGGTGGACCTTCATGGCTTGCACCGTCTCCTCTACCCATTTCAGGACCTGCCAAGGAGACCATGGAACAGCATCCACTTCTGCACTCAATAGAAGGTAGGTCGGCAAAGAAAACAGTGATGGATTCCCTCTTGGTGGATGTACTACCAGTTGCCCCAGACCACGAACATGTGTCCTCTCTTATCAGGGAACCTTCCTCTACATTGTCCCATCGGGTCACAAACTGCTTATCATTTTCTGGCCACTTGTTCCTTGTTGATGAGTTTGCTCTTAGCTTCCAACAAATACAGTAGTTGTCAAGGATCACTTGTGCCAGGATTCACTCCCATGTCCTATGGCACACTAAGAATGATGCATGATTAATCCCCATGGAGGAATTCTCTTTTTGGTTACCCAATCTTGTCCTCCACGGGACTACATCCAGGTGAGAGCAAGCTTCGGGGCGGGGGGGTGTCATAGCCCAGGGTCAGCAAGTGACACCCTCCCAGCTCGTGGTTAATGGCCTTGCTCTGCCGGGGCCGGGTCTTACCCACGTCTTAACCAGAAACCTTCCGAGCACATGCACTGAGGTTTAGCCTGCTCACCACCCACTTCCATGAAGCATTCCAGGATTCCGCTCTACCTGAGGTTTCCTCCACCCCTCCCATCCCCACCTGTCCCAAGATGAATACCTCTGCCCACACCGGGCTAGCTGCAGAAGTGCAGGCTTAAACTCATTCATGCTGGGAAGCATCCTGGGCAAGTCACCTGCTCAATATGCAGACTCAATTACCCCTTAAGCTTTTTTTTTTTTTTTTTGCCGTAAAGCAGACGGGTTTCGCCGAAAACATGGACCTATGGATGGAGACAGATCTGTTCAAGGAAGTCTGGACGACAGAGATTTCCTTGAGGGAAATGTTATCTCATCCTCAAATGGTAAACCGACACGCTAAGCTAACTGGGGGAGGACGGGTTGGGGGTTGAGATTGACTTCAGAAGAGTGTAGAGAGCAAAGCCAATTTTGCTGCTGAACGTTTTCCTAATGACCATAAGGGCCCCCTGGCGAGTAATGCATAATATTATGAGTATTGTGCAAACAATATGCCGTTAATTTGGGCAGAAAGAACTTCAAAAATGTCAAATGGCTGCATGATTTTCTTCTTTGGACTGAGTTGAACAGGGTTAAGCATGTAATTTGCCGCACGTCAAATTAAATACCGTGTGTTATATTCCTGCTAGCTCACGCCAGTTGATTGATAGTCTCTTTTTGGCGGCCAGTAAAAAGAGACGTGTTAAGTCTTAACTACAAGGGATAATGAGAACTAACTGAGGTCTGGGCCTGCCCCAGCTCAGAGACTGAAACCCAGTCCGTCCGCGTCTGGCAGACGGCCTCGGGCGGCAGCCGTTTCACCTCCGCATCTACAGCTGCAAACAGCTGTAATGAGTGCCACATGTGTGGTGGTCCCAGGGCGAGAGTGGGGAGGGTGGCTTCCTAGCGACCCTGATCTGCCCGCCACTGGAGTTTGTTCCTGCCTCGGTGGGAGGGGAAGGAGCAGGAAAACAAGGGGCCTACACTGCCAGATGGAGGCTGAGAAACAGCACAACGGAGATGTTCCTGTGTGACCTGGAAGGATGCCATCTGTCTCTCAAGGAAATCTGCCTTCTGTCCGTTATCAAGTACATTGAAGTCCACCTCCATGCCTATAATATGGGGGAACTAACCATCTGACAAGCCGTCAAGCTAGGTTGGAAGAATGAGCCAACCGTGCAGGAAGCGATATCTAAAAGCTTCCAGAATAGTCTGGTCTTTCAGGCTAGCTGTAGGGGTGGTACCTCCTCGAAATGGCCTCATCCATCAACCCCGCTCACTTTAGGTCAGATCCTTAGAGTCACTGAGATACCTGAGTAGGCCCTAGTGATATATTTACATATTTGCTGACTTGAGGAGTCCAGTGCCCTGCTGTGGGGGTTTGAATATGACCACCACTGGGGTCCGTAGACTGATCGATTTTGCCAGGAACCCAGCTATTTCTCATTATCATAACCAGATGTGCCCCTTTCACCTATTTTTGTGGGAACCTCTAAACACCTGGCCAGACTCTTTTTCTATGACAGCAGTTAGGGGATTTCTTCCTGTGAGGACCTATACAAGCTAACAGAGCCTGGCTTTGTTCATCCACTCCAGGGTCCTAGCATGATATGTTTTACTTTCACCCACTGTTTTCCAGGCTTCTTTCAAAGCCGACTGAATGTGCATGGTGAAAATGGTGCCTTGGCTGTCGAAGAACCAGTCATCGTATCGGGAGCACAGAAACGCGAAGGAGCAGGCAGGATGTCTGAGGGGGAGAGGGGAGCATTACCGCTGTCCAGGGATCTGATAAACGGAGCACAACTGGCTAATACTGCAGATTTATGATCCTCTGCTGGGGTATTGTAAATTGGAAATCATAGGCAGAGGCAGGTGAACATGAGGTGAACATCAGACAAAGGCCACAGAGGTGTGGGTTAATACAGAGTTTGACTGGTTGCGTGTGGATGGCCAAAGACCTACTTGCCCAGATCTTTGTGGGAATATCTTACTTGTAAACAACAACTCACAAAAAGAATAAGCAGGCACGGCTCGACTCACAAGTCAGACGTGTGAACCTAAATGGTCCCGCAACCTTCGCTGCATCTATAATTTAAAGCTGTGGGAACAGAGCCACAGTGAGCTGCTGCAAGCATGTTGGCTCAAGACTGAAGCTCTGAAGCCAGGGGGAGGCTTGCAGGGGAGGAGAGTTGTAATTGATGAGATCCGGGGTTTATACAATAAAATAAGCACTCAGCCTTCTCTGGAACACCCTCCTGCCCCCCCTGAGCTCTTGATGTCTTTTGTATATTTGATGTTCCTGTAGTTTATTAGTTTCATATCAGAAATAAAGGAGGATTGGGCAGATTATTAGCATCCAAAAAGTGGGTCTCAGAAACAGAGTGACCCAAGATGGAAAACCCAGTTGGCTGGGCCCTAGGCTGCTCCAGGTCTAACAAACTGGTCACATTGTGCTGCAGGGGCTTACTTATATGTCAATGAGTGATCTGCGTAATCTAGGTCAGTGGGACATGACGTTTACAAAGTTCCACCCAAACCCTGAGCTCATCAGCACAGCCATGTCTCTGCAGAACGTCCAGGCATTTCTGGCAGACATTGATGGCACCCCGGCACACTGGGACACGCTCTGTGAGAACTGCTGCACGTCAGATGTGAGAAAAGAGGGTCCACAGCTCACTAAGATGCTGCAGACAGCCAAATTTCAAAGAGCGATTTAGACACCGAGCTGCTTACAAAAGCTTTAGGGAGTCACATGGAAGTTATTCCTGGGTCCCAGTTTTGTTGTTTTGAAGGAAAAAGCACAGATATGGGGACCCACACACATAACTGGTCTCTGGGATCTGACTCTCCTGTCTCCCTCCCCCATCCACACACATGACTGGTCTCTGGGATCTGACTCTCCTGTCTCCCTCCCCCATCCACACACATGACTGGTCTCTGGGATCTGACTCTCC
>JAODKN010000041.1:2716544-2730127 GCA_026774425.1 Petrocephalus zakoni
AATGATGTGATGGACAGAAATGGTCAGATTGCCTCTAACCTACGTGCTGACTTTCTCCCTTCTCCCTTTGCTGTGTCACGTCTCCTCTTTCTGATGGGATTAAGAGATTTTTATTGGTCATATAAGATGAATTTTTACCTATTATCACTTTATTAAGCTTGTTTTCTCACTTTTTCTCTCCCGACCTTGTATTGGATCTGTAAACCCCCACCCTGGTTTTTGGCACAATCCCACCACTTATTGTAATCTTCCTACTGCCCTAACTGGCTTGATAATTCCACAGCTCATCACCCAAACAGCTGAAGTTCTGGTGCAGAATGACTGCCCTGCATCGCGGGGTGGGGGCGGATGGCATTTGTGCTGCTTGGGATGAGTTTTTTTCTCCAAAATAGAAAAGAAATAGAAAGGTTAATCACGGCAGGTGTGAGAGTGATTACAGAAAGCCCATTATAAGTGTTTGTTTGTTTTGGTCTCTCTTCATTTTCCTGTGCTGGTCTCATGTCCCAAATGCCCCAGAACTCCTTGGGAGACGTCTGAGAGCTGCACAGCCAGACCATTGAAGCGCCATCCCCCCCCCCCAAATTGCTGAGGAGTTAATGGCTTTTGGGGGTGGGGTGGTGGCAGTTGTACCATAGCAGACACCATGTGCTTCCCCTCAGTCTTCGGACACTCTCTCCCCCTCTGAAGAGCTCCTTCCCCAGTAGAGCCGGACGTCCCCCGCTGCGCTAATAAAGCTATCTGACCTACCTGACTCCTCCGCAAAGCTTTAGCGGTCTACACGCCCCCTGCGCTTCCTTTATTTAAAATTCAAATATTCGCAATGGAAACTTACCATCTTAAACACACACACAGTAAATTAGTGTGGAAAAGTTTCGTAAGGCGATTTAACTCCGCGGCGAGTCTGAAAGGCTGAACTGAAATGCTTCTCTCTCGTGAAAATGCTGTTTAATTTGAGTAAACCTGGTCTGTCATACCACCTAAACCTATTTATAAGTATAAGCATTCAAAATAAAGATATTAGATTTATTCACGTCATCTATCTCTGGGGCAATTCAATGTCCATCAAAGACACTAAATAAAGATCGTGATTTGTATCCCCAAGACTGCATAATGCTTTTTAGTTTTTTGATTAACACGTCAAATAAATTGTTCCCATCGCACGATTCGGATTATTGAGGAAAGTTTATATGGACAAATTTACTTGGGTAACACATAAGAGTTAAACTGGTGTTCTTGCTTTTTATGTAATGTACAAGATATATAGATAAGTTGAATTGGTAATTGGTTTATTATTAGAAACGGCACAATTAATCAATTTTACCGGTTAAAGAACAACCAATCAATCAATGTAGTAAAACCATCTGTGTTCTACTATGTGGGGACAGGATTGTAACTAAAATTATATTTGTCAAAACTTGATTCATTTCAGTGAGATGATAAAAAGTTCTGCGACCATCCGCAATGCGGGTTTCACGTTTACCTGGATCGTGGAAGGGGACGAGCACGAAGTTCCTGATGGGTCTCGTTCTCCGGCTGAGGGTCTTTTCCAGGATCCGGGAGGCTCCGTCTATCACCTGCTTGAGGTCGTCGTACATTGAGCCGGTAACGTCGAAGACGAAGGCCAGGGTGGAGGCGCTGTCAGCGGGGAACGGGCGCTCCGCTGCCCGGGGAGCGCCGCTGGCTTGGTGCGCCCATAACCACAGCGCAAAGATCCAACACTTTACCCAGGCGCTACTCATTCTATTTTTGCATTACAACATCAGTATGTATCGATTTTGCTGTTTTGTAAAACACGAAAAATCAGTGACCTTTGGGTAAAGATCCAAAATGTGTTTCAAACTCCTTTAATGCGATTCAAAACGACAGAATCAAAGGTTGCTTTTAAAACCAGCGCGTAAGTTCCCAAAGACTTTGTCCATTCACATCAGAAGAATTACGCCAGCTAATAAAATCTTGTTTTAACAAAAAAAGGGAATAATTCCTTTCACGTTGCCATTTGCGGGAAACACATCTGCACGGCAGAGACCGCGTCTTGTACTGTACGTCCGCAGCCCTTAAGCAAAAGTTAAGTGAAATTTCCAAACGGGGCGGGGATGAGTGTTCACAGGGGTCCCGCGGAGCTTCGCCTGGCTCTTTGTGTGTCTCTCTGTGTAACTTGACCCGGCTGTCTTCCCGTTAACTAACCATCGCTCTCATCTTATCATGCTGCGACCTTTCAAACCCGTCGCCCAACGCAAACTCCTCCAAAAATGTCATGAAATCTGCAGAGGGGAGGGGCGCCGCTCATTAAGACCCGGGTTCTCACCAAGTTACAGCGTTTATTAATAGGAAGCCTCCAAACTCAGCTGGCATATTGCTAATTATATCCAGATATTATATGGAATACGATACTCTTCGGAGCAAGAATGGAATAAAGAGGTGACAGCGTTCCGAATCGTAAAAGATGGTTTCTGAAAGCAAGCGCCCTAGAAGGACATCCCATCTGTTTTATTTAGACTAAGTGAGCTATGCCCCCCACCGATGCATAACTAACAGCGCATGCAAATGCAATCTCTTTTGTAACAGTACTTGCTTTGTATTTGTTTTACTTTCTGGCTTTGTTCATGTTATTTACACAAGTGACATCTTAAAAAAGCAACACTGCCATGCAACTCCAGCCGGAATGGGACATATCGGACACTCGACAAGAAAGCTGATAGTGCTTACAGGAAACGGGAAAGGGGCTGCTCCCCAATGCAAACACGCCGGTGACCCCCACACCCAGCCCCCGGCCCAAACGATGCGCTTAAGAGCCGACAAAATCTACGCCCTTTACATGAACAAAAACGGCGCACAGCTGCGAATTTGGCGCGTTTAAAAAGTTGGCTTTGAACTGAGCAAGTTTCGGAAACTGGAGATGACAGGATTAAGGCTCTAGGTGAAAGCGGCACTAATACGTAAAATGAGGAATCGGTGGAGTCGGCCGGGATAGGGGAGTACAAATGTGTGCCGACTACAGTCTCCGCATGGGCGCATTGTAAACGATGCAGTGTTTGCTTCATGAGGACACGTCTCATATGCAGCCCTGACAGCTGTCCCTCACACCCACTTTATTTCTGTTACGACGAGCGCTGCCAAATGCCGCCGCGGCTCTGCTTACTCTGGCACGAAAGGCGCGGCGCGGTGCGCCGGGTGGCCGGGATGGGGCGCTGCGGGGCCGCACCCAGCGCCGCTCTCCTGACTCATGCCCGTCGCGCCTGGGACCAATGTAACGTATAATTTAATTTCTTAGGTGTGCAGTGTTTCACTTCAACGTCATCTAATCTCATCTGCGTGACGGGGATGAGGCAGAGAGAGAGAGAGAGATGCCCAGACAGGTGCTGGAAGGACAATACAAGTCGTTCAAATCAGTTTCAACATATTTCTTGTATTAATAGGCTAAGTCTGGACTTGGTAACAACAGCAGTTTGATCTAGATTTTCCCACAATTCGTGGTCAGTACCCCCTGTATGGCCGGGAAGGGGACCGGCTGCTTACGGAACTGAGAACACTGGGGTTAACAGGACTTCATAAGTGTGTGAAAATGGCAGCATTTGGACCAGGCTCGACACAGACAGCGACGCACACGCTTGTCTTCATCCTCAGATGTTTACGCTCGGTATAAATAAATCGCACATGGACATTCATCTCCCGGACGGCGCTGTGAGTGCCTGTGATTTACTCCGCATGGCAAACACATGGTGTTCTGCCCCTAACCCTGAGCCAGAGTCAGATCCAGCTGCCGCACAAAGAACGAGAGAATAGCCGAAGTCGTAACCAGGACATGACCGCAATGGCGCAGCGACCGAACCGTGTTATAATAACACATTGTTTGGGTTTTCAACCTCGGGGTTCAAAAAAGGCCACAAAGCTTGCCCCAAAGCAAACCAAGGGCGCCATCTAGTGAGGTTAAAAACACAGCAAATGGTTCATGAAGTGTCATTTTGTCCACTACATAACACACTTTTTTCAGGTTAATCATTCTGGCTTCCTCCTACACAGAGAGAAAGCTGGGTGCCCTGGACTTCAGCTGTGTGATCCTGTCTGCTGCTACCTGCATAACCTGAGGCTCTGGCAAGCATCCGGGACCCACCCTGCCCTGCGAAAGATGGAATGGTCAGTTACCGACACCTGAGTGTCCATGGATGGTTGGTGTCTAAAAGGCCAAGGAGGTCTCAAAAACACCACAACCTGGCGCAGGCTCTCAACACAGACGGTTCTGAAAAGGAACCCAGGTTGTTACCATTGAGTCAGGAAATCGACGTACCACCCAGAAAAGTGAATGGAGCCGAGGTGCTATTTGCTTATTCAGAATAAGCATGGAAAGTGCCCTTTATTTATAGGATGCAGGAAATCTGACTATAGCATAAAGCAGTAAAGATATAGCATGACAACCTTATCCATGCAGAGAATGATGACACCTTCACAGATGAAGTGAGGAAAACTTACAGGTTCCTCAGAGAAATCTGTACTTATTCTGAGCTGTACTGGAGAATCCTCGTAAATCTGAATTTCATTACAATGCCAGACAAAACTTCCATATCCTTTTGACAATCACTCTTTGTGGAGAGAAGTGTGTGATCCTCTAGGATACGCATTCTCAAAGTGTGGACCGTGGTCATGATGCAGACCCAACCACAAGTTAATCCAGAACCAGCTGACAATACAACTTATGAATAAATATGGTTTACTTAAAAAGGCTTAGCATGGTTAGAAGTACAAAAACGATCATTGAGCATTAAAGAGCCCCCATTTTTGTTATATATTGAAGTCTACATTGAAGGTTATTGTTAATCTAAGTTCATGAAATGCTATTTTGTTATTGACAATTGTTCTGGACCTCGGACATTAAAAACCTGATGCGGACCTTTGATAAAAAAGTTTGAGAAGCTCTATTCTAGTGAAGGGAAATTTCAGTCTGAAATGCTGATCACCTGAGGTGTAAAGTTCAGGTCCAGAAAGTATAAATCCAGTGAATGTGTGCTGTGAATGTGACATTTTTTATGCAATTGATTGGCTGGAAAAAAAAATCTTTTTTGTACTTTCTGGACCTGAACTTTCAACCTCTGTTAATCACTGAAATAATGATCAGGTTTGTGACTGAGGACACCTTTGCAGAAATATAAAAAGCACAGTCTTTGGTTGTCACCTTCAAACAGCATTTCACAGCACGGGCTTGTGGATGTGAGTCAATACTAAACAAGCTCTGAATCTCATGAGGCTGGAAATGGTCATAAAACCACTTCTGAAACTTTCCAAAGGGCTCCACCGATCCACAGACAGGCAGCTAGTGTACGGAGAAAATGCAATTGCACTGTCGCTCTTCTTGGGTGTGGTATTCCAACAAATATCCCTCATCTAGCAGGGCATGTAACGCGTCAACAGGTCACAACGTAGCGTAGGCGGAAAGCTAGACGTCTGTCATCTGTAGAGCACTCTGGCATTGGTTAGTCTCAGTCTCACTGGTCCACCATCCGTCAGAGTGATTTGCAGGACATCTCTCCAAAAAGACCAGACACATTTCACATTGTGCTTAATACCACATATATAATCTAGAAGTATACTGGCCAAAGGGTCTGTGGGCAGACTAGACAGAATATGGACATTTTGGCCTGAACATGTCTGGAAAAAACAACGGCACATTCCAACAACAAGACCTCATCGCAATCATGACACGCAAAGCGTGGTGGTCAGTGTGCCGTTGCCTGCTTTTGATCACTAGCCTGAGGACCTGGGAAGCTTGTAATCATTGAGGGAACAGTGGTCTCTGGACCATACCACAGGGAGGAGGTCAGGGAATGAGGGCTGAAGCTCAAACAGAAACCAGGTGATGTGACAAACGACAACACACACAAGCAAACCAATAGCATAAGGGCTGAGGAGCCGCCTCCAATTGAAGAACCCCTCCCTGAAATGTCGTGGTACGATCCAAAGGTAGCAGCACAGGCTTCCTTGCATTCTGCCAAAAGGAAAGCTCCCAAAAACCCCAGAAAGCTCCAAGCTGACATGCGCAACTGTTGAGCAAGTGCAGGAAAGGTCCGGCTGAGGTCACTGTCATTTAATAGCAATGCCACCAATACTGGGTGACACCTTTTTAAAGATGATGAATGTATTAAATAATCACAGAAGAGCTTCTTTGTGTGTTTGTTTAATCAGATTCTCTTTACCCAGACCTGGGACTTGCATGAAGATAAGATTACATCTCGGGTGAAAATAACGCAGGAACACAGAGCTTAAAACGTTTCACCGAGGTGCTGACACTATTGTCATTGGCAGTTCAGAATATTTAAATAAGTTCATTAATGCTTTTGGTGTCCCGGAGATAAGAGTATTATGGACGTGCAGGCCTTCCTCAAAGCACAACGCGAGTCTATTATCATCATTAGAGGAAATTTCAACCCATAAAGGCTTAACATTTTAATTTTGTTGATCAGAGTAATGAAAGTAATTATCAGCATGGGAATCTGATTAGGGATCTTTAATAAAGGCTCCTTTCATGGGTCATCTTCACAGAGAGGGGTATCTTTTCACTGTCTTCCTGTATCTCTTGATTTCAGCCTTGTCCTGTCCTCATTGGGTTTACAGGTAAGGTTAACAGTTATACAGATAGACAGACTGCAGATGGACTGAGTTAAGTGATTGTACAGGAAGCACCGTATTCCTATGGTGCAAGGGAAACAAATTCTCTTCCCCAGGTGAGCGACGCAAACGGACACGTCTCTACCGCTTCCGGAATGAGACAGGAGGAAGTCACAAGCAAGTAGCAGGAATCACATTCATGCTGTAAACCAATCAGGTTGCGGGAAAAAAAATACAAGTAACCAAGACGGGACAGAAACACTTTGACAGCGAGGCAGAATCGGTGTTCGCGTAATGCACACAGAGGACATGCAGCGCATTTGCTTAGAAGCAGTCGGCTTGACGTTTATTTGAGGCCTAAATATGCGACAGAATTTTCCGGAAGGTGCTGTATTGGTTCCAGTGGAGCGAGCCGGCCAGACTGCATGGTGCTGGGCTGTCGGACCGAACGTGTAACACACAGAATACTAAATGAGGACGCACATCGACACAGGACATGATGCACACACAAGCTCCACCCCTTTCCAGCGTGTTCTCTTAGATGGGACCACTTTTCTTAGCTTGTTTGCAGCCACCTAGGAAAGGGCTCATGTTAGCAAACATCCGACATACTGCATTAGGTTAAAATATCATTGGACATCAGCCAGCAGCGTTTCTGGTGGAAGTCTTGTAGGATGAAGCTCCACACTCTGGCATCGCTGCTCCATGTTCAGGTGCTCATGCATCACCCTGCAGCTGTGTCCCCCTGAGCACTGACACAGCCCCGTACCCCTCAGCCCACACTCCCAACCCAAATTTCATAGTTTTGTCATCTTCAGAGCCTCCCCATACCCCGCCATCGTTAGGGGGTGTAGAGAGTTGCAAGAGGGTTCTTTTTGATTTTAAGGTGACGATGGAGGGGGACAAAGTGCGAACCAGAGCCCACCCCTCTGACTCTCCTCAGGGTGCATGCTCCCTCCCCCCCAGAAACCCCGGGCTCTCCCAGGTCCTTGCAGGAGCAGAGAGAAGAGTAGTTTCTTGTGAGTAGGTGGGTGATGGCTCAGGATGGGACGCTTCTGCATACCCTGGGGTGGGGAGTGAAACGACATTTTCAAAATTAGGACTCCACAAAGGCACAGCGATGCTTCTCAGCACTGAAATGCCAGAGTATCGGGGCCCGGGGCCCTGCAGGCTACAGAGCGCCTCAGGACCACCAGCGGGACCTGACAAGCTGCCTGCAAGGCCCAGGGGCCCGACTCTGTCACCAGGTCCCATTCTGACAGCCAGCCATCCACAGGAAGAACGAAAACTGACAGAAAAGCTTAGACAGGTTTTAAGGAATCCCCTCCCCCATTTACAAACTGGTTTACAGTGAATCTTTTGAACGCAGCAATTGTTTTTCTTCGAGGTCATCAAAGAGGTGTGGAGGGACTGACATGCACATCGCAGGTGTGAGTAATTACAGGTGTGAGCGAGCAGGTATAAATTAGCCGCTCACAGGCTGCCAAATCACCACGAGGAACCGCCGAGGACGATGGAGTGATTAAGATGGTTGGTTGGTGGGGATAGGGGGGTCAGGATGGGGTCAGCTGACAGGCCACAGTGTACATAAACACATCTGCCACTTAATTTCTCCCCAGCCAGTGCCTGGGGCAGCTTAACACCGCAGAACAACATGAGGCCGAATCTGCTGAGGCCAGAGACGACTGATGCATGTTTCTCTGTACTGAAAGTCATTCAAGAACAGGGCAGGACAGAGCAGTCCCAAGACTTTTACAGTACTCCTAATTCTGTACAGTACTTGTGTTTTTACTCGGCCGACTGTAAATCGTAAAGCACATGATGCAGTCATAAGAAAGATCGATAAATCAACAGATTCTGCCTGTCCGGCTCTGTGTGACCCAATCTGGCTGCATTTTCAGGAAACAAAGACGAATGTTTTCTCCATTAACCAAAGGAAAAATTAACGACGGGGGGGGCATCTGTTAACATAATCAAATCCAGCAGAATCCATGGACTTTTTAAAAACTCGAATTAACAGAACTAGATCAGCTGGCCTTAAGGTTTGTTTTCGTTTTTTACATTATTCATTATTCATTATTATATTCATCCATCACGCCAGCTTCCCTGACAATGTTTGATGTACAGTAGTTTCCTTGATTGCAGTAGAAATGCCTCCCAAGGACATTTACTGCTCCAGCCCCAGACTGCGCCCTCCCCTCCCCCCACCCACAGTGACGTTCCCATCACCTAGCAAGTCGCATGCCTCACCTGTCACATGCTCCGGGCGCTTACACCAGGCCGTCATACAGAGACAGTGCCTGAACGATGGAGGGGTCCGCCTTGGAGCCCTCCTGGAACTCCTGCAGCGTCAGCTTCCCATCTGCGTTCTGGAAGAAGTTCAATAAGAATCAAAACACCAGCACACCCGATCTGCGCGGGACATTCAGGCCTCTGAAGATCGCACTCCCCCAGCTCACCAGCAGGTGGGGACATTTCACAACACCATCACCACGCTCCGTTATTGGCGGTAGCCAGAGGTTGTCAGCTTCATTTAGATCAATGCACTTGAAATTTAAGCGGAAAGCCTGTGACCCACTAACCCTTAACACATCTGGCTTCTGAACGGGACTGAACGGGATGAAAACTCCATTTTGCAGATAATTCCCAGACACGCTCTCTCTGCCCCTAATGTCACTCAGCCAGGGAGCCCCCAGACTCCAGAGAGCAGAGGGTGGCTGAGGTGAAGCGTCAGGATTAATCGCCGGCTTTCAGCGGCTGGCCCCCGCGAGGGGTGTGTCCACACTGCTGTAAAACACTTCAGAGGCGGGTCAGCTTCTTGGCTGTGCTGGTGATTTATAAATCAGATATAATTTAACCGGCATCGCTGGGGATTGCTCGGGGGGGTAGCAGGCTACAGCAAAGCCGGCAAGGTGCTGGGTGGGGTACAGGAGGGTGGGACAGGGGCAGGACAAGGTGAAGGGGGTGGGACTGTGGCAAAGGGGTGGGGACAGTGGGGGCAGCCTCAACCACATGGAAAGTAAGGGTGGTTTCTGTGCGGGGGGGTGTGCCAACTTTATATTACATTTATGTTTTATCTAAAGTGACATCCAGTTTGAGAAAGCAAGGTCAGATAGTCCCTGGAGCAACTGGGCCTAAGAGTCTTACTCAACAGCCCAACAGAATGAATCTCTCCACCCTCCTGGAGGCCCTCTGACCCCCCACCCATCCAGCGACTGGCTGGTGCTGCAAGCCACGGTCTCCTCTCTCCATCTCGTAATCATTAACTCAAGAGGAAGGTCATGTGACCCAGTAGCATGTGTACAAGTGGGCTGGCTTTACCTTGTCCATCATGGCAAAGATGCGGTCGACTCGCTTCTCTGGCGTGTTCTCCTCCTCTGGCAGCTCTACGGTGTTCCCCACCATCTGGTAAATGGCGTCCACGATGTTCAGCATCTCGTCACGGGTTATGTAGCCGTCATTGTCGAGATCATACAGCTTAAAGGCCCCTGCAAAGATACCAGGGAGAAGTCCAGGCCTGTCAGACTAGGAGGTACTGAAAAGAGGTTCCATGAAGACAGAAAACACAGTACCAGGGTTCCAATACAGTCAGGTAGTGAGGTACCGGTAAGAGGGTAAGGGTTCCAGTGCGGTCAGGTGGCACAATATCGGTAAGAGAGTAAGGGTTCCAGTGCGGTCATGTGGCATGGTATCGGTAAGGGGGTAAGGGTTCCAGTGTGGTCAGGTGGCACGGTACCGGTAAGTGAGTAAGGGTTCCAGTGCAGTCAGGTGGCAAGGTATCAGTAAGAGGGTAAGGGTTGACTGTGTGACTGCGGGTGACTGCGCGTGACTGCGCGTGACTGCCTGTGCACTTACAGCGGAGCTTCTCGTCCAGGGTGCCCCGCGAGGTGACAGAAAGTGCTTGGATGAACTCGGAGAACTCGATGCGTCCGTCCTGCAGGGGGGGCAGACAGATGGAGACTGAGCGGGAGGAAACGGGGCAGAGCACTGGGCTCACCTGGGCCAGAAAGTGGGGCAGCTTTTTGGGGACGAGCCTGCTGCTATTTGGGCTGCGTCCCCCCGGAGGCGGCTGCATGTCACTGCGGCTCATTAGGAAGATGTATTTGTCTGTCATGCAGTGGCCTCCAAATTACCTTAAAACCCTCCAAAAAAGCTCCTGCCCACAGTGGCCTATAGTACACATGTGCTTCTGCCAGCCCAAAACATGGCCTACAAACCACTCCCACCCCCATTCCAAAATGTGAGCATGAGGTGATGGTCTCTCAGTGATATCCCCTCCCTTAAGAACAGCACAGACTGGACAAAATGAAGTTCTGTTTAAACATGCAATAATGCACAGCAGTGATCACACTGCACACCTTCAGTTGGGGAACCTAAAGGAATCGAGACCCTTCCCCCATTAACATCCAGTCTGGTCTGGGGATATTAATGTTTCTGCGTGGGAGTGTGTAAAAACAAGCACCAATAAGCCACACACACAAAGCCATCACAAAGCCGCACACACACTCATACATGCTTAAAAATAACCACAAACAACAAACAAGCAGATTCACACACAGACAGACGTGCAAGACTGAGCTACACTCATCCCATCCATCCATCCATCCATCTTCTACCCAGTAATCCTGGTCAGGGTCACACTGTGGTTGGAGCCTATGCCAGAGAGGATGTGGCACAAGGCCGGGGTACACCCTGAACGAGGTGCCAGCTGTTTTTGAATCCCTCACACACCCAATTCATATGGGCTAAGCAGGCAGCTGGCTTGCCCTGATATTACGGTAATTACGGTAACACTAGGGGCAGCAGGCCTGTGAGGAATGCCTGTTTGTTTTGACTTTAATAGTCAGGGTGATTCCCGTCATTTTCAAAAAGAATGCAGGTCATGGTGGCGCCCGTGAGGGGGATAGCTGAAGAGAGCCTCGTCACGGCAACCATGGAACAGCAGGATCCACAGCTTATGAATTATTCGCTGTGGTAAATGGCGATGGGGGTGACCGGGTATATGCCACTGGCGCCACCTGGAGGTGAAGGCCTGCTTAGCGGGGACGTGGGGTGGCAGCAACAAATCTTGAGCAAGAGTAGTGGTGTGGGGAGAGCAGGCTCTGCACAGTGACCCCCCCCCCCAGGCTTTCCAAACGTGAGTCAGTGAAGGAATTAGCATCTGGCCACAATCTGGCCAAAGATTCAGGGATACTCAGTATCCTTTTCAGGCATTTTCGGGCACATCAGATGGACAAGCAGGCTATGCAGTTAGGTACTAAGTTTGCTCTCCGATGAGGGGGGGGGGGGCCTTGCTGAACCCCCAGCCCCTTCCCAGGTACCTTGTTCTCGTCAAAGACGTTGAAGACAAAGGTGGCGAACTTAGTGGGATCGCCGAAGGGGAAGAACTGTTTGTAGATCTTTTGGAAGCCAGCGGCGTCCAGCTGTCCACTAGGACAGTCCTTGATGAAGCCCTTGTACCTGCAATGGGGGGTGCAGGGGGGTGATGGAGAGACAGACAGTGAGAACAATGTGTCACTGTAGGGAAGCAGTAGGGGTCGCTGATGAGCCGCAGGTTCCAGGCCCAGACGAAACGCGACAGGATAAGTGTAAATTCAGATTCGACTACCCACTCGCCCTCCTACTGACGATATGGAGCACTCAGAGGATGGACTGGAGGGCTTATCGGGCTCCCGGAAACAGCAACGGGCACAGAATGCCAACATGCACCTGCCCGGCATGAACGGTGAGCTCGACATGTCAGTGTGCCTGCAGGCTCCCCGGGAACAAGGGTCAGCCTGGTTCTGTGAGGGCCCAGCCCCCACGGAAGCTTGCTTCTGAGGAGTGCATGGGCCGCCACCAAGACGTGACCGCAATGATGACTTCCGGAAGGGTCCGGCATTGGGAGGTTTCACCATGGATAATGAGGGCCCAGGTTCTCCATGACGCAGCTTTTGATTATAATACAGAGAGCACCGGGGGACACTAAACCACCATTCTGGCAGGAGACTGGGGCAGTACGACGGTATTAATGTTTTTAAGTATGACTGGGTATTTACCACATTTTACAGACAGATAAATTACCGCAGTACACTGGTTTAGAATGGCTATTCTACTGTCATTAGGAGTGTAAAATGAAAAAAAAACAACTTTAAATACAGGTTTGCATGGCCCTGCAAAATAATACTGTTTACATTCTTTTTCAAGAATACAATGTTTTTGTTGTGCAAATTTGGCAATCAACGACTTGAACACAACAGCTAGGGATAATAGTCCCGCGAGCAAGCGCGTCTTCGAGTGACATCAGACTGGACTTCACTTTTGCCAACCGTAGTTTCATGCATTCTTGGAACTCTAAGACGGGGCTGCCCATTATGTCGATCACAATCGACCAACAGATCACAATGGTAGTGCGGGTAGATCACGCAACATTCAAAAAAATGTTTTAGATGATATTCTATCATCTATCCTGCCTTTGGCATTCGCCACTTGATTGACGTGAAGGGCGGTCAGTCTGCTGCTGCTTGAAACTTTGTTATATTAGGTCACCGAAACAAAACGCAAATGTATTGCAAGCTAATGCAAAACTCCAGCGAGCATAGTGACCCAGCTAGCCTTCCGATTTACAGCTACTAAAAAGGGATATAAAAAATGAGTGGGGGAGCCGGACCAAGTAAGGATCCATAAATGTTTTGCATTGTATTGTGCTGTGAGGGTTCATGCAGTGACGCAAGGTTCGCCAACAGGTTTTGGTGGTGCAGTGATAGCTACAGCAGTGCGCCCAGAGCATTCGCTTCGGCGGTGCAGTGATAGCTACAGCAGTGCGCCCAGAGCATTCGCTTCGGCGGTGCAGTGATAGCTACAGCAGTGCACCCAGAGCATGTGTTCGGCGGTGCAGTGATAGGTACAGCAGTGCGCCCAGAGCGTGTGTTCGGCGGTGCAGTGATAGCTACAGCAGTGCACCCAGAGCATGTGTTCGGCGGTGCAGTGATAGGTACAGCAGTGCG
>JAODKN010000041.1:2737075-2749696 GCA_026774425.1 Petrocephalus zakoni
CCGGGGGCTCTTGCAGTAACACAACTCAGTGGATTGACAGCCTCTCCCAGGCTCCCTGACACATGCGGCACACTATCAGCCCCCCCCCACCCCCCCGACCCGACACGGTCCAATCAACAGCACCCTGCGGGCAAATGCCAGCCTGCCCGGGAAACGCGGACAGGGACCATAACAGCTCCCAGCTGCTGATTAGCCAGCTCTCACACAACCGGCTCTGACAGCCCAACTAGTATCTGATCCTTTACCAACTTTCCTAAAGTCCACGATTACCTAAAAATAGTTTCTCCACTACACTCTTTAAAGGTACGAGAGCAAAAGCCTTCAGGCTCTGGGCCAGAAAACTGCCGCATCCTTAAATGTTAGCTGGGAAGGTGCCCAGCTCACATCATCTGCAAGCCTGTTAAGCAAAACAATATATTTATCTGCAAAAAAGTACTCAAGTCAGGATTAAGACACACACACAGACACACATACCCTGCCTGGGGACAGCTGGGCAGGCTGGCACTGTGCCATGTTAGCAGACTTCCTCCACACACAGAGGGCCCTCCCCCCATGGTGGAATCAAAGTCCACCACTTTAGCCGTCTCTCGAGTAACGGGCGGCCTGATTACCGATCTCATCTGGAGACCAACTCGTCTGCATATTCACGAGGCCCCAAATCCCATGGGCTGATTTTAAAGATGCAGATTAGGCCCCTTACAGGCTCCGCCCCAAACATCCCGGCCGCGCACCCACACCCACTGCATGTTTCATTACTAATATTTTACTTCTCCCCCCTCTTTGCGATACAGTCCTCAGTGGGGAGGAGTCAAGGACAAGCAGGATTTAGCCTTCTAATTAGCAACCGTTAGAGGTCTGTAGCTATTGGCTCTGCAGAATTAGTTGTACCGACATGAAGGTGGCACTTTCTTCAAATAACAGCCACGACTGAACAGTTATGATAGCAGGTGGAACAATAACGGGAGGCGGGACGTGTTCGGGGACGCGGCCCGCCCACGCTCGGTCTGGAGCACGCCGCACGCCGCCGACCTGTGGGGGCAGCGTCACGTTATTCCCCCTCACACAACTTTCCATGCAACGAGAGGACCGCTGGGTCACCCGAGACGGCGGGACTATGCCGAAGAGGCACGGCTGTCCTTCAGCAGAAAAACACGGGGTGAGACCTTTCAGTCACGCCTAAATGGAGGCCTTCTCAAAGCTGTGGCGTCGCCATGGAGACCATGTCCGCTATCGGCGCTGCGGCAGTAACATAATTGAGTTCTTGGGAAACAGGCACATTTAGACAAACAGTAATCTGTGTGGTGCAACCACAGCTACTGCCTGGACTTCGAATCAATTGACGAGACATTAATTGCTGTAAAAACGGCAGCCATTTATGTACGTGACGAAAAGAAAGAGTAAAAATCAATGATTAAACTTGATGTTTTGTTCAGACTTTTCCTGGCATTCATTACTCATCTTCCTTTCATTTTAAATATGTGATTAATCTGGCACCCGGTATGGAATAAACAGGATGACATCACAGCACACCAAAAACATCCCCGGATCGTAAACAGAGGGCAGCATTAAATCAAGATCTGCTAAAGCCCATCATATTTACCGAGGTAGAGCGGAGGGGAAATTAAACGGCACACCCAAGGTGGGCGGGACCAACCTGTGGCCAATCAGACCGGCGTAACCCACTTCTTATTGATTAGCTCATCGGCTTCCCATTAGGTCAAAAGGGACAGAGTCTGTGTTGGGGCCCGTCTTCATGGCCCTGTCTGTAAACTGTACTTACCGTACACCAAAGAGGAGGGGCAGAAACAGAAAGCAAGGCGGAGGAGAGTGAGAGACAGCGTGAGGGAAATCGGCTGGGTACTCACAGTAGGTTTTCCTGGTCAGCTCTTCCACCACCTCCGGCTTCAGCTTGCTGTTGGATTTCCCCATGGTGATGGAGTGCCAGCCCCTCCCCGGGGTAGCGCCACACGCCACTGCTCAGCACACTGGACTTGGACCTGACCTTCCTGGCCTTTCAGCCCCAGGAAGCCAGTCCCCTGCCTGGGCCAGCCTCCTCCACCAAAACCAGAGCACTCCCCACGTCGCCGCCCTGCTGGTCAGTTAGAGGAGTCCGTGCTGCAGCGGCCCTCTCCCCAGCCCCAGCCCCAGCCCCAGCCTCCCTCCCTCCTCGGCTCTGGGAGATCTTCAGCAGAAGTGTCCTCCTGCTCAGAGGCCTGGATTAGATGCGATTAGGGGCTGAGACAGGCTCCAGAGCCAGGCTTGTCTGGGATGCGGCAGTCTTCTTCAGCACCTGCTCCTCCGCTCAGCTCATATCCGGCGCCATGGACAGGAAAGCCACCCCAGCAGGGAGGAAGATCCCAAGCGGATAGGGGGGGGGGGCTTTCGTTGTTTGAATTGCCCCTTCTCTGTAAAATCAGCCAGCCTGACAAGCCAATGACGTCAGGCTTTTGCGTAAAACTGGGGGAGCGGAGCACAGGGGGGTGGAGCCATCTGTCACAGGCATGAAGCACAGCCAGGGGGCTCTCCCTGCCCTGAATGAGGCCTCCCTCTGGGTCTTTCTGGAGATGCGTTCCCCTTTGGCCTCCCGTGTTCCCATATAAGTCCAGGACCACCGTATTTTTTACAGCATGGCCCCCACTGTGGAAACAAACAAATGGAGACAAAGTTAAGATAGAGGTCGACCGATACTGGTTTTTCATGGCCGATTCGATATCAATTATTACTAGTTTGTGGGGCCGATGACCAGTAATTAGAACCAATGTGCATTTGCGTTTATGTGCTTTCTTTGCGTCCATCTACAATGAGGATTTAGTGATATAAAGTCCGCTATTAGAGTAAGGCTGCTTTATTTAAAGTGAATGATACTTTGTAAATTAAATGGCAAATGATTCATTATACAATATAAAATAAAAAAAAACATGTATATAGTTTTTTACAGATTCTTAAGTATTCATAAGGCAGTTGTGGCAAGAATAAGAATAATAAAGCATCTAATAAAACTTAGATGCCTGAGCTGGACAAATTAAATCAATAGATGCTTTAATACTATTAATAGCGTTTGCTTAATAACAGAGTTTGGTAACGCATTTAAATTAGCAGTAAGAGACTCCAGGCTGTTGTCAGCTAACGTTACACGTAATGTGAGAATCTCATAGGGATGAGTGATAGATATGTAACGATGCATCGCAAATCGGTTAAAAATCGGTGTAAATGTATAATGACTCAAATCGGCCGATGTGGAAAATGAATCGGTACTTTTTTATGAGAACACTTATTTAACAGAAAGAACGCTGTAACATTACATTTGAGTTCACGACGTCAGTTCCACGTCAGTCGTCACTGCGTATGCAACGTCAGTTTTTGGTTCAAACGGAACGCAGGATGGCAAGTAAATTTGCAATTGAGGATGCGCCGCCCAGCTTTAAATCGGCGGTGTGGCAGCATTTTGGCTTTTCAGTAATCTCATACAAACCGGCGAGAAAGTTACAGACAAGACAAAAATGGCGTGAAAGCATTGTAAAAGACTGATAACCTAGAAACGTCTATAGGGTGACCAGATAATCCATGTCATCCCTACTGAGCTACTTCAGGTTTTACAAACTGTTTTAAACCTGAATGGCTCCTTTGTTTGGCTAAATAGTTAATTTCTTCTTGTACTTTGATTGGTTTGTTTCCTTGATTGAAAGACTATAGAAACGTCTGTATCCCAGGAAGGAGAATGCTAAGATGTACCCACTGCTTTCTCCTCTAGCTAAGGCATACCTCACCACACCAGCCACCGCTGTCCCTAGTGAAAGGGGGACATTGTAAATTTACAGAGATTTCAGCTTAAGCCTGAGAATGTTGACATGTTAATTTTCCTTAAAAAAACATGTAAATTCTAAGCTGCAAATGCAAGCATTCGTTTATTTATTTGAAGATTTTTTACCAAGATATTATGATGTGGGATTTGTTTTAAAAAACAATATTTTATTTAATTTCAGTCACACTTTTAAGAAGAGTACATGTTTTGCCCAGTTTGGAGAGATAAGTAATATTTTTGAGTCAAAATGTGAGAAAACCGTATCATGAACTCAGAATCGTGACTCGCAGCGAATTGTGAGTTGAGTGTATCGTCACATCCCTAATGAGTAATGTAAGTACTGTGATGTAAAGCAAGATAAGCAGCATGGAAGCTCAAATAAGCTCCTGTTGCAACATTATCTGTCGCTGCTACATAACGCCATAAACAAGGAAAAAACACCGGTCTGTTTATCTTAATTAACGAGATACACTTTACATAGAAACACGCTTGGGTGCTGTTTTTTGTTCTTTAGTGAACGCGTGAGGCTTCCGCAGGCTCATGTTATCACCACAACAAGGGTCGTTATTCGGACCTTTTCAGCGGTGTGACCGGGAAAGCGGGCAGGCTTTTCATTATGGAAATAGCTCACAGGAGCTCCGTGTTTTATAACTTCAGTGTGTAGGACTGTAATGCTTTAATTTGGGGAAACATCCACTGCTAAGTTACCTTCTCCCTCAGCAACAGTCCGCGCTCAGCTGACACTCCTCTCTCCTCCCCGGGGCTTCACGCTGCGCTCGTGCGTGAGTGTGGTGTGAGTGACAGCAAGGCTTAAACGTTGATTGGCTATTACTCGTGTGACAAAGCCAATCAGATATTGTTGTGGGCGGGAAGTTAAATGAAGAGCAAAGAGCACAGAGGTAGAGACGGCAGCGGAGCCACAGTAGCGCACCTAGTAATTACTTAATATTGTTGAGCGTGAAAAGAAAACGCTGATACCGATAATCGGCAATATGCCTAACTTCAGCCACCAATAATCGACTAGGCCGATAATCAGTCAACCCCTAGTTACGAGTGACGCAGCTGATAGCTGGGACTCGACCTGGACTGGACAGGGCGAGCGGGGGGGGTGACTGACCCCCAGGTTCCGGAGCTTAAATACTCATCATTTCCTGCACTGCGTTTCACTAACATTTCTTTGCATCGCTGTCCACAGTTTTGTTTTATGTTAAACACGATTTCATTAAGGCAAACAGACGTGGGCCGCAGACAGGAGGGGAGTGACATGCGGTCCTTAGGGGGCCCGAGCAAGCACAGCCATTAGCATTCAAAGGTAGCCATTTTAATTAGCACAGCCATTTCTAACGGCACCGCTGGGGTTTTTTTTTTAACAAATAACCAATATTTCGTTTCTCGGCCACAAGACCCCGGACACCACGTGGGGATGAAACCTCCCAGCTGGCCAGAAGTTCCCCCAGAACAAGCAGGAGTTTCAGTTAGAATTGTGGCTGCTGGCTCCAGGCAAATCCCTCCTTATGCCCATTCTTACTTTACCTAAACTGTTTATCCTACCATTTATGATTTTACACTCGTTGTTGCCCAAATCCATTGACGTCAACGCCAAAGAAACAGATTCTTACAGAGCTTATGGCACCTTTAAGAAAAATAGCAGCAGAGACCTACTTAATTAACAGCAGGCCTGGTAGGGTAACTTTGTATGCAGACAGAACACCAATGATGATTTCTAACATTATTACAAAAAGAAAACAGATCTATATCTCAAAGCTTATTTCCATGTATTACCCTGGTAGTTTATAACTGGCAATAAAAAACAATCTTGGAATAACAATTTCCCCAGAGCACAGTAATGAGCAATAATATTAAATTTAATTTATTTTCATATAGCGCCTTTCACACATAGTTACCCCCAAGGCACTTTACATGGCTGTGCTGTGATATAACTTCATTTAATATAAATCATTAAGTAGTTTAAAATGTGATTTTCTTGAGATGGGACCCTAAGGTGCAGTTGTGGAGGACAGCAGAGGATGATGGCAAAGCGGCGGGGCCTCCTGTTCAGGACTCGGCTAGGGACAGAATGAGCCAGTGGGCCTCCAGCTTCAGCTGGACCCAGTTTTCCCGTCTCCAGGTGACTCAGGACATCATAAGAAACAAAGCGGCCCATTTCTTAGGGCAGGATGGCAGCCACCTCCTCATACCTTGCGGGGTCGGGTGTGCAGTGTCTGTGCTCTGATCCGGATAGCCCGGAGGACATGCAGTCTGTCCAATGCAGCCTTCCAGGACGACCTCTCACCTATACATCTGCTGCACTGGGGGTGGCCCCAGGGTGACCCCGATGTGGGTGTCAACATCATATGTCACTGCTCTCACTCAGCGGATGACCATGCGCACCCAGGTTCTCTCACAGTGCCCCCTTGAGGAAGCCCATTTCCAAAATAAGAGTCTTTCCCATGATGACACATAATGCTACTGCTGACCTAGTCACCCACACATGTACCCCATTAACCTACAAGCGAGCCCACCCCCCAACTGCTGACTGTCACCCTCTCCTTTCAGCTCCCACTTCCCAAGGGTGGTGAGAGCACCCGGCCTTAAATATGACAGGCTGAAACTGGTTTGCTGTGAGACGACATAGGCCAGTGTGGGGGGGGGGGGCGGCAGACAGCAGGAGATGGTGGCTGCGAGATCAACCACCGCAAGCTCATTAGAGACGAGGCGCGCCTGTCTGGCAGGGGGAGGGAAATGAGGCAGGCGCACAGACTCAGCAGAGCAGGGATCTGCCAGGACCGATCAGTCTACACCGGCTGGGACGGATCATCAGAGAAAAAGCTGTGTACAACCCAGATTGTTTTATGTGCATCCGTCCCCAAAATGGCCCTGGAGTGAATTTACACATAAATCCGACAGCCGAGGGCTGATCTGCTGAGATCTCACAAAATATGGCTCTTCTAGATGTGGTTTCAGCTCAAAAGGGAGATTCTTTAAAGCTCTACACTACATCCTTTTCCTGCACCTAGAGACCAGCGGGATTATGAATTTAAAATTAGGAGGCCAAGACTGATATCTCAATAAGCAAATGTATCACTCATTGTTCTTCCAGCGGTGGGAAAAGATGTAAAATCAATCAAGGTTACTGCAGCAGCACTAGGTTTCAATCCTAATTTCAAACACTTGTACTGGCAGTTAGTCCCTGGCTGGAGTGTATGCCAGAGCTTTAAGAAAGTGACATCTTTAAATGTAAGTTTCAAATCAGTTCAGCTGGCAACGGCGAATGGTCAGGGAGCTGGCATGACAGTCTAAATAGGCCTACATTTAATTACATTTAATGAGGTCTTCTTGTACCCTGAGCGCAGGACAGGAGCTTGGGTGTGGAGACTGATTATGAGGATTTGATTTGGTAATGTGTTTTGGGAATCATTATAGAACACTCAAAGGGGCTGATCCTATAGAGGTTAGATATGACACAGCTCCAGGATCTGCAAACATACACTGTATATCCCAGCTTTCATTATTAGTAATAACAATATTAATAATGACAACACTAACAACAACAACATAATAATAATTATTATAATTATATAATAATAGCTGGTATACTCCGTGAACATTCGAAGATCCTGGAGGCGTGGCTGATCCCATCTTTTAAGCAAAGCACGTTATTCTCCAAAGGTCCAGCCGTGAGTCGCCCCGCCAGTGATATCCTCTCAGTCCCCAATCCATCAACAACTCCCGGGAACGGAAGAAAGAGGAACGGGCTTCTGCCGCCTGGTGAACAGCCCGTAAGCGAGTTCCAGCTGGAGGGAGCCGCGGGCTGCGCATCCCCGAGCTGCGCGTCACCGGGGAGCCGGACCCCGGGGCTGGCTCGCGGCTTTATTTCTGTCTGCAACAATCAATCTACGGAGTAAGACGCACGTGCGGGACCTTCAGTACCGTATTGACTTAAATAAGCTTTTTAAGATACACAAGGCTCCCGGTTAATGAATGTCAAAACTTAAAAAAAAAAAAAAAGTCATGTATTTTTTTCCATTTATGTGCAAACCACGTCGCTTTAATCATTAGTAATAAGCAAAAAAGCGAGCTGCAGCAGACGGCGTCCCGGTCCACGCAGACGCGGCGCGGTGTCGCCGGTCCGAAGCGCAGTCCCGCCGGCTCGGTCCCACCCGGCGGCGGCCGGATCGCCAGTATGGGCTGTTAGAGACGTCTGTCTCGAGTCCCCGACCTCAGTCTTCCTGTCGCATCGGCCCGAATGAGTCACCCGGGGCTGGCGGCCACTCGGTCCTACCAGGGCTCGGCCAGCCAAGCCGCATGGCACTGGGCAGCAGTGCCATGCCCGCCCATCCAGAACAATGTGACGCCGCTCAGCATCTGCGCTCACCGTAACCCCGCATGCAGCACGCCGCCCCATCGCTCCCGTTCCGCGCATGCAGTTTAATAGCGGACTCAGACGCCAAGTAACTTTTCGGCACGGACCGGCGGCGCGCTCCCGAAGCACTCACCCCGCTCGGGCGCAGCGCAGGAACGCCGGGCTTCCCCTCCCGCCGCAGCTCCGCGATCGCAGTCCGCTCGCCTTTCGGAAGCGGAGCCGCGACTCTCCCCGCAGTGGCAGGCAGGCTCAGCGCACACCCCGGGCGGCACGTCGCGCTGACTTCACACGCCGCCCGCACAGCGCCCCCCGCAGGCCAGAGCTGGCGTTAACCCCTTCGCCCCCTCGGTGGACGCGTGTACTCACGCGTGTGCATATTAGCCACGTTAGAAACAAATACTGCTCGCTGAGTGATTAAAAACCGACGTGTTAGGTTGTTCTTACCATTTTGATTGTTGTGTAAATACTGCACTTCTGCATGCACATGTGAAGGCAAGGCTAATCAGGTAACTTAATTTCCAAACCAAGGGGCGTTTTTTTTATTTATGCTTATTTAAACTCACATTTAGACACTGTAATATTTTAGAACAATACGAGAATCGATACTGCTGTAGACTTAGAAAACCTAGATGTTAAGACTACTTCCCAGATTCAGCAACTGTTTAAATGTATTGAATATGTTAATATGGTCTACTTATAATGACAGATGTGTCAATAGGATGGCAAAAAGTACAAACTACAATAATTATATCTGCTACACTTCTATTGTAGAGTAATTTTACTCTAAGATGAGGCATATCGCGTACTGCGCGCTATGCTTTTTAATGTATTTTGTTATTTATTGTTTATTATTGTTTTTCGTAATACTGGAAACGGTAGCGTTCTACGCTTTATATAATATGTTTTGCTAACATTAAACATTTTCAGCTCGTCCCACCCACAAGCAGCCGGAGTTCAGCCCGTCCCACACGGCTCCTCTTCCCGCAGAAGTCTGAGAAATAAAATCTGATCTCCGGCCAAATGGAGAGTCCGCAGGGAGACGGAGTATGTCCCAAACCATCCGTCCACTGTACGTTTAAAGCCGCCATCTGTCTCTGACAAATCACGGCTTTTCTAAGAAACATGAGGTACTAGAAGGATTTGGGTTTTGCGTGCTTTAGTTTGGCAAAAACACACAGATCTAATTAGGCACTTATAGACGCTTGTTGGCAGAATCCAGTCCTTCTGAGATTGTCAAAAACGTGGCTAATAATAATAATAATAATAACAGTTATGTTGGTATATTTGCTCCAGTGACTTCTGACTCGGTGACGAACAATAAAATAATTAATTTCAGAGGACAGTAGACGAGAAGGGATGACGCACGAGCATGCATGTGTATAATGGGACCGGAATACCGGAATTTGCTTTAAAAAAAAAAAGAGCATTTTTAGAACGCAGATTGCCTCAGAAGGAAAAGCCTTGTAAATTAATAGAGGCAACAAGGTCACAAATGTTTACCTGGATGGACAAACGTGGCGTCTGGCACTCTCTGACGTCGCAAAGACGTAATTATTACATCCCAGCTGCCTGTGCATGGGTAAGATTTGTCTGAGAGACTTTCCTCAGTGTCCAGTACAAGTTTCTGCAGGAGGTAAAGTTCAGGTCAGGAGTCAGGGCCCCAAGCCCCAAGAAAAACTGGTGGGGAATATTAAGACTGTGCTAAATTTATAGACATGAAATCATGACAGTGTGCTGCAGTATAGCCTTAAGCATCCAGGGGTATGGGTGTGAATCCCTCCCCTGGCTGTGTATATGCCATTTGTGCACCCTCCCTGTTTGTCCAACCCAAAACCACGTGGTAATATGACCCAGTGTCTCTAAACACCCCCTAGTATGTGCTTGGTGACTGGGATCTTATCCCTGCCTTCTTTACTGGGATTGGGCTGAGGTGCAATGTGACCGGGGCTGTGTCAGTAGTCATGGATGCTGGCCAGATGGAAAGCCAGCCACTCTGGGGTGAAGTTATTTGCAACAGTATGAAACCATTTTGGCCACTTAGCCTTCAAAAAACTCAGGAGAATGATGAATATGTACACGCTGGCTTCATTGGACTGGCCTCTGGTCATTAAAGTTTTGAACACCAGTTTTAGCACCTTTGAACCCCCCCTGCATGTCCACACGAGGTTCTGCATGTGTGTCCCTGTTAGACCTTGATCCTCCTCTTTCTTCGTGTGTCCGTGTTCCCTGCTTCCTGCCGGAATAGACCCATGCCTTGGAAAACTCCACACTGGCCAGCCCCTCCCCTGGCAAAAGGCCTCAGGGTGTTAGAAACGGGCCCAGAGATGATGGCGGAGAGAGCAAAAACAAAAACTCATGGCCTGCCCCGACCTGCCGGTGGCTGAGGCAGGCTCTATGGAGGAGGACGTAGAAGCTGTTTGGGACCAGGCCTGCACTGCCCTTTTTTACTGTAGCATGGGAGAGGAATGGACTTCCCTCTGCTCGCCCCGGACAAGGAGAGAGCCAGGCGACAAACGGTGGCTCCTCTGAATGCCGATCCGCAGCTGAGAGCCGGAGCTTTGCACGGCTGAGTGACAGCCAGCGTCTGGGGGCGAAGGCGTGAGCGGCTGTGAAGCGAGGCCGAGACGGGGCGGCCGCCCGCCTTTGCTTCTCCGCTGTGTACAGCAGGATGTTTCTCAAACTGTTTCACAGGTTCTGCCTCACTCCGCAGCATTGGCAGGGTCTCACCAAGGACTTAAACTGCTGACCTTCTTTGGGTATTAAGCTACCCAGAGCTTATTCCTGGTGCTCTGCATGGCCAGTTCTGTCTTGACAGGAAATGGGGCCTTTTGGGGGGTGGGGGTGGGGGGGTCCCAGAGGTATCCTAGCACAGTAACGGGGATGCCCTTGGTTTAATGGAACTGAGGTACAACAAGTAGGGTTGAGCGATTTTTTTGAAGCAGAACGTACACGATATAGTATATCTACTCTGCAGCGGTCAGAACGTTGTCGAGAACATTGTCTTTTCACCGACACCATCTTGCTCTCGGTGATACACACAGACACATATACAGGTGAGTACAAACTTGGAGGGGGTGGGGTTCACAACACAGGGTCAACCAGCAAAGTCCCTGGAGCTGGGGGTTAAGGGCCTTCAACAGGGGCCCAATGGCTGCATCAGTCGGACGACACAGCGGCCTTCCAATCACTAGGCCACACACCACCCCTACAGTCCCTCTCTCTCTGAGGAACAAACACATTAGCATGCGAGACATATTTACTGCCATCCTGTTTCAATACGACACCAAATGCACAAATTACTGATGTATTTTAGGGCATTGTAGTGTAGTCACTTCCTCAGTGTTAGCAAAAACACACTTCCATTTAAAGCGCCTTGGGGTAACATTGTTGTGAAAGACGCTATATTAGATAAATTGAATTGAACGAATAAGCAGCATCGTCACCAAATAGCTTCTGATTTCACAGGTGTGGAGAAGCATGGATGACAGGCAGAACTATAAGCTGAGTAATCAGGTCATCTGTACTGCTCACGAAATAAGGTGACCAACTCTTTCTTTTTTCCAAGTGTATTTTCTGGTTCAAGGAAGTGGTACTTTTACTGGGCTGTTTGATGCTTTCTAAAGCCATCGCAGGACCAAGACTTCCACATTTCAGGGCATTTTAAACCTTGTATTTCACAGTAATAGTGATAAACTGCATTGCAGTAACTATGGACCTGTGTTTAGACTTTAGCCGCATCAGTTCAATTCTTGTAATCTCATTATAACGCTTACGGTTTGAAAGTGATGGATTCTCCCTGATTCAGCGCTTGGTCTTAGGGCTTTCTGAACTCCAAAGAGGCATCGATTAGCAGTGGATCCCACTGTCAGGGTAAACCTCCATCTACAGCAACCACTGCAGTCGCACCTTCCTGGATGATTACGCGCTTAGACATTCATCATTTGTTTGATGGATAGATCCACGGAAGAAAACTGTGCTGCAAAAAGTTTGACTCAATATTGCACAGCACTGACACACCGAGAGACACAGAGTACAAAAACTACAAGGACTTTGTTTTGGTGCAGGTGGTACAATGAGGTGTCCAGTGACGTGTCCTGTCACAAGCCACAGAAAGATAGGTACAGTAACAGGCTTTAAGGCAAACAGACAGGTCTTTATTTAAGGAGCAAGATCACGGGACCAAAACTGGGAGTACGGGCAAATAAGCAAAGGGGCGACCGGCAGAGCGCCTGTAGGGAATGATGTCAATGACTGGACTGTGGAGCACAAGCCTGGGGTTATAACACCACTAATGATGGGGCTGACGATAGGCCGCTTGAGGGAGTTACACAAGGGCAGAAATGAGAGGCAGCTGGAGGGAGTCACACGAGGGCTGAAACGATGGGCCGCTGGAGGGAGTCACGCGAGGGCTGAAATGAGAGGCAGCTGGAGGGAGTCACACGAGGACTGAAATGAG
>JAODKN010000041.1:2776909-2787193 GCA_026774425.1 Petrocephalus zakoni
CAGCCCTAACCTTAACCATAAGTAACCAAACAAAATATGAGACTTTTGGCATTTTTAGTTTTTTGATTGCAGACAGAGATTTATATAAAATTGAGGTTATCTTTATGGGGACCAAAAAAATGTCCCCA
The DNA here is from genome assembly GCA_026774425.1 of Petrocephalus zakoni. Taxonomy (NCBI): domain Eukaryota; kingdom Metazoa; phylum Chordata; class Actinopteri; order Osteoglossiformes; family Mormyridae; genus Petrocephalus; species Petrocephalus zakoni. Next base: position 2,777,038 of record JAODKN010000041.1, read on the forward strand.
CAAGGTAGAAAATTGTTTTTTTATCACACTGTGGGGACATTGGGTCCCCACAACGTAATATAAATATGTCCACACACACCAGGGGCGATTACAGGGGGGCTAAGGTGCGACACGCCAGCCCACCCCTGGGTCCGAGATACAGATACGAGATACAGGCCTATACGAATATAAATGATGAAACATAATGGGTTTAGAATACCCTAAGTATTTAAAAAAAGAATAACAGAGCTCTTCAAAATAATCGAAAAAGAATTCCTTGCAAGTTAAGGGCGTGCTTCTTAACCTTACAATGTTTGCGCAACGTAATAATAACTGGACTTTAATGTTGTTCCAATGCAGTTATATCGGATACACGTACTCTGTCAAGCTCTTAATTTAAGTGTTTAATTTACTGAGAACAGCAAGGTGGTTCTAGGTGGACGGCAAATGCATAATAATTTCGATGTTCATGGAAGGTTTCATTAATTACAGTAGTCAACAAATTTTTACTTTCTTTTTGTTTCACAAATCAAAATAGGTGAATCTTACTGTATTGCTTGTGATGATTCAAAATATCTAAACAGAATTTACCTATCATGCAAGGATAGTGAGTGTTACGCAATTAAACCTTATGCTATACGTATATTTACAGTATTTGTGCATGTTGCAAGGTATAAGTGTGTGATTTTCTACTGTATTTGGCTGTAGAAACATTGCTCCCGAGGGTCCAGCAGAAGTCTGCGAGCAGACTGGGACTCCACTTGGCTTGATATGGTTTTTCCATATCAGAGAGAGAGCAGGACCCTGTCTCATCATGTCCAAACATGTTACAGCCTGTAAACTCAGGCAAGACAGACTTACAGTACTCTGCTCCCTTCTGTAAAGTCCTAAAATTTTCAGAGATAATAAAATATTTTTTCCTAAATTACTGTGAAATATGCCCATACATTCTTCATAAGGAATTAAATACTATTAATATAGCCTATAACTGAAAAACTATGGGTGAGAGCAAAATTCTGAATACATTTCATAAATCAGTATTAAAAACGACAAAAAAGACAACCCCTTCTTGTTTAATACTCAAATTTTTGTTTGCCGGTGATATGCAAAAAAACAATGTTTAAACGTTGTACAATAATTATAACAAAACTAGCTGTTTCTGAAAAACCCTATGTGATGTGAAAAATTTGTAGTTATTTCTGTGATCAGCATTGCAAACGCTGTCCGGTACACCGGAAATTATAAAGGAAACAAAAAGCTTGCAAACCAGTGTTACCCATCCTCATTTCTTCTTGAAGAGTAGAGGTTGGCAGCATTTACAAATCTGCGGTTCATCTATCACTATAACACCCTTGGAGTGGTAGTCAGTCTAAAAGAAATGAAAACCAGGCAATCGAGGGATTACAATAGCAAGTGTTTAGGTAATTAGAATAAAGAATTGCTGAAACCACTAAGCCTGCTTAATAATGGATACCGCCTCGCTCCGGATAATCAAAGAGATGTATTACACACACTACCCATTTTGCAGCCGACTGCATTGCATTTTCTATATGGAAAACACTTGTAATGGCCCCTTGAAAGTTTGGCATAATTAAACCAAATGCAAAGTTAATGGTCACCGGCTTAACAAACACTCACTGCGTGGGAACAATTCTGCTGGGAAAGGAAAATGGAGATGAATGGTTAAAGAGACAACGGGTCTAGTTTTAGCAAAAGAGAGAGAGAATTCAGACCCTGTTAACAGCAGTGTCCTTAGAGTTTGGGCCTTATGAAAACATATCATTTTGGGCCCCCAACCCAGACCAATCATATATATTACAAATATTTTAGCGCCCTGGCCCCTCAGGGATGCTTGGAATCGTCCTAACTGCCCCCCGCCTCCCTTATAGCACTCCTGCTCGTTAGAGCGTCCCGTTTATACCCACAGAGATTAGGCTTATGGCGCCCCCATGTGGAACAGGGCGAAGCTCACGAAAACCATTAACACCGCAAAACAAGACAGCAATGAAACCCGAAACGTGCATTCGGTCATTAATCATTGAAGCACGTGAGAAAGAACGAAGATTGAAAAACTGACAACGATAGTCGCTGCATCCAAAATAGTATGGCGATTCAGTGGGTATGACTATTGCCTCACACTCCCAGGGTTGGAAGTTGCTCTTTGTGTGGAGTTTACATATTTTCCTGGGCCGTGTGTATTTCCTCTAGAAGACCAATGCCATGTAGCTATTTAGAGTCTCTAATTTTGTGTATGTGCGTCTCATCTGGAGAGCACCCTTATCATGATCTCTGTGCTGCCCAAATCAAGGTCCAGGCAAGCCAGACCAGGATGAGTGGCTAGGCAATTGTGTGGGGCTGTCACATCCATTTCAGATGCCACTAGGCTGGATGTCTGTGACAGGTGTGCTTCTAGCTCTGGATTCCCTGCTTCTCAGCGCCGCTGGGCTTAGCTCTTCAGATATTCCCCTTACTCCTAGAAACTTGATGAACACAGACAGACGAGGCAGCCGGGCTAGATTTCCAGTTGCCTGCCCCTGTCCTGGCCGTGTTCTCAGACACCTTTCTGCTGAAGATTACTTTTTGGCAGCAAACCCAACACCATGTCATCACAGCATGAAGTCTACCATTCTCACAGTGTTCGTTATTTTGGGTTGTGTCAATAAAACTATTTTTTAAAATACTATTCTGTCTTGAATATATCATCCCAAAGGAAAGAATATTATTTGGTAACTCAGTGAAGCAAAACAGAACTTTTTAGAAAATGTAGGTACATATGTCTGGACTAGGGCTGAAGCTTAATTTACATTACTTATCAATGAAATAATTAACTCACAGATCCATTTCTGAAACGCGGATATCATGGAAATTAGCACCAGTAAGTTAGCAAATCAACATGATAAGATGCAACATGACGTGAGAACCTCAGGCACACAGGGGCTGTGCTTCTGGCACCATAATATGAACATTTATATTTAATTTGATCACTTCGTTATATAGTGCCTTTCCTAACATATTAGCGCAAAGTAGAGCAGTGGAAATTACAGAAAACGATTTGTATGCATGACGTCACCATGTAACAGATACTTGTTGTTGCGAAAATGACACCAGTACGTGTGGTATAGGCAGCTAATCTACAAATACTGTGTGCCTTATTGATCATCATGCTGGCGAATAAATACAAGCAATAAATACGCCAGAATGCTTTCCCCCAAATTAGAGCACCTTCTTTTTAGTTAGGATTCAATTGAGTCTATCAGTTTTAGTCTGTATAAGGGGCTTTTTTCGGATCCTGCAGTAATCTTGGCAGTAGTGTCCCAACAGCTGGGACACGAGGACCCACCTACTTCTATCATTTCTGAGCTGAGTCAACAGAGTCCCTTCCTCCCGTAACCATATGTGACGTCAGCAGACTAAAATAACCCGCCGTAACATGCAAGGAAAACTGGACCAAAGTGATAACCAATAAATCTTCGCATTTACCTATAGGTCAATCGCCGTATTTGGTCATTTTTAAATCTTAATAACTATTAATCTTTTTGATTATATTAAGCTGCTATTCACTGGCTACGATGCTGAATCCTAACCAGGAGTCTGCATCTATCTAGCGCACATCTGAACTTTCCACGTGAGCATGCAGTGGCAGAGCGGTTAGAAGCTCGATGGCTGGACATGAATTGTGCTGTTTATTGAGTTTGACCTTCAAGAAACGCTCTGTCAAAAAGTGTTCCGGCGATGCAGGCTAAAAACCTTCATTTAACCCATGTGACTTTGTGACACAGCGGTGGGCAGCAACTTCAGCGCCCGGGGAGCACTGCTTGGGGACGGTACCTTGCTCAGGGTACCTAAGCGGTACTTGGGGGGTTGCATGGGGACTCGAACCGGCTGCCTTTTTTATAACACAGTCGCTTCCCTAATCATTACCCCACCAAAACCATTCAAATAGCGATACCAATATCAGGTGATAGGCTTAACAGCAGGTACACCACGTTAAAAGTTGCTGTTTGGCCAATTCATTCGGTTCATTATAAAAGACCGCAGTAGAATTGCAGGTCTAAAGTCATGCAGCGCGGAGCAATCTATCCATAAATGTAATGATTACTGATTAATTCATTGAGAGGCATGGCTGCGAAAAGCAAGCCTCTGTGAGCTTTTGATGTGATCCCGGGGAGTGTAGCCCCGCTGGAATGGGACAGTAGGGGACGGGGACGGGGACGGGAACAGGAGGAGGGGGAGGGGGACAGGAGGGGGGCAGCCGAATCCTGCGCAGGGGGAAAGGCAGCGCCTGTCTCGTCCTTGGATCGGCGAAGGACCTTGTTTCTAGCACGAAGACTGCGCCCTGATCTCAGGGCCATGCTTTGCGGAAACATGCTGGGATTACTCGCAAAAACGACGGTGAGAGGAAATCGCCTTTATTTACATTGCACGGGTCGTGCATTTTCAACACGGTTTAGAGTTTAAAAAGGCTAGACTATTTTGGTTAGTTTTAAATGTACTTGTACTGTGCCGTTATATGAGATCCCGTCCATTTTATGCCACTTTAACGCACTCGATAGCGAGGACAACAACAACAACAACGACGACAATAATAATAATTATTATCATTATTACTATTATTATTTGTCGAGCTACCCGTTGTGTGCACGGCAGCTGCTTTCCTTCTTGCCCTGTAGCGATAGATAGATAGATAAATAGATAGATAGATGAAAGGTAATCACGAACGCTGCGTTTCGTGACTGCCGATAGCCTGCAAACACTCGCTGTATGTGGGAGGATCCGCCGTCATTGAGAATGTCCCACTGCCACACTATGTATAGTACATCTTCAGCGTAATACCAAACGTCGCAAACGGTCCGAAAAGCTGCAAGTGGACAGAGTTGAGTAGACAGCGCTGATATTATGGACGCTGACATTTACTGCGAATCAGCGGTTACCTTCGGTCAAGTTCGGACGGCCCCAGCTGTGACGTAAGGATGACGACATTGGGGTGCATCCGCCTTCTGGCAAAGTTTTCTAAATTGCAGTGAATATAAATACGTAATAAACACACATGTGCAGTTATGCTAATAAACGTATGTTAACTCAGTTAAATCATTTGTGAGCTACTTTTTCAGTGACTGTGTATGCCCAGTTTGCGCAGGCTCTGCCGGCCATCGCGAGGTCTGGCCGGCTGCTGAAGCCGCGGCTGGTGGTGCGGATTCCGGGCCGCTGCCTGGTCCACCGGGAGAGCCTGCCCAAGCTGCCGGTGCCGCCGCTGCAGCAGACGTGCGAGCGCTACCTGGCCGTGCTGGAGCCCATCGTCAGCACGGAGGAGCTGCAGCACACGCGGCAGCTGCTGGAGGAGTTTGCCAAGCCGGGGGGCGTCGGGGAGCGGCTGCAGAGGGGGCTGGAGCGCAGGGCGCGCAAAACCGACAACTGGGTAGGGGGGGCTTTATTCGTCACTATGCGTGACTCTGGCACTCCATGAGGAACATAAACACAGAGTGCAGGATCACCCACTGCATCCATGTGATAAACTGATATTGTTTATGTCTTATGTCCATGTTCCAATGTCTTGTCTAAATATATGTCTTCCATATTTAGTATTGTTTTTTTGTACTACAACCATGAGATCAAAATTCTGTCTCAGAGTGTGATGCATGCATATAAAATTTGAGTTTATAATGTGCTCCTTTGTCAGCTGGGTATTGGTTTGAAACCCATGACCAGTTGGAAGTGGGCACAGGCTTGAGCAACACACTGACTTGTACAGAGGGCTTGTATGGGATTTGAACTGAGGACCTTTCACCTCTGAAGCAACACGCATACCCCTAGACCAACAAGCCCCCTACCATTACTGCCCTCTATTTTGCTGTGTATTATGATTATTGAGAAGGTATAGCGTACCCCTTTCTAAATGCGTTATTTTCCCAGGATTCGGAATTCCTAGTCCAAGCTTTATGTGGTTTATGTGCATTTGTCTGTTGAGCTCACAGGATAATGGTCTTTGAAATCCAACCCTGAACCTCTCTCTGACCCTCTAAAGTTCATCCAGGTCTCCGTGTTGTCTCTGCAGTTGTCTGAGTGGTGGCTGCAGACTGCCTATCTGGAGTTCCGCATGCCTGTGGTGGTTTACTCCAGCCCAGGGGTGGTCCTGCCCCGGCAACAATTCCAGGATCGTCAGGGACAGATGAGGTGAGTGACTTTGAAAGAAGGAATATTTCATCATTTTTCCATCCATCGTTTGTATGTGCAGGGGTGTCATTGGTCTGCATCTAATGGTGTGTTCCATTTGAACTCAGAATTTCTGAGTTCAAAGTCAAAAACGCCCCCTGAAGTCAGAATGCCGACTCAGAAAGTCGGGGGAACCTCTGTAACTCCAACCCCTTTATTAGAAATTAAAACTATCGTTATGTAATGTTTATTAGCACATAGGTCTTGTTTGTGCTTCTTTAAATCGGTCACACACACAGTACCGTCCAACTGCTATCTGTCAACTTGTTGGTACCGTGTTTGTATGCTCAAAATACAGTGTAAAGTTAGGAACTGGTCTTACTAACAGTGGCTAAGCAGGATTGCTTGCTTAGCTAGATAACTTGTCAGATTTAAGGTTACATCGTTCATTCTGGTGTGACGTCATTTCCAGCTCTGACTTCCGAGGTAAATGGAACACAGCATGACTCTGCAGGGGTGATTTTGTCGTGATGTAGCTGCCAGGCAGATTGGGCTGTGAGTTTCAGGTGTCACGCTGACCTTTGTACACACTTCTGTTTTCACACTCTCTATTTAAAGTGTCCGCCAGACAACGTTCAACCCTCAGTGTTGTCTTGCTGTTATCATCTCTATTCTCAATGTAATATGCGACATTTACCATTTTACTTTCTGTTTATGCATTTATTGGAAACACTTTTAACGTTGGGGCACAAATACCATAGTATTATACTACTACTTAGTAATTAATTAACCACAAAGTCAGTTCTGTTACTGTGTTTATTGCTGTATCTGTTAATTCTGTAAACCTTTGTGAACTAATGAAGGAACTGAAGCCATGAATAACACAAGTGAAATACTGATCTCAGGTTTGTTCATCACAAATGAATCTTGAGGCATGCTTTATCTCCAGTAGTGACTATATTCGTTCATAATTTGTACTTCACTTGTAACTGAGTATCACTAAGTATTTGTGCCCTGTTGAGTAATGTGTTTCCATTACTTAATTTTGCTATTTGATTATTTTGAAATGAGGCTGAAAGCAGTGGAGCACTTTATACAGTTTTGTGCCCATTTATACATGTTCAGGATAGATTTGCCAACCCTAAAGGCCGAGCGGTATTTCCGCTCTGCGCACAGACGGTGATGTACTGATTAGCAAAGTGTTCTGAATGTCTGGCTTCACTAATATATCCAGCTGTTAGCAGCTTAAAAAAGAGAACAAAAGAGGATAAAAGAAAGTATAAACAGTAAAGAACAAAGGGGTGCTCTGGGGGCAGGAGGTAAAAAGATATGGACAGGGAGGGTGGGGGTGAAGTATGGCCAGGGTGTTGCTATAGCAACAACAATATCAACAAAATTGTTGATGAAAAGAATAAGGGTGGCTTTGTCAAGGAATCAGTGGGCTTTGATTTCGGAACTTCTGCAGCCAGCAAGGGTACAGGAAGCCAGGAAGAATATGAAATATAATATATAAAATATAAATTCCACCCATCCACTGTCCAACCCCTTATCCTTGTCAGGATTGCCGGGGGTCTGGAGGCTTTGCCAGCCGGGGATACACCCGCTCCAGCCCCCCTGCGACTGCTGCTCAGGTCCCCCCCTTGTGCCCAGTTGTCCATTTTTCATGTCCTGCGCTCCATGCCCTCAAATGAGTTACTGTTCCTACCTAAATGTGAAATAAAATATGAAGTAAATCTGTGTTTCCCTGTAGATATGCTGCTAAATTGATCGCAGGGGTGCTGGATTTCAAAGCCATGATTGACAAGTAAGTCAAGAATCTTGCTTCTGTTTTGGGATACATTGATTATTTGAGCGCTGACATGCACGCCTCCCCGATCCATCCTCTCCCTGCTGTGGCAGTGACACCCTCCCCTCTGAGTCCCTGGGTGGGAAGCCGCTCTGCATGAACCAGTACTACCAAGTCCTCTCGTCCTGCCGCGTCCCCGGTACCAAGCGGGACAGTGTGGTCAACTACTCCACCAGCAAGACCCCTCCCACACATGTCGCTGTGGTGCACAACTTCCAGGTAAGGGGGGGAAAGGTCATCATCATTCATGAAAACTAATGAAATAACAAAAACTAAATGTGACAAAAACATTATCGTTAACTGATATAAAAAAGAAAACAAGATTTCACAAATTAACGTGTTATCTCCAACTGTATTTTATGTTTACAACATAAACTAACATAAACTAAAATTACAGAGAATGGCCCTCATTTATGAAAACGAGCGTAGATTTGGGTGCAAAAAATTGGCGTACGACAAGTTCTCTGTGTGATTTATGAAACGGTGTCCGGCTTATGTACATTTCCACGTTGATAAATCCGGCCACTGCAAACAAGCATAATTCTCGTGCCGTGCCCCTATTTATTCATGGTTTACCTGGCCGTGCCCACAGAATTTGCGGCATGGAGAACCGGAAGCTGGCAGAAAAGAGAAATTTCACTCAACTGGAAATCCTGAGTTCTTGCACAGATATCTAAAATGTTTCTTATTTCAGAAGCTAAAAGTTATATATATCAAGGATTTTTCAAATACTGAAGTCAATAATGGCCAACCAGCTGCATGGATAATTATCATTTTCATCAACTTGCATAAACAAAACGACAAAAAAATACCGAAGATGTGACCTTGGTGTCCCCAGTGGTAATCTGACCAAATCCAGCTATATTTGTAAAGCAAATTATACAACCACACTGACAAACGTCTTAGGACGAACATGACAACAGCCATAAGAATAAAAAAAGAATGAAAAAAATTAAATTAAATAAGAGTGAAACAGAATAACATAAAATGATAAAATAATGGTAGTCACAGGCATAACTTTGCATATTACTGCAGTCTGTAATCATACAAATACATGAATCGATAAAGAAAATTCATTAATCAAATATAACCCACAATAAACATTTGACCTGAAATCTTGATTATTATCTGCTTAACATCATTCTAGCGCAGCTCCGCTTGTAATAATTCTCCGACACAGCTTGATCTCTTCTGCTGCCCTGCAAGTCCGCACTGACAGAAAACTCCGTACACCGTCTGAGGGCTGGCGTGGGATTTGGGCCTTACACGCACGTCAAAATTGCTGATATTTGCGTTGAAATGACCGTACACCAGTTTTTTTCTGCTGTACGCTTGATAAATGAGGGCTAGTGTCTCCAGTTTTAATTTTTGTCAACTTATTTTATAACTCTACGTGTCAGATTTCATTTTTTAGCTGTGCCAGTTTTATGCATGCAAACAACAAAACTCATTGGTCCTTCGGCAGCCTGGGTGTATAAAAGGCTGTGCATGCCAAGCCCCGCTCTAGTTTCTAGTCCCCAGGTTAACTTTGGGTTTCTTTGTCCTCGACCCCCCTGCCTCAGTTCTTTACTCTGGACGTCTACAACAGCGATGGCTCTCCGCTGACCGTGGATCAGATCTACATGCAGCTGGAGAAGATCTGGAACTCCTCCTTGCAGACCAACAAGGAGCCCGTGGGCATCCTCACCTCACAGCACCGGAACACCTGGGGCAAAGCCTACGCTAACCTCATCAAGGGTGGGGGCGCTGGCCGGGGGGGTGTGGCTCAGGGTGGCCCGAGGCATTTGGGGACGCTCAAGGCATTACAAGTGAAAAACCTGGATTGTCTTTGTTCATGGCTGGGCGAAGGCACCACCAGAAGAGTGGAAAGTTCCTAGCCTTCAGATAAAGCCTGGAATTAGACTGTAATATTTAAGAACTGCCATTAAACACTAGGTCACTTGTGCTCTAAGTAGCCACACGGTTGGCGCATGCCTTAGGCTAGCCTTGCTCACAGTGTTCCTTGCACCACCTCCCAGATAAGACCAACAAGGAGTCAGTGAGGGCGATCCAGAAGAGCATCTTCACGGTGTGTCTGGACGCGCCCATGCCGCGCGTGTCCGACGAGCTGTACCGCAGCCGCGTGGCTGTGCAGATGCTGCACGGCGGGGGGAGTCGCTGGAACAGCGGAAACCGCTGGTT
>JAODKN010000041.1:2787406-2800627 GCA_026774425.1 Petrocephalus zakoni
TGAGTGTGACTGCATCCGTGAGTGTGTGTATGAGTCCGAAATGACCTGGCATCCCTCTCTAAAGATAAGCTGGGTTATGGTGCTGTATTAGAAAAGGAAGGAGTATAAAAGGGGGTACCGGTACAGAGAGTAAAGGCTTAGGGTTAGGAAGCCATTGCCTGGTCCAGACAGCAACTCCGCCATCACAAATATGCAGGATCTTCAGGAACCGGACCAAGCCCAGCAGTGAGGAGCTGCCAGGAGGTCATGTTGGACTGCATTATAAAGCCCGGCATGCTCTCCTAACGTACCAGCCGGTCGCTGATATTGCGTGACGGTGCCTTTGTCCTTTGATGTTTCATCGTATGCAGTTTATAATTGGAGAAGACGGGTCATGTGGTCTGATCTATGAACACGCCGCTGCAGAAGGGCCGCCCATCATGTCCCTGGTGGACCATGTGGTTAAATACACGTAAGGGAGCTGCTGTGCCACATACTAATGGTGAAGGTCACGTTGCGATCGTGACTGCAGTCGTGACCGCGGCCATGCCGCTGTTTTTGTGGGCCAAGCGCTGAGGAGGCCACGCATGCGCTTGTGTGTCTGTGTGAAGGAGCTGACATGGCTGCCTCACGCTGCCACTGCCGGAGGTCTGTCCGTCTGTCAGTACTGTGCATGTCTCCCCTGCTTCCATCTCACATTCCAGGATTCCACTTTGAGCTCGGACACAGCTTCATGTGTCACTGTGAGCGCACGCTCCCCTCTGGCTCGCTGTCCTTTCTGCCAGTGGTGTTTTTCGTATAACCACGATGGGCTTTTCACAACAGGAGAGTTATGGAGCATTTTGCAGACTAAAGGAAAATCTGTCCAGTACTCTTCACCGACACTTTTTGGTACTTAACCTGAGGTTTAAAGCGTATAAATGAGTGTATCCACTAACAATGACTACTTATAAATAAACTGTTAGTAAATAAAGTATAAAATAGTCCAGGGAGATAACACCCAATTAATATAATGTGCATAGTGTGAGGCAAAATTATATATTGCAAATGACAGACAGCGGGAGGCATGGAATCACAGTGAAAGTAGTTATGGGCTTTAGACTGCAGCTTATTGAATTACCTATAAATCGGAGTTACCTAAGTGTAATAGTTTTATGCTGCGGTATCACTGAAGGGGTACTAGGCACTGCTTGTGGGAACTTAATCCTGGAAAGAGAGAATGGAAAAGCAGTTGTACGTGTATCACTGCCAGTTACTTGGAATAGAATAGGAGCTTTAGTCATTGTGTATTGAATATACAACGAAACTATTTGGGGGGGGGCATTTTTTGGAATACCGGGGGGGTCAGCATAGACTAGCCTGGATACCTCCACCCAAGGCATAAGTGAACTAAGTGGCTACTTAGGCCCCAGTGTCCACTAGGGGGCCCCTCATCTGATCAGATTTTGCTTATGGCTTCGGAAGGGGTTGGCCTGGCCTTGTCCCCCACCTCGTGGTATCTGACAGAGAGAGCGGGTGCTGGCACAGAGAGCCCTGTCATGCTAAACGCGATCTCCCCTCCCAGTGCGCCTCACTGTGTGGTTGCTCCTCTTGTGTGTCGGGCCGGGCAGGAAGAAGTCAGAGATGGTCCGCTCTCCCATGATCCCCCTGGCCATGCCGCAGAAATTGCGCTTCAACATCACCCCGGAGATCAAGAAGGACATCGAGAAAGCCAAGCAGAACATGAACATGTGAGCCCGTGCCGGTGGTGGTGCCCCCTGCCTGCACATACTGTAAAGAATGGCTGCCGGACTACACCAAAAACTAGCGCTGAGTCTCCTGGCAGCGTCCCGGGCGCAGTGTTCAGTCTGGGGGTGAATTGTGTCCCCGTGATATAGCTTATTTAATATCCCACGACCAGTGGTAAATGTGCCTTTTAGGGAAACTCATTATGGTTGTTAATTATATCTCAGGTTAATCAGCAGATTATCAGGGGACACTGCAGGAGACGTGCAGCTCGCAGATCAGCCCTCAGGATCCTCTGGCCTGTGTAGATGTAACTCCACTGTTGTAGGATTGAGGTGTTAAATGTACCCGTCTCCCCCCGGCAGAATGGTGCATGATCTGGACATGAAGGTCATTGTGTTTTCCCACTTCGGGAAGAACATCCCCAAGTCACACAAAATGAGTCCCGACGCCTTCATCCAGATGGCGCTACAGCTCGCCTACTTCAGGTCAGTCACTCTTATTGCCATGTACTTTCAGTCTAATATTCCCGTCATCTAGGAAGGGAGGCCCAGCAGCAGTTGAGTTGGCCTTTAATTTCTGTCATAAAGAGCCGTTATCGTGTACTTGCTGCTCTTTCCAGAATGTACCACATCTGCTGCTCCACCTACGAGAGCGCGTCACTGCGCATGTTCAGGCTGGGCCGCACCGACACCATCCGCTCCACCTCTTTGGACTCGCTGCGCTTTGTGCAGGCCATGGACAGCCCCTCCAAGTCGGTCAGTTCCCTATGGTGTCTCCGCAGGGACACTAATTACCAGTATTCTCTGTATTTATATTTTGACTTTCTGCCCCACCCACCTCACCATGCACAGAATACAGAGAAAGTGGAGCTGCTGGAGAAGGCTGTATCTGCCCACCGGACCTACACGGACATGGTGAGCTCTCCCAGCCCTTCGTGCTGCCATCATGGGTTACGTGACATACTTTCTGTCTCACACATTGGATGTTCTTCAATACCAAGAACGCAAAGTTCTTACTAGGCAAGAGCAGTCTTGTTAACTTGCCTCCCAAGAATGAACTTGGGGTGCAGTGAATCTCATTTGGCGAGGATACAACCTTCAGTATTTTGTGTACCTTTGTGTACCTTTGGTATTTGGGACAGGGCAAGAACGACATCCGGGGATTTTTACCGTCCTCTGTACTTCTGTTCTTGAGTATTGGAAGTACTGGAAGTATTGGAAGTCTTCGGCAATGATGTAAAATGGATGTGTGAGAACACAAGACCGGTATGCATAACGGAAAACACCCATTCCCTGCATAGTTAGATTAGCCCTGGTGTTTCAAAGAATCATTGGGTTGCTACACCGACATGAATTAGCCAAGGGTAATCTTAGAGGATCTGTGATATCAATCTATTGTATGAAAACAATCTACTGTATGTCCTACACAGTAGGAGTATGGATAGACAGCTGGCTGGATTATTGATGCACAAAAGCAGTCCTGTTTCTGTGGCTAATTGCTAATGAGCTATTTCTCAGTTTTAACCTGAGCTGCTGCTTAAGTAAATCATCACGGTGAGCTGGCCACTGCTAATGTGTCACTAGCTAGTCTCAACAAGATGGAGCTCTGGAATGGCAAGAATTTAGTCAATGTCCTTTGAAGCTAGTTTAATTTACATTGTGGAAGAAAATATATGAATTATAAAAAATTGTTCAGAGAAAGTTTTCTTGGAATACCTAAGAGGAGGATGAGGATGGATGTCAGGAAGGAGGAACGGCTTAAAGCTGTATGGTGTCTGAGTATGAGTTTCAGGTTCTCCAGTGCTGAGGAACCTGGAAGCCATTATGGTGCCGAGTCGAGCTGCTTTTTGGTAGATGTTTGGGGGTGGGGGGGTGGGGGTTGAGTTTAAACTCTCTAACCTATACTATAAGACAGCCCACACCCCTGGGTCTCATTGCTGTCAGTGCCAGGGTGCTTGTTGCTTACATGGGGGGTGAGGAAGGCACACCTACACCAAATAGTCAAGAACACTGAATAATTGGTGCAGTACTGGGTTGAGAAAGACTGCTATGGCTGCTATTGTGTGTCCAGGCCATCCATGGTCAGGCCATCGACAGGCACCTGCTGGGACTGAAACTACAGGCCATTGAGGATCTGACCTCCATGCCAGAGATGTTCATGGACACAGCCTTCGCGGTGGCTCTGCACTACAACCTCTCCACTAGCCAGGTAGGTGTACAGAGGACCAAGCGAGGACAGACCTCACATTCATGTGACACAGGAGAGTATGGCAGCCGGATGGCGTTAATGAAGTGATGCAGGGCTTGCCTGATGGTGGTGAGGTTGGGCATGTGCTAGACCGGTGTCACTCGATCCAGTCCTTGAGGACCCACAGACAGTCCACGTTAATGCTCCCTCCTAGCTCCTGATAGAGAGCACAAATGTGCAGTGTGGTAGGGAGCTGGGAAGGAGCAAAAACATGGGCTGTCTGTGGGTCCCCAAAGACTAGGTTGGGAAACATTACGGTGGCCGGTGATTAACATCAGTTACCTACCTGACCGGTGGATCGTCTTCAAGGTCCCAGCAAAAACGGACTGCGTGATGTGCTTTGGCCCCGTGGTGCCGGACGGCTATGGTGTCTGCTACAACCCAATGGAGGAGCACATCAACTTCTCGGTGTCGGCCTTCAACAGCTGCGCGGAGACCAACGCCAACAAGCTGGCGCACGGCCTGGAGGAGGCCCTGCTGGACATGAGGGACCTGCTGGAGCAGACACCCAAGGCCAAACTCTGAGGGTGGGCCTGTGGGACACCCTCCTCGGGGCTCCTGCATCACCCCGACAGGCACCTGGCAGCAGGGCTGCAGTGGGGCAGACCTTACCGGCACGCTGTGTGCCTTCCTGCTACTCCCACTGCAGCTGAACATTTACAAACACAGCCAGGTCACTGACCTTGTTCAGGAACTAGCAGCCGCTCTCATCCCGACGGCTGGAACCTTAATCGCCACGCCACCCACTGCTCAAAACTGTGTATTACTTTGGGAAGTCATTGAGATGCTCCTGTGTTTCCTCCAGTTTAGATGGTTAGAAATCACTTTTTGTGTGTGTGTGTTTGTGTGTGTGTTTTTTTCCTCTGAAAAGCCAACAAACGAAACCAAATTTAATGAGAACAGAAGATGAAATGCAGTGTTTCTCTCAGGGAGGCACGTGTGGCTCGAGCAGAGGTGCTTGCTCGTATTTTTTATTATTATTAAGGTCAATAGCCTCTGTAAATATCCCATTTGCACATTTCTATTTATGTATAATTTTATTCTGAGTGTTTTATCAAGTCGGATGTTTGTTAAGCAGATTTATAACCATGACATGTATGGATATATAGGAATTTCATTAACACTAAATAAATATGTACAGGGTTGCCCTGTACAATTGGCACTAGTATTACACATTTCTCTTGGATTCAGTTTTTTTTTATCTTTAGAATCAAAATGACATTTTCATGCTGATATATTTATATTATTGTTTGTGTCTGTAGCCTCAGAATGTGGTTTGTCTGAGCTATTAGGTTGCATAATTGTTTAATTGTGTTTCATCTGTCCCATCTCTAAACTGGTTGGTGTTTTTTTTGGTTGGAGATTGTTTACTTGTCCCTTAGTTTATAAACATTTAATGTAACGTTATTATATTATTAGCTCTCTAGTTGCAGATTTACTAAACTTCACATTCTGTTCTTTACAGTGATAATTTGTGTCAGATCTTGTGGAGAGATTTAGTAAAAAACATGTAATCTGTAATTCTAAAGTAGGCAAAAGCTAATTTAAAGCTAAAATAATTAAACTTTTTAAAGGACTCCTACATATGTGAGTAATAATGATATCAGCAGTGAAAAATGGCAGAAAATGTCCAGTCACAAGAAAATTGTCCTTGATACAGTCCTCTTGGAGAGATGGGCGAGGTCTGTAAATGAATATTGGGCAGCGCCAATGGGGGGAAGATGGGTGGGTCCAATTGGGGGAAGATGGGCGGGGCCAATGGTGGAAGATGGGTGGTGGCGGAAGATGGGCAGGGCCAGTGGTGGGGGGAAGATGGGCAGGGCCAATGGTGGAAGATGGGCAGAGCCAATGGGGGGAAGATGGGCGGGGCCAATGTTGGAAGATGGGCGGGGGTGGTGGTGGAAGATGGGCGGCGCCGGTGCAGGGAGACTGGCAGGACCGGTGGGTTAGGCTAGTGGGGATGCCCAGTGCAGCCCATGGTGGGAGTGGCACAGCCACTCAGGGTCAGATGGTAGAATATTCCCCTCGGAAGCTCCCAGAATGCTGCAGGAAGCCACCGTGGAACTCGATCTCCACAGCACTGCCAGCAGAGCGCCACAGGAACAGCTGGTTGCCGAGGAAAACCGTGGTCTTCATCGCCCTGACGTCCCTGATCTGAGGAGGGCAAGAGTGGCGCTATTATTATATATTTGTTATATTTGTTAGGGGCGGGCATGTCAATGCTTCCTCCCAAGGTATACTGCTCACCAGTATGAAGGTGGACTGGGTCGCGACTCCCTCCAGCGCTGGCTTTATGCTAAGGGCCCGGATCTCGATCTGAGTGAACGGCTGGGTGTTGATGAAGACGCGGCAGGCCTGGCTGCCCGGTCCCGCCAGCTCCGTAGGGTTCTCAATCTCCCCCGCCGGCCCAAACAGCTGTCGGTCGCAGTCTGGGGCAGACACCAGGAGTAACGTCTACGGGGGCGAACATCTTGTATCCCGGAAAATGACGGGGGCCTACTTTCCATCAGAGAGGTCTGTTTATAAGCTGCATATGCATGTAGTTCTGAGACATAAACACCATCTTGGGAAGAGAGGACATGGTTTCGATTGCAGCGTTTTGTTTTGTAAGACACTTGGGGCGATTTGCATTTTGTGCTCATGTTTTTGTGTGTAGGGATTTGAGAAAATGTTCCACCATTTCAGCAAATATGTGTAAACAGTGGTGAGAGACGATTGTGTCAACCTAGCCCTAACTCAAATAAACAAACGGGTGCCAGGACACAAGCCCAGTGCATGATGGGATGGCCACAGGTGTAAATGGATGGCTGATGTCAGAACGGACCCGCTCTCCCTCCCCATTCCGCCGTCTCACCTCTGTAGAGGCCTTTCTTGGTGGACTTCAGGCTGCGGTAGGTGAGCAATACCCCATTGCCAGGTGTGACCAGCCCCTGCCGGACCAGCAGGACATTGGTGTGGCTGGTGACCGTGAAGCCGGCGATTCGCTCACACTTTTTCACCAGCATCAGCCTGTCGTAAAATGCCACAAACTCCCCTGCACACAGTCAGGAATCAAATGTATCCTTAAAAACAATCTGGTCTGATCAAAAAAAAAAAAAACATCCAACCACCTTCTATACAGCCACTTTTCTAGGGTTGTGGGAAACCAGTTACTAATACTCAATATTTATTTAGTATTTACTCCTACATACACTTATGTGCTCTACCTCTTCTATCATTGCCCATTTCAGACATCCCATCATTGTAGACTCTAACATTGCGTGCCAGTGTTAAATCTTTTGCACTTATCCTGTCTGTCTCTGCATTTTATGCATTTATGTCAAGGGCGTAGATTTGCTCTGGACATTGGTGGGGACCTACGACTAAGTCGGAGAGCGTGATTCACCTAAACGTGGTATTGGATTGGAGAAAGGTGAAGCACCCCTACAAAACACAGGAAACACGCAAACTCCACACAGGCAGAACTGGAGGCAGGATGCTAAAGCCTAGCCTGTAGGGGTCAGGCTGCACTGTGAGCCTCATGAGGCCATTTGCAGCCATTTGCAGCCCCGAAACAGCAAATGATTTGGCCTAGCCGCCTTTGCCGCCCAATTGGACAAGCTGGACAGGTGGAGCCCCCTGGTGGCTGCTGGGCAGTATGCAGCCGTTTTGTTCGTTTATGCCTCGGCCCAGCCCTGGACCCACTGATCCACTACAGTACCCAGGGGGGTATTATAGTAGAGTTTGGCGATGACAGTGTGAGAAGAGAGGCTGGGCTTTCTGATAAATACAGAGGATATTCCTCAGTTTCTCTGCTTTCTGATCTACAGGAACTAACAGGAGTTCCTGGCATCAGCACATGTGGGGCGTGATGGTAATTCTAAGGCCACCCACTCCTGGTGCAGTCCAGGGAGCTGAACTCCACGGTGACGCGCACCACCTCATCCAGCGGCCGCCCGATGCCCAGGATACAGTCACGGCTGGCAACCCCGCCGAGGTCGACCCGGCCCGACTCTTGCAGGAGGAGCTGCCCACACGGACCTGGGGGAAGGAGACGCGGGGTGGGGGGTGAGAGCCTGGACCGGGGTCCACAAAGTGGTCAGCTTTCTAGCCTCTCGGGATGGCTGGAAATGGGGAGCGCCCTTAACTGCTCTGGGTGGGGACCGTCGAAGCCGGCTGGGGGGTCGTCAGCCGAGTGGTGACCTCCGGAGCACGGGACGATAGCATGACTGTGACCTGATCCACGGGGGTGGGGCGAATTGGGTGCGTGGGGGGGGTTTCCGGGGGGGAGGGCTGCGCTGTGCCCCCGGGGGTGACACAGAGCCCGGAGTGGCACGCCTGGATGGTTATCGGTTTGGGCAGATGCAGACACAGCAGCGGGCTCAGATGCTGGGAGTGACCCGGTCCCATGCAGGACACTGCCCTGGACTGCACCCCATTCCCACAGGTCGCAGAGCACTGAGGAGGGAAAAGGGGTAGGAGTCACCTGATATCTAAGCCATGCCCCCAAATAGGCCAACCAATCACAACAGAACAGTCACGTAACGCCCTTCTTCACGTTAAGTTTTTTTATTTAAACATAAGATTTTAAGTTTGGGAAGCATTTAGTGGGTCACATTCCGATATTTTCATTATCTGCAAATAAACCTGAGATGTTATTTTTTGATGCATCAACTGGTTCCCTGCCTTTTGCAACTGCATTTCCAGATGGTGGTCCAGCTAAATTTAGTGCTGCTGTTTCATTTTTGGTCGTTAACGTATGCCTTAAAAAGCTTAAGCACCTGCTTCTGAAGGCTCCAGATTTCCTTTAACTCATAACCATAAAAGGACTGACATAAATCACCTAACTTATCATCTATTAGGTGCTGCCCTCTAGTGGTGAGCAAGTGTAATGGCCCACACATACACAAAAAGTAGTGAAGTGAAGGTGATTAATCGTCATTGTTGACACAGCACACAGTGTGCAACAACGAAAAGTGTCCTCTGCTTTTAACCCATGTGACATTGTGACACAGCAGTGGGCAGCTAATTCAGCGCCCGGGGAGCAGTGCTTGGGGACAGTACCTTGCTCAGGGTACCTCAGCGGTACTTGTGGGTCAGGGACTTTCTATCTTTCTATTACACAGTTGCCTCCCTAACGCCACCTGCCTGCCCCTCCCAAATCCCAAATATACTCTTTAAAAATAAAGTCATACAAAGAAGGCTTGTGCATTAACCTGTCGATTCAGAAAATCAATTCTGAAACACCGAATCCGATCAGATTTCTTGTGGTTTCCTTCTGAGTTTTGGGTACTGTGAACCGTAGTTCACTTTGAAACGGGGTATATTGTCACAGTATTACTCACGTCCTATGAAAGTGCGGCTCTCAGCCCACTGACCTTGTGTATGGGGAGCTTCAGGCGGGCTTCCTGTGTGGCTGTGACCTCCTACCTGACCCCACTCCTGCACCTCCCATCTGAAGGTGCAAACCAGCAGCAGGCAGGGCTGTGTGGCTGCCGGCCTGTGGTCTGGGACACAGTGCTCCTCGGTTAGCTCCCTCTCAGCTCCCTGCTCGAAGCGGACGCAGGAGACACGGCGGGGGGAGACCCCCAGGCCACAGGATGTCGAGCAGGGCCCCGCCTCCTGCACTCTCCACCTAGCCGGCATTAGCATTAGCAGCAGCGTTAGTGAGCTGCATCCCCTGCATCTCTCTCTCCCATGCTCTCACCATGTTACTGCGGTTACCTGGCAGGGCAGGGCTCTGGGTTGCAAAGGACCCTTTCGGGTGGGCGGGGCTCGGCACACTCAGAGTCGCTCACGATCTCCTCCCCCCCCACTTCTGTGCCACGGGAGCAGTATGACACCTGGTGAGCCAGGCCCCCTCCGCACGTCACGCTGCATACCCCCTGCTGGTAGCGCCACCTACAGGAAGGACACAGTAGTGCGGTGGTCCCTGCCTACCCATTTCCTGTTCTGGAGCCCTGTGACATCACACTCACGTTGGAGGGCAGGCGGTGAAGTTGCAGAGTTCCATGTAAGGCTCCGGTTTGCTGGAACCATTGCAGTGGACCTCCAAAACCTGCTGTGTGGAGCTGTGGTCCACACACGTGTACCATATGTGCCGCTGTCCTGCAGAGAGGAAGGATTCAGCACCACGCGGCACTTCCTACGTTCACACCCAGCAACCACAGACACACCTACCCATTCCACAGCTCTTTGAGCACTGGCCAATCATGGGGCTCCACACGTACACTGTCTGTGGGGGCGGTGCCACTGCGAGAGCTGTCTTGTATTTCCCCTTCACCTGTGCAGGAGAAACCCCAGTCACATGCTTTAGCCGGCACCCAAACCACACCCATAGTTTTTGGTGGAGCCCTGACCACTGCTCCCCCCCCCCACCTCGCTCCTTGTCTCCCAGCCAACAGGGCAGATCTCCACAACGCAGGGCAGCGTGTTGGGCGGTCTGTCAGACTGTGGGCAGAGGGTGTCGTCCACCTGGAAGTCCATGCCATGCTCCGGACGCACGCAGGTGACTGTACGCCAGGCTTCTCCCGGGCCGCACAGCGCTGAACACTCCCCGGGCTCAGACACTCGCCACCTGTGGGGCCCGCCGAGCACACCACGTAAGCCCAACATCAGTTTGGATTGTAGCACTTCCTTTATTAATATAAAACATCCCCTGCCCATCCTACATTTTGGAAAATACACTTCTGGGACAGCAGTCGCTGAGGCAGAGATCCGGTCTGGTTCCCCTACCTTACAGGACAGGGCATCGCATTGCAGGGTTTGATTGCCAGCGGTGCCCAATCCCGTGGGCATTCAGAGGCCGGCCGTTCAACTGCCACCTGCCCCTGCATCCTGACACATCTGATTGCCCGCACCATCTCCCCCGTGCCACAGGAGGCGCTGCAGGGCCCAAATGCCCCGGTCTCCCACCTGGAAAGTTACAGTATGGCTGTTAGTAGAGAAGCTCTGGACGTGGTCCTTTTCATTCCAACTGAACCTGTTCAGTTCCATGTCCATTAATTCATCTGTTTGTGGTTTAATTATATGGGGTGCATCAAAGGAGGGTTAGTTCATTTTTTGTGTACTTATTCAATCTTTTATTACCAGAGAGACAAAAGTAACACGGGAAAGGTGTGATATCTGTATTATATTTCCTAACTCTTCAAACTGAAACACTTAAATACATGGTTAAAACCAAAACCAGTATTCACAGGGGAGTCCCTGTGACTGGCAGCTGGTGAAAACATTCTGGGAGTTAATGTTTTATCGCTGAGTTATTCGCAAGTAATGACACTATTGCATGATTGGTTAGGCACAACGGTAGCTACTTGGGAGGGCAAGGCGGGAGGTGGCAGGGACTAAGCAGGCCGGCAGGTCGAAGGTCCCCCTCACAGAAGGAGTCTGCCAAGGGATCTCCTGTGTATACATCCTGACACACGACAGCGTTCTGATGGAGCCCTACAGCAGACAGGTGCAAACGCCTGTCCATCACCAAACCACACCCATACTGAATTCATAGCCAATCATATAAGGAAACATTCTGTTTTTTTTTCAGTTAATGATGTTAGCTTATGGTGACAGTCCAGTACTCAACGTCGCATTGTAAGAAATGCCAGAGCTGGCTCTCTTGTTAATTGTGTTGTGATAAATTGTCACATGTCCCAATTCTGAGCAGATATTCATCAGTCATAAACATGAAATGGAAATGAAGTGTGACCCTTCTGGACTGCCTAACCTGAGCCACATGTGACAGAACAGGAGGTAGGGCGCATCTGCCACTTGGCACTGACTGAGCTCAGGTTCCTAGGCAGGAAAAAGGAGTAGGAGATGTTGGGGCTGGTGGCATCCCCGTACTCCTTTCCATACTTCCTGTAGACCTGTGGGAAACAGAGCATTGGCCATGTCATTGGCTAATGTCATTGGTTAATGACAAAATTGCTCCAGGTTTTGCTCCCCACCCACCTGCACACGTGTCTCCTCCGCTACTGGCCCATGTAGCAGCACCTTCTCTTTGTGGGGCAGGAGGTCAGGGGTCAGGTAAAGGCGATAGGTCAGCTGGTTATCCTCCAGAGGGGATGGGTGTGTGGCGTTTAGGGACACACGGCCCCCCCCAGCCACCACGTACCTGCCCCGGACCACTACGGCTACATGCATACGCACAAACACATATATGTGGGGTGAGTAAGCATTACTAACAGTGCGTCATTTGTGCCAGAACTCAGCTAGACAATCTGACTTCCTCTACAGCCCCTGGAGGATGGGCTCCTGCTTGGAGTCTGGTTCCTCCCAAGGTTTCTTCCTAGCTTTTCCTTGCCACTGTCACCTCTGGCTTGCCCATAGACAAAGAAATGTTGTGAAAATGTGCTACACGAAACAACTGAATTAAATTGGCTCACAGTGGTCTGCGATCCGCCCCCAGTGACGCTACACGCAATATAATTAAACTTAACTAAAATTAATTTGAGTTACACTTTGGAATAAATGCAACTTTAACTACAGAAATTTATAAAAAATCATTTATGCTGTATGATTTTATGACATCCATCTGCCTAAGTTTGTTTGACATTTGATTTGAAAACCACTGCACCATATGCACAGAAACATCCATGTTTTAGCCACTAAATAGATGAGGTTATACACCAGGTTTTACAGCAACATAATCAAAAGAACATGTTGAAAATACAGAGTTATATTTTGAATTTTTTGGAAAGCAACGGACCCATCAGAACCCAAATAGAGCAGAAATTAACTAGATTGGTGTCTCATTAGCATTAGCATCTATCAGAAGAAGAACAAGCAGAGACGGGGAGAGGAGCAGCGTTTGTGGATGCTAATGCTAATGAGACCAAGCAGAGACAGCGAGAGGAGGAGCAGCATTTGTGGATGCTAATGCTAATGAGACCAAGCAGAGACAGCGAGAGGAGGAGCAGCATTTGTGGATGCTAATGCTAATGAGACCAAGCAGAGACAGCAAGGAGAGGAGCAGTGTTTGTGGATGCTAATGCTAATGAGACCAAGCAGAGACAGCAAGGAGAGGAGCAGCGTTTGTGGATGCTAATGCTAACGAGACCAAGCAGAGACAGTAAGGAGAGGAGCAGCGTTTGTGGATGTTAATGCTAATGAGACCAAGCAGAGACAGCGAGAGGAGGAGCAGCGTTTGTGGATGCTAATGCTAACGAGACCAAGCAGAGGCAGCAAGGAGAGGAGCAGTGTTTGTGGATGCTAATGCTAATGAGACCAAGCAGAGACAGCGAGAGGAGGAGCAGCGTTTGTGGATGCTAATGCTAACGAGACCAAGCAGAG
>JAODKN010000041.1:2811488-2822244 GCA_026774425.1 Petrocephalus zakoni
ATAAATGGTGGTTATTCTGACAAGAGACTCAGTTGTTGTTATTTTTAGTTGCTTTAATAGTGTGGACCACTATTTTCGGATTCGGCCCGCAGGCCGCCAGTTGATGATCACTGATTTAGAGTAATGGGATGGGGTACAATGGGGAAAAAAATGAGGTGAGTTCTCTGTCGGTATACGAGTTTGTATTGTACCTTTGTAAGAGCATGTTCTGTGAGCTCCTCAAAGACCCAAAGCAGCGTTCATGTAAGGGTTACGATTGGGAATCATCGATTGCTTGGAAGTAGAGGTGAACCAATCTGATATTTGGGATTGGTATCAGCACTGATCCATACTTATTAGACGGTTTGGGTATCAGCCATATGTGACTGATCCACGTCTGATACTTACTTATTTAGTTTTTGGCAATCTGTGAAAAGAGAGGCCCTATTTCTTGTTAAATTGATTTGTATAATCAATCGCACAACAGCTCTTTCCCATTTTAGATGTGGGTTTTTGTGTTTTGTGCAAGCTAAACATTAACTCTGCCACTCAATTGGTGCACATGCAGTGACTTCGCCACTCAATTGGTGCACATGCCGTGACTTCGCCACTCAATTGGTGCACATGCAGTGCAGTCACTTCCAACCAGTGAGGCAAAGCCTACAGCTGATTCATTAAACACTGGTATTGGATCGGTACTTGGTATCTGTTGGTATCCAAAGCCCAGGTATCGTTGTTATCGGAGTGGCGAGTGATTTGGCGGCCATGTTATTCGCCATTCCTGCAGGCCACGAGGCTGCCTTTGCCGCCTTTCTCTGCTGCCTCTGCAAGATCGGTGCCTTGATGGTGGATGACCAGCTGGCCATCATCTTCAGGGTGTTTGACCGGTACGCATCCTGTTGGCTCTGCAGTGCCATACTGCCTTTCCTTCGGGGGGCTGCTTTAGTCCCCCATTGTCATCTTGGGGCCGTCCCACCCTCACCCGCTGTGACCAGCTCAACGGTAAATTAACGCTCCTTGTTCAAGCGGCGCGGTGATAAACTAATCATGCTTGGTGGATCTTTCCGATATGAAACCTTTAGAAAACAATTGTGTGGGAGTGATTTGTTGACTTTTTATCTGCTTGATTGATTGAAGAAGAGAATTGTTGGTTTGGATGAAATATAAGACATGCTTGTTGCACCCCCTGCAGGTACCTGGAGGTGATGCGAAAGCTACAGAAGACCTATAGGATGGAACCAGCAGGAAGCCAGGGTGTCTGGGGGCTCGATGACTTCCAGTTTCTGCCCTTCATCTGGGGGAGCTCCCAGCTCATAGGTATGTACAGCTGAGGTGTAAATGAAGGGAGAAACAGAGACCCCTAGTGGAGAGATGGTGCTGGTTCTTCCCAGAGTGTTCCTGGTTTACAGATCACCCCACACTGGAGCCCAAGCACTTTGTAGAGGAGAAGATGGTGAATGAACACCACCCGGACTACATGTTTCTGGAGTGCATTAAGTTTATTAATGAGGTAAGAAAATACTCGGCAGGTTTGTGTCAGCCAATTTCCCACAGCGCTTTACGTCCTTGTGGAGGGTCACCCCACCCATCTGCCAAGGTCATCCAAACTGACAGCATTCCAGGATCTGCACACACTGTCATTTGTAAGCTGTCACACAAGGCAGATGTGGGTATGCGCCGTGGGCATGGTGAAACATGTGCTTTGCTGTAATGTCCTTTTCATTGGCAACACCTGAAGAAAGCTAGGGTAGATTGCTATGGGTGTTTGGGGGGAGATTTGGCAGCTGTTGACTCCTCAACCCCCCTATGCACGTGCCTGTAACGTGCCCGCCTCCAGATGAGTACAGCCCTCGCTACGTCTCTCCCTGCAGATGAAGACCGGCCCGTTTGCAGAGCACTCAAACCAGCTGTGGAACATCAGCGCTGTGCCTACCTGGTCCAAAGTCAATCAGGGGCTCATCAGAATGTACAAAGCCGAGGTAGGTGGAGCACTGTTAGACTAGTGGCCAAAGGTGAGGATCCATTACCTGATTACTGCTGCAAATCCCAAGAGGTGGGAGCTGGTGAACCCCGGAACAACATGTCTGCCCAGTAAAACGTTCAGCTTCATGGACAGCTGTCTTTTAACATACGACATGCATGGTGCACACCTTGCAACTTCAGTTCCATCAGCTGAAGGTGTTACAGTAACCCAAAGCGAGGGTCTTAAACAGGAATTTCTCGATGAAACTATCTTATTAACTGGTTAAGTGGATTAAGTGGTGGGTCTCTCCGGGTTAATAGAATTGCATGTTAAGCCACATACGTGTAGCTTTACATATACACGACATGAGTACAGGCCGTGTGACTGTCTTCGTAAGTCAAGTTTCGCCAGTGGTTTTGCCTGCTCCTCCTTTGGCTGGATGCTCTGCCCTCTCGTTACTCTTATGGTTTTGCCTGCTCCTCCTTTGGCTGGATGCTCTGCCCTCTCGTTACTCTTATGGTTTTGCCTGCTCCTCCTTTGGCTGGATGCTCTGCCCTCTCGTTACTCTTCTTAGCGATAGCCTGCCAAAGTGTGCGCTGACTGACAGGCCCATTCTGGCCAGAGAACACGGTATCTATAACTTTAAGTTATAAAACTTAACTTAAGACTCCGGCTGCTTTCTTTGGCTCCGTCTGAAATGCATTACTATTTAATCGGCTGCTGTTCATTGTTTATTCAATGTTTAATCAAAAGTTTGGCGTCTCTTGTGACTTGCACTGTGAGCTGGGTATTTTACAGTGAGTCCAAACATGTATTTTTTACTCAGATGTGGGACTACTTCTACAAAAAAGGTTTTCAATGCACTGCCAAAGCTGTAAGGTGAATCTGCTCCCTGTACACTCATGCTGTATTCTGGGCAGTGCGCATTTTGCTTTGTATATCATGAGATCACTTGGCACCTCACTGAGAACCACTATAGCCACATGCCAGCAGGATCGGGGTGTGAATCCCACTGTGATTTTGGTCTGGGCAGTTTATGTGCCCTTTCTCTCTCTCATCTGAGAGTGTGTGCACATTCTGCAATGAATCGGCATCCTGTCCAGGGTGAACCCCAGCCTTGTAATCCATGCTGCATGGAACAGACTCCAGGCCCAGCTGTGAATGAGTAGATGGTTTGCTTCAGATGTCGACACGCATGTCTGGAACAAAAACTGAAATTTTCTTCTGTGACTGTGACAGGTGTCATAAGCATCGAATGCCCTTTACAATGTGATAATGTACCTGTGCTGTCATTCTCCTGCTCCTTTATCCAGCATTGCAGGAATAAGGGTGTCAGCAGTTAGTGTTTGAGGCTTTGGGTGTTTGAGACAGGCAGGGAGGGGTTAAGTGGTACGGATGCCGACCCCACCTCCCTTTCCGGGATCCGCATCCTGAGGCACTTCCAGAAAACCGTTACACCCCCCGCCCCACACACACACACACACAGTTTGTCACATCCTTGGGGTCTGCGCGACAGGGACAGAGGGAGACTTTACTTATGCCTTAATTCCTAATATCCCCTCCCTGCACTTCCTGGTTCTCATTTTCGTACATTTTCAAGAAATTATAGATTTTGAGGTGATTGGCCTGTATATGAAATGTCACCCAGTTGTGTGTCAAACACTGTGTGTGACACACAGGGTGCAAATGGTAATTAATGTAATCTAGTTGGCTACGTCCATTTTTATTCCTCAAATGGAAGGGATGGGAGGCCTTAGACCAGGGGTGGGCAGTCTCATCCGCAAAAGGCCAGTGCGTATGCACGTTTTCGTTCAAACCCTGGTGTGAGGGATCTTTGGCCGATCAGTCCTCTAACTAGGAAGCTGCAGCGAAAACCCCCATACACACTGGCCCTTTCCGGATAAGTCAGCCCTGCTTTAGAATGTCCCACAAATATGCCGGCTTCAGGCCTACACCTGAGTAACCCATTTCATACAGAGTCGGCCTGCCTCTGTCTCTCTGACAGCTGCCTGTCTGTATGTCTGTACTTGAGAGAGCGAGGCCACGCCTCCAACCCCTGTGACCGCTCTGTGCTCCTCTTCCCCCAGTGTCTGGAGAAGTTCCCCGTCATCCAGCACTTCAAATTCGGCAGCCTGCTCTCCATTCAGCCCCTGAAGCCATGAGTCTGGGTCTGGATCCGAGGAGCCGGGTGGAGATGGCCAAAAATCACGGAGAGGGGGGCACTTCAGCCCTTAGCAATCTATGTACAGTAAAACCTCATTTTCACTTTACGCCCCCCGCAAATCTCTTCTCCTACTTTTTTTTTTTTTTACTTCCTCCCAAGATCATTCACATTGTGTGCCAGTTTGAATTGAATGTGTGGATTAGCAGAAGTCATCAGCAGTGCTGTTTTTACCTGTGTACTTATTTATTTGTATAAATATCCAGACAGCGTGGGCATAAAATAATGTAGGTGGACCCTAGTTTGGCACAAGTCAACGGAATTAAAAAGTAAATCTTATTTACTAAGTGTTCCTGTAGTCAGTCTGCGTGCCTGAACAGAGCTAGCTTAACACACTGGCGGTGCAGTGCAGCAATGCCCAATGTAAGTGTGGCATCCAAATGTGGCATCCAATGACTCCTTGGGTAGTAAAAAAACATAGATTCTTTAATGCATTTACATTATTTAAAATTGTACATAAGCTGGAAGAGTCTCATAATAAAGATACTGTTTGTGTATGAAAAATGAATTGCTGTCAATCAAGTGCACATGAGCAGACAAGCCGCGGGATACACCAGGGATTCGGCTACGTTCTGTATCGGTACCAGCTTCACAGAACAAAGTGGACATAGAACCGCGGTTGCATTTGTAGTTTCGTACTACAGTAAATGTGAAAACTGATTATGTATGTGTGTGTGAGCGATGTACATCAATCACACAATAATAGCACGTGGACTGGTCGCTTCATCGAGTCACGTACGTGAAAAAAGTAAAAAGACGAGGTGGGAAGCTAAACATCCATGCATAGCCCTACTTCATGGAGCTCATTAGCATGGACCTTGTGAACTGCATTTTTATTCCCTTATTTTAAACAGCAGTTCGGGCAGTCTCGTCTTTCGTACAGCAGTGTCCACTGAGGGACACGGCCAATAAATGTCAGCTTATGACCTGACGAACCTGCTTTGGAGGGTTGTCCGTGTAATATCGTCTGCCCTGCCTCTGTTGACTATATAGATATTCTCATTTGCTATTTGTGACGATTTTTAACGACTTCAATATTTCAAGTTATGAGAAGAGAGGTTGCAGCGCAATGTTCGTAATAATTTTATGACGTTATTTGTCATATGGCCGCTGGGAGGCGCTCATTATCCAGCAACCGCTTCCCATCGTTCGTCAGTCCGCTCAGAACAGAAAACTGGGCCATTTTAGCTTATATTTAGTATGGAGCGAAATGTGCCTTAAAAACGAGTATAGTGAGAGACGAAAACACGATAACTGCTACATGAATAAAATTATAAGACTTCAGAATAAAATTCGGCTAGGTTTTTAGTCAGTCCAATAAAATATATATATAATCAAACTCACAATAGATTTAACATTGTTTATATACATTAGGTTATGCTAACGATATATTTCCACATTTTTTTTAAACTCGTAAATCCAGTGGTGGGTTTTTTGTGCAAATAACCACCAAAAAGCGGAAGGAAAGCGCGCATATTTACAACTGAGGAATATATTAAACACAGGCACACAGAAATAACGCACATCAAACCTTTAAAACACCCCATTGCCGATTCATCAGCTTTATCTTAACGACCTGTAGCATCTCGCCCCGATTCGCTGGAGCTTTCGGGTAGGAATGGAATGGGACGGGGGG
The DNA here is from genome assembly GCA_026774425.1 of Petrocephalus zakoni. Lineage (NCBI taxonomy): Eukaryota > Metazoa > Chordata > Actinopteri > Osteoglossiformes > Mormyridae > Petrocephalus > Petrocephalus zakoni. Next base: position 2,817,288 of record JAODKN010000041.1, read on the forward strand.
GGGGGGGGGGTAGTGTCGCGGGGAAGCGCGTCGCGAGGTCAGCCGGGGTGCCGCTGCATGCGCTCCTCACACCACCTTCATTCATTGATTTGGAAGAACACCACCAAGTGGCACGCGGCAGAGATATAGCGCAAGCGCTTCTAGGGAAGAGAAGTGAGCCACGCGCTCTTTGGGACTATGATGACGGTATAACGTGCAGACTTATGCTGCATCTATGGCTACTGGACACTGAAAAATCCACCACGATGTAAGACATTGTTGTATGCAATGTATGCAACTACATTTAACTAATTGTGGCTATTGAGAGATCATTATTATATCATGATATAATTTCTGGTAGAGTACCATCATTATTGTATGCCCCTAACAAAGTTATTTGACGACGTATCCATCAGAAAGGGTACTTGCATTTCCGAATACGTCACACAAATGGAAATATCTACACTCGTAGTATGGCCAACGTTAGTGTATACCACTAAAATAATGGGCATAACGATTTACTGCAAAGTTTCAGTTTAATCTTTTAGTTAAGTTGTAAGCTAGTAAATGTAGTCCAATTACAAAAAGATTAATGAACGTGTTTTAGTTACCTAGAATAAAAGCTTAGACTGTCATTCTGGTATGGATCACCATCAGTTGATCCAAAAGTGAAATGTACAACCAGAATTTCATAACTTGGCACTATTTTGGGATCCGCTTAGCTTGTATGTGTGTTGATCGATGAAAAAAAAATCCCTGCCTTTCTGAATCAGCAAGAACCAGCATTATCTAGATACTGTGAGAGACTTCAAGAGATCCCACTCCGGGACGGTCGGCTTAAGAATGGCTTCCCAAAGATGCAAAGACTGACTTTCTTGCTAATTCCTGAGATATCGCAGCTTTCTTGAAGTCTTTTGGCCTACCATATATTGACCTAAGAGCAAGAACTGCATTCAGATATATAGTTATGTTATTATTCCGTTATTAATATCTAAATAAAGCTAACGCAGTCAGCTTTACCGAGTTTATCCTATACTACAGTTACGTATAAACAGAAATAGTGTTTAATGAAACAATCATAAATTATGGAGAATGAAAAAAGTTTTTATTTTGATACACATAGTGCTTATATTGAGAGGATGCACGGCTAAATCACGAACTGCCTTTTTAAAACAAAAGGTCAGAATAGCAGAAACTTTAAAACCCACAAAACCAATGCTGGCATAGTGAATTACTGTAAAGAACCAGACACCAATCTGCAGTAAAGTCCGGTAGAATAAAAACAACGAAGTGACGCTCAGCAGTCCGAATTGCTCTTAAAACGTAAGGATAGAACAAATTGTGTACCGTATGCATTCTGGGAGTTGTAGTGAAAAGTCATTACGCCAATCTAAAGGTTGATGGGAAAATTGACACAAGATGACTACAAGTCCCACATACTGACAACACACAGCACTCAGTCAAGACCACAAGAGAGAGGAACGAATTATGAACAACAAAAAAATCATACATACATACATATTACAGCTTCACCGGGGAAAGAAAAAAAATTTCCCCACATTCACTATTTAACGAGTATCTCGGCTACGTTGCGGTCACATCGCCAGGATGTCCCAAAATCCCCGTTATACCGTTGTCTGGATAAAGCCAAGACCCAGAGTATACTTTGGACGCTCCTGTTGTTAATGCAAATAAAAGAAAAAACAATGAATAAAACCTAAAAGCGTCATTATATAGCTAGTCTGTATGGGTTGCTCTAAATAATTACCTTTTAGTGTATCAAAAGAAAAAAGCTACAAAAAAAATAACACGGGTGTCTGAGCAAGACGCAGAACGACTTTTCCCTCATTTAAACCGAAATTTTAAATATCCATTCATTCTTGTAGTGTTCTAATATGAAACGGTGTCAACGTTCTTATCCCTTCCGAGAAGGCAAAGTTAGCGGGTGAAACATTCAGTCACTTTAATGTGTAGCGGCGCTGTATCTAGCCAGCAGTATGCGCTGAGTTTAAGGCAAAGAAACTGAGTTTGTTAAAGGGGGGATTCGCGTGAATGAGCGTCTAAATCGCCCTGAAGTTGGCATCTCAGACGGACAGGAAAAGCGCACACTTCGCATGTGGCATCAGCAATGCTCCCTCTCGCACATCTCCGGCGGTAACGAAACAGACAAAACCTGCCCGAATATTTAAATAGCCTAGGTACTCTTCTTGCAAAAATAAAACCGATTTGTCTTAAATTCTGTACAATTTAATTAACTACTTCTCATCTACCGCCGCGCCATGGAGTCAAAACGCCACGATGGCTCTCGTCCACGCTCCAAGGCTCGCCAAGACCTGCTTGCTGCAGAAGTGTCCGTTCAGGGACTGCTCCAAGTCCGCCTGCCGGCTCACCAGCTCCGTAAAGCCCGAGCCGAAGATGGAGATCAGGTTGGAGATGCTGGAGGAGTCCAGCTGCTCGGAGGTCGGGCACGGGAAGCCGTCGCACCTCGCCTTCTTGCACGGCACGAAGTCCGGCGGCTCCCCGGCACAGTACGCGAAGTCCGCCTTGCGCTTCTTGGCGAGCGCCGGCGCGCCCTGGCAGCACGGCTGCGGGGCAGGGCAGCAGTCCTGGTGCAGGTACCCGTTCTCCACCGTGGTCACTACGTGCGTGTCCAGGTCCAGCACCGTGGTCTTGTTGCAGTGCACGGCGGCCGGAGAGAAGTCGCAGCTGGGCGAGGGGTAGGGCTCGGCGCAGCAGCTCCGGTAGAAGGACAGCTCCGGCTCCTTGCACGCCTCTTCGCCGTGGAGCGGCGCCGGAGGAGCCGCGGCTGGATGCAGCGCGCCGCACGGGCTCAGCGGCTCGCCCCCCGCGCCGCTCCCGCAGCAGCCCTCGCCGTCCTCGGCGAAGTCGAGCGGGTCCAGCTCCTGGATCTCGTTGCAGACGGTCATCACCTCCTCGTACTGCTGCATCCGGTAGATCTCCGCGTACTTCTCGCTCATGTACAGCTGCCTTGCGTTCCTCAGCACGTACGACACCAGCAGGTTCTTGTGCAGCTTGATGCCCCCGCGCTGCGTCCTGGAGTTGTGGATCTTCCGCAAAGAGATCGAAATCAGACTCTGCGCGTCCACGGCGCACTCCATGGCGCTGATCACGGGGTGCCGTGTTCGCGATCCCCCTCTTCCCTTACCGAGCAACGGGACTCCCTTTTACTTGGAATCACTGTGTCTGCTTCGGAGCGAGGACCAGTGTGGCGTCTATAGAGAAACATTGAAACATTGAAGCGCGGCTCTCCCCAGCCTCCCGCATGCAAGCAAGGAATCAAGGGCTTCAGCGCCTTAGCCGACGATATATAGTTCGTGCGGGTTTCAGCCCACATCGACCTGCACCAATGGGACGCCGCGCTTCTCGGAGATTGACGTTCATGCTCCGCCCACTGGTGCACCCTGTGGCCAATCAAAAAGACGCGGTTCCTTTGTACTATTCAAATACCAAACTGACTTTACCAGAGCGGAATGTTCTCCTGAGAAATATTGAGCGAGTGACTGAGTGCCGCGCTAATGTGTAACTCCAGTATACAGGCAGGCACCTTAGACACTTAAGTCTGTTAAAAAGTTAACAGAGGATTACAATGGAAGTTGATCTTTTAGTCATTTGCTATTTGCTAGTTTATTTTGCAGCTGCTGCTTCCCCGGCCCGAAAAATGCATATTTATATACGTACATTCATACGTTTTATGATTCAAAGTTGTGTTCTCTTCTCCTTGTATGTTTTGAGGTAAATTCGGTGTTATCACATAAAAGGTTCAAACAACACTTATTTTTTAGTGGCAACATTGAAGTATGGGGTTTATTTTGGATTATAAAGAAGTAGGACGTTAACTGATAAAGAAAATAGAATTAGCCTATATAATATTCTCATATTTCTACACAATAATGTATATGCCAATAAGCATGATAGTCTACAATACACACCAGTAACAACAACATTTAATTCATTTCACTGTATATATCTCCTTTTCCCAACACATTTTCATCCAAACCGACATTAATAGTGAGGCAAAAAGCACATTACAAACATACGGCTGTCAAGGAGTTCATTAGGCACAGGCGCTTCTGGTAAGGCGCAGGAACAAGTGGGCCTTTGTGGCTTAACGAGCAATCAAACATTAAGTGTCGCTTAAGATCATTCGGCACAGTTTGCTAGAGAATAGGTTCGCACTCCGGTAGTTTTAGGTCCTGGAGAGGAGGGGAGAGTCCCCCTCGGCGCATTTCGCTATTTATCGCGATGCAGCAGTTACGGGTACTATAGAACTATTTTATTTCTACTATGGAATTATTTCATTTTTTGTTATAAATAGATAAATATAAACCATCTCGCGACCCCCACTTTGGGTACCCCTGTGATGGAGGACAAAACCCCGTTCGTATTACCATTACACAGCAGGCCTACGGCACTTTGACGAGCATACATAAACAAGCGAGAGAAACGGTAATGTAACATAAGATACTCTCTGTTGGCTACTCCTAATCAAGTTACTAGGCAGATAAAAATACTGCAGTTTCTCAAGTACCGTAAAGTTTTCATGTGATGTGAGAATTAAAAATGACACAATAACCAGCAAAAAAAAGTATATGAAATACACTGAAACTACTCTGTCAAACATGCTAAAATAGGAAGCAAAAAAAGAAGGAAAACACGGCGGGATTTTCACTAATGCTTGTGGTCGGAATATAAGGATTGATCATATTTTAACTTAGACAAGAAGATCACTGGAGAAGGTAGACCCAGAAGCTGCAAGAAACGCCAAGCGAGAGATGAGTTAATTGCGGAGTGCAGCGTTACACGGAACGCCGTACAACCAGGAGTCAGTTTAATGGGACCGGGGGGGGGGGGGGGGGGGGGGCAAAACGGCCGGGGGGCCCGGTGTAATTAAACCCCAAAAACCCGGGTTTGGCCCCCACCAATTAAAAAAAAAGGTTCCAAAAGAAACAATTACGGG
>JAODKN010000041.1:2863002-2876787 GCA_026774425.1 Petrocephalus zakoni
AGCACTAAAGTGCTTAAAAATGTAAAATATCACAGCACCACCTAGAGTCTTTGCACTGGGCAGCCATCTTGAATCCGAAACTCGGGGCACTCTGGGCTGCCCGAGCTTTTGTCTCGGATTCTCGAGAGACGGGAGCACGCATGTCGTCACTTCCGGCCTCGAGACTCGGAATCCGGCTCGGATTCCGACCTCCCGAGGATAATGGAACGCACGATTAGCATCAGGCAGACATCCGGACATCTAGAAATCGGCCTCAGCATGCATTCGGGTGACTTTCCTGTGAGGGTACCTCACCTAAGGAAATAGCAGAAGGGCATGGTTTGAAAACTGTAATACATTGTGAATAATTGCCTGGTTGCTAAAGGCTGCGGGATAAATGTCAGGTTTTAGGGCCTTAATAAAACTGGCATTAGACGGTCGACATCCACAAGTTCATGCTTTGTGATTCATGGTGTTTTTTATAGATGGGGTTTGTTTTTATCTCGGAGTACTTATCCTTAGAATTTTTCCCACGTGACGTTAATATCGTGATATATGGACTATTTCGACAAAATTCCTGTTATCGACCTTCAGACATCTGTACTTTTAGTCGCAAATATGGTGCTGAAAAGAACAGACATTTCCTTTTTAATGAGCGTTTGTATGAATGGAAACGTGCCGATCCCCAGGGGAGTCTGGGCTGGGGGTGATCTTCGGTTAATCTCCGTAGAGCTGCGCTAATGCAGCGCGGTAATTGCTGCGCATTTGAAGGCAGCGCGGTGGGACGAGCCCCGGCGCGGAGCTGCGCTTTGCAGGGGACGCGGCAGTGGGTCGCCGCCTGCAGACACCGGCGCCTCCTTTACGGTCCCCCGGCAGAATGAAAGTGACGCTCCCCGCGTCCTCAGCCAGGCGCCGGCGCGTCAAATCCCGCAAACAGCGCAGCACGTGTGTTTTGTTGTTTGTTTATTTACAGTTTGCAACAACATATAGTTTTGAATGGGTGTTTGTTTTCAATCATTGTCGTTTTTTTAGAGTCCTTTAACGTCAATACTTCTTTTCCTGAAATATGAATTTCACATTACTGCACCAAACCCCACTATTTCTATGGCGAAGCCTGATCTGTTTTGCTGACGAAGTTATGAATGAGGAATGAGAAATTAGGCAGACGCCCCCAGCTCCTTTATTACGTGCGAACACATAAAAGCATTATCAAATTGACAATAAATTATCGGGACTCGCAGAGCCACCTACTCTGCCATTCGAATATTAAGAGTTGGACCAAGGAATTCGGCTGTACGTGTTAAATGAGGTCAGAAAATGTGGCTTATTATTAAACAGAAGGGTTTATTAAGATAATATATATTAATATAATTGTAAATTTGCTTCAAAGGAGCATTTAACCGTTAACACATTATATATTTTGGCATATATTTCATTACGGTGATGAAGAAGGTTTACAAAACTGGACATTAATTACAGGCACTTATTGGCATTTAATGGTGCATCTTGGCAATTAATCATGCATAGGCAGTTCACCCAGTCTTTCAGGAAAGCATTTTACGCTCCTTTATAATTAGACAAATGGGTAAGCGGTAACAGACAAATTAATATTAATATTTATTTGGCCGTGTTTTCAATTTGCTAACACTTGGTTTTCATTTGCATATGAAGGAGGTCTGTTATTCCAATAGGTTCGTTCTGTCTGACTTAAACAGCACTCCTTTAAACAGCACTGTTTGCATCCGACACGAACTACACGGCATTTGCGCGTAAACATAAGTGTGTAAATACAGGCGGCTGTTCAGCACATAACCATTTGTTTGAATGCTCAGAATTCAGCTTCTGTACACACTTCTTCCACCGCAGCTGCAAACACGACTGAAGAGTGAAGTGCCTGTGTTAGTCTGTTTCATTACATACTAATACGGAGCCGAAATGCATACACAGGGCGGCTGGTGGGGCAGGCTTGGCCAAGGTGCCTCAACTCGCATCAAGATGCTTTCATAGCTGTCCTGTCAGGCTTACAGTGACTGTTTCCACTTGTTTATACTGTCGACTTTTTAGAGAAGGATCAATTTTATTCAGACTGCTGAGCATTTCATTTTTAGGGATGGATTTATTTTGTTTACACTGTCGAGTTTTCATGTCTCATGCAAGGTTTGTGTTCTTTGCGTGTGGTGCGTCACTGCGGGGCAGATCATCCAGGCTAAGTGGATTAGTAGGTATCGAATGAGAATATAGGAAATTCAGGTGGGAAAGAACAAGTATCTGACATGTTATATGAAAGATATATTGCACATTGGCTAGTATTGGCTAGTGAAATTATCTAGTATCTGTTTACATATTAGCAGAAGGAGCCTTCATTGATTTTATGTAGACAGAAGGTACAATTACTACCAATTCAGCCGACCAAATTAAAATATTGCTTTAGACACATTTCTGGATCCTTGAGCATAAATATTCATAGGGATTAAGCAATCATAACTGTGCATTATTTGTGAATATCAGAATGAAATAATGTCATGCTTGCTTGATTCAGCAGAGTCATGCATTGGGTTTCATTGCAGTGAACCTCCTTTCTGCACTGACTATGTGGCATTCGACTTGAAGCCCTAATCACATTTTTATTATTGTATTTATTTTTTTTAGTTGCATGACTTGGTCTGCCACGTCCACAGTGAGTAAGCCGAGCCTGCAAGGAGCCACTTGCAGCCGGGAGGCCGGAGAGCTGGCAGTGGAACATGCTTGGCATCCACTGATTCTGTGATGTGGCCTAACCTCAGTTTATGAAATTGTACAGTATTAGTTAAATCGATAGTTGAAACCAACAGGCCCCTTCTAGCCTCAAATGTTGACCTTCTAGCGCAGAATGGTCCCATCAGGGGCATAGGTAGAAATTCGGGGGCCCCCTGACAAAATGTCACACTGGGCCCCCTGACTAAAATGTCACACTGGGCCTCACATTTTGCCAAGAGGCTGTAGGTTTTACTCAGCAAACACCCAAACATATATTTTGGGGCTGCTATGAAGTGCACAATGCTCTGAATCGCCCAGAGTGTCCATACCTCTTCAGTGGCCCTCGGGCCCACAGAGCCTATGGTGATGAATGCAGACCAGACTGACAAGCTCGGAAAACCCAGCAACCTATGCTCATCTCAGTTTAACTCTTTAATGGCAGGCCAGTAAGTGGATCTATCTATCTATTGTCCCTAATTGGGAATTTTTGGCCCCTCTCCTCTATCCCTGTTTTCATATTATGCTGTCTTAATGATGTTGTAATGTATCACAACACACATGTTGTTGGGGTGACTCTGTTTTGAAAGGAAATAGATTAGTTAGAATACATTGAACGATGTGCACAAATACAAATGCATCCTATATAATTCAAGACAAAGTGCAAAAACAATAGACATAGTGCAAATGTTGTGCAGAAATGAATACATTAAAAAAAATACATGAAGAACGGGTGAGCGAATGATGTACTGAGTCATCCGAAACGACCCTTGGTGTCAGCAGTCTTTAGAGGCTGCAGTGTCATGTGTCATGGTGGGTGGGAAAGCTGGGCAGGCTGTGGGGAGGCTCTGTACTGCCTGATGGCAGCAGGTAGGAAGGATCCCAGCAGTGCTTTTTAGCTCACAGTGGTGGGATGAGCTGGTGGCTAAAGGGGCTTAAAGAGAGCACCTCCTGGAGGAGATGGGCAGAACTGTTCATGACTCCTTTTCTCTACAATTGCCTTCAGTTGGTCCAGGGTCCTCACCAAAATACCTGCCAACACTGAGATGATCATTCATAAAGATCTATCTGGCCGTTTCTGATCGGCAGCCAAACATCTGTCCACCTACCACCAGTTTGCAGAATCACAACCTTCAAGAAATGTCTCAAGACCCATTTACCTCATCTGACCAGGTCTCTCTCTCCATTAAAATGGTGTCACATAGCACTGTGCAATGCTCTGTTGTATTTTGCATGTAGATTTAGTTCTCACTAGACTTCTTACTAGACTATCTTAATGTTATGTATATGAATATTAGCTTCTACATTGGTTTGTATAGTTCTTGTTCCCCTAACTATATTGTTTCCATAACTCGGCCCAGCGCTTGTACCCAAGTTGACTCCCTGGCATCTGAATGTCTATGATGCATTATCTGCCTCGCTTCTATGTCGCTTTGGACAAAAGCATCTGCTAAATAACTTAATGTAAATGCAAATGCCATTTGTCCCTAGTCCTGTGACCCCCCCGTTACTCGTGTAGCTGTATGTGTTTGACAGTGTCCCGCCTGTAAAAACATTCCTACAGCAAATGGCTCCTGGAGATGCGGGCTCCTGTCCCTGGCTGTGCAGCGCTTTACAGCCGCAGTGAGCGAGGTCAGTTTGACGGGGGGGTCACACCAACCTCACACAACTCGCCCACCCCCGCCACCCGGCCCAGGCCCAGCAGCTGAAGCCCCCACCCCGGGAGATGGCTGAAACAGAAGCCCGGGGGGGCCCTGCTGCACGGGGGCAGCTGGTCACATAGCGTTTGTTCAGGAGGTAAACCAAAGTTATCTGAAGGTGAAAGATTCCCTTGGGGGGTGGGGGGGGGCAGCAGGGGGCCGGCTGGCCATGCAGGGAGCGTCTGAAGGCATAAACCGTGGTGGGGTGAATTGGAAGCCACCATGTCTCTGAAGTCAAATGGCCAAAGAGGAAAATCAGCTTCCCTGCAAAGGTGTGAGGGTGTGTTTTTATTTCATGATGATAATAGCAATAATAATAATAACATCAAGGCCTGAACCAGCAGCCTTGTGAGCATATGCACTGGGCCTTGGCTTGCTGAGCCACACACTGCCCTGGGACAGGTAACCGGGCTGGCCGGCGATTTCATATAATGGTAGGTTACAGACTGGAAATGCAAGCCTCTCCTTTGTTGACCCAGGGACACATCAAACTCTGCAAAATCAGGACATGCATACAGCGACGGAGCCTTCTGCAAATAAATGCCTGCTAAGCTTGAGACATCAGTGTCTTGATGAAGACGAGCACAGAGATGGAAAAGTCGGCATCTTGCCTGAGTGAAATGTTTAATGCTGTAGGTGTTCAGAATGGTTCTTATTATGATTTTAAAGTGTGGGCCTTTTAAGGTGCACCACACTTATACAACCTTTAAAATATGCGCCATTGCATTTGATTCAATGCACTGAGGTATTTTTCATGTGGATGTGCAAATGCAGGAGGCAAAAGCGGAGAACAACACTAATTTTGTGTTTTTATTGAACACCGATAAAACGAACTGCAGCAATAAATGAGGGCCAACGGCCCAGCACTGTCCAGCATTTCAGAATGTCTTCCCGATGCTGGGTTGGGCTTTGCATCAACAGAAAACCATCCCCACACAACCGGTGCTAATTTGGCATTTTTAATTTCTTCTAGCATTCCTGTCAGCTTTTTTTAAAGCTGCAGCTCACACTCAGTCCTAAGCTCCCAGGCATGCTGCATCGGCCCATGTGGGTCCTTAAAGGAGCTCTTTAAAGTTTGTCCTGTGCCGCGGCTCCCCTCCATGCCCGCTCAAATCTCGCGCTGCCCCCAGCCATGCGATGGACGGGCTTTGCGACTGGCCCACGTTTCCATGGCGACTGCAGCTCGCAGAGGCCACTGGAGAGCATGGTGCTGCACACTCGTGCCTCGGAATCGAGCGGCCCGCGACTCCTTCTGTGAATGGACATACGGGGACGAGGAGTCCAAATGTCCCCAAAGAGCGAGAACGTTTATTGCCTGTCCACAGAAAAGGCTTGGAAAACCTTGACATTTAATAATTCATCTTCTTTTTGTGGAAAAACCATTGTCACCAGTGTGATCATAAGGACTGACCAGTGATCGCTGTATTGCTGGTTACCAGTGTGCAGGGAACCTCCCAGTCTTGGTGGGGCCCCTTTCAGTAGAAGGTTTAACTCTGGATAAAAGAAATAATGTCCATTTAACAGGAATTACCACTTGCAACATTTCCTTTAACTGAACAGCACCTACACTATAAAAAACCAGACAGCTACCGTAATACATACTGACACGTGTCTGTCTTGTTGTGGGGGGGGGGTCCATTTGGATTTTCATATGTTTCACATTTTGTCTGGATCCCCCATCTTGCGGGGTGACTAATGGGATAAACATTTGCAGCCTGTCAATGCACTGCAGCACTGGCTCACCAGAGTGGGGGGGTGCACTTCTGCTAAAGTGTCAGTAGGTTTCCGGGGTCCCATTTCACCCAGCTTCAGCCGTGAGATAAACCTGTTACCCCCCCTTTCAGAAAAGCCGGTGAGCAGTAGATCATACAGCAAGATGTTGTAAGGCTGGCTGCTAGCTGCAGCCCTCAAACCGCACACACCCCCCACGGCCCTCAAACTGCACACGCCCCCCACGGCCCTCAAACTGCACACACCCCCCATGGCCCTCAAACTGCACACGCTCCCCATGGCCCTCAAACCACACACGCCCCCCTTGGCCCTCAAACCACAAACGCCCCCCTGGCCCTCAAACTGCACACGCCCGCCGCGGCGCTCAAACCACACACGCCCCCCGTGGCCCTCAAACCGCACATGCCCCCCCGCGGCCCTCAAACCGCACACGCCCCCCACGGCCCTCAAACCGCACACCCCCCACGGCCCTCAAACCGCACACACCCCCCACGGCCCTCAAACCGCACACACCCCCTACAGCCCTCAAACTGCACACGCCCACCACGACCCTCAAACCGCACACACATGCTGTGGCCCTCAAGCCCGCACATGCCCCCTGTGGCCCTGTATGTTGGGACGTGCCAGAGAACAGTGCAGAGCTTCAGCTAGCGGTCCTGCCCAAGCTATAAAACACAGGTTCACATCGCGCTCAGATGCTAACAAACCCATGTCTTCCACACGCCTGACATCAGTGCTGCCTTGAGTTAGCGGTTAAAATGTAGTATCAGGAAGGTGGCTTGTGAGTCTTTCGCAGCAATGTCTGCTGTCTTTGTATTGATTCGACCCAAATACACTCCCATTGGTCATTTTGTGTTCAGAAATGCCATGATTCTCACGTGCCATAAACGCTTGGGTTTTCAAAGCAAATTATCCCTGATAACCTGCTTGCTCCTCACATCTTGCCCTTTCAGAAAAATTGCAATGCTTTCATGTGGTTAGAAAGGTCCGGAGATTCCGGGGCTCACCGAGTCGTGGTTGGCTTGGGTACCTATGCCAGTCTGGGGGAGAGGGAGGTGGAGGGGGGGGTTAGCGTGGGGCAGGACAGCATTAGCCTGCTGATGAAGAACCCAAAGAATCATCTACAGCACACAGGGGGAGCTGTGAGCGGGTGAGGGCTGAGAGTGAAAATAAAAGGGAGGGGGTGAAAATGTGGGGGGAGGGGCCAGGTGGTGATAAACAAATCCAGGCATGTCACAGAATTCATTTACATAAAAGGTCTCCAGCAGCAGGCAGACGTGCCTGATGACTGGCCTGACCTTGTTCCTCTGCCGCGTCAGCTTTAAGGGGGCCGGCTCAGGCTCTCATCGCCCCGCCCCCTCCCTCCCGGCTTCTTCATGTGTGTGTACTATATATACACATACACACACACACACAGTACATATTTATGCATGCATGCACACACTATCTTTTAAATGTGAAGCGACACACAAGGGAATGGAGAATGTGTGTGTGTGTGCCGGTGTGTGTGTGTGCGGGTGTGTGTGTTTGAGTGGGGCGAGGGATGAGTAAGAGAGAGAGAGAACTGCAGGGAGTCGGGCTCTGGAGTGATTTGTGGTTGTGATGACACCTGGCGTGTCACTGTGGATCTACGCTAGAGAGGCCTGGGAAGCACGCACTGCATACATACACGCAGGGCACTCGCTCCGGGAAGCAGCCACTGCATACATGCAGGGCACTCGCTCCGGGAAACAGCCACTGCATACATGCAGGGCACTCGCTCCGGGAAGCAGCCACTGCATACATGCAGGGCACTCGCTTCGGGAAGCAGCCACTGCATACATGCAGGGCACTCGCTTCGGGAAGCAGCCACTGCATACATGCAGGGCACTCACTTCGGGAAGCAGCCACTGCATACATGCAGGGCACTCGCTTCAGGAAGCAGCCACTGCATACATGCAGGGCACTCACTTCGGGAAGCAGCCACTGCATACATGCAGGGTACTCGCTTCGGAAAGCAGCCACTGCATACATGCAGGGCATTCGCTGCAGATCGCACGACTTATAAACTGTCCATGTATTGCTCAAATTAAAGATATATACTGCATATACATTACATTTTTTAGATTCCTTTTTGATGTGACAAGGATTTGATCCTGTTTCTGATTAGGTGCTCTTACTAATTAAAAATAAAAATGTATAAGTAGCAGGAAATGATGTCAAGCTGGTATGTGAGTGACCATGCAGGTCTGGGGTTTTCAGAGTGACCCTGCAGGTCTGGAGTCTTCAGGAAATGCAGCTTCTAATACATAAAATATTTAATCATTTAAAGATAAAGACAAAAATTTCTTTAAAACAATAACGATAAATTATGCAACATGAAATTTGTATTATGTATTATATGGTGATGCTGCTATCTTGCTAATGTTTTAATGTAAAATATATTTTCCATGTGTTTTAAGTTAGTGTTAAGTATTAAGTTAGCAGTGTACTAGGGGTGATGTTACAGAGCAGATCAGCACCAACTGGACACATTTATCTTTATACACAGGCATGTACAGTACATATACATATATTCACGTACAGTACTGTGCAAAAATCTTAGGCCATCAAAGAGAGTGATGTTTGTGTAAAACTATGATATTATGTCTGTAAATGTGTGCCAGATTAACCATTTCAAACCTCTCCTATAGTCTCCACAGTAGCTGCAGCAACCATCCAGTACACCCATATAGTTTTTGTGACTCAACCACTAGCACACCTCATATGGTTAATTAATACCTCAATGACTTTTTAATTAATTAAGTATGCTGATGATGAAATTATACATATACATGGCCTGGTTGGAGCACCCCTGAGGAGTGTTTTCGTAACTGAAGTGATGTTCATCTGGCAATCCAACAAGATATCAGTGACTTTTTGGAGAACAGAAAGAATCCCTGCTAGTTTTTATTGTGTTACTCTTAATTTGCATATATTCTAAAGTCAAAACGTGTTTTTGCTCTGAGCAAATATACACTTACTATCCAGATAATCAGCTTTCAACATTTCCTTTGACTGTCTAAGACTTTTGCACTGTATTGTATCTCTATACATGTATATTTCTGTACACTGATGCAGTGTCTGATAAAGTGCAAACATTCTGGAAGTTGCTGTGTTCAGAAGCCTCTCGAGGAATGTCAGCCTCGATCACAGGATGCTGTACTCAGAGGACTGGGGATGGGAGTCAAAGCCCCCCCAAGCCCCGTCTGCATCCTCCCACTGCGCCGTGACGCTACCCGCAATCTGTCAATGAAGGAGCCAGTCTGCCCAGTACGTGGCTTCCGGAAGCCTGTGCTGCCTGAGCCGCCCTGTGACTGGGCTGGCACATGAGGGGTTAAGCTCGCAGGAGGCATGAGCCACAGGTGGCTCAGGTAATGCCTCCTCTTCCTCTGCTCTTCATCCGGGCCCATCACCTGGCAGCTGTTTCTGGGTCGAGTTCGGGTTCGGGGGGAGGGTGTTGGCAGGGGAGCTGGGGAACGGAATCAGCCTTCATGCCCTCTCCAGCCCCACCTTGCGATGCTGACTTGCTCCTCAGCCTAAAGCAGGGCTTCTCTAGCCCTTAGGCAGCTGCCTGGGGCACCATCCTCTGAAGGGGCACTGACTTAGCCAGCCAATCTCACTTTATTTTGGGTGGTGCAGCGTGCTCCTCATGCCAGGGAAGGGGGGTCACGGGGGATGAAGCTTGCTTAGAACCCCACATGGGCATCCACCAGGACCAGTGGGGAGGGGAGCATTGTAATGTAAGATGTCATCCAGCTGGCATGGTCTGCTATATACCTTACATGGCCAACAGTATGTGGACGACCCTAATGGTCAGAGCAATTGGCTAATTAGGCCACACCCATTTCTGACTTGGGAGTAATTAAGCACGCAGAAACAAACACTGGTAGCAGAATGGACGGATGTACAGAAGAGGTTAGTGGCTTTCAATTTAGCACTTGACCTGTAGTTTCTAAAGCAAAATATCCATAAATGGGCTCTCAGAGGGTTAGTGGCTGCCTGGTATGATTAAGACATGGACAAAAATGTCTGGAACATCTTTTTTTCAATTTAACCCATTTATTCATCATTCAGAAATGCATTTGTGAAAATGTCAGACCCTGTCTGGCATAAACATATCAGCAAGTTACTGCTTTGTCCTTTAAAGCTTTGGTAGGAAACGCCATATTTTGACTGACTTGTGTGTCCCATAGAGAGACTTTCTGAGCATGTTGAAATCTATACAGTTTTTCATATACATATACATGTTTCATGTGCATGTTTCCTGTGTTTTACGGTACAGGCATGCGTCGATTCGAAGACACTGACCTTCTGGGAAATTCTTCTTCTTGATACAAACTTGCTAGCTAATTTTTTTGCATGCTTGTGCTTCATGCCCCCCCCTACGCGCGCTCTCTTCTCATCCCTCTAAAATGACTGTTTGTCACCTTCTCCTACGCACAAAATTATAGAGAAGAATATAGAGAAAAAAGAGAAAGTGTCCACTTGTCCACACTGTGGTCTCTTTGGTATTTTACAATAAAAATTCAGGTAAGGAAATGACAACACGGGACACTGTGTATACAGGGTGGGGGTTTCCTTTGGCCAACATACACACGGGGTCCTACTACTGATAATGATCATTTCATAGAGCAATATTCATTTGATTGTTGTATCTGTGTCAGTGTTTTTTCTGTGTTGCAAGTTATGTGCTCTTAATGGCTCAACGCCATTGGTTGGTTGCTAAGTATTCTCATGACTGACAGCTTCATGGACAAAATGATTTACTCACCCCATCAAAAGGTGAGGTTCTCAAAGGGTGGGACAATGTGGACTGGCCCAAAGGGTGCATGGGGGGTGAATCTTCATAGGTTACCCAGGTAAAAACGGGGCCTTCCTTTCTGCTGACTTTACTGGTCAGTGTGCCAAGTTCTCCAAACCTCTTACATACTTTTCATTATTTGTCTGACACACCTGCCTACCTGTCATGTATGTGTGTGCGTACGCAGGTCTATACAGTGCATCACTAAGTCCGATAGTTACAAAAGGGTATTCAAATGGTGCAGGCTGTTATTACATCTGTTTTATCATATCTTCTATTTTTCAAAGCAGCCTTATTTAGGGTCACACTGTTCTGCAACCTGTTAAAGTAAAAACTAGGATATGAGAACCATGAGGACCAGACTAACAGAGGCACCATTCCCAAAATCAAAGGAAGCCGTGCCAGTTGCTGGAATTGACATGAGCCCGGAGACCATGGCACGCCAGACAAGGACGACACATCGGTAACGTGTGTCTCAGAGCACATATCACGGGTGCGGAGCATGTGGCCACCTCAAGAGCAGCTGGTGTGGTGGGCATCTTGATGCCCTAGTTGAGCTCCCCTCCTCCTCCTCCTCTTCCTCTCTGCCCTTCCTCACCCTGCCCTTGGAAAAAAAAAAAACAAAACAGCCCTTGAGTGAATCTGTGGGCCGCAAAATCTCAAAGCAAATGAAGTACATCTCAGGCGGAGATAGAGGGATGGATGGAGCGAACGAGGAAAAGAAAGGGAGCGAGTCACAATGACGGAGAGAGGGAGAGAGCGAGAGAGAGAGGAGGAAAAGTGGGTCCGTTTCTAATCACTCTACAGCAGACTGGAACCATGGAACAATTTCTCTGCATCTGGAGGGGGAAGCACAGAGCTAAAAATAAAAAAAGGAAAAAAAAGCCTCACAGACAATCTATGCCTATCTGGCAGCCGATTGGCCAGTTAAAAATGCATACAATTACTTGCTCAGAGCTCAGGCTTAGCATTTGCATATGCATACGTGAGGGTACTGCTTGGGTAGGGGGGGTGGGCGTGGGGGTAGAGAGGAAGGGAGAGGGAGGGGAGAGCTGGCACATTAATCTTTAAACATTCAGTGTGCAGGTTTATTACAGACAGCAGGAGGAAAAGAATTAAAAACGCAGCCTAAATGTTTTAAAAAGGCCACAACACAAGCCGTTTGGCAGATTTCACCCGAAGTTTACTAAATCCAAACTGCGCCGGGAAGCCGTAATGAATGTTTGCTGAAACGTGACGCTGGCTCTCTTCACCCCTTTGTGTGCAGGAGACGCCTCATTGTGCTGTATTTCTTATTTGCATATCATTATTAATTCATGGTTTAATTTGGCAGCATTATTTCATTATAATATTGTTCCCCTACAAAAACAAGAATCAATTTATACTGTGCTTTGGTCTCATGTTTTGCAATAATTTTGTGTGAAATGTAGTTAGGATGATCGAAAGTGATCCCTTTGAATTTTAGAACATGAATATGCACCCCAGAAAGAAAAAAACAATTTCTGAAGGAAAAAGTGTAACAACATGAGTGGCAACGGCTAAATTTTAGTATCATGAACTACAAAACATTCTGAATTTCTAAATGATACAATTTACAACCAGTAGAGCATTAAACTAAATCTGTACTTTGAGTCTTCTCTCTCAAGAATACCTTTGTTTAAAACTCAAAGCCTGCAAACAGTTGTCTTACATAACAATATAATCCATTAAAAAGGCAGAGCAGATGCAGAGTCTGCATCTAGCAAAGTCGTGCCTATAGCACAAGTTTCAAAATTCATTGTTCAGTATTATGTGCATCTAATGTTCTGCAAAGGCCACTAAACTATAAAAGCTTTGTACAGAAATACGTGAGACCATGAGAGTATTCAGCCTTCATCAAACTCAGAAGAGCACTAGCCCATTTTAATCACGGTCTCTTTTTGTTTTCTGTATTTCGTTCCTGCTACAGCAGGCAAGACAGACCGAATCTTTGGGGAATCAATTAGAGCCAGGGTGAACTCCCACGCCTGGCTCTGCGGCAATGCGGACGGTACAGGCGCTGGAGAGTGTCCCACCCCTGCCTGCCGTGGGGGCCGTGGATAGCGGCACCGTCAGCAGCACTGGTCACCGAGGAGGCGTGCAAAGTGGGACTGTCTCAGGTCCAGCAGACAGATGTACCTTAAAGAGTGTTAATTTTATATATATGCATGTGTGACAATTAGAAAAATAATGCTTAAAAGCAGATAACATTTAATAGGATCCGCCGTGGGCGTACCCTCGATCCTGCCATTCTCAAGCTGGCACAGGCTGCAGGCTCATTGTCACCCTGCACTAGATATGCAGGCATGGACAATGGGCATCTGAGTGAGCATATATCTGCTCACATACACCTAGGTAGCACGGGCTAGGAACTATTCTGTTAGGTACCCCTAAGTAGTACCGGGTAGGGACCACTTTGTCAGATATGCCTACCAAGTACCAGGTAGGACCCACTTTATTAGGTATGCCTAACTGGTACTGGGTAGGTACCACGTTGTCAGATATGCCTACCCAGTACCAGATAGGACTCACTTTATTAGGTATGCCTAACGAGTACCGGGTAAGTACCACTTTGTCAGATATGCCTACCCAGTACCAGGTAGGACCCACTTTATTATGGCACTTTTCCACTGCATAGTACGGTACGACACGGTTCATTACGGTTTGGCTCAGTTCGGCTCGGTTTGCATTTCGACTGCAGTTTAGTGCCGCTTTAGAGTGGGCAGGATTATTCACGTGTCGTTATAGTTGCGCCGCCTCTACTGCCGTGACATCATCGTAAACGCGCCACAAACAAACACA
>JAODKN010000041.1:2883363-2909781 GCA_026774425.1 Petrocephalus zakoni
CTGCTCAAACACACCTTATTCAGCTCACCAAGCAATCGCAAGGTTTAGTAGATGTGTTTGAGCAGGGAAATCTGCAATCTGTGTCGCAGACTGGCCCTCCAGGACCGGAGTTGGGGAACCCTGACCTATTGTATCAATTGTATCGATTGGAACTGGCAGTGCTCCACTGGGCCACTCAAGGCATCTGGAAAAAATATGGAACCGTGAAAAAAGGTTGGAAGCACCTACAATAGAGTCTAATATCTATCCACCCATCCATCCATCAAAATTTCACACCTGTCTATCTAATGCAGACTCACAGCAAACCTGGAGCCTGTCGAAGGTGACACAGCATGCAAGGCAGGGGATACCCTGGAGGCCATGCCAATTTGTTAAAGGCCACACACTCAAGTCAGTTTAGAGACACCAGTTCACCTAAATTGCAAGTTTTGGACTGTAGGAAGAAGCTGGATCAGCTAGCAGAAATCGATGTAAACATGGAGAGAAGATCAAAGCTCTACACATGGTGAGAGGGTGGGAATCAAACTCACAACCCTGGAGAAGCAGAAATCCCTGTGAATAGAGAGAGAAGATCAAAGCTCCACGCACAGTGAGAGGGTGGGAATCAAACTCACAACCCTGGAGGACCAAGACTGCCTGTTCAGATGCAGTGTAATCCAACAAAACTTCTCTCTTTATGAAAGTCTATAGATATTTTGCAGAAGATCAGAAAAAGGTCCTAGTGGGCTTATGCTTTAGACAAAGAGAATAATATTACTAGCAGTCAATTTAATTTCTCTCTTAATTATCTGACAGATATTGTATTGCCATATGTCATCAAGGTTTGTAAAATTTTCATTCACTACTGATATGCTTTTATGTGTAATTTCAGTCCTCTAAATTCTATTGGCTTGTTTACTATTCTGGAAGCTCTCTCCTTGTTAAAGTGATTTTTGTGGTCATTTGACGATTAAAGTGTCTAGTATTATTACAATTCTTATTGTCTTCCAGGCAGATGCTCTCACACTGAATGGTTTCCCAAGGCAAGATGCAAATTCCATTCGGTGATAAAAAAAACACAAGTGAAACAATTAAAGGTCAATAGAGAAGAGTTCATTTCAAGCTAGGTCAATCACACAGCAAATTCAAAATACAGCAACACAAACAGAAGAACCCTTTACTTAATTAAACTGCTAGGAAGATGGAGGACAATGAGAATAGCTTTCCTTTTTGTTTGAGACACACTTTGTCTAAATGTGTAGGTGTGCCTACATGCATGAATAATTATGTCAAGGACATGTTTGGGGGCCGTTCTGTGGAATATTCATTTTGTATGTTCGTTAATAACCTAAAAATATGGCCCAGGCTAGTGCACAGCCACAGGCCTGGACTTGATCTGAAGTCTAAGACATGAACTTGGGCTACCATTCTAGCATGAACTCCAATCTTTCACACCTGCAATATCAAAGCTCTTGCCTTGTCAGCTTTGACTAACCTGCTTCATCTGCAGTGAATGGTTCCTCTAAAGCCCATCAAACTTCCCGGAGATGGAAAACAATGAGAACCATCTACAATGTGTGTCGATACATTTGTGTTTTGGCACTTCACTGCATTTACTTGACAATGCTCCTGGGAAAACACAATCAAATGAATCCTGCAGAGTGACAACATTTTTTGTTGGAGTGTTTACACATGCACTGCGTGGCGTACTATTATGTAAAGGCAATGAGCAAAAATTAATGTCAAGCAATGTCATTCTAGGGAAATGTAAACTTACATTATCACTGAAAAGCAACAGAAGAGACTAAATACATCAACACTATGCACCATTATCTAGATTTTAAGGTATAACAGAAAAGCAATGATGGGAGGATCATGAGCTCGACGGGGATCACAAGTGTTCAGCAATACTTGAACCAGTCTGAGAAGACATTTATGGATCTTAAAGCCATGACCCAAATTTATCAGCCCTAGACAGGTACAAAGTTTTAGATGTAACTATAAGCATAATCTCCGGCAGAGGATGGCAACAGGCAGCTGGTGGCTCACCTCCCTTAGTAATTCTGACAAATGGACATGCGTATGTGTAGTCTCAGTATAAGAATCAGCCCAGTTCACACTATCAATGGCTGTGGCAGATTTACTGGTTCCGGGTGCATTTACCGGCCATGGCCTCAGTCTACTCCTGATGGCAAGGATGATGGAACATGGGTTATTGCCATCCTGAGCAGATTCAACCCAAGAGTATATTAATAATGCAAAAGAGAGTGGAGCAAAGTGAGGCAAGATCACCTGCATCCCATGATGCAATGCGTCTCTCCTGCTGGGCGAGTGTCTTCCAGAATGACAGTGCTCCAATGCACAAGCGCAACTTATCAGCAGGTGGTGAGGACGAAATGACTAGAGATTCGTGACACCCTCAGTCACCATATCTGAATTTCACAGTCACAGACCTGACAGAAGAGAGGCCTGTGGCAGAGGCTTATGTCCCATCAAGCTGGACAGTAATTGTGGGGGAATGGTCCCTGGTCTCTGCAAACAAGTTGCAGGACCTTGTGGTCTCCATGACAGATTGTAACCATAACATCCACACCAACCATATCTTTTAAAGGAGCATGCCTGTCTTTGCTGTAACCTAGTAGTAATTAACATCATATTGCTGCAATTATAGCCATAGTAGATCACGTGACTATAAAAAAGGTGCACGTTTTACTTTTTTGAGTTCAAAGCCTCAGATGCTGTCCTGCATTGGTGGCGTTTTCATAGTTCCGGGCCCTGTTCCTTAATAGCCACGCCACCCCTGCAGGTGACTCTCCTGGCCCTTAATACTCCCTCTTTCTCAGCGTAGAACAGCAAAGCAGAAGCGACACTAACAAGGCTAGCTTCATCAGCAGTCCGCTGGAGATGGGGTCACGGGAGCTCAGGGCTAAAACGACAGCCTTTCCAGTGAATCATTTCAGAAGGCCTGCCCCGTATTATTGTCATTTCAGAAGTCCTGCCCCGTCTTATTGTCATTTCAGGAGCTTTATAATATGTTGTGCTTGAATTGTTTTCATTTCTTCGCTGGTGTTGTCATTCCATTCTGTCTTGCATTATTAATTCACACTCTGGTTCAATCTGCTTTTACTGTTTCAATGTAATTCACATGATGAATAAGCATCAGACAAGGAAACACTCTGATTTGTTTTTTTCTTTTTACAAATACGACACTGCACTGGCAACATATGTGTAGCATCACAAAAATGCTTAATGTTCTCATAATATGCAAGACAATTTGGCTTATATGAAATGTGAAATATGCGTGTGAGGGAATCTCAAAGTGGAGGATATGAAATGGACGTAAAAAAGAAATTTTACATTTTTGTGCTTTTTCTTAATATCTGATACACACATACACACACACACAAAACTGGCCAAAATTAGACTATTTCTAGCTCTTTGTGTAATTACAAGTGTTACAGATTATTTATTGACACCACACTATTACATACCTGTGCCTTTGTTCATGAAGCTTGTTACAATATGTGGATGGCTGTATGCATCCACACCCTGTCAGTATGGTGAAATTTCAGTCACGTAGTTACAATGTCATGCTGAGGGCCTGTGTTCACCATACAGGGTGTTGCTTCCAGTCTAGAAATGCCCCATCCTGGGCTTTCTTAGAACCTTGTGCCAGGACGTACGTTTTGGGGTTGTCACATGCCCGATTTATGTATTCATGCTCTGTTTCTGATTGTAGTTTTGATCAGACTGCGTTTTCTAACTTTTTATCTCCTTTCTTCAACCTGTTAGTCTCTGATTTTAGTTTTATTTCTTTACACAGGGTTACTTTCTGCTAGTTAAAAAGCATCACGTTTATTGCGTCAATCATGAAACCGGATTAAAAAATAAGATCAACACTGAAAGCATGCGGATGCTGGGGTTGGTTAGCTGCTAGTAGAGAGCAGCGAGCTCGAAGATAGCAGACAGGACAGAATCACACCCAAAGACAAAGTACATGGTAAATGCACATGGTAGCATAGTGCATGGTAAAGCAAGGCTGGTGAGAGTATGCCCTTTGTTGCTAAGCTATGTTACTCCAACAATTTTCCCTTTTTTTCCTCCATAGATGCAAACTGACAGTGATAGATTTAGCAACCAACATCTTACATTTCCTTATTTTTGAGATGAGATTTTGACCTTTGGGCTTTAATGTCTTACTTAAAGGCAGTTACTTATCGATGGTAGGCCTCTGCGGTATTGATACACAGCAGGAGCATTCCAGAGCATCCCTTCTCCCGTCCTGTGCAGGAGCTGAAGGCGATGGGCTCGCACCTCTCCTTCCTCCCTGTCCCTCCGTGCCTCTGAGGTCGGCACTATGCGAGATGAGCAGTGGGAGGTAATGGTAGCCTCTGTCAAAGCCCTCTCAGTCTGACAGGGATGCACATGACTCCTTTTTTTACAGTCGAAACCAGCTTCCCTTCCCTGGCGACTCCCTCCACCCCCCCAATTCTGTTCCCTATTGCTGTGCTGCTCCCCATCTGTTCTGAAGCCCAGTGTTCCCCTATCACCCAAACAGGACCCTGCCCTCTACCAATGACTCCTGACACTCCTCCCTTAATAAAACAATATTGCTGAGCACTCTATGTGGCTATTACTGCTAGTGTAGCCTTGATCTAAAACAAATGTGTATCTACGACTATAACCTCACTCACAATTATGGTGATTACCACCATGTCCACCACTTCTCAATTATATGGGCATTATGGATGTTTTTAAATATACTCTTCTTTTACACACACTATACAAATTACTAACGAGCTGTGGTATCAACATGAACCCTGTGTGTGTTATTTTACTAACATACACCATTACTGTACTGAATGCATCATACCTTTGAACCTGCGGGCGTGTACATTTCAGCCAGGAAAGAGCATCAGCTAAGTGGCGAAAAGTGGTAATGTCCTAGGTCCATGGTGACAATTGGTACTCCTTATATCACGTCATGAACACGGACGGCACGATGAATGCAGTTTTTTTCCAGTAGTGCCGCCAGTGTGGAGACGGATTTAATCGAATCCGCCGCGGTGCGGGAAGGGGGGCACACGGTGGGACGTGGACAAATCAGTCCCACGGAGGATGGTACCCTCAGCCGATCAGTTCCTTTCGGTGCCCAAGTCGGGCACTCACGACGGAAAGTGGATGCAGATTTATGCCTGAGTGATGGGGGGGGGGGGGTAGTTCTGTATTTTAGATGAAAGGCTCGTTTGCATGTGCACCACTCGCACCCCCCCATACTCTCTTTTTAACGGCTTCACTTTAATATGTATGCAAATGCACCGTCTTCCATCCCTTTAATTGTCTGGCTTCCAGCAGTCAGGCTGCATGAAAAGTGTTTGTATTTATGGTGCCTCAGCCCCGTGCCCACAGCTGTCTGTCCCTGACGTGCCCGCGACCGGGAGAGAGCGCCAGGCAACCGCGATGCCCCGACACCACTAACCACAGCCGCACCGGCGTGGCCCGTCCGCACGCTCACTGCACTGTGCTCCCAAACGCTGGCACATTGCCGGTTCGGTGTTTCCGGCGAGCTGCTGTCTGACACTGCCCACGGCCTAGAGGCAGCTCGACACTGAAGCGTCACAGAGATTCCAAAAACCCATGGTGTGGGAAAAAGCAGCACTAATAAAACTTCACTCATCAAAAGATAAAAAAAAAATGTTGTTCAAACACAAGACTGTTTTTTTTTACTTTAGATTAAAGAGGATGGGGTGGCTGAGATGGGAGGGGCTTTGATATACCTATCTTTGACCATAGAACAGGAGCCAGAAAAACATGTTTGAATTATGCCACTTAATACAGTCTGCAAGCAGGACATTCTTACAGAATAGTATCTAGGCCCTTTTCAACAAGTGGGCAAGTCATTCCAGATTTAGTCGTCAGTCTCTAGGCTGATTCCAAATTTTTAAAAGAAATAACGTTACTCACACTGAAAGATGTGAGGTTGTCAGGCATTAAGGTTATCTGCTAGTGAGGATGGACGAAGCGGTCACTAACTAACCAGGTCTAGCAGAGGATGAGAAAAGATGATGACATTCATCAGAATGGAACCCTCATAGTTTCCCTCCACATCACTAAGACAACAGATGTAAATGTTTAAGCAGATGCTTTAAAAAACTCCAAAACATCCTGGCAACTCAGCAGTGTGACGAAACAGAGGGACATTTGAAAACACCGTTATAAGCATTTATTTTTTTCATAGATGTATTATACTTGTGTCTTGTAATGATGCAGCTCTCAACACCGGCTCAAAATTAAATGCTAATTGTTTCTGCTGTACGGTTCTTTAAGTAACTGAAAAACATTTCTGCCACCAATTACCACATGACTGATTACCAATGTACTGCAATATGAAAAGCATACCCTCTTTAAAAAAATATGTGGATTAAAGGTATACATTTGCTATTGTATTCTGCCAGAATGTTGTACATCACAAGATAGTGAAACAGATACATTCTGTACATGAGGACATAACAACAATGGATTACCGTCTGATATTCAGTTTAACACAGTCAGACATGTGGACACCCTGCCCTTTGGGTTTCACTCCTCTAAAGTGGCCCTCGTAGTTTGGGATCTTCAGTGCCCGTCTGATAAGACTAAAGTCTTGCAGGAGCTGTCCTCTTTGTTGCGATCTGTGAGCGCCACCCTTCTGGTGCAGGGAATCATTTACTCAGCACTTGTCTTTGTCCACTGAGGCCAACCTAGAGCACTGGGTCCCTGTAAACAGGGAGATCACCAGCGCATAGCACACTGTCAGTCAACTGTTAATTTCAGAGGCAGTTTCCACATTGGACCCTTTGTTTCATCTTGGAGGATGCAGCGCCACCAACAAAACAAAAATCACACTGCATATTCTTTCCCATATAATTCCCAAGAAGCACATCTTGAGAAATCACAAGTTTTAACAGTTGGACTTGCACTACACATGGTCGAAAGAAACCATGTTTCTGGAGGCATCGGGCGAAAAAGCCCGTGTAATTCAAACCTAGGCTAAAGGGAGCATGCGCGACAAGGACTTAATTCCGAGCATATTTGCTTGGAATTACTGAATTTCAATTATTATGAGCAAATTAACAAACGGGAGTTGAATTTTAAATTACATGAATACAAATTATTCTGGTGAAACCCCCAGTCGCACGCAGAAAACACCGTTTGTATCAATTTATAACAATATCATAAAAAGTAAAACGAATGACATTTGGCATATTACACGGCAATCTGTCAAATCAACCCCACATTAATGAGGTAAATGGCCGATAGCGGCGCTTTTAAAAAGTCTTATATATATATATATATATATATAACGGCAATTGAACACAACCGTAATCGAACACGACGATTGCCAGGCAGTTACCAGCCAATTCATGTTTCAATAAACGTCGAATTCGACACGCGTTTTGTTAATCTTTTTTTTCTCTCTTGTCAATCGGAATTGTACCCCGATGTAACTAATCGAATATCATAATATTATTTAAACAATATATAATCCAATAACACATTTATATGGGAAGCATCTATAGCAAATAGAGAAAATCTGACCAGGCATCTGAGAACAGTGCTAGGCGGCTAACCTGTAAAGGCGACTAACCCTATGCCAATGTTAGCGCTGGCTAAACCAGAGTGAGGAGAGTCACTGACATCTTTACTTCAGAGTCCCAGCTAACGTTAGCGAATGGGACAGGACGGAGAGGCGCCGCTCTCCTCCGCGAAGAGCGTCCCAAAGTCACACCTCATAATTCAATTCTGAGAACGAAAGCGCCGTCACCTCAGAAAGGAGCGAGAACGCGCGGAAAGCCTCGCGAGGGTAAAGGTCGTCACCGTGGCAACGCGTCGCCCATTGGCTGAGCCCACAGGAGCCGCTTTCTTTGCGGCGGGCGCGCGCGATGATTAATGGGCCGCTGGCGGTCGCCGAGCTGCGCGCGCCTCGGGAGCGCCTCGCAGCCGAGTAGCGGCGATGCTGCGTGTGATTGCGGGCAGTGAGGACGCCGCTAAATGTGTCCCATCTAGTCAGAAATGATCATACCACACCTTTCTGCTGACGATCACTTAGGTTTGAGACGCTCAAAGAAGGCCGGGCCGTTACCGCCTACTGACAGCGCCGAAAACCTGTAACCGTGTGGAAAATCATATGGGTTTTGTCGATGAGTTATACGGTTCACTCATAAACCCCACTCCTGCGTAATTAAACAACTTAATACCACACTTAAGAAAAAAAAGTTATGGCGTCAGCCAGAAGTTGCCTTTGGCTGACAGGGACAGAATGACACAATCCCTTGCCTGTTAGGGTCTTTAAAATGACCCGCAGTATCCCTGAGTGCCCAAATTTCCACCTATAGAGCAGCATATCTCACAAATGTGCACCTGCATATAGACGGTTTATCAAGACTGCTGAGGTGTAACTTACTATTGCTACCAACAAAGGCTGTGCCCATGAAACAGCAATTTTCTGTGAAGTGAGCAAGTTTTTAAAAATCTTTCTCGGGTTTACGTTAAACCAAGAAGTCGGTGAATTGTTTTAGTGCAACCAAGCTGCTAAATTACTCCATCCAGTTTCATTAAGTCATCTGTATTAAATTTTTAATGTGACCTCTGCACATCACATACAAATTTATTGTTTTGTAACAAGGAAATTAAAAAAGTAGACATTGTGAGGTATGTAAAGTTGGTATCTATAGTAATTTGGATATTTTGATGTAACCCTCATCAGGGATTCGGTTACATTTTATGATGCTAATAATTGTTTTGCACTGAGAAAATAGCAACCAGTTCAAATAATCTGTGGAAGACACAGAAGTGCCATTACGTTTATAAAGCTACGTTTTCGGGCTGTTTTGAGAAGTGGACATTTTTTTTGGTAAAATTGTCTAATTAGTATCTAATGAGGACATTTATTGGAATGCCAGCTTACAGGAATTCAGGCTTCAGTACTGCTACTCACTGGGGAACCCCCACTTAGAGGGATTTACAGCGCTACTGCTGGTGTTTGGTTGTGGAACAGCGTGTGGTGGCACCTTCTTCATTCTGTTATAAATAAAGCAGGCAGGAATGGAAAATGAAACCAAAACTAATGACTAATGAGTGTCCCAGAATTTTAGAGCTAGAAGCAAGGGCTCTAAGTCTTATTCAGTCATACTACAGTATTTTAGTGCAGGGAAGCTCCTTTCTAGTGACTGCAAAAGTGTTTTTGAAATGGCCATTTTTGCTTGTGAGTCATTCCGGGTTGTTAATTTGCAGTTATTGCCTCTCTGACTGTAAACTGAAGCTTTCATCCAGGTTTGCCACTATGGCTGGGGTGTCTGGAGGTCTTTTGGTGACTTTTCAGTTAGCAATTGATTGTAGTTCTTATCAAAATAATGACTTCATTTGAGCAAACAGGGTGGTTAACAATTTAAAAAGCCTTGATTTTGTAGATAAAAAAAACAACACATTAATTTGGGTTTATGCCACTGCTACTAGTATTAGTACTTCTAGTAATTTAATAATATAAAAAAAATCAGGGCAACATGGGTAGCAGAATGGTGGCATGGTAGCTAGCAGTGTTGCCTCTACACCATATGTTCTGTTGCATGGATTTTGCGTGCTCTCCCACAATGTAATGTACTGGTGTAACTGTACTGCCCACAGTGTGTGCCCTGGGATGGACTAATCTGCTTTCCAGGTTGAACCCTGCCTTATTATAATAATAACAAGCATAAATGTAATTGTATGAAAGAAAGGGTATTTGTTTGCAAATGTACTTTTCAATCTAGTTTTTGTTTTCAATCCACCTCTTAAAACTAACAACTGAGCTTCTTGTTAACATAATGCAGAGTTTTTAACTTTCACTATATTCTTCCCACATAATCATTACTATTATTGTACTAATTCTATTAACCATCTATTAAAGTGTTGCGTCTTGGTAAAAGTATTAGTGTTTGGGTGGCTATGTTTTTCCTGCTTGTAAGACTTAACTTAGCTGGTGACAGGTAATTAGAGTAATTAATTGTGCTGTAAAATTACTTTGTTGAAAGCCAGATTTTGTACATTTATACAAGTGGAAAATTTATTGCAGTTATTTGGATTAAGTTTAGCAGCATGACCCCTTCGGTTACTGGAGGCAGTTTCATGCTACATGCATGTATGTATGCTTCAATATGATCCATATTGAATAGCAATGCACCTTTCAGTTATTGCTTGTATACACTCATTTGCCACTCATACACTCATACTCATTTTGTTCAACTGCTTGTTGAAGCAAATATATAATCAGCCAATCAAATGTCAGCAGTACAGTGTATAAAATCATGCAGATATAGGACAAGGGCTTCAGTTAACATTCATATCAAGCACCAGAATAGGGAAGGAAGGTGATTTAAGTTACTTTGAATGTGGTATGGTTATTGGTGCCAGGTAGGCTGGTATGAGTATTTCAGAAACTGCTGATCTAATGGGATTTTTATGCACAACCATCTCTAGGGTTACAGAGAATGGGCTGCAAAAGAAAAGACTTCCAGTGGTTCTCTGGGTGAAAATGCCTTGGTGATGGCAGAGGTCAGAGAAGAATGGCTAGACTGGTTAAAGCTGATAGAAAGGCAACAGTAGCTATAACCACTCATTACAAGCAAGGTATGCAGAAGAGCATCTTTGAATGCACAACACGTTGAACCTTGAAGCAGATGGGCTACAGCAGCAGAAAACCACACTGGGGGGCACTAATGTTATCTAAGAAATGATAACTGAGTCTACAGTGTGCACAGGTTTACCAGAACTGGTCAATGGAAGATTGGAAAAATGTTATCTGGTCAGATGAGTCTCAATTTCTGCTTCGACATTCAGATGCTGGGGTCAGAATTTGCTGTAGACAGGAGAACATAGACCCATCCAACTTTGTTTTAACATTTCAGGCTGGTGGTGGTAGTGTAATGGTGTGGGGGATATTTTCTTGGTACCTTTTGGGCCCCTCAGTACCAAATGAGCATCGTTTAAATGCCACAGCTTACCTGAATATCGTTGCTGACCATGTCCATCCCTTTATGACCACAGTGTACCCAGCTTCTAAAGGCTACTTCAAGCAAGATAAGGCACCACGTCACCAGGCTCATATCATGTCAGACTGTCCTCTTGGGAATGTTTCAAGCACCTTGTTGAATCTGTACATCTATACTGTACTTTTAATTGTTATTTTAGAGTGCACTTTTTCAGATTTGCAACACATAACTGTAATACTCCCACTTCAGCCTAGGCACAACCTTAGCATAACCATAGCATTGTTTTAGCATTGTAACAAGAATATTGTAATTATTTTGCATCTCAGGCAACAAATGATTTTACCGTGCTAGCTTTGCTTTAACAAATACTCCAAACAACAAATAGCTCATAAATGTTGTTTATAACGAATTTGGGTTTCTGCTTTTCATGTTTTTTAACATCTGTATTAGATATTTGTTTACCTAACCAAAAGCAGGCTACAGGCAGTGCACACGCTTTGTAATGTCGCTAACTACTCCATTGCTACCCTGGGCCATGTTTCTCTAAAGCATAGCTGGAATCATGCAACTGTACAGTTCTAGCTGTGTGAGTTGGTAATGGGAGCTTTTGGGAAACATACTCCTGAATAGGACTTAACTTATTAGCCTACTAGTAATAAATAATATTACATCAATGGCTGTTAGTGTATTTTTTTCTCACCAGGTGCACTTGTGGAATATGCCCATGCATGCCCCTCAAGAGAGGAAATATGTTGTTGTCTACCTTATCAGTATCAGTATTATCAGTATGTTAAGTTTGGAGGCGTAGATAAAACAGTTACGTAAGGGTCTATGATTTATGAATCAGCGTGATTTATCACCTTCTTTTACATATGTGAGAAAGCAGGAACAACAGTGTTTGAGATTCATGGTCAGATTTCCATTCTATGCCATGTTTAAGGCAGTTCTGAAAACAAAAGGAGGTCTAACATAGTACTAGGATGGTGTACTTAATAAATTGGCCGGTTAGTATGTATAGCATGTATAGTGAGTATAATCAGTATATGACCATCTCTTATATAACATCCTGTTACTAGAGTTGTCACAATACTACAATTTCACCCTCAATACTGATACCCAGGAAAATACTCGATACTCAATATAATTTTCGATACCACGGGGGTATCGAAAAACAAATATCAACCAGCAACAATGACAACAATATTTTTAGATTATCTATCGATTTATTTTTAGCCGTACCTGCTACCTTAATGATGACTTAACAGACTGTTAATGTGGCTAACGGCCGATCTGAAAATAATTAAACGGCTAACGTCACCATGTGTACCAGCTAGGTTAACATTTATGATAACTTTTTAGTACTTCATTGTTGTTGAAATGGAAGCTTTACTGACCCCTCGAAAGTCCTCATAAAGACCAAGGTGCTTCACCAAGTTGTGCTACTCAACTTCAATTGACGTTGCCACCACACACAATTAGTGTTCATGTGTTCAGCTGCTTGTGGGGGTGGGGGGGCTGCCGTGTCAAGTTGTGTGTCAACTGGAGGAGGCGAAGACGGCACTGTTAGTATTGATACCATAACAAATGAGTTTCTAATCCGATAGTAATTTTTTGTATTGATTAGTATCTCAGTATCAGTTTCTTTGACATATGTAAAAACTGTAAAAACTTGTTTACAACACAAACGAAATGGGGTGTCACATGCAAATGTGACTAGGTAGTGCAGTTAAATTCTGTGTCAAATTACATGCACACAGGAAATGTTGGCAAGAAAAAGCTGAAGAACCAATGATGCACCCCATAAAGCTTTGAGAGGACTGATCCAGTCAACTTATGGTCCAGAATCTACTGCATTTGCAGTATATACCTGAATCTATCTGTTATTCCCATTGCAATAACATTCAAATTCTGTGGTGGTCACCTGTATCTATATTCCCAGCCTGCAAAGACGATCAAAAGAACTGGAAAAAGATGGAAAAGAACACATTGATTAGTGTTCTAGGTCGAAAAAGAGAAGGACGAGTGGCTTTTGGCAAGGCCATCAGTGTGATTCTGTGTGATTGGCATGTGCAAAAACAAAGAACATTGATTTGGTGAGCTGTCTCCCAGGAAATGAGGATCTCTGCCTCCTGGAAGCGGAACTGACATTACAAGGTCGGGTCAAATGAACAAGGTACTACCCTGCACTGATCTTACCAGATTTCCCCTCACATAGACGTTCCTAATGTAGCCTTGCACTAAGGATTGATTCATTAATAAATGGTTAAAATTAACCCCTGCAGTCTTTGTAGCTAGAACAAATATGATTTGACTTTTGTTTGGTTGATCATACAATGTACATTAATGCTGTGCTCATTTGGTGTTCTTAAGCTAATCTAGGGTGGGCCACAGGCACACTTGTTATAATGTGAAGGCTGCTTTTGGTGAAGCAAGCTCAAATAATATGCAGATATTAAATAATATAAAACTGCTTGCAAGTAAGTGGCTGAAGATGATCATCTTCAGATGTGTTCATGTCATTCATTTAGTAAAAAATAAGTAAATGTGAGGGGCTCACCTGCTGGGACTGGTTTTGGCTGCGTAGTCTAGGAGAGGGTTTAAATCCTGACCATAACATCATTAAGAGGCAGATACTGCCTCCCAGTTTATCCTCCTCTGGGCCATTATATATCCAAGATCAATAAGCGTTGTGAACTCATAGGAAGGACTACCTGAAAATTCAAGCCTTTCTTGCAGCGTAATAAATGCATAACATTCTACAAGCTACTTATCCAGAAAAAATGTATTATATTCACTTAGAAAAAGAAATGGCTCCAGTAGTAGTGAGAGTGTCCATGGTAGAAAAATAAAAATGATAGAATTAATGTGTACTAGATTTAAAGTATCCCATCCATGGAGTAGTTCAGCTCTGTGGGTGGGGGGGGGGGTCGGCTACAGGCCCCCTTACAATGGAGATAAGGATAAGTGGTTTGAGGATGGATGGATGGATGGATTTAAAGCCAAAGCATATAAATTCAGGAAATGTTTGAAATTTCCCTTAAGCCCAATATGTGTAATATACCAACATTTTTAAGAAAAACAAGTATTTTTTTGCTAAAAAGGTTTTTATAAAGTAAAACCATTTAATGTCAAGAAAATTCAGAAAGCTCAGGTTTTGGAAAAGAGGATTTTTTTCTCAATTAAAGTCATACAATATTACTTATTACCACTAATGTGCTGACTTTTATTAACTAGAACAATTTGCATGAATAATTTAAAATAATCGTAAATAATATGAATGGAATATAAAATGGAGAAGAAAATCAGCCCAATGTCAACAATATTACATTAGGGCTAAAAAAATAATCACAGAAAAACAAACCAATAAATTCACCAACAAAGTAATGATGCACCTACATGAAAAAATGCAGTGGCTAAACAAGGAATAAAACATGGCAGATAATTAATGGGTCTTTATAGTATTTTAACTTCCAAAGTTGCAACTTTTAATACATGTCAACAGCTGACTGTCTTACTGGCACAATTAAGGCCTGCTACCTGGCCCAGATTCATGGTAGAGTTCCACATGAGACTCAAACCTGCACCATTCCAGTGTCAAGCCCTTTATTTCAAACTTCCAGCTGTGTATAGCTTCTTTGCTTCTAGAAATCTTATTGGACCAATACACTTAAACTGTGCCCAATACTTTGACAGATGTGTAACACAATAACCCACATGACACACATCCATTCAGCACCCGCTGCCTTCTTTTAGGAGTGGTACCTACTTCCTCTTCCTGTCTGAATTTTAGCTTCTGCGCAGCCACCCTTGTCCTTATTGAGAATCTAGAGGGACAACAACACGCACGTGTGCAGACAAAATAACTCTTTGGAGCCCTTATTTCTCCAGAATTGAAATGGACCATTTGAACATTATGTGCAATTGTAGATACTGATGAAACTGAGAATTGCTTTTTTCGGCTCTCTCTGTCTTTGTCTCATTTCGTACTCGAGGCGTCCGTTATTAAAAAGTTGAACCAGATGATTCTGGCCTTGCAATTTTTTTTAACTTAAAAGGAGTAAAGAACCTCTGAATGGTTTGATTTCAGCAACCCTCAGATTGATTGATTACATAGCTTCCTGCTTGCTTGATTATTGTGGGAATTAATTATATGTGTGACTACATGCATTTATGTAAAAGTGTACAGCACAGAGGCTGCTCAATTTTATCTGCATAAACAAGGGGGGAACAGTAGTTCAGAAGTCCCCGTGTGCCTTGTGATTTTCGTAGCTCATTTTTTAGTTAGCATTGCTAACACGCTATTTTTATTATTATACTGAGTCTCCATGGTAGCTGAAACGGAAAAATATGAGCACAAAGATGAATCTGTTCAAATGAATTCAGCTATAAATTGACAGTATAGCACACCCCTAATGGTGTGGGAGGGTATAGGCCTATGCTCTTAAAAAGGAGAAATTTCCCTGTACTCTTTCTCTCCACCTTTTGGTGTAAAGTGGGACTCGGAGGAAGTGGGATTATGCAGCTGTGCGTCTGCACCACAGCACATGGGGAGAACTAAGCATTTCAGTGGGTCTAGATCACACAGCCCTGGCCGGAGTGCAAAAAATCTGAAAGGTCAAAAAATTTTTATCAAAGCAGCGGGCTATTCTACTCTCCATCTTGGACATTATTCTTTTGCTGTATATTTTCATGAACTCTATCAGCATTTTCCAAAAAAGTCATGTGACCTTGGTGTAAATCTTGTGAATTTCGTTTGCAGAGTGAGAATTTTGGGTATGGCCGTCCTGGTTTTCATGTATCCTTGGTTGTCTGAGTTTCACCATCTATCCACCATGAGAGACAACCACAAGAGCAGTCATGTTTCAAAACAGAGGAGTAGATTTAGTATTGATTATTTAAATTAGGCAAAAAAGAAAAATTTGCAACATATTGCAAAATGTATTTTAGCATTGGATAAAGAGGTACAAGATATGTTTTATTTTAACCTTCGTGTCATGGTCTTGTCACTTGGTAACGAAAAATTGTTAGACAATTATCATGGGGGCTGATTTTGGATGATAACTAATTAAGGTTAATTAAACAAATAAACATGTTTTTCACCCCAATTATTCACCCTTGGTGCAATTTCGGTTAAAATTAAAGAGTGACATTGTCCTCACAGCAATATCTGATATTGTATAGCAATAATATTGTTTCCACAGTTGGAGGATACTGTTTATGTCTCAATTAATTAAATTGTCATTCTCCTTTATTAGTTGATTTTATATAGCTGTTGTTGATTTCTCATTAATTCAGTAAGTGAGTGGAACTGGGAGTGATTGACAGTGTAATAATTTTTGACTTGATCACCGAAGCCATCTAAATTCATTCATTAATTCTGCTCGCCACTTGCCAGATTTCTGCGGAATTTGCTGTTGCCGTGGTGAAGCCTGTCCTGCTCAGCGCCGGTCCGAGCCTGCTTGCATAGGGGGCTGCGCCGGTGGAGTTGGACAGGGAGCCGGGAGAGGGAGAGTTTGTTTTTCGCTGGTGATAATCTGGATAAACCTGGGAGCCATCTGGCCTACGGACAGGCCCAGTCACGACAGGAAGCAGCCTGTGTGAGCGTCTTCTGTAGTAAAATAGCTTTCTGCAGATGGGTCTCGAACACACAAACAGAATCTGATTTGATATAAGCCAAAGGAAAACTTTTATGTATGCATGTATGTGACATACATGAGAGGTAGCCAACTGTCATGCTATTAACAGAAAAACGCCGCATGTTATGTAAAAGTGCAAAGGGAAATGGTGGGAGATTCACGCACAGTGCAGCTTTGCACCTCCCTTCAGTCCCAATGTCAATATGTGTTGAAGGGGCTTAAACATTACCTTGAATATACTCATATGTCTATGCGATTGTTTTATTCATGCACCTTCTTTTTTGTGTCCTAATGTAACGCTGGGAGGGTCTCAGCATGAACATTTTCTGATGAAAGCATTTCCTGTCCAAATACATACACTATGCATTCATATTGAATTGCATCCACATGCAGTACTATTTCAGACTTTTATGCCAGGAATGGAAGCGAGGGGATAATACAGAGAAAACGCTGTAGGGATTTCCCACAGATGGGCACGTACTTAGTGAGGGTACTGCATTGGCTGGTAAAAGATACTTTGGTCATTGATTGAAGGGCCGTCACTCATGAGGCTCATGAGCGTCACTTTAATATTACATTATATATGTTTATTTAACTGTTATCAGCTTTTCCAAATGGATGTTTATAGTGTCATTATTCAGATTAAGTACCAGGCCCAAAGGACCAGTAGTAACAGTTTCTCATGGAAGCCGAACCTGCCAGTGTATAACATTCTCTTAGCCATGATGCTACCTGCTGACTAGACTGTGTTTGCATACAAAACTTGCCCACACACGCTCTGTCACTGTGGGATGCACGCTATTAAAGAAGATGGTGTTTAATGCAGCAGCTTTGTATGAAACACTAACTCCTGATATGCAGTAACTTTAATAGTAAGACAGTCTACAGAAGATGCTCCCCTGTTGTTCGGAATGCAACATTTTCTAGGCATTGACACATTAACAGTATGTCGGCTAGCTAAGCAGCTAATGCGAAGCCCATTTTTTTATTATTACAGGAGGAAAACTGAAGGAGATGCTGGGACTCCTTATTGGGATCTTCTGTCACACATTTCTCATAAAATGCATTTACAGAAGAAGATGGAGGGAAGAAGAGCTTCGCACAGTATTGATTTCCAAGCAGGGGTAGACTTGACCAGGTAAATGTTTCATTTCATTTCATTCCATTGTATTTTTAACTCAACACCTGAACACAAAGCAACACACCGAGCGGGGGGGGGGGGGCATTTTCAAAGTATTTCATTTAAATAGCATTGTTTGGCAGAAAACAATCACAAAACCAGTGTTTGGACAGTCATGTGAGGCTTGCTCCACTGCAACTGAAGACGCACACACACATACAAACACACACACACACACACACACTCATACAGTTCATATATTCCTGCCAATGTGGGGACAGTCCATTCATTTATATGGCCTTAAACCTAATACTAACTATGACAACCTTATCCTCTACCCAGCCCTATGCTTAACCATAGGTGATCAGACAAAATACATCACAGATTTTCTTTTTATATACCTGAGGTTTATATTATGTTACATTTGGTCCCCACACTGTGGTAAATACCGACCTGCACACACACACACACACACACACACACACTTTTGGTCTCTGATAGCTGACTTACAGTCAGCATCACACCAGGATGGACCTCACCTCAGGCCAAGCTGAACATCCCAGAGGTGAGATTCTCCTCATTATCTGCCGGCAGAGGTCGCGACCCCGACATGACATTTGCTAATATGGGACTGCACATGGGCATGATTAACAAGCGGAAGCCAACCTCTGAGGCAGGCGACTGATGCCTGTCCTAATGGTCAACTCAGGGCGGGGATGGTGTGGGCGGGGCCATGTGCACCAGCGTATCTGCATGCATGTGACAAGGAGACCGCCCCCCTGGCACAGCTGGTCAGCTGGGAGCACCTGCTTAATGCTGTTATTAATAGCCCCTAATTGCAGTAATGCAGGCCTGTCTCGGCTGGAAACCCTTGATAAGGTGGGTGATGGGGCGGGGGCTAGGGTAGTGGGGGCTGCAAGCACAGATAGAGCTTGGCTCGTTGGCGCTGTTGCCATCAAATTGGCCTTGGTACCACACGGGCATCTGAAAGAACAGTCATGTTCTGTGCTGCACCTTGGTGTGATTTTAATATTCCAGGGGGGTGTCTTTACTGGGAGGCTGTTGCAGTTCGCGTGCCGTTCGGCTGTGCTATTCAGAGGCTCTCGCTAGCTCTGGGATTTGGGCTCCGGTGTTTTTGTACTGCCATCATGTGAATGCCATGCTGGAAAGTTACTCGACACTGGACACTGTTTCAGACCACGCTGCACCACTGCCTAACTGCAGCATTATGTGGTTATTATTCAAAGCACCCTGTTATCTGAAAAACTTAAAAAAGTTAATATCATTGACTTAAGCAACGACATGAATTACATTGGATGCCTTATTTAGTACAACAAAAGCATGACCTGCTCTGGGTCCATGGTTCTGAAAAACTTGAAGATGGTAGAGGAAAGAAAAAAAAAGAAAAAAAAGAAGACGGTAGAGGTATTTACAAGGTATGATTAATTTAAGTATATGCCTAATAATTAGGAAATATAATCCATCAGTCTCCTTAAGTAAGGTGACAGGAGGGCTTGGGGCCTATCCCATGCAGGATAGGGCACACGGCAGGGGCAGGACACACACACAAACTGGCGGTGCTACTCCTAAGTCACCATAAGCCCAATAACAGTTTTATTTTGATTCTCATGCTAATTTGCCATTGCTGGTGTGTCCACTATCTCTGACTGAACACCCCGTTTCAGCCTGGTTCTGGTTCTGGCTGAACAGCCTGGTTTGGCCAGGTTCTGGTTCTGACTGAACATCCCGGTTTGGCCTGGTTCTAGCTAAACAGCCTGGTTTGGCCTGGTTCTGGTTCTGGCTGAACAGCCCGGTTTGGCCTGGTTCTGGTTGAACATCCCGGTTTGGCCTGGTT
The DNA here is from genome assembly GCA_026774425.1 of Petrocephalus zakoni. Lineage (NCBI taxonomy): Eukaryota > Metazoa > Chordata > Actinopteri > Osteoglossiformes > Mormyridae > Petrocephalus > Petrocephalus zakoni. The sequence continues at coordinate 2,902,960 of JAODKN010000041.1, forward strand.
CTGGTTCTGACTGAACAGCCCGGTTTGGCTTCATTCTGCCTGCTCATGGAAATGCAACTTGTAAGGGTCTCTGCACCTGTGGAAAAAAAGGTTTTAGCTGTGTACCATAGTACATTCTTGGTTTTTAATTTATATAAAAAACCTGAATAGATGGAAACTTGTAACATCTGCTGGTGCACACAGGGTGGAAACAGGGCTTGTTTACATGTCACAATAAAGTTAAAATCACTTTTAAATAAAGCCCTAATCACTTGTTTTATTGTACTGTGTGATCCTGGTGATAGAATCAGTACCAGGTAGCTAGATTATATTTGTGATTATTTATGGAATTTCTACAGGTGCCCGCTCAGCCCAAATTTCCAGCACATGACACTGACATCTTTGCTGTTACTCCCACAATCACAGGAAACCCCAGCATATGGGGCTTTAACCAAATTTGAAGGAAGTGGAGCGTGTGGGGTTTAAGGCTAAAAAATCAGAGGCAGCTGGCCGTCCCGTAAGTGGATCTGAAGGGGCTTTTTGAAGCATATCTGGTTCCTGGTAGCCGGACAAAAGCAAGAGCGGCTCCCTTTGCATGCGAGCTGACGGCAGAAAGCAGCAGGGCTGCAGGCTTTCATGTCCGACGTGCCTTTAAAATCTGATCCTCTGGAGGTTCGGAGGAACTGAAGGTCAGAGGTTAATTTCAAGCCGGGTGAAGCACTCAAATGAGGGGGGTGTGCCAAAGACAGCTTTGAAAGGTATTACGAATCACACCTTTCTTATTATTTCAAATGCCCATTTCTGGCAGGTCTTCTCCTAAGTTCCGCCCTGCCCTTCCCAGAAGTCAGTTGTAAGCTGAGCGTCATTCTCTCAATTCTGGCCACAGTCCTGTTGATACCAGGCAGACATCACTATGGAGCAAGATGGGGCATGGGGCTAAGCTTCGTAGCCCACATGCAGGTGCATTTTCTGGGGTTGTCTTCACAGATAGCTGATGTGGCAGGTTAGGAAGCAAATTTGCATTCTTGATGCAGAATGTACTCTGTTTCCCATGGTACTTCCTGTGGTTTACTGGCCACTTCCTGTCATTTTTGACCCACCTGCCTCATTCCTGAGAGTTTGGTTTATATAGCTTTCCCTAACTATTTCCACTTGTCACTCTATATAGTAGAAACAATTTATAGTGTGCTTCAGACGAAAATCTCTCATACAAACTTTTTCCTCATGCTTCCTGATTCTATAATTAAGAGGGCAAAGTATTTGGTTCAATATTCAATGTTTTCTGGAATGTGTCTACAAGACACTGAATGGAAAATTACCTTCATCTGGAAATCCACGCGAGGACACTTTGGAGGAGGGACAGGTGACGAGACGCTGGGATCAGCTGTGACGCTAAGATACAAAATGGTTTTTGGGGGCTGTTTGTGCTCCCATAAGAGAACATAGCTACATTTTAACTGGTTGTGTTACGGCGACCTGAAAAGTTTCCTCTGAAATTGTTATACCCAACTGGTGATGGCTCTGATATGCTCATGGAGAGCCGAGGGTGATGATTATTATTCTACTCTTCTATGCTACAGAAGAAGTGTATCTCCCTGTCTTTCTGTTACACCCATGCACCCTTCCATATGTGTTATACTGTTTTGGTGACTTTGAGCCTACTTTTATATACAGGAGTAATGCTACTTCAATGAGACTGTGGTCACATGCAGATGTCTGCGGATGGCATCTTTTAAAATTGTCTTTCAAAGGGAAAATTAATATGCATAAGCATGCAAATATTGCCTGGTGCAGTAGTGGGAAAAAAAACAAATCCCAGAAACTCGGCGGTATTGCAGCAATCGCTGGAGATGCTCTGAAAAGGAGACAGAGCTGTAGGGATCTCAAGGAAATTGTGCGCTAATAAAATTTGAGGTCATTTACATCCGAGATGGGATTGAGTGGCGGGCGTTGCCACGGCAACATTCCCACGGGCCTCCCAGCTTTCTGCTCTTGCTGACAGCAGCTGAGCGTGAGGGGGTGGGGGGAGCGAAAGATACCCAGGGAAGGTGACACAAGGAGAGAGAGAGAGAGAGAGAGAGAGAGACAGAGAGACAGAAGGGACACAAAGAACAGCAGAAAAATATTCAATTTTTAATCAGAGCATAGTGTAGCTACATTTACTGCTTTAAACAAGAAATATAACAATGCAAAATTTCGCAATAAAAGCACGATGCAGATTTTCGTGCGCTCTGGATCACCCAGAGCTCCAAGGTCCCATGCAAGCCAGCCAGCATTAGCGCAGTTTATTAGCTAGCCTGCTAGGCTCCAGACCCGGAGCGGTATGAGGAATTCATGTCACACCTGCTCTAGCCCCCGGCAGCCGCCACTTTCTGGGCTTCATTTCCATATTTGGGCGCTTGCGCACGCCGCTTTGTCATTTGTTGTAAGTGCCCAGGCTCGCTGTTGTGCTCTTGTGGCTGTTCCAACAACCACGCTAAACCCTCTTTCATAGGGGCTTTGCACCTTGCTATTAAAAATACTGTATCGATGGACATCTGTGTACGAGATCAGGCGATGAGCCCTTTCAGTCACCTGTACCTAATTACAGAGAATTCTAAAAATGCTGTTCTTTTGTCTTGAGCGCCCACACTCATGCACATTGCTCATATATGTATACCTGGGCTCGTCTTCCCTACCTATTCCCTATTGTGTAGAAGCTGACTTCTGTGTTGTTTATTCCTCTCCCCCAGTTTGTTTAACCTCATAACCCAAATAACATGCGGATCTCTTCCCAGTCCCAGCTGGAGGAAGTCTTTTATATCCATTTCATACATTAAATTGCAAAACTGCCCCACAAACCATGCACTGGAGATGCGATGGAAGATGGATGGATGGATGGAAGGATGGGTGGTGTTTAAAGCTTCTGTTGTAGCATTCATGTAGCGTTTGTGTTTGACAGTGCCTTATACTGTCATTCTATGCTCGCTACACGTAAACCAGCCTGTGCTAGCTAAATGTAAATTAGCCTATGATAGCTACATTAAAATAAGCCTGCATTAGCTACATGTAAATCAAGCTGAGCAGGCCTATTTGTAAATCAGCCTGTGCTAGCTACATGTAAATTAGCCTGTGCTAGCTACATGTAAATCAAGCTGAGCAGGCCTATATGTAAATCAGCCTGTGCTAGCTACATGTATATATGCCTAAGTAACGACACATAAATCAGCATGTGCTAGCTACATGTAAATTAGCCTGTGCTAGCTACATGTAAATCAAGCTGAGCAGGCCTATATGTAAATCAGCTTGTGCTAGCTACATGTATATATGCCTAAGTTACGACACATAAATCAGCATGTGCTAGCTCCATGTATATCAGCACGTACTAGCTCCATGTATATCAGCCTGTGCTAGCTAAATGTAAATTAGCCTATGATAGCTACATTAAAATAAGCCTGCATTAGCTACATGTAAATCAAGCTGAGCAGGCCTATTTGTAAATCAGCCTGTGCTAGCTACATGTAAATTAGCCTGTGCTAGCTACATGTAAATCAAGCTGAGCAGGCCTATATGTAAATCAGCCTGTGCTAGCTACATGTATATATGCCTAAGTAACGACACATAAATCAGCATGTGCTAGCTACATGTAAATTAGCCTGTGCTAGCTACATGTAAATCAAGCTGAGCAGGCCTATATGTAAATCAGCTTGTGCTAGCTACATGTATATATGCCTAAGTTACAACACATAAATCAGCATGTGCTAGCTCCATGTATATCAGCACGTACTAGCTCCATGTATATCAGCCTGTGCTAGCTACATATATATCAGCCTGTGCTAGCTCCATGTATATCAGCCTGTGCTAGCTACATGTATATCAGCCTGTGCTAGCTCCATGTATATCAGCCTGTGATAGCTACATGTACTTAAGCCTGGGTTGTACATGCCAGACACAGGTGCCAGTTATATTGTTGTCGTTACAGTGTCGTTATATTCTTTAGCCCCCATTAGTTTCTTATAATATTTGTTGGCTTAATAATTCCTTATATTCAGAGCCACTGGTATAGTTTAATAATCTCTTATATTCAAAGCACTGGTATATCTTAATAAGCCCTTATATTCAGAGCCACTGGTATAGTTTAATAATCCCTTAAATTCAGAGCCACTGGTATATCTTAATAATCCCCTATATTCAGAACCACTGGTATAGCTCACATCTCTTTCACACATCCACCCTTTAATGAGGCAATTCAGGTTAATTACTTTGCTCCAGGGCACAAACCTACCTGCTCTCCTGTGACAGATCTATTTCTGACCGATCGACACATAAACATTGCGTCTTAGGTACCTTCAGACTGCCTTGGAATGTGCTACCTCAGACAAACGTCTAATTTTTGAATTGCAAGTAGGTTAATTCAGCTTTGATCATATAACAATGGGGCTACCGATGCAATTTTTGTGACTGTTTTTTACCCATAGATTGCTTTTGTGTTTGATTTCTGAAATGAGCTTCAGCCAAAACTAACAGCTAAGCAGCATTCATGGCCACTAATCCTAATTACTTGCATTAATTAAAGCATAACTCGCATTTGAGTTGTAGAGCCGTACAGCCGATCGTGTAATAGATCACTTAGATGTTGCTCGCGACTCCACGGTTTGCTACGCAGTTTGATTAGCTTTTCTCCCCACACGTGTGACTTGGCTGGATGCTGCCTGGCGGCTCAGTGCCGCCCTCAGCTCTGCCGCTTTAAGTGGCGTCTGAGAAGCACAAGATCGACTTTTCAACGGGTCTAAAGTGCCAGGCAAAATCGTTTAAGGATGCCTGGCTGAAGCCTTAGTGAGCTGCGGGCAATTACTCAGCTGGCAGCCTGTCCCAGCTTCCTGAAGGATCAATACAAAAGTTAGTGGCATTACCAGGATGCAATCCTGGTGCAGGCATTTGCACGTCGAATAACCACACCCCCGAGAAATATTATTGAAAACTATCACAGGAAGCACAAAACAGCTAGCTCAAAAACCCACTGATAGATTACATTGCTGCCTTTAATATAATAATTCTTTTGTAAAAGACATGACATGCTTTGTAAAACTGGCTAAGTGTTACATGCAGGTAAGTAACCAAAAATGTGACAAATCTACGCGAGATTCAACAAGAGCAGAAAAAATGCATTGAATTCTGTATTCTGAGATACCCATAGAGCAATGAAAAGACTGCTAATAATAGCCAAAGACCAGCAGGTAGCATATTAACTGAAAACTTTTTTCAAGTGAGCAAAATTCATTTGAATTGCTTCAGTAAAATATCCACACAGATAAAATTTGAAACTGACTAACATAAGTCTTGTTAAAAGCCATGGACAAAATTAATTTGGCTGCATATTACCTCTGCCAAGTGGGCAGACGTGAGGGGTGGGCTATACCAAGGCGGAGCTGAATTTGGGCTTATGAAAGCTGCAAGGCTTGTATAACTATCCATAAAAGACCTATGAATTAAGACCAGGAACTGCTCTGGTTAAAAAAATAAATAAATAAAAAACAAACATCTGAAAATCTTATAAGGACACCAGGATGGAGGTGCCTTCACTGTGTGCATATGCTTTCGTACCATGTAGCAGGTTAGATCTCATTGCATATTTTTATCCAGCCCCAAGAGGCGCAGCTCCAGAATGTGCCTGGGTGAGCAGCGGTGGGGTATGTGTGGTGTAAATTACAAAGCTTTACTCCAAATGGTGAAGACAAACAAACCTTCACTGCTAATTATTAGCTGGTTTGACATGATTCTTTGAGATCTGAGTGATGCAGATAGTGTGGTTCTTGTTTCTTAGATGTTCTGCAGACGCTCAAGATGGGTAGGCAGAGGGTTACCAACCATGTGCACACACACATTTGCAATACAGAGTTTAGAACCATCAGCTCAGCATGTGCTTTAATTGAGGAAGTGATGAAAAGTAGTGATGATGCTGGCGTGTGGCAAGGGAAGCCACATGACCACCAGCAAGCGCAGAATCTTGAGTGGAAATATGACCTGGTGGACCATAGTGACAGAGAGAGGGCATTAAACAGGGTCAGGTATTAAAACCGAGTTCTGGGATATCAAAGGTGTTTGCCTGTTTTGGTTACAGTCAACATTCTGATCACTGAGACCTGATAGACTTTAGAAAAGCTTAAAAAATATTGCTACCAATGTGCTTTTGGTAGCTGCCAACAAGATACAGATCGCATACGTACCGTGGACAAATTAATCTACTCTCAAATGGAATTATAATTTAGTCACATAATTATACAGGAGTTATGCCCTATTAAGCAATATAAATAATTATTGAATAATTCTAGTTACTTTTAGGGCTGTTCCTGTTATTAATATACACACCTTCAAAACATCCTGAAAATAATTCAGAAATGTCAAGATATTTCAAAAGACTTTAACAATCTGCTCAGCCTGCTTAATTATTAAAGTTTTAAGCTGGAAGGAAAACCAGTATAAACTACGTTTAGGCGGTCGTTAAAAATACGTTAATATTTTAGCATTTGGCTGGTCAGAAGCATTTGACTTAGTCGTTAGCTGTTTTTTCCTTTTTTTGAAAGGCGTACATTTCAGTGGTCTTTGTACCGTCCTTGAGAGTGACCAGAGGTTAGGCCCAGCAGCTGTGGAGCGTTTCGCCTGGAGCGGCACCACTGTGGCACTACGACAGCACATCGGGCAGCAATGGACAGCATGACCTTTTAACACCATCTGTCGGTAGAGGTACGGCAGGGCCTCACAAGACTAAAGCAAATAGCCAAACGAGTTCAGGCCATGGGGGGATTCGGGGGGGGGGGGGGGGGGGTCGGTGCCACAAAGGCAAAGTGAAAGGCCAGTCCAAAA
>JAODKN010000041.1:2936923-2953876 GCA_026774425.1 Petrocephalus zakoni
CCCCCCCCCCCCCCCCCCCCCCCCCCCCCCCCCCCCCCCCCCCCCCCCCCCCCCCCCCCCCCCCCCCCCCCGCTCAGCTTTATCTTGTGGAGCTCCAATAAAATCGGCTCTGCTACTGGGTTGCCGCCGCACCCTTTCTGTGACCCGACTGCAGGACGGGCCCGCGTGTCACGTGATTATCCTCCTGGGGGGGGCGTCTTTTAGGCACAGTGAATTTTCTGAGGCCTCAAGCGAAGGGGACATTGTTTTCTTATATGGTGTGTTTGGGAGTGAGCGATGGCAGTAATTCCGAGCAGCTCTGGGGTTCTCCTCAGCGCCTGGTTCCGGACGGCCGGACATGCCGCTCCGCCATGTTGGCCACTGGCCATGGTGGCAGCCATCCTTTCAATGTGTTGGCCTGGATTTGTATCGTTCATAAAGTTTGTGTCTTATCTTGTATTAGCTTATAGTAATCAGCAGCAGGGGTTCTGTCTCAACTGGCCCATCGAGGCGGATGGATGTTGTTCCTACTCGATGTTCTGCAGAACATCTCTTTGTACTGCTTGCTTGGCAGGTTTCAGCCCAGGCCAGACAGTGAGAGGAACCGTGGCTTAGTGTATAAAACGATTCCAGCACGACATCGCTTAACCCGTGAGAGTGTCCAACAACTTAATTTCAGAAAAGAGAAAAAAAGGCTTGAAAAACACGAGGTGGAAAATGTGAGGCTGTGTGCTGACCGGAGGCGGTGGCCGGGTGAGAGTGACTGCTAGGGACCATGGGAAAAAAAGAGGAGGAAGAGGACGGAGAATATGGAGCTGAAGCGCGAGAGCCTGCAACTGGCTGCTTAAAAGCTGCCCGCCTTGGTCTCTGCTAGCTTAGCCCTCAGAGAGCTTCCCTTTCTTCTTTAGCTCCCTCCCTGCCTCACTCCCCCCCCTCCCCCCCGTGCTTTTTTTCTGGAGCGAGAGGGAGCGAGAGACTGGCGCCAGCAGTCTGGAACAACCCTGACAGGATTTGAATTATAGAAGCCCAGCGAGAGGAGGAGGTGAAGGAAAAGATGCAGTTGTGTGTGTCAGACTGTGTGTGTGTGTGTGTGTGTGTGTGCTGCAGAGGCAGTCCTATGAGGCAAGCAGGGGAGGCATTTTCATGAATATATTTTAACTGTAGCAAATTAAACTATCAATACATTGAACTCTTTATTCAAGCAAATGTAAGTCTTTCTTCAAAGTAACGACTTAAAGAAGGATCAAACAGACTCGCATTCTGGGTTATTAATCTCCTGGCGTTACTCTTCGTGTTTTTGTGTCCCAACACTGTAAAGCTGAGTAAAGCTAATACTGTAAAGACTGTGCATATCATCAACGCATTAGCCTTCAATATCATAGCTTACATGCCGATATTTTGCTTTGTTCTTCATTTCAGTTGACTTAGAAGCCTGTGCTGGACGTGCCAGACCAGACCAATCAGTGGCCGCTGTGGATGGAGCGTTAGGAGCTGTCTTGGTACGCCACTTGTAGGGGGCGAGGCCTGTGGACCAAGTGGATAGAGCATTAGGAGCCCGCCTGACACACTGGGTGTGGCAGTGGGCAGGGCCAGTGGACACTGTGGATGGAGCATTAGGATGGAGCATGCAGTGCGATGCGTGGGGCCAGTCGATGTGGTGGATAGAGCATTAAAAGCCGGCCTGATATGCCACATGCAGTGGGTGGGGCCAGTGGTCGTTGTGGGTGGAGCGTTAGAAGCCAGCTTGATCGATTGTGAGCAGAGGGTGGGGCCAGTGGGCACAGTGGATGGAACATTAGGAAGCTATCTGGTCTGCTATGTACGGTGAGGGGGGCCAGTGAGCACAGTGGATGGAACGTTACAAAGTGGCTTTGTATGGTCTCTGTTTGAGGTGGGCGGGGCAAGTGGGCGTGGTGGATGGAGCGATAGGAATCAGCTCTGTACGCTGTGTGAGATGGGCGGGGCCAGTGAGCACGGTGGATGGAGTGATAGGAGCCAGCTCTGTATGCTGTGTGCGGTGGGCGGGGCCAGTGGGCACAGTGGATGGAGTATTAGGAGCCAGCTCTGTACTTCATGTGAGGTGGGTGGGGCCAGTGGGCATGGTGGATGGAGAGATAGGAGCCGGCTGTGTACTTCATGTGAGGTGGGGGCGTGGCCAGTAGGCATGGTGGATGGAACATCAGTAGCCAGCTCTGTACGCTGTGTGAGGTGGGCAGAGCCAGTGGGTGTGTTGGATGGAGCGCAGGAGGTGGGTACAGCCACAGGAGCATCGAGGTGCCTCCTTATACCAGCTCCTTGTATCATCCTAGTGCATAAGGTGCCCCATCAAAAGTCAGCACAATCTTTTGCCCAGCCACCCCCAGCCCACCCAAAACAAGTTCATCACATGAGATCTGGCACTTTCCTCTGCATTGAACGTCTTATTCCCATATAATACTGCCGAGCTCTGTAAATTTGAATCGAACACCTAATGTCTGTTTCATTAATTCATAGTAATTATGAGACACATTAGTTAAACGTAATTTTTGCCTTTTTTGCTTTTTTGTGTTTAAAACATTAACAGCATTACACTGAAGTGAGAATCTAAGGCGCTCAGAGTGTGAGGGGAGTGAGTCTCACAGGGTGCTCCGGATGTGAGGGGAGTGAGCCTCACAGGGTGCTTAGGGTGTGAGGGGAGTGAGTCTCACAGGGTGGTCTGGGTGTGAGCGGAGTGAGTCTCACAGGGTGCTCCGGGTGTGTGGGGAGTGAGTTTCACAGGGTGCTTAGGGTGTGAGGGAAGCGAGTCTCACAGGTTGCTCCGGGTGTGAGGGGAGTAAGTGTCACAGGGTGCTCCGGGTGTGAGGGGAGTGAGTCTCACAGGGTGCTCCGGGTGTGAGGGGAGTGAGCCACAAAGGGTGGTCTGGGTGTGAGCGGAGTGAGTCTCACAGGGTGCTCCGGGTGTGAGGGGAGTGAGTTTCACAGGGTGCTCAGGGTGTGAGGGGAGTGAGTCTCACAGGGTGCTCAGGGTGTGAGGGGAGTGAGTCTCACAGGGTGCTCAGGGTGCGAGGGGAGTGAGTTTCCCAGGGTGCTCCGGATGTGAGGGGAGTGAGTCTCACAGGATGCTCAGGGTGTGAGGGGAGTGAGCCTTACAGGGTGCATCTGAGCGAAGAGTTCCACATCTGCCCCACACAGACTTTCCACTGCTGTCCCTCAGAGCTCAGTTCTTGGTCCTCTCTTGTTCTCCCTATATACTAAATCTCTTGATGAGGTCATATCCTCACATGGCTTTTCATACCACCGCTATGTGGAAGACACTCAACTCATGCTCTCCTTTCCTCCCTCAGACACTCAGGTCTCCATTAAGATCTTTGTATGTCTGACAGACATCTCATCTTGGATGACCGCTCATCCAATGTGAGGCTCATGCAAACCCATATGCTCGGTTATAATTAATCAGATTACTGTACTACTCCTATTAATCAGCTTGTGATTAAATAGATTATGTAATTAATCATATGTTAGCGAGGAGCCACTATCTGAGCCCTCTGTGCCCTGCTCTCCGGGCATCTCGCCAGCAGGTCCGGGTGTGTGAGTGTGCACATTCTCCCAAGACACACCCCCTGCTCCCCTGCCAGGCTTTCCGGGTATGGCGCATCGACGCCACACTTCCCACCCCGCTGCTTCCCCCGCGGGCCGCACCAGGCTCGTCCGCCGCCCCCATACACCAAAGCTTCCAGTGAACATGGAAGGAGAAACACCAGTGTGTTTATACTGAAATGATGCCCTGTTGTTCTGTGTGAGTATGAGTATGCTAAGTGTGTGTGCGTGTGTAGAGAAGTGTGTGTGCATTTGTGGGTGTGCGCAGGGTGTTACACACTGCTCTCAGCCACTTACACAGAGAGACACAAAACAACAGAGTTTACAGTTTTATGCTTCATCGTAGTGCACCTTTTCCGTGTGATTGATCATATCCAGTTTATAAACTAGTAAATAATAACGACTGTTCACTTCTGCTTATGGAATACTAATACTTATGTTCTAGATGTGGCTTAGCCCTGTAAGACATCCTCTGGTTTGAGTATGTCTTTCCCTCCAGTTTATACCGTCAAGCTTAACCCTCACAGGAAGTACTTGGCATTGTTCCATGGGTGGTGAAGCTGCATAGGGGTGGGAGAAGGCCTAGGTCTCCTGCACCAGCTGGCATGTCCTGTAACGTGTGACGCCAGCGGTGGCTCCCACGCGGCATGCCTTGTCGACCTCGGCCTAGTGGATGAAAGCGGAAATGAGGACATGCGGGATCTGTCCCTCACGGCTGACAGGATGAGGTGCTGGCACGGTGAGGAGGAAAATCATGCACTTCATCTGAAGTTTATTATGGATCACATAAAATTGGGATCTGCATTTCCCCCCAGCACCCCAGAAATTACATTGATCTCTCCAATCCTACTCTCGGCTGCCTCCCACTAGACCCAAAGTCCATTTTATCTTCCTGTGTGCTTCCCCCTGTGCTGAGACACAAACAGCTTCCTTCCTTCTCACCAAAATAAACCCTCCATGCTTTACTTCGATCCCCCTGTCATATGGTTTCATCCTCCGTCCCTTCCGCATCCTTCTGGAGCCTTTCAGTCCCACAATAATGTTTCCAATGTTGGCTCGCCTGTTGTCTTTCCAACAGCATTTGAAGGAGTCGCCTAAGACAGAGCAAGGTCCTGGACACTTAATAAATAATAATGTTATAATAATTTTCATTACTAATCAGTATGGCTGTTATTATTATTTTTGTTATATATCTCTCCAGTAAATCCATAAATGAGTTAATGTGTTAATAAGGCACATTTGACCTTGATATGCTTGTAACATACAGCTGAAACTAATTTGTGCAAACAGAGAATTTGGCAAAGAAGCTGTTTAATTACCCATTTTTGTTGTAATTATTTCTGGCTAGCCTGATTAGCTCAGATGCAGCAGCGGGCCGCTGCCTACCATATCCGGGAGTCTTGCTGTAATGTGGTCATGTCAGCTTCCTGTGTCATTCCTGAGCCACGGACATTCCCTTCTGGCACCCCAAAAAGGCACAGGCACGGCTGTCCAAATGGGCTGACCCGGAATCAGCTGGATGCTTATGCATAAAAGGGCTCCTCTGGGCCACTTACAGGTCAGCAGTGAGCTTTTTTTAAGGTGGGGACATAAGAGGGGTTGTACTTTATACAGAGAGGGCATCCTTATCATTAGAACTGAGTGATAGGTTAAGAGGCACTACAGGGGCCAATCAGCTTTTAGCTTGGGTGAATACCCCTGTAGCCCCACCCCTGTATACACCCCTGGCATTGAACATCTAAGGCTCTGGGTTCCATCAAAGCAAATGCGTCTTCATAGGAACAACTGGACATCCAGTGGTAGATCATCAGCTCCTTTAATCGGGTCTCTTGTTTGATGGTGGGTGGAGAGCCCAGGACACTGTCCGTCCTGCATGTAATTCAACTCCGATCAGAAAGAAACCCATTTAAACTACAATGTGAGTCCTCCTCTTTACACTGCAAATTCTGCCACAGAGGAATCTGTGGTTCTTCACTGACTCAGAGTAGAGGGCAGGCAGTCAGCTAAAGGTCCTGGAACCGACCGTATCCAGGCACAGATGGGCTTGTTTCATCCCCAAAGACGTTTCCTGGCTGCATTCTCTGCCATAATTATTTTCATCAGCTGTTTCCTAACACTGGAAAAATAAGCTGACACCTTACTGAGTCCTATATAATGTTTCATATAGCTAAATAACCACACTGGACTACATTTCCCACAACCTGTTAGTCACAGAAATGGACCAAAAAATCACATGTACCTATTTCATGGAACTTTACTGCAGTCAAACCCTTCAAGTTAACACCGATCAGCATTTTTAATGGGGGCAGATCCAGAAGTTTTCCAGATCCAGAACCTATCCTCAGCAGGACACATACAGCTTGGACAGAACGCCAGGTCACAGCTGGAAACACACGGTAACACACAGACACTCAGTCGCTCGGCCAGGAGAGACACGTGGAACGAACGTGCAAGCAGAACCCCCCCCCAAGATCCTAGCCAGATCAGAGCCGGCGTGATATCTCTCAGCAGACTGGTATTGTTTAGCTGTTATTCACTTTAGCATCCAGGAGTGTGGGGGGGGGGGGCACAGCCATGATAAAGGGTAGTTGTGGAACGCTGACTGAATGCTGCTGCTGTTACTGTTTCCTGGTTCCCAGGAAAACACCCCCCCCAAAGCATTTTATAGCACTACAGTCCTCATGTTATGGTTGGGGGTGTGGGTTTCAGCTGTGGCTGTGGGAGGATGTGGGGGACTTAAGCTTGGCCCCCACCAGACTGTCCGGGTGGGATTGGGGAGGGGGGGAGCAAATTAGTACATTTTTCCCAGCTGAAGTCAGTACCGAGTCTGGCTGTGGGAACCTGGAATCAGGGTACGGGCCACGTGCACTCAAATGGTGGTGAGGGGGGGGGTTTTGGGGGGTTGCGACAGACTTCAGCTTGAAGCTCAAAAGGTGACCTGGCCTCAGGATCTGTAACCTCATTAAAACAAAGCGAATGGAAAGGTAATATGTGAGGGAAGCATCCATTGAGAAGCTAAGGGCTGTAATGTGACATTAAAGAGGGGAGGGGACCAGGGACACAGTGCTACCAGTGGGATGGAATTTTCCCAGAATCCCCTGCAGCTTCCCAGAATTCCCTCTGGTAGAGCCGCCCTGTGGGCCACTGCAGGTAGGTAGCAAGTGAGAGCAAAGAGACCAGTTGCTGGAGGAGGAATGACTCCGTGCCACATGGAGTGGACAGATATGCATAAGATATGCACAAGGACGCCCCCAACGAGGGTCACTCTGTCCCCCCCACAGCTCTGACTCCCCTCACAGAGCAGACGACTGCGTCGGCTGCAAAAGACTCCGTCTGCGCCAGCTGCAACTGGCTCCGTCTAGACAGTGTCTGAGGAAAGGCATGAACGCTGAAGGAGTGTGTTTCGGGGGGGCAGGCATCCATCCTGATTAAAAACAGAAAAAAACATAGAAATACGGGATTGATGATTTTATTATAGAGGGGCGAATGTGTTGTATGTGCTGCACACTGAGCACCATGGCTCTCAAAAGGTCCCGCTTCCTATTCTGCCATTTTCTGCCCTTTTTCACCTTATAGACCTTCTCCAAAATATCCTGTCCTTACACCAGCTTCTTCAAATCGCCAGGTACCCATTTTGGCAAACACTTCCTTACATTAAAAGCTCTCTTTGGGGTTATAGCACTAGACTGACTATAAGGCTTCAAGTGATCTAAGAAGTGGACCTCAATACTGAAAGTTGAAACACAAGAAAACCCCTGCATGCCCTTCCCAGAGGGAGCTGGCACCGACAGAGCCTTGAGAAAGGTACTTAACCCCCATTGCCTGGGTAAAATACCCAGCTGTTGAAAGGAGGGCCCTCCAATCAATGGCCTAAGATTCCCTGGAATACTGTGTTATGTAGCACATTGGATGTAAGAATGGTAACAGGTATCCATGCTGCATGCCAAGCCGTCGTCCTGAAGAGCCTTTTGTTTCACCAGGAGTTCCTAACTGTAGATTCTCTTGCCAATTTTTGGTATTTCCCAGTGGGACACCCCCTCTTTCTGAACACTTTCCCCCAGAAAGTTTTGTTAGCCAGCAGTCTTCACATGCCCTGAATGGCCCCCGCTTTCTGCCTGCCCTCCCCAGACCGCTAGTCTTTCTTGCTCCTTTATAACATGGTCTTCTTCCAGCTGTTACATGTCCGGCAGTGGAGCTCATGGGGGGGGGCGGGGAGGCACTGCCCAGTGACAGGTCCGCCACGGAGGCAGTTAAGCAGGGCGCCGTACACGCAATCCTGGTGGATGGATGAGTGGGGGGGTTTGAGTTACAGCAGAAGCCAGTCAAGGCGATGGCCCCACAAATGAAGCACATGCAAATTTTCTCCTCTAACCGACACCATAGTATAATCACCCATCTGCCAGTGAAGGGGAATTCGCCCGTATGGAGGGAAAAAAAGAATTATGAGAGACTGAAGAGAAAGGGAGAGGACAGGAGAGGAGGGAGAGAAGAGGAGAAAAATGAGAGGAAAGGAGGGGGGAGGAGAGGAGAAAAAGGAGAGGAGAGGGAGGAGAGGAGAGAGAGGAGGGAGAAAAGGGAGAGAAGAGGAGGGGAGAGGAGAGCAGAAAGGGTAGAAGACGGGAGAGGAGAAGAGGAGAGAAGAGAGGAAAGGAGAGGAGAAAAGGGAGAGTGGAGGATATCATAGGAGAAAAGGGAGAGGAGAGCAGTGGAGAGGAAGGGGGAGAAGAGAGGAGAAAAGGGAGAGGAGAGGAGAAGAGAGGAGGGGACAAGAGGGATGGGAAAGGTGAAAAGGGAGAAGAGGGGAGAGGGGAGGCGATGAAAATAGGAGAAAGGGAGAGGGGAGGAGAGCAGAGGAGAGGAGGGGATGGGGAGGAGATGTGATGGAGAGGAGAAGAGGGATAGTGGAGGGGGCAGAGAAGAAAGGAGAAAAGTAGGAAACAGAGGTGGTGTGAGGAAAGGAGGAGAGAGGAGTGAGGAGAGCAGAGGGGAGAAGGGGCCTTTACTTCTAATTTCAATGGCAAATAAGACCAGTAAAAAAAAGCTGAAAGAGGCATCGGTGCCAGCAGGAGAGCAATATGGAATTTCAAAAAACAAAAAGGACGAGCACACCGGCCACCAAAACCTCTGCTCACAGATGGTTCCTCTTATCTTCCCGTCCCCCTCTCACATACTCACTCCTGCTATTATGATTCTGACGACGCGCCGAGGCGTACGGCTCCTTGCACCCGTGTTCCAGCGCGGACCACCAGCCAGCGCCGGTCACCGGCCCAGCTCTCTGCACATGAAACACCCCCTGGCGTCACCCCCGGGCTGGGCTGCCGGGGAGACCCTTTTAATTTCACCTAAAGAGAGACCAACGGCTGGTGGAGGGGGGGTAGAACAGAGGGAGAGAGAAAAATATGAGGGAGGGGTAATGATAGAAGCAACTCGATACTCTTGTATGCTGAATATTCCCCTGGGGGGGTTTTTCCATTACCGGGGAAGCAGAATGGGGGAGTCATTTAGTTTAGCCAAGCTGTTCCCTCACTCATCCCCCGCCCCTCTCTCCCCCACCCACACACCCCCTCCCCGCACGCCCCATGCTCTGGTTTTTTTCCACGAGGCGCGTTGTGCAAATGTAACCTTTCTGGAGACACCTCCCCCTCCAGGAAGTGGGCCGGCCCCTTCCCTGCCAGGAAACGTGGAAAAACTGGCAGGCTGCCCATTTAATCTGCGAACGGAGAGAGGAAGGGGGGGGGTGGGTGAGAGAGAAAGGCAGGGGGAGAGGGAGAGAGGGAGGCTGGGAGGAACGGGGGAGGGCAGAGGTGAGCCGCAGGAGAAGGAAATGTAGGAGCAGGACTCGGCGGTCAAACGGGATGCCGCCAAAATAGGCTGGCCGTTCCGACAGGGCGATGGGAAAGTGGGATGGGGAATATGCTCAGAGATGGCGGAATGGCGAGAAGCACGTAGGGGAGCTCCGGGGTCTGTGCCTGTCCTGCGCGGCTGGACCCCACAGCATTCCGACGTTCTGGAATTTCGCAGGAAAAATCTCACCCCAGGCCCCCGAAAGAGAGCGACCCCCAGAGCATGCATCTGCTGCATCCCGGCCCAACTCTCGCCGGTAAACATGAGGAAGGAGAGGGAGTCACAGAGGAGTGACACGGGTCTCGCCGTGCGTGCTGTGATCCGGCAGACGACAGGGGCGCTCCTCCTGGTGTCAGCCGGCGAGTTACGGCTCACGCTGAACTGGCAGAACTGGTGGGCAGTGCGCGCGTGTGCATGCGCGAGCCCGGGGAGGGGGCCGGGGGGGTGCTGATCCTGACTGGGGCTTCGGAGTACAGGCCGTGCAGATGTTGTGTGAGTCACCCCACCGCTGCACTGTTTGTCGTGTGCCTTTCCAGTGAGCTAAGCCTCCAACTCCTCCGGCTCTTAAATTAGGACTCTTTGTCATACTTGCATTCGGGCTGGGAGGGAAGAGAAGAGGTGCCTTTAACTACAGCGCCACCCAGTGAACACTCTCAGAAATGCATGACTATGCATACAGCGCCACCCGGTGGCCACCCTCAGAATATGCATACAGCGCCACCAATAGACCAGGAAGGCAGCCATGCCGAGGGTTTTTAAAAAGGACCCCCGCTGTAATCGGTACAACATGAAAAAGCTCCCTTTTTAGGTCCCAATTAGGCACCACTTGCCTTTATAGATTTATAAAGGCAAGTTTTTGTTATTTATTAATCTGCGAATATAGATGTAAAAAATTAAAAAAATAATATCAACATGAATTAGAGCTTTTATGTATTCAGAGTATATAAATATTGATATATGTTTGTATCTGTAGATCCATAAGCTTGTACAAAACCTTTTGTAAAGCTTGGTTTTATTAAGTATACCCAAAAAATGCTGTCAGGTCAGAGCAGATGACCAACCCCCCAACCCCCACCCTGCGCTTTTCATCCTTAACTTTAAGGGGAATTGCTTCTCTGCTGCTGATGCTTCCTTTTCCGGCGCCGAGCACACAGTCACATGCAGCCTGAGGTCTGTCCGGCTCTCTCCCGCGTCCTGCAGCACCACGCGTCGGCCTTCCGGAGGGATTTCCTGCACAGTGGACAGGCAGCCAGGGCTCAAAGGCCCTGACGGGGCTCCGTCCTGTCTGCTGGCCCCGAGCAGACAGCTTCCTGTCCCGTGGTTCGCTTTCCGGGAAGTCCGTGCTTCTTTTGACGTCCAGTCCTGACGCATTTCCCCTAGCCCCCACCAAGGTTGCGAGGCAACTCTGTGGCAAGGGGACACCATGTTTGTTGGGGGGGGAGGGCTTCTCGGTGAGCTCTCACACGTGGTTCAGCCCCTTCTGAACACATAACAACTTCATCACTTCACAAAAAGAAGCATTTTGGGGAGCCCAAACAAACCAGCCCCTGCATGCACTCCTGAGTGCCCCCTGCTGGTGACATGTAAGTTTAGATTTTTTTCTCGCATTCAATCACTCCTCAGCCCCATTAGAAACTGCTATCAGGAGAAGAACTGGATGCATTTTTCTTATAACATGTGACAAATTGGTCAATAGTGTGTGTATCTTTTAAATACATCTCTGTGGTGATTTGACTGAGATCTGGTTCCTGGTTGGATATTATCGAATAATATTCAGTATCAAGCACTGGTATATAATACTTCACTATAATATTCAACATTAAGCCCTGGTATATAATACTTGACTACAATACTCAACATTAAGCCCTGACATATGACTTCACTATATACTCGACATTATGCACTGGTACTGAGGCAAAGCCCTCACCGGAGAGGAATCACGGGGACCTCAGCAGTCACAGCACAAGATGCAGAAAGGATGCTGAACCGCTGCCAGTGATCAGATGTAAGGGCAGCTTAGCTCAAACTGCTGGCCATTTTCACACACTATTTGTCATGGCTGCTCTCATTTGCTGTTTGTGTTATTTATTCTTTTGTGCCATTTATGGCCCGCAATATGGTTCCTGTTGTTGTCAGATGTTGCTGCTCACTGTTTTTGTCACTGTCCTGTTAATTGGCAGCCTTTGGGAGGTGTGTGAGTAAGAATCTCATTGTACAAAAAGTACAATGCACCAGGAACTTCAGCTTGTCCTTTACATCCCTAGTCCCTCTCATCCCTAGTAAACTCACAAGGGGCATTGTAAAGCAAAGTTTGAAGCTCTAAAGTTTGGATGTTGCTATAGATTAAGGAAGAGTTGGAGAGAAGAGCAGGTTGGCGGGGTGATGGCCGACAGCCAACAGAGGGCCTCTATCATCTGGCTTCAACCTCGGGACAAGTGACTTCTTATCGCCGCCCTCTAGGCTGTTGGGTGCAGTGCAATAAAAATGCCGTCCTCCCCTCATGTCTGTCTGAAGGTGTGGGGAGGTATTTGTGCTGCACTGGTGGATGGGGGCAGGTGGTATATAAGTTCCAGCTTTATTCCTTTACACCACCCACCCCTGGCCAGCCCCCCTCTGAAGCTTCCTCCCCCAGCACATCCAAAGAGAAGAGGCCCCTGCCAGGGCAGAGCCTGAGGAGCAGAAGAAGGAGGTGCCACTGCTCACTTACTGTTAGCTGCTAGAATGTGCCATCTTCTGCTCCTCAGTGGCTTCTGCTGCAGCAGAAGGAGCTGATGAGAGTGTCACATGGGGTTATGACGGGTCACATGGGGTGATGAGGGGTCACATGGGGCGATGAGGTGTCACATGAGGGGTCACAGGGGCCAATGTCTCACACACGCAGGGCCCATGGTGTCCTTGTAATGTGTAATGTGGGAGTAGCTGTGTTGTTTCATTCTATTATTCTGCAAAACACTGCTCCTTTTTATATCATCAGAGTGCAGATGTTTATCTAGGACAGAAATCGCCATGATTATCACATTGCGTAAGCTGGTAGCCTGAACCGCCGGCTTGTGTCGCTTCCAGCTGTGGGCACCGTCAGATGAGCTTTGTTGGTAGGTTATGTTACTCTTGCTTCAGAAAAGTAGCTAATTATGTGGCCGGCAATGCCATAACAGAGGTACAAATGCGAGGACAGGTGGCTGAGGGGCAAAGGTATCGCCCTTAAAACCCTATACTTATTTTTGGTGAGCGCGGCACTGGGTATCGATTGGGTGGCCATGCTGCCTGCGTTTTATCAGCAATCCATGCCGGGGGGCTTTGCCAGCTACAGTGTCGCCTCATCGCACATTGATGTGGAATATCTCGGAACACGCAAAGGAATCCTTTCATTCTGTGTGAAACAATTTGCAGGCTTTGGTTCTGGAAGAGTTCTCGCCCCAGTGAAATGCAGACTGGCACAGATTAATATTACTGGCAAAAAATACTCCTCTCTCTCTGTCTCTCTCACTCTTCGCCTCGCTCCTTCTCTCCTAGCTGTCATTTATTCGTTCCAAGGAGGTCGGGGATCGAGCGACGGCGAGGGACTTGTTTGCCGCAGATATATCTGAACCCGGCACCAGCTGCAGCCGCGGAGTAGGTCTGGGGCAGAACCGGCTGTGAGCCCGGCGTTCCTGGGTTCCCTCCTCATCCAAATTAAATTGGCACAGCAGGGACCGATTCTGGCGCTGATGAGACCGGGGGCGTCGCACGGCGGTGGTGTGACGTCACACAACACTGTGTGGACTGTCAGAGTTACAAAAAACAGCGCTTGGGTTTCCGCTTAATTCGGAGCACTTGGAGAGATTCTGGGACGCAGTTTGTGCTGTGACGCGAGGCTATTCGCGATTAGCTGGGTCCTAAAACTTCCCATAAGAGGCTATTCACAATTAGCTGGGTCCTAAAACTTCCTGTGAGATGTCAGGCAGCAATGGCAGCAATTCACAGTAAAATTAGTGCCTTTGCATAGCCAGACCTAATTGGCTAATATGGCTGCCCCCAAGAACAGAGGGCAAAGGATCCATTGTCAGCATGACTCGCAGATTGGGACACAGTCACACATATAAACTGAGCAGACAAAATAGTGACCATCATTACACTATTTTACACGTCATTGTGGGAAACCGACAAGATCCAGCAGTGGAGGAGGAGCAGAAAGTCCTTGTGAGAGATGCCTGTGAAGGTGTGTGGTGCCAGACTTGGTGGTTACCACCACTCAAGCAACATGTTTGGCTGGGGCCCCCTGTTGACCACAGTCACTGTGCTTAATATTAAATACATAAATCCCTTCTACATTTAAGGCAGTGTTTCCCAACCCAGTCCTTGGGGAATACCGGACAGTCCACATTTTTGCTCCCTCCCAGCTCCACCGGACACTGAATGCCTAGAACAGGCGCGCTGGGAGCTGAGAGGAAGCAAAACCACAAACTGCCCGGTGTTGCCCAAGGACTGGGCTGGGAAACACTTTTTAGGGGACACTCAAGCAGCATGCTAAGCTAACAGCTAGCTAGTTACCACCTTCTGACGCTATTCGCTAGCTGTTTATTATTTGTAACATCTGAGGGGTGGCCCCAAAGTGAGTTTTTGAATGTGGGCCCAGAAAAGACATACAGTACTGCCCCCTGTGGAGCGCTGGCCTTCCTATTAGCCATTGGCTCTTCCTTCCACGCTAACTGGCTAAACTATATCGACTGCAGCTCTTTACCGATGTAAATGCCCTGCTGACCACACCTGAGAAGCAACACCCGAGGAAAACACCAACGGCCAAATCGATCCATCCACCAGGTTTATTCCCCCAGGGTTAGGGTTCGAGCTCAGTGCAAAAAGCAGGCATTGTCGTGTTTTGGACATTTTGGCACTGAAAGGATCTTCTGACAGCAGGGAATTTTATTTGGGGTCCAACAGCCACATATAGATTTATGAATGAACTGTGACAAAACTGCTTTTTTATAGTACTGCTTTATGTGCTATCCATAAATCTGTAAATCACAAAGGTCGTTCCGTAAATTTGGACAGACATAAAGACTTCTGCGGCTGAATTCATTAAGATGAGGTAAAATTGCCCTGCTATTAAACTGTCTCCATCACGCGAAAAAAAAAAAAGTAACTCAGAAGCCATCACCATGGGCACAACTTGCAGGTAGCATGACCGCTAACGCTCACAAACATTATGAGAAGCAGACGTTCCTCACTCACTGGACATGGAGCAAGACACGGGGCTGTATCCGCTCTATCCTGCAAAGCTTCTTAGCTGGTGATCGTCCTGAGCAGTGGTCAGTTACACATCCTGCATGCCATGGAAGTACCTTTCACCCCATAGTGCAAGGTGAGCAGAAAAGCCTGTGTGTATGCGGGTTTTAGCTGCAGCTCCCAAATTAGGTTACAAATTAGAGGACTGATTGGCCGAAGAGCCCTCAGACCTGGCTTTGAACGGCCGACCTAAAGGTTATCCTGCATACACACCGGCCCTTTGCGGATGAGATCTCCCACCCCTGCCTTACTGCTATATCCTGAGCAGTGGTCAGTCACATATCCTCTATGCCATGGAAGTACCTTTCACACCTTTCACTAGAACCTCTGGTGGTAGCAGCTAAACACATGGTTGAGAGGAGAGGGACAGTGATCTTCCCAAGCCGCCCAGGAGCTGAAAAGGCTTTAAGGTGAATTAACAGAGCAACACGGTCCGAGAGACACGGACCGAGGGCTGGCCCTGGGGCCAAAGTCACCTCAGTTTTGCTGGATCAGAGTTCTAAAGCCAAAGGTGCATGGAAATGTTTTTGTGTCCTCTGCTTTTCATCACGGGGGCACGCAGTGAGCCGCACAGTGGCACTTTAGGCCAGGAGACATGGCGGGGTGCGAAGGCGAGACCAGCCGCTGCCCCATTACCTAAATGCTGCGTCATCCAGGGGGGCTTATGGGGGGACACTTTGTGTATATCCTCTTCTGCAGATGTTGTAAAACTGACATAAACATCTGGCCAAGAGCCATTAGTCTGCCTGTTAGACTATGTGTGTCTACAGTCCATTGAATTTAATATTTTATTCCTCTATAGCTAGGCGTATAATTTCCAAAATAAGAAACCAGTGCTTTTGGACTGAGGTGAGCCGAAGGCATCAGCTAGTTAAGCTGTGTTTAATCTATCTGATGGCTCTAAATCTACCTGCAGCTCGTGTTGCTTCTTCAATTAAGGTTGTTTATTGGTGCATTTGGTTGTTTATGGGGCTGCATTTGGAAGCTATGCTGTGAAATTAGTTTGTGCTACAGCAACTAATCATTTTAACTAGCTTAGTCCTGCGTCCAACGCTTTCATCACCCTGTAGTTTCCTCCACCGTTACCATTTGGTTTGAACTTTTTTGTCATTTTGTCAGTGGCCTGGTCTAGGGTCCTGATCATAATGGGCAGGTACATAGATCCAGCGTGATGGGGCCACCTGTGTTCTTGTTGAGTGGACCTTAGCATGTGAGAAAGGCTGACTGTGCTGTGAAGCGCTGGGGTCCTGCCCAAGGCGCATCGCGCAGCGCCCCAGCGTACTCCAGCACTAATTACATAAGCAGTTATTGACAATGTATGGATCAATGGATGTGTGTCTGTTATGCTGCAGAGTGACACCTGGTGGTTGTTAAGTTGTATGTTATTCTGTAAGAACATCAGCCTGACCTTCATGAGCAGGATGATTTCCCTCTTGTGGGAGGGCAGGCAGCAGCATGCTGCTGAATTTAGCTTCAAATGCACAGAAAGAGAGCAGAGTTCAGTCAGCTAACTTAGCGGTGAAATGTACACATACCTTTCCAGGTGAATTATTTATTGCATTCATAAACACCCCAGTCGTATTTCTGCGGTAAAATAGGTTAATTACATGAGTACTGTCAAGGTTCCTGGGACAGTAGCTCTGCTGAAAATCTATGCTGATTTCTTATTTTTTTTTAAAACAAAAACAAGTGTACTTGGACAAGATCATCCAGGAGGATGAGGAAATCCTTTAAAGCACCATGTGGCAAGGACGCCATCACAGCACCGGTGGCCAGGTGTTCCCGTGGCCCAGTTATGTCTCGGGCTGATTCCGCACGTCTGTCCCTCAGCACCGGAGATGGAGGATATGCCCGCATCGCCCTGCGCGTGTGTCAGTGAGCAACACCCAGTGTGTGGCAGCTGACTTCCTTCTGCTTGTGTGAGGTATAAGGAGATGAAATCCCACACACATCCCCCAAATAATGGTCTTGGCCTCTCCAACGGACAGACCTCTTGTGGGCGAGTGGGGAAAAAGGAAAGAAAGAGGGAAAGAGAAGGAACTGGGCAGGGAGGGCAGACAGGAGGAAAGAAAGAGGAGCAGGGAAGGAGAAGGGACTGGGCAGGGAGGGCAGACAGGAGGAAAGAAAGAGGAGCAGGGAAGGAGAAGGAACTGGGCAGGGAGGGCAGACAGGAGGAAAGAAAGAGGAGCAGGGAAGGAGAAGGAACTGGGCGGGGAGGGCAGACAGGAGGAAAGAAAGAGGAGCAGGGAAGGAGAAGGAACTGGGCAGGGAGGGCAGACAGGAGGAAAG
>JAODKN010000041.1:2994975-3008478 GCA_026774425.1 Petrocephalus zakoni
ACACAAATTTTTGTTTGCTGTGAAGCTTAGTAGTGGTGTATTATTACACAATAGTAAGTTAAAATGTTTCCGAGGTGCTTTGCCTTTTAAAATCAAAGCATGTTTGAAGATGAGGTTTGTTGATGTTTCTCCATGATTTATTTATTTTGCTCATTGTTGACAATTATGGGGTATTAACTTAACAAATATTCTAATGTGAGACATGTGTGTGTGTGCATTCATGAGTGTGTGTGTGTGTGTGTGTGTGTGTGTTATGTCCCCACAATGTCAGAAAACATTGACATTGGGGGAACCATTTTTTCAGTCCCCACAAGGGAAAACTCAACTTAATAAAAATCTGTGACTACAATCAAAAGACTAAAAATGCCTTTTATATCATGTGTCTTGTGTTTTGTCTGGTTACTTATGGTTAAGGTTAGAGCTAGGTAGGAGTTAAGAGTGTCATTCGCATGCTAAATCCTTGGGTCTCTTTAAAGCATAGCTAGACAAGATTTTAACATCTCTGAGCTACTAGTGGAAGGCTCCCCAAACGAGCTTGATGGGCCGAATGGCCTCCTCTCGTTTGTAAATTTCTTATGTTCTTATGGATGATGTTAGGGCTTTTCTTATAAAAATGAATGAATGGTTCCCACAAATATGTGCGTGCTCATGTACACAGGACCCACATCACACTGCCACCCCTGGTGCTTGGAGGACCACAGCACTCTGGTTCCCTTGGCAACCCCCTCCCCTGCCAGGTACCGTAATGCCTGCTGCGACAATTGGCCAAACTGTAGCGGCTCGTGCCCAAATGCTCAAGCCCAGGTGGGTCCCTGGGCACGTTCACGGCAGTATCCCCTGTGTCGCCCCACAGCGTCCGTGTCCCTGATTGGTCACTGAGAATCCTTCTGAAACATCCATTCCAACCACATGGTTTATTTAATGTTGGGTTCTGCTTTGCTAGATGGTCTGCCTGGACGATGACGTTGGTGATGGAGAGAGGTGGAGCAGTGGGGATGAGGCCGGCCCACCTTCTCCGCCTCCCCCAAGCTTTTAGGGGAGAAGGGAGGGAGAATGAACCTCCACACAGGTCATAGCTGGGACAGGTCTGCTGTAACAGACTGTGCTCTTGGTCCCAGCACTGATTACACAGGTAAAGGTATCTGGCATCAGGAAATGTCTGTTGCTATGATGGCTAAACCTATATTTATTTTGTCTAAAGCTAAAAATGGCCGATTGAAAGTCATACCCCCTTGTTGACAAAATTTACAGAGGGGGGTGGTCAACTCCCCTCTGGTCCAATCTCCCAAGGGGAACCCTCCCCCTAGACACAGCTTTTTGCAGCTGATAAAATTTGGACCTCTGGGAAAAACAATTGATTCTCCCTGGTGTACTGATAGGGAACAATGTCATTCGCTAGGACTGAAAAATATATTCACCTGTTAGCTTAAAGCACCAACTTGAAAATGTCTGTGTACTTCCCCCTCAGACCACGAGATGTCACTGTAGAGGTGCAGCTGGAGCACATCCATTATCCATCCATCCATCAGGCAGCATAGGGCATAAGGCAGGGGTACACCCCAGAGGGGGGCCAGTCCATGGTAGGGCATGCATACTCACATACTGTCATACCCTGTGTAGAGACACCCGATTGCCCAACTACGTGCCCCCAGGTATGAGACCACAGTGTCACACACTGATCCACTGCGCTGTCTGAGTTGGTGTGCGTTACAAATTAAAACAAACTGTTTATCAGTGTATGCTGTCAAATTGAGGATAAACTTTTTTCCCTTTAGTTAATCTGTAATGAAACCAAACTGGTCAGACAGTTAGGTAAGACAGCAGATGGAATTCACAATTTATTGGTCAAATACATCTATTATCTAATTTTCATTGTATAATTATCTATCAAATAAACTTCAGACTGTATCTATACAGAATTTTGACAAAAATGCCTGTTTGTTTCATATATACAGTATGCAATCTCATATTGTTTTATAAAGTAACTTTCTTATTTTATGTAGAAAATAATACCTTATTACTTTGTTGGCAGCAAAATGCAATGCATAGTTTTACTGTTTGTGCCCCACATTTCTCCAACTTAATCTAACCTATTTGTTAAAAAGTCCAACAGTGGGACATCTCCCAAGACGCGAAGGTGGCAACTTAAGTCCTTAACCAAAACGCCCCCTGCTGTAGTCAATGTAACTGCATGTGTGATTAAGAGACAGGCGTTTAGTATGCCGGTGTAGGGGCAACGCAGCAGATTGCCACTTGGCTTCCGTGAACAGCTGGTTTGTTCTGTCAGGGCCTGAGAAAGTGGCCTTCACTTCCTTAGCGACGGTCGTAACCACCGCAAGCTTGGCTTCCAAACAAACGAGCAACATGAATTATGACTCTGTTCACTTATGAAGTCAAGTAGACTTTCTTCATTTTACCCATGACAGCGTGCGCTGGCTGTGTGGCTGTTTATTTGGTAGGCTCACCCACTGCTCAGTGACGGCTGGACAGATATGTGATCAAGAAAACAGAAACGGCTCGTTTAAAAATTCATAAAATGCTGTTTACCTATTAATGAAATATATGGTGATTTTTTGATCTGTTTCAGGCAAAATTCTTGGAAAAGTACTGATGCGTTTAATATTTATTTTTCCTAATGCGTTAATAAACCCCTCCTAGCACATTAAAAAACCCTTTAGCTACAGTACTTGAGTCATTTGGTGAAATTTTGTAGCTAGACAAACTTTTCAGGTGGGATGACCAGCTATTATGTTTGTCCTTATTTAAGTAGGTTTTGGATTGAGGCTGCAGACACTTTATAGGATTAACATGAAGGTCCAGTAGCTCTTTCTGAGACATGGGGGCTGCTGGTCTCTTTGGCAGGTTCTGTGTCGGCTGTGACGGCGGCAGGGCCTCCACGGCCCTGACTAACGCCTGCTGACTAACGTGGCCGTTTTTGACGTCTTTCCCTTGGACGCCAGCCTGCATGTCACAGCTAGCAGGGACACCCGATATGCGGCAGTGGCAACGCAGCCCACTGCCAGCTCACATGCAGGGTTATTCTGACACGGGCCGCGTCGGTATTAACATGGAGAGGAGCGCCCTCCTTGCTGGGAAAAATTCCTCTCAGACCAAGAAAAACGACCTGAGACACATTCTGGGACTGTCCCCAAAACAAGGCTCTTCTGGAAAGATGCATCTGAGGCTTGTGCAGTATTTTTCAAATAAAATTCCCCTTCAGATTTAAAGTACGTGTTACCACCCGGCACACTGAATTCCTGCTTGAGCACTGATGAATATCTGTCTGCAAAGACTGACTAGGTTACTCACCAGTGAAGCTTAACATTCACCTTCCATGCCGCTTATCAAGACCTGAATCAGGGAGGCTGGGTTACATCTCAGCAAGCAGGGGACACAGGGTAGGGGAGGTCCTGACCATCACAGATTAAGCATAATAAATGACAATTCACCATGGCGCTGTTGAATTCTTAAATCTGATTGGTTAAGAGGGTGTTGATTCATTTTCTATACATGCACACGCAGTACTAGCCAGGCGAATCACTACAGTAAATCAGTGTGCATTAAAATCTTTGATTCTAACTCAGTTAATGTAAAAAAGCAAAGAGACTGCCACTAATCACTAAGGATGGGTACCGAAACGCGGTCCCCGCAGCTACATTTTTTAAGACGGGAGTATCGATAAACTCTGACATTAACTGTATTGCTTTCTGTACTGGTGAAATTAATAATTCTGATTTTTTTGTTTCTCTAAAAACGTAATCTTTATTAGTTTATCTCACGGGCTCTGTTGCTGATTAAAGCTTTAATCTAGAGAGTTCTCTCGTGTGCGCGATGCACGGAGAAACTCTGACACACGCGCCCACCAGACGCTAGTGTCGCTGCCCGATCTGCGTGCGCATGCGCAGAGTTCTGATCTTCATACGGCTGCGTGTGGATTGTGTACTGACATTGTGGTAGTCAAATTTAACCCTAACCATCTACGGCTCTAATAATCCTCTATAATTCTATAGCTCTCACACAAAATAAAACTCCGGACCTCGCATGTGATGAGTAAAGTTTTCTTCTTTTATTCAGCATTAAATTTTTCTTCCACAACATCAATGTTAATTATGTTGTTAATTACATTTTGGCTTCAAAAGTTACCGATAAGAATACCGTTAATGTACCGGAGCGATAAGCAGCACCGGAAAGCGTAGTAGTACCGTTACAATCTTAAGAATCCCAATCCTTACTGACCACTTAGACAGCAATTGTGCTTCTGGTTGATCTCCAATTATTTAAACACCCAAATGATTTTCTGTGACGTAGTCATACTTTACAGTCCTGTGTAACCTGCCTAAATGAGATATGGCACACAAGTTCGCTTTTAATAATCGGTACAAACTTCATAAGCTAAAATGAAAATAATTGCTCTATCCTCGTTAAATTGTCTTTAAATTATCTTAAATATTTACGATTTTAGAACACAACACTTTCTGACCAGAAGTGCATATGAGTTTAGGTCTGTACGTTTAATGTAAGGTGAGTGGCTCCCCCATATCAAAAGAGATCCCTCTTAATTTGAGTATATACCATATATATGTGGGCTAGTTTCTGGTTCTAAATCCCAAGTATCTGTAAGAAATGCATGAGATCGCTTTCTGCTGCCCTTGGATGCTATAGGCCACATAGCTTCTGCTCCAGAGAAGCTCACAGCAGACTCCCAAAAAATTCCAGCAGGCTGCATTTATCCCAGCAGCCTGCAGCTAGGCCCTCTGGCCCTGTCATGGAATCGCTGTGGCCGCTGTCCTGCTGTTTTTTTTTCTATCGGTTTTTTTAGGGCTGCACCCACTGCAATAACATCCCGGGCAAATGAAGTAACCCTCTCTCCCACCCATTAGCGGTTTAGCCATTTTGCACCATTTCGCAGAGCAGCACTGAGAGGCAAATAAGCCACTTGTGAGTTTTTTTTTTCAAAGCCTCACCACGAGTCCCCTCTCTTTTGAGCTACAATACAATTCTCAGCACGAAAACAACCTATATTTACAGTCTTCCGTCAACACGACATTTTGACACCCTATTACTGCCCTTAAGAAAATATCTGCAGTCACGCAGAACAGAATGTTCCAGAATGATAAATTTTTCATTGTAAATGTAACCCTGATGTACCATGCCGACATAAGAAAAGTGAATTGAAAACAAATTAAAAGGGTGATTTTGAAGTGTCAACAGCAAGGCTTTAATAAACAGTAACCCGACGGACCAGGTGCTGAAGGAAAACTATTTAGCGATTAAGTCAGCTGACTAGCTACACGACTGAAAGCACATTTACCTTGGACTGCCGAATCCCCTGTTATTAAAATCAGTATGATCCCCTAGCTTATAAATTTTGCTCCTCAGCTGCTGTTGTCGGTATATTGTGCGAAAATATGTCACCAGATACAAATTCACAAGCGAGAGGAGCAGAGGCACTTGGGGAGTGGAGATGCGGTTTGGGGCAGATTTAGAGTGAAAGCGCCAATTCTCTGCAGTCTCTGCTTTCTGGCTGATGTGGAGCCAGGTGTGGCAGCCATCTTGACGGAGAAACGATGGACAATTGGACAACAAGGTAGGCATGGAGATTAGGGAAGTCAGGCGTTTACCACCACTCAAGCCATGTATTTGCAGGATGTATTTGTATGGCACGGGGCCCCTGTTGACCACAAAGAGTCACTACACTAGATATACAATAAACACGTTCCTTAATTAGGAGAAGCAACATGTTTTGCTAACCAACTTTGATCTTCTAACTCGTTAGCTATTTATTTTGTTTTTGGAACATCTGAGGGAAGCGCGTCCAAAGTGACTTTTCGAGTGGGGCCCGAGAAACGACAAACCGGCCCCCGGGTTCGGCTTTGCCTTGTCGGGTTGCGATGAGCCTCACGGTCATGTTTTCTTCCAGTGACCTGCACCTGAGCCACTCTGCCTTCTCCGGTATGTTCTGGCGCGGTCTCCAAAGCCCTGGTGAGCTGCAGCTGTGATTCTTCTCATGTTGTGAGGTGATAGCGTCAGGGGCCGCAACACAAGCTCTCCCACACACCCCTCGCTTTCCGCTGCCACTGGGTGTTTCCAAAGCGGACGGACGTGGGCCATTTTCCTCCCCCCAAGACCAGGTGTGCCGGCGACAGCTGGAGAGGGCAGGCCGCTCCCGCGACGAGCCCAGGCCTTGCTGTGCTTCCCCTCTGTGGGCTTCTGGAGTCCGTCCAGACTTGGGGCTGGTGACGGGGGTCACAGCACTGCAGCACCAGCATGTGCTACTCGCGGCTCCCCCCTTGCTGTATTTGGGCCCCCGGGCCATCATCCAAGCAGCAAGTGTCTGAAATCTAATGCTCTGTTTTGATCTCCCACCGATCTATGACCCTAATTAAAAAATTTCCCCAGTTACACAGAGACGATTGGCCAGTCTGTCACCTAGAGGAAAGTGCTGACAAATGGTGCTTTGGAATAGCCCGGGTTATTATTTATATGAAGGCGATTTATATATACTAACAGTGAGTGTCAGTGTTTGCAGCTCAGGCTGTCGTCAGCCAAGCATTCATGGGGCTGTTGTTGGCATCACACTTGGGGTCGCCAGGTGCCCGCACACTGACCGTATATCTGCAGCCACTCAGAGGCATCACAGGAGGTCCCGGGACGATGATCTTTCTCCTGTCCCATCAACTCTGGGCTGCCAACAGACCCTCAAAATAGTGCATCCTGGGAGCTGCCTTTCCAAGGGGGGGCTGGCAGCGGGATCTTTTGGGCCACAGCTGCCTGACTGCCCAACAAATGTCAATTTTAACAATGTTTGTTTGTGCCCCCTGCCCTGCCCTGCCCCGCCCTGCCCTGCCCCCTGGAACTTTCTGTTTACAGCACTCTTAGATAACTTTCTCCCTGTGGAGTCACAGACCAGATTCTGTGAGGCCACCACAGACCAACCCCCGCCCCCCCCCCACTAACAAAACACCCCTGTGTCAGGCAGCATGGCCCTCGGCCCCTGACACTTCAGCCATGTTTGTGGACTCCAAGCAAGCAAGAAACCGGCTAAAACGACCTCGTTAGTGACCAGCATCGGGCTGGCCAATCATCTTCTGAGTTTCCCTTTGCTTTTTTCCCTTCTCAGAGAGGCCTCCTTTCGGTGGCTGGAGGGTAACCCTCGATGTGGGAGGACACACCCGAATGGAGCGAACCTTCAAAGTGGCCGAAAATGGCGACTCGCCGCCAACAAAACTCCCCGTTTGTGTGTCTGCTGCAGCGAGGGGGGGCTGGTGTCACGCCAATGGCGTTCTAGAACATGCCCTCGCCCAGTCGCCCCCAGCATACCTAGATGAACCAGGCGGACAGTGGCCGGCTTATGGCCATGGGACAGGGTGTCTCTGCGTGGGGGAATCACTTCTCGCTTTCGTCTCTCCTTTTTAGCGGGGAGGAGGAATGCAGGCGCAGGCCATGAAAGCCGGTGGCCCGCTCCCCCTGGTACCAGCCAGGTAAATGGAGCCCTTTGTGTGGCCGGGACAGGCCCACTCACACCTGCCCTGGATCGTTTGAGGCAGAAATGCCGAGATATCTGGCTCGGGACGTGAAATCGCCCGCCGTAAACCCGTATGACATCATCGGTGGGTCTGGGGGGGAGTAAATCTCAGAATCTGAAAACTGTGCCTCCACATGTTACTGTGCACGCGTGACAGTGGCGTGTGGCAGAATGAGCTTCTGGTTGACCTCTGCTTAGACAGGATCTGTTGTACAAATAGGTACAATACATTAATTTATTTAGCAGATGCTTTTGTCCAAGAAAGGGAAGGCCAGCCAGCCCCTAGGGCAATTGGGGATGAAGAGCCTCACCAAGGGGCCCAATGGTGACATCATTCTGCTCACCGTGGGACCTGAACCAGCGACTGTCTGCTTACAGACCATGCAGCTTATCCCTCTGAGCCACACTGCTCCCATTAAATCTATTGGTACCATCTCTCATTTTCAGGAAGATCCCCCAGCTCCGGAATCGATTCCCCCCTCCCACTGGCCCCAGGATCTTTTAGAAAACTTTGCACAATATTTTCCACTGATATATTTAAACACAAAATATGCACTTGGTTTAAAATAGAGTCACGTATCAGCCTGGAAAGATCCCGTTTTGTGTGCTCCAGTTAATTGCATCTGTTTGACCGCCCGAGAGCATTGTGTACGTCCAGGAGCGTTATATTTATTGAAGGTAACCGGGTAACGTGTGTTTTCGTACCGCTGCATTTGAAATAGCACGATGAGCTATGTTATTAAATCAGGGCCATATTTCATAACTAGCGGTTAATTTCGTGTTGTAAGGTAGCCAGGCAAAATTTTTATTTTGGGTGTATGAAATGTATGACGTGGGTAGCCATGGCGATCTTCTGGTGATGTTCAACAAATGAAAATGTCACCTCTGTCCCCAACGTCTGCCTTGACTGGCCCTGGGTCTGTGGAGCCTGTAGGTCCTCCTCCACTTGGAGATGGAGGAAATGTACGCGGCGAAAATATCTGGGTTTCTGTTGTTGGGTTTCTGGACTTCTGGCTGTGATACAGAAATGCAGATTTCATGTGAGGTTTTTTAGTGTATTTTCCGGGGCGAGGTGGGGAGGGGGGGCAGCGCCAACACAGTCCCCTTCTCCATTCAGATGACGGAAGGGATATTTGCCTCCCATACCAAAATAATGCAATTTATTAAGGCTGGCTGTCTCCCAGAATGTCACAGATGCTGAGGGCGCGTCTGGGACACCCTCATGAGGAATGTGCCCCCCCCCAAACGAGATCCTGATCCTGAAGGGTGAACCAACTGATATTCTCCCGGCACAATCTGTCACCAAGCATGTCTCTCTCCAGATAAGGGCCGTGACATGACTATTCAGCGTTGAGTTTTACCCTGAATGACTGTAGCTAACGTCTGCAGGGACGCAGGCGGCGAGGGCTCAGTGTCGCGGGAGAACGTCACTGCCTGCTGAGGGGATTCCCCTGCCGGAGAACACCCCAAAACGGAAACACACAGCGGGCCACAGAGGGTGTGACGCACCCCGCCTATAAGCACACGCACACACACTCATATTCACATGTCTGAGACTCTTACCACTAATCGCTACCCGCACCAGAGGGATAAAACGCTTGGTCCTCGAGTTCCTCTCGCCGTTTCCTTTTTGCTTGGGGCCATGCCCCTCCCCACGCAGCGACCCTTTTGTGGGACCCAGTCAGTGGCGTTAGCGCAGGGACAGCCGCACGCAGAGTGGGTGCACAGTGTGGGCGCTGGAGAAGCCGGGAGCCCTAGATACACATGTGCCGTCTGTGTGAGCCGGCCCAAACACACAGATATTTTTAGTGAATGTTTATTTTCCCATTTGATAACTAATGAATGTGTCGTCAGGGAAAAGGGCTCTAAAGTTCAGGGAAACTGGGCCTCCTTTCAGCAGTCATCAGGAACCTCCTCCGTGATTAAGGCGGGAGATCCTCCCCTCTTTCAAAAGGGGTCTTTATCAGCCAAGCTCTGACGCTCGAGTCCGAGGCGGCCGCCAGTGGCACCTGCATGCAGGACAAGAAGCAGGAGGGATTTTGGACCTGCGAGTTCAGCCCGGTTCTTCATCCTGAACACGAGTGACCAACCAGCTGTATAACTGGATAAGGAGTAAATCTGTAAAAACGGCCCGTTAGCCAGGGGCTCCTAGGGGCCTGGCTGCTCGCCCTTCACCCTCACATCTATCCCCTGCTGCCCTGCACCCCCCCCCCCATTTCAAGGCAGCTGTCACACTCGTGCTGCCTGTTGTTCCTGCGGCAGGCCAGCCCGGCTGCCGAACACCAAGGTGATGTACGGCCCGGTCTGGAGACACCCCCAGCTAGGGCTGGAAATGTTTATCTGGCTGGCCAACAATGGCTGGCGGGGGGCCAGCAGGACTGGCTGCCAAACAGGCACCCCCCCCCCTTTCATGGGGTGCCGGTAGGGGGGCAGCACACACATCCTCGCTTTGTGGACTAGGAATCCCAGGAATCTGGACTGCCCTCTCTTGCCCCAACAACAGAGCCCAAAACGTAGCCACATTAACTGCCACTGCAAACCTTCAACCACTGCCCTTAGTTACCTTATTCAAATATCTCCACTGGCACCTCTGGCCAGCAGCAGCCCTCAGGCCCCGTACACGCGCCGGACGCCCCTCGGTCACTCAGGCCCCATACACGCCAGACGCCCCTCGGTCACTCAGGCCCCATACACGCACCGGACGCCCCTCGGTCACTCAGGCCCCATACACGCACCGGACGCCCCTCGGTCACTCAGGCCCCATACACGCACCGGATGCCCCTCGGTCACTCAGGCCCTGTACACACGCCAGATTCCCCAGGTCTCATACACGCCAAACGCCCCTCGGTCACTCAGGCCCCGTACACACACCAGACGCCCCTCGGTCAAAAAGGCCCCGTACACACGCCAGACACCCCTCGGTCAAAAAGGCCCCGTACACACGCCAGACGCCCCTCGGTCACTCAGGCCCCATACACGCACCGGACGCCCCTCGGTCACTCAGGCCCCGTACCGCCAGACGCCCCTCGGTCACTCAGGCCCCGTACACACGCCAAACGCCCCTTGGTCACTCAGGCTGTCATGCTGCCATCCCATCTCCTCCTGTAGAGAACATATAAACATTCAGTCTTCTTCTCTCGCGTCCATAAGCCTCCAGCTGCTTGGGCAGAGTCCCTGAGAACGACTTAACAGGAATGACTATAAAAATGCTGTCTTCCAAAAATCACTGAGGGCCACCAAGAGCAGGACTTAAAATCATACCTTTGACGTCATGTCAGTTGTGATTGCGTTCAGCCTCACGTCGCTATTGGATGGTTCTATGCTATCTGCACCAGCTGACTATGGCGTTATGGCAACTTTGACTCATAAACTGATATATCAAGCTGGGAGGACTGGTGATGTTTTGGGTCATTCCCATGGGGCACATCACCTTCAGGAGCCGTGACTAACGGACATTAGTCAGTCCTGCTAGCCTTCGATGACCATCCCACCCGAAATGCTCTGTTTCCGCCATTTAATGACAGCGTGAGCCAAAGCGAACCCGAGGGCTTCCTGTACTAGAACATAAACACTTTTTAAAATGTTCTCTCAGGGCGACAACCTCGTTTTGTTTCCTTCCTATGAAAACAAGCCGGTTCAGTGGCAAGGGAACCTGCCTTTCCTGGAATGTCAGGAAAGCCTTTGGAGGGACACCGGTGGGGGGCGAGGGGGGTCCATGCAGAGGCTCTTCCCATGATGGTAAGAGGGGGGGGGGGGGTGTTGCATGGTTGGGGCTTGGTGGGATTCTCCATTGTTTTCATCGGCTGACCCCCCCACACACACGCACACACACAAGCCTTCAAACTCCTCATAACCAGGCGAAGAGGGGATTCCCTGTCTCCTGTCATTTTAACAGTCATCCTATATTTCCACTCTGGCTACGGAATCTTTGACTAGGTGTCTAGCCCCTCTCCGCCTTGGCTGATGCTGAAAGTGCCGCAGCCATCAGCCTGACAGCCCATTAGGAGCCTCGCGCGTCACCCGGGGTACCTACCCTGCGGCTCGCGCTGGCCTGACGACGCCTGTTTATTTAGTCCCATCATCGCCTGGATTGTTTTCACAGCTTTCCCAAGCTTTGCATGAGTCCCAAATCTACACTTTTTTAAGCTTGGAATATAAGATTTTTTTTTTTTTTACAAAAATCCCTAAAACTTTCAGTTATTAAGCATTTATTTTCCACCCTTTAAAATATTCTTTTTTCTTTCCAGCAGAAAATGACCAATACATTATCCGTTTTTTTTACGGATTTTTTTGTTAAATTTGGCGGGTGTACTCGCTCCCAGAATGCAACGCGAATTTCAAACACCTGTGAACATTTTATACGGAAAATTTATTACACTGGACCATATTTTTACGGACTTTTCTTGCAGTACAGACTCACAGAAACATGAATATAACCAGCAGTGTAGCTCCGAATTTACTCTGTGCAACATCCAAACAATTTTTTCACTCAGTTTAAATTTTGCTTTAAATGGCTAAAATGTGTGTTAAATGTGCTTTAGATTATCATTGCTTAACAAAAATAAACTGGAGCACAATTTGCACTCTGCACAGGTTTGTAAGTCACACTTGCACCAGAGGATTCTGCACATGGGAATCTGTCTTTGTTTTTGATTTTTCACTTTTATTTCCCAGTGAAAAAGCAGGTGCAAATTTCGCGCGGATTCGCCGCGGTGGGATCTCCTATACCCCTCTCCTCTCCGATCCGCAGGCACTCACCGTTCTGCCTTCTTTTTACCGCCCCCCTCCCGCCCTCTCCCCCCGCTGATGTCACGGGGGGCCGGCGGCCAGCCACTATAAGTGGCCGGGCGGCGGACGGCTGATTTCTCAATGAAGCGGAGCGGAGATCCGCGGCAGAGAGTGGCGGGGGAGGCAGGCTGCGGGACGGACAGACGCAGGGCTCGGTGCACGGACACGTACAGGCGGACGGGGGCGCGGAGCAGCGCTGCTCCTGCCCACCACAGCACGGACTTCGAGGCTCCGGCGACGGCTGCATTCATTGCGGGGAAACGCGGAGAGCATGTTTGCCACCAAGAGCCCGGCGCCGCTCTCCCTGCTGGCCCTGCTCCCGCTCCTGTGCATCTCCGCAGCCGCGGTGAGCCCCCGAGGCGCGCTCCCGTCTCTCTGCGCCTCCATCATCTACCCCTGTCCTGCACCGTCTCCGCCTCGGATCCCCTCCGGCGTCAGGGACCTGCGCCCTGTAGCGTAGCTGGCGGTTCGCTGTGCGAATGCATCTGGCAGATCAGTCTGCGGCGCGCGCTGACGTTACAGTAACGGGACAGTAATCCGCGCGCACTTTTTAGGGTATCTGCCTGAAGTGTCATGGGCTTTACCCTGAGAAAACAGGAGCAATGTCGCCATGCCTGCTGCATGCTGTGGTTGAACCTTGTTCTCGTGTAGTTTTTAGTGATTAAGATTATTGCCAGTTCTTCCTCGGCATGTAACGGTATGTAACGGCATGTAACGGTAACAAGGGGCACAGGGGCAGCTGCTTACAGCCACATCCCGCGGTGTGGCCTCGCCGTCCAGCGCTCTGCTGACGGTAACCAGCCGTGACGCACTGCTGGCCATGTAAAGGCTGCAGGCAGCCCCGGTGCCCTGACAGAGCACACTCTGGGAGCTGGGGGGGCACTCAGGTGTGGGACTCCCAGTTGTGTGGCAGAGCGCTCTCGCTCTCTCTCTCTCTCTCTCTCTCTCTCTCTCTCTCTCTTTCTCTCCTTCTATCACTCTCTCTGGCTCACATTTGTTTCCATTTATTGAGCATCAAGACTATAACCCCCACAGCGTGGCATATCTGCGTACTCGTACTCGTTTCTGTCCTTCAGTTCCGGACTGTAATGGATTTTCTGCTGATTCTGTCTCGCTCCGGGGGGGGGGGGGGGGGGGGGGGGGGGGGGGGGGGGGGGGGGGGGGGGGGGGGGGGGGGGGGGGGGGGGGGG
>JAODKN010000041.1:3022194-3038785 GCA_026774425.1 Petrocephalus zakoni
ATGCTTACCCAGCTCCATTAACAAACCTTCCTTTTTTTTTCTTTTTTCGCCCCCTCTCCCCCCCCCCACCCCCCCCGGCCCCCCCCCGCGGGCGGGGGGGGGGGCCCCCCCCCAGTGCGCATCATACCATAGGTATTTTCACATAGCATGGTTCCACCACTGATCACCATGGCTCGCACTTAGCTCTCTGTCATCAGGTTTTACCTCCACTGTATTCACCATCTGCTCTCTATGGAGCAACTGCCCCCCCAAAGCAGGAGAGGCCAGAAGTGTCCAGGGAGCTTCCCATTACCAAGTGGGGGAGATTCCACTTGTGACATCACAGCACAAGACCCCTGCATACCTGTCCTCTCTTCAGCCGCCCAGGGAAACCCTGCAGCCCCCCCCCCCGTCAGCCTCTGTCCTGGCCCCCTTTAATGTGTTTATCTCCCACGAATTAGCCCCTCCCCCTCTGCCCCTCCAGCTGGCTGGCCAGTTAATTCGGCCCCTCTTGTCCTGGGGTATCGCTTTACCTTGGACAATGGGTACAGCCAATGAAAGGATACCCGGCCCAGCAACGAAAGTGTGACCCTGGCAGGGGGGTGCACCCCCCGCCCCCCAC
Source organism: Petrocephalus zakoni (assembly GCA_026774425.1). NCBI lineage: Eukaryota > Metazoa > Chordata > Actinopteri > Osteoglossiformes > Mormyridae > Petrocephalus > Petrocephalus zakoni. The sequence continues at coordinate 3,022,796 of JAODKN010000041.1, forward strand.
CTTGTACCATCAAAGGCTCAGCCCTCTGCTGATCACCAGGAGAATGGGATATGAGCCTTTTGAAGCTTTTGTATGGAGAGGATTTCAGCATAATCACACAGTAGTGCCTCCTTTCAAACCAACTTCATTGTTATTGTAAAGAAAGGAGTGTGGGGGTTAGGGTGGGCTGCTGGTGACTATGCGATGCCCCCAAATTCACACCAACAGGTAAAAAAGTTACATATCAATGAGGCCTTTGAACCCACAGCTTCAGCCAAGGAGCTCCACAGAGAGCTGGTGTCCATGGTAACCATCCATCAATGCTTCCAGGACTGTCAGCTAAGCCCAGCCACAGTCACTGTGTACACCCTAACTGGCCCTCCTTTACCTCCGATACCTCCGCACATTCATTTAACTGGTATATTTGTCTTTTACCTAAGGGCTTTAAGCAAGGTCAGAATTTTTCTTCTTTTTTAAGGACTTTGGGAAATTGATTCCTGTTTTCATTACTTCTCACCTTGTCTACTGCAATGAACTGTATTTTGGAGTTGGTCGGCTCCTCTCTCTCAGGCCTGCAGATGAATGCCGCTATACAGCTTTTAACTCATACTCATAGTTGTATTTTTCCCGCCCTAGCCTCTCTCCATGGGCTCCCCATCTTTTTAAAATTGATTTTAAGATTTTGCTGTCCTTGTATAAGTCCTTGAAAGGATCACCACCACCTTCTATCTCTGATTGCCAACAACCCTAAATCCCAGCAAAGTCACTTTATTCTGATCAAACGCTGTTCAGTGTGGTCAGATGGAGACTGAAAAACGGGGTGATGGTGCCTTTTCTGTGGGAATAAATACTCAAGACGCATTGCTATCCTCGGATTCAATTCGCTTTGACTTTTAGATTTTTGCCGGTAGTCGCGGTCTTTATTTTGTTTAATTATTGCTTTATTTGTTTGCTCATCTCTCTTTTTTTACCTTTTTATTTCAAATTGTGTTATTGGCTTTTTTATGCTGCACAGCACTTTGGTTAACGTGTGTTGTTTTAGAAGTGCTTCATAAATAAAGTCGACACTGATACTGCCACTGTTAGATTAAGTCGCCACCGCATTGCCATGTCCCCTCAAAAATGGAGCGTCACTATAATGCTGACGCTGCCGCATTATTCCTTTCGAGTCTTGCCCTCCTGCGTAGACGTGGCCGTGCGTGCGCTAATATCCGCCAGGCCACCGCAACGCTGCGGCTCATTCGTCGTCTCCTTTATAAAACGCCAGGCAGAACTACCACAACAGAGAGGTGGCGCAAATATCAAAGCTGAGCTTCGCCTGTGCAGCTCAGCAAATGAGCGACACAACATCACCATCATCATAACCATCACCATCTCTCCGGTCAGAGTTAGTGTCTCCAAGTAAGGGCTCAGCCTGAGTCTCTGTGGCCGGTGCCTTGTACGGTCACGCAGACCTCCTCTGCCTTCCCGATTGCCCGATCGCACCACTATATTCAGTGTCCTTTAGCCACGCTATATTCTCAGCGGGGCGCTGTATACATTTACCTTTCTGGAGAGGGCTCTAATTCTGTTAATTCCCTCTGCAAACAGCAGCATGGAAGCGCCCGCTCCTTATGACTGTCCCCCAGGACTCCTGCCTTTTCCAACACTCTCTGTGTGGCCCCTGTCCATCCCTTGGGCAAATAGGTTAAACCGAGAAGGGTGGGGGTAACGGTGCGAGGGGGGCGGGGGGTTTAGAGAGGGATTAGGTGTTTGAAAGTCCGCCTGTCAGTGTCAGCCGGAGCAACGCTCAGCCTGCGCTCCAAAAGCACCATCTGTGGCGGCCGAAGGAAAGCTGGCTCAGGTGTCCGCTCTTTTTAGGAGCATCGGGTCCCCCGCACATCGGTGCGATCCGCCCGTCCACTTTCCTCAGGTGGAGCCGTCACTCAGAAAACTATGGGAAAATAAAGCTTCCAAATGGTGCCGGCTGGGCAGGAAATAGCGGTAGTCCCAGGGAATCCCTTCAAACTCCAAGTTTTTACCACTGTCTCTATCACAATATATTACATGGTGCTTGTCATTTGAAAGAAACGGTATTACATTAGTCTCCTTGGGAATATAAGGCATAATTGCTTTCACTACACTGCGGTCTCTGATGTCCTCGACTGAACATGATCAAGTTGGATTCATAGACTGTAAAAAACACTAAATATTACCTGTTTGAACTCAAGACAATATTGAGTGTGCCCCGACCTTATTGAATAGTGGTTTTAAACGATTAGGCCCAAATTACTGCTTTATTTCTAAGATGTAGGAATTTCCCTTTGCTCCCACATAGAAGAGCAGCACTGACATAATTTACAGTTTACATTAGTTTAAGACTTAAGAGTAGATTCTATTATTGCCATAAATTCCAGACGTTTGCAGGTCATGCTCATTTATTTTGCCCATTTCGATTAATTGGCAACTTTAGTATTATCCTTTGGATAAACTGATGGGCGGAAAGATGTGTGCGATTTTTTTTAAGTATTCCGTCTTTTCCAGAAGGTGGCGCTCCAGCACTCAAATTAAAATCACTGCTTTGACATGTAATTCAATTGCTCCTCTAATACATTTTGTTCCCCCCGAACCACTCAAACACAAACTATGTGTAAAGTCAAGATTATGCTGATTTTATGCAGCTCTAAGTACTTATGTTTGGTCACAGAATCATAACCATTTATACAATGGACTAAATTAAATACGCGATCCATATTATAACGCGTATTCATTTCTAATCATTATGTTTTCTTATGGTTTTGCTCAACTGAGACAAACACCAAACTGTGCTGTCTACATTTAGTCAAAAAATCCAGGCCTGCTTTACACCCTAAGCGTCTATTCTACACCTAATGGTGTTGTGGAACTTCGCGGCGAGCGCCAGCGGCTCCGTGCGCCGTCGTGATGAATTTACGGGCGGCCTAATTGACAGTTGTGACGCCTGTAAATCGTATACATGTATCTGAGGGGCGCATAGGCGCACAAAGAGCGGCTCCCAAGCCGCTGCCACTCATCGCTTCGCGGCTGATGTGTGCCTGAATAGGGCTCAAACGCCCGCTTTATGCCCCTTTGTCCCGGCTGGTGTCTGAAGTTTTTTTATTATGTAAAAAAACGATTCTGGCCCTCTGAATGGACTTTCCTGGTCCTGCGACCCCGCTCCCAAAACTATCCTCGCATCTGCGCCCTGACTGCCAACTCCTACATATTTATGAGCCATTTAAACGTACTGGAATGTCAACATATCTCCACACGAACCGCCCACCTCTCCAGACAAGATCAGTTTACTATCTGAATAGGGTAACCTCTTTGGATGCCGAATATTGCTCTAATTGATCTGTACTCACAGATTACCTCCTCGCCCGCGCCCCGGGCAGCCCGAAGGATTTTTACATGTTATCTTCGGGACTGTGTGGCGAGTGTCTCTCTGCTCGGATTAATCTAGCAGGTTGGTGTTATAAGGGCTGAAGGGGGCCCTCGCAGTTTTAGCGATTCGGCGGCCTAATTTGTATCGAGCGATCGGAAAGCATTTAATTCTTCGGGCACACGCATCCGCGTTTGCTTTGGCATCCAGTCTGTAGCTGCCTCTGCCCAGTCTCGGAAGGAGGGCTAGAAAGCGTTCCCTATTCACCTGGAGCTCCCAGCCACCCAAAAGCAATAAATGAAAGTCTAATTAAACTAATAAATCTTAAAAAGGGACAGAACCAGCCAATTATGTCCGATAGGTACAGCTAATTAGCCACGTATGGCCCGTAGGTACACCCAATTACACAGAGCCGTCGATCATGGCAAGAAAAAAAAGCACATTGTTTGGAGCGAGCTATTCGGCGAGTCTGATGTATAGATATTTGCACTCAGGGCTGGTAATGTAAGCAGGCTATTATAAAACACGTAGAGTAGATAATGCACGTCGATAGTGGGCAAGCTCGCAGGTATTTCTACAAAAGTAATTCATTGTTTAGGAGAAGTATCCACATTAATGCTAAACATAAAATCATTTCGGAAAATTATCTGAAAAGCTCTATATTTGATAACATATAAACGTCTGTTTTTTATTGCAGTTTCAGCTTCCAAAAGATGTAAGAAAATTTTTTAAAATTAGTAATAAAATGGGGCCTAACTAGTAATCTGATATAAAATGCAAGAATGGCTGTATTTAGAAATGTAGCATAGACAATGATTGAGTTACACAGTATTATATTGTATGAAAGCTATGTAATGAATTTTGTTTATATGATTGTGTATCTCTGTAGAATGTTAATTTAATGTATTGAACAGATGCATTCAAATGCATTCGTTTCAAACACGATTTCCATCGGCATTTCAATAGATTACGTGTCAAAAACGTATTTCTGGAGACTAATCGAGGCAAAAGCCGAAGTTCAGCAGCGCAGTAATGAGCCGATCCCCGGAGTGAGGCGGCGGAGGGGGGAGGCTGGGCGACCCTCCTCGGCGCTGGTGATTACGGCCCAGCTAATGAGGGCCACGAGTGAGCGGGGGTCCGTTAAACAGACATCGATCACTCTGTCAGGCAGCGCCACACCCCGCACCGGCCGGGGCTCCGTGACGTCGCATGGAAGGCATGAAAAGCCGCGGGCGTCCGCGCTCCGGCAATCTGCGGGCGGAGTCGGCGCGGGGAGCGCGCGTGTGCACGCGGGGAGTGTGCACGTGGGGAGCGCGCGCGTATGTGCCCAGGGGGCGGTGGCTGCTGCGGAAACAAAAGTAATCAGCGCCGCCACAACTTATCCATTTGGCCATTGGCGCGCTAAGCGGGCGCCTGCCGCTCCTCTCTGCGGGCTCCGGACTTGTTTCTCCCCGGGTGCCGGAACGTCACAGGCTGGCCAGGCTTTTGTTTCCCACTTAGTTCGATCGGTCCGCCGAAACTTTCAGCTCTGCTCGGGTCCGCCGTGGTTCCCGGAAGGGCACCTAAGAGAAGCGCGTCGGAGGTCGGCTGCTCTCTGCTGCTCCTCTCGTTACGCGCGGCTTATTAGGAGGAAGCACCCGGCGCATCTTTGGATTTTGATCGCTTCCTCCCTTTTGTGAATAACTACGGATCAGCAGCTGCAGAGGTGAGTCCTTTTGTTTTCATGCTATTTCGTTCTTAGTCTCCTCTGGTGTTTATTAATAAGTTAGCAACATCCGCAGTATATCTGTATTCCTTTTTGGGTGGCGCGTTGGCTGACAGCTATCGAAAGGAGATCGCACACCGGAGTGCGGCACGGCTCTGTGTGGTGCCGGGGGGACAGGGATCGGACCCCGATCGAGGGCTCCCTGCTTCTTTGAAGTTTCCATCCTGGCGTGTCAGCCCCGGTGCCCCTGTCTGGAGGCATGGGGAGTCTCGCCGAAAGAGCCCCTCTTTCAGAATGCTAAGTTCGGCGGCTGTGTGTTAATTAAAACGAGACTTGTTTTAATGAAAGCGCGGTGCGTGTAGTTATGGTCCCTTAGTGCTTCATTATAAGAGGATTTATTACTGATCTGCTTTGGTGCTAGCACAAGAGAAGGCTATTTTCTTTTATATGGGTTATTTCCTGGTCATTCTCGACCTGCTCTCTATGCAGTTTTAAAGTATTGTTAAATTTTAACGTGCAAATAAAATTCCCTGCAAAATAATGACACGTTATCCTAAAAGTAGGCTGAGCAGCTAATTAAAATGAGATGCTGACAGCTAAACAAACCGGGTGCAGTTTTACGTAACAAATAGTCAGGATGGTTAACCAGTACTAAAACTAAATAGAATGTGCCTTGCCAAATAAGCAATTGTTTTATTTCTGTAATGGGATGAAGGTCGAATAAAGCTTGGAGATATAATTTTTGGAAAAGTTTGCATGTATAAAAAACTAGCATTTACGGGCTGAGATTAGCTACTTTGTTCATACTTCCTAAACCCACTTCTCCCAATTGTCAGAAATAAAATATTTCCAGAAACTATTCGGTAAATGCCTTGTGCCGGGTTCATCCCATTTGGCATGTAGGGGCGTTTTGTGCAATTTATGTAATACTGCCCCAAGGTTGAGAAGCGAAGCTCATTGTAAATCTAAACTTTCTCCCCTTAGTTTTAAGATCGTATGGTTAAAGAGAAACCGCGTAATCAGTGGAGGGTGATTAAAGTTCCTTGTTAGTTGGCAGATTGCTCTGCCTCTAAGACACTAGGGAAAATACATGCATAAACATGATTTCAAATATTTTCCACTCTTCAAATTTAGCCTTTAATACCCACATTCAGTGGACGACTCAGAATATCTGTGTTGGATCTCCATGTTGAGGGAGACGGTGAGGCGCCGAACCGCCCGCAGATCCGGTTCGGCGCTGCTCTTTGGGCCGCTCATCGTGGTTCCCGGTCCCCCACGTACTGCTCCACGTACGGTTCCGCCTAAAAGTCCGATGAAACGAGAAGCCCTAAAAAAGCTGAACCCGAGACCCAAAAGTGGGGGAAGGGGGAAACGTCCCGAGTCTTGGAAATGCTAAGTTTCTCTGCCCCAGTTCAGAGAGATCTGAACACCGAGAAGCTACCGAGAAGAAAAAGCCCCGGTAAAAGCCAGACGTTTACCTGGCTTTCGCGGTGGGGTGCACCCTGCCTGGTGTGAGGGAGCTTTGGAGAAACCCTCCTCTTACCTGGTCTCGCCACCTATTATTATTTTCCCTTGTTTTTTATATTTCCTTCATGGTTTTCTGTATCTCGACAGACAAATTCTGAGCTGAGTGGCGTCAGTGTGTAATGGGGCAGCAGTCACCATGTTGTGTTTTACAGAAGAATCGCGCTGCTCTTCCAGAAAGTTCCTGTGAGAGGAGCAGACAGCGTCCCAAGGCAGACCTGGGCCAGGCGGCTTGTGGAGTGGCCTTTCACACCTAACCTTGCTGCAGAGGGTGTAATATGCTTTTGCTGGCCCAAACAAACGGAGCGGTGGCATTTACATTGTAAATGTAAAAGTGAATCGCAGCATTGCCTAATGTCTTTGGAATTTCCGTCGGCCCATTAAGTCACGCTTTATGTCCTGTGCCAAATTTTACGGAAAGCCAGCGGTGGGAGTGAGGTCTCGTCCCGTGTACGAATGGGACAGCGAAGTATTTCTGTGCTTGACCAGGAGTTGGAAAGACGGGGCCTTTGTTTGGGGACGCCAGCATCACGTGTGGGCAGCGCGAGGTCTGTGCGATGGGTTGGAATGCGCTGCGCGCCTTGCGTTGGTAGCAGGGGCGTAGATTTAGGGTGGACGAAGGGGACGTGTCCCCACCAATATCCTTCGACCATTGAAATGTCCCCACCGGGGGTTCCTCTGTCGAAGTTACGGGTGTTCCTACACCATGTGTTTCCCGAACGCAGGCCTCCTGTGCTGCAATTGGTTGTCCTTGGTGATAGCCCAGAGAGTGTGAGGCAATTGGTGTGTTGGGGCCCCGCCCACAAGCCACAGACACTGGTCACAGTAGCTGACCAAAGGAGTCCAGCCACTGGAATTTCACATAAGCTAAACTGGGAAGTAAGAAGGTGGCATGCTCGAGCGGCCGCTGTGAGGCGTGCTCCATACCCGTCTCTGTCCCTCGAGGCTCACAGCGCGATGATTAAGTGCTCCCAGAACTTGTCTCCTGCAATGCAAACTCATTCTCATGCTCGTTTGTGTCTCCTGGGGCGTTCGGGGAAGGATTTATTGCCCAGGTGGGTTTTGAATCTTGGTGAAGAAACGTCCGTTCTTCAGCCCCACCTCCTGTAAATCATGTTTAACACTCCTCACTGCTTTCACCCCACCATTCCACCATTCCACTACACACCTGTCCCTCACACATCTTAGACCCCCCCCCCCGGTCATCTGAAAGCTCTTATCACCAGACTCCCTGTCGCGGTTGCACATGTAGCCACGGTGACCCTGCTGTCATGGAAAGTGCCCTTTGGTGTGGCCCTTTACTTACTGCATATTCTCCCTGTACCCTCCACCAGAACCCCCCCCTGCCCCCCCCCAACCAGTGAGTCTCAGGTTTGTGAATATGGAGTAGGGTCACAACACTGTGCCTGTGATCAGAAGGCCACCAGTTCAGGTCCCAGGGTCAGAAGAGTGATGTCACCATTGGACCCTTAAGTGAGGCCCGTAAGCCCTAAATGCTCCAGGGGGTGTCTGACCCAGCTTACTCAAAATGTATGTCGCTTTGGGGAAAAAGTGAAAAATAAATAAGTAGTAAATGAATTAAATAAAAAATGTAAATGAATATCAGGGATATATTCTTAAGCTGATTGTGACCATTTGTGAAAGTGCCTCATTCTTTTTACATTCATGGCATCATTCTCCTAGGTGAATATTTACAGATGGCATAGGTATTTGGGCATTTCATCTGCAAACTACTTCTTAAGATGGTCGTGTTAGTCATATCTGAACTGATTGAGATTGTTACGCTTTATGTAGCGTAACTTAAATATTAAAAGAGGTAGTCGGCTTGATTGGGTGTGACTGGAATGTCACCCCCCCCCCCCCAACCGGTGAAATGTGATGCACCCAGGTTTGGCTACTGGGACTTTAAGCCATGGCACTATGAGCTTGGGGGGGGCATCTGGCCAGTTGGTTATTTTTCCATCTTTACTGTGAAACTGTGAGCTGTGAGACCGTTTTCACTGACCATGGTCCCCAGCTTCAGCCTGGAAGAGGAGGGCCCTTTTGGCCTTTTTTGCAGTGTGTCATCTGGGCCGGGCTGGTGGATGCGTACGGGTGTAGGGGCCCCATCGAGAACCCACACTTTTGTGGAAGCTGTTTCGCATTTGTGCGCGTGGCTGTGCATTAACCTTGAGCGTGGGAAGGCGTCCTCCTGGCTGAAAGGACTGATGGGAGACAGGCTGCACCCCAGGAGAGAGTCAGATGGTCTTCCTGTGCTGGTGTTAACCCCACTGACTGCTGCCTGACCTTTCAATCAAAAGGCTGCGGGCCTGACCCCAGCCCTGACCTCTGAGCTGCCTTTAGCCTACATTTCCTGTCAAAAATAAAACAGCCAGAGGAAACGATCCAAGGTGGCTTCCCAGATGTGAATCGGGCTCCTAAAGCCGTGTTTAACATGCGCTAACGTGGAGTGACTGTGCTCAGTGTGGGAATCTGGAGAATCGTCCTTGTGTGTCGTCTGGGGATCGGTGGGTATGTCGCTAATCAGTGGTGTAGGATTAATGCTTGCAGGAAACACTGTTTGTGTTAATTGTGTGATAATTTTGTTTTAATGGTGAATGCCTCTTGCAGGTTTATAACACAACGCTACATTAAACTTTAAAACTAAAATTTTGCAGTGGGCTTGTACTGCCATTAATATGAGGTGCAGTTCTAGTTTGTCTCTTTGTCAGGTGGAAAGTGTCCTGAGAAGTTAGTCTAGGAATTCAGGCGGTTTTGGGGCTGTGTAGTGCCCACCATGAAGTGCCCCCTCCAGGCTGCTCTCATTTATCAACTTGATCTTTAAACCCCTTGTACTGAAATTTTATATTCCCCCCCCCCCCCATGTGAGAAGCTAGCCTAAGCTATGACTGTTATACCACCCCAGTCTTTTTATCGTTCAGTTATATTTTAATAATCTGTTCTATTCTGGACGCCTTATTAATGTTCTTCCTTTTTAGCTCTGGAATTCTGCTACGGATCAGGCTGCCGGTGGGGGGAACCTGCCAGAAAATGGGCCAGGTCCAAAAATTTTGAATGCCTGGGTACTAGATAATGTCAGTTATCCCTGCTTGGCTAATGAAGTTAAGGATGTGGGGAGTGTCACTCGATCTTAGTCGGATCCATTAGTATTTTCTGACATTTCACAAATGGGAAGATTGCTGCTAGATAACATTTCAGAGCAATATTTTGAGGAGGACAGATCTATAAATGGTACGGTTAACTGCAAGTAATGATTGGTTGGATGACTATTCTGGAACGAACTAGCAGATACACAGCCTGCCAGCTGGGTTTTGTCAGCCCTGTATCTCGACATTAATCTCATCCTGCTGTCCATTTAAAGACTGAATTGCGGTCAATCGCTGCGCCAGCCGTTAGCGATCACAGCGTGTGCCATGCCCAGGTTTGTGTCTGATGTCGGTCTCCCTCTCCGGTTCCCCCTGCAGGCCCACCATGGTGAACAGCCAGGTGCCCGGCGGCTCGCCCCCCAGGGCCTGCGCTGGCTGCGGGGGCCGCATCGCCGACCGCTTCCTGCTCTTCTCCATGGAGCGATACTGGCACACGCGCTGCCTGAAGTGCTCCTGCTGCCAGGCGCAGCTGGGCAAGATTGGCAGCACCTGCTACAGCAAGGGTGGCATGGTGCTCTGCCGGGACGACTACATCAGGTGAGGGGCGGGGCCAGGGGCGGGGCATCGGGGGCGGGGCCAGGGTGCAGTTAGGGCCAGAGCAATGGCAGAGATCACCATTCGGTTCCCGGTTGACATGGAACCCTTAACCATTATCACCGTGATGCTGGTCTTTTCCTAATACTAGATTCCCAAGCATTCTGGGGTAGCCCCCAGGCCTACCATGCTCATGTACTGCATAACCTGTGGCTGAGATGTCCCTTTCCTCACCACCACTTCTGTGCTTACCGCTTCCATGGCGTAATGAAATGGTAAATGCGGTGTGCATAAGGATACGCCCGATTTATTCAGATTACTAACTTTTGGGCATTACAATACACCTCTCATTAATATTTTAGGCATATTACTAATCTGCTTATCAAATTGTGGCCGTAAGTAAACGTCAGTATAGTATCTAAAAGCTGCCATCTGGACAAATGTTTCATGCGTTCTAAAAACCTTGTGATCATTGTGCATGCGCCATATAATTGCGATGTGATATTCCGCACATGCACCAGATAAGTGTGACGTGTTATACTGCATGTGCCGTATAATCTCAACATGATATACTGCAGCCTTAATAGTTATTCATGCATTTTCCAACCTGTTACCCAGTGTACAGTAATGGGGAGGGAGGGGGGCGGGCTTCAGGAGTCACAGGGAACCACAGTCAAACGGTCGCGTATTGTGGGCAATGTAAAGTTACAAATGCACCCGCACGTAAATCCATCCAAAAGTGGGCAGAATGTGCAAAATCCCCACACGGAGCAGGGGCCGGGTTCAAACCCGCAACCCTGGAGGTGTCAGCCTCCATCATTAGGCATAGTTAAACGTCCCTGACCTGACGGTGCACTTGCTGTGTGGAAGATGACCTAAAGTGGTCAATGCTCACCGCACTGCTGTGACCCTGGGCTGTCAGCCCGGGGTCTGAATCAAAAAACAAAGTATATTTAGCACTCTCATTCTACTCCACCAGAGATGTAGAGCTGGTCCTATAGGAGCCAAAACCCTTCCAGTGTGAGAGAGAGCCTTTTAATTAGTGCCCGATTTACACCTGAAACTCCAGGAGAGCCGGCTCGTTATCCAATTAAGTGTTCCAGCAGAGAAATTAAGAGCCAATGTCGGGCAAGATCAGCAACGAGGGTTGCTGTGCTCCGACAGAATGCAGGCCTGCGCAGCCCCTGTGCATCTGCGTCATGCTGCATGACGACAGCAGTGGAAACTCCCAGTCTGCGGTTACCTGTTTATCATCACTAAAGGACTTGCTGGCAGTTGTTAGTGAGAACTTGCATATTGGGGTTATATATTAAATACCTACAAGTTGATTCAACATATGATTGAGGAGTGAAACTTTATTATCATTTATGTATTAATTAATGTAGGGAAATTGTCTGTTTGCCAACCCCATCTTGCTCCCCATGAGCTGACGGCAAGCTTGGGGTTCATGGCACAGGGTCAGTCGGTGGGCAGCGCCCTCGGAGCTGAGGGTGAAGGCCTTTACTCAGGAGCCCACAGAAATAGTCTCATGGACTATGCTGCTGAAACTGGGGCTCGAACCAGCAACCTTCTGATCACAGGCACATATTGTTTTTGCCGACGAGGACCAAACCCTAGAAATTTTGGGGGTGGTGTGTGGCTCAGCGGGTTAGGATGCTGTGCCTGTGAACAGAAGGTTGTTGGTTCAAGTCCCAGGGTTTGCCACCGTTGGGCCCCTAAGCGAGGCCCTTAACCCCCAATTGCTCCAGGCACTGGTTGACACCGCTTTCTCAAATTTTGTAAAGGGGGGAGGGGGGACTTACACAAAAAATTATCTGTGTGGTAGGGGGGTCCAGTAAAAACTGATAATGAAACAATTTATACAACGAGCAAGTAATTATTTCAGCCAAATAAAGCAAAACTGAATCCAACTCGTTCTTAAAAGCCTCAGAGTACAGGCTCAAAGTAAAAGTGGGCTTGTTTTCATAGCAGTAACTATGCTACACATAATTACTAGCTGTTTGCCGTTTGTTTCCAGGGTAACAAAGAACAACAACATTCTTCCAATTGCTGCTGACATTGGCTTGTTTGTTCGTTTTCTTTTTTTTATTACACTGAAATATCAGCTTACTGGGCTGGTTAATGGTTACCATGACCTTCTGCTCTGTGGGCCAGGTCTCTGTTCTTGTATTGTACTAATTAACGCCAAATTTCAAACGAGTTGGTGGGAATTGTTCTTGGTTTCACGCTGCATGTCTGGACTGACGTCGCCACCCATTTCCACCCACGGCCTGGGAACATGTTACTCGAATCAGCACGTGTCTGACACATGCTATCGATGACTGCCGCTTTCCTTCCAGCTAGTAGGCATTTTAGACGGATTATAATGTGCCGGGAGGCTGGGAAGTTAGTTACCTGGGAGCACTCTAATGCACTCTAATCAGTGTGACTTATTCACCCCCATTTGTCGAGGCGTTGTGGTGCTAAAAGTGTGACCTTCGCCTGTCTCCCATGATTCTCAGGTTAGCGTGTTCCAGCCGCGTGCCGAAGCGACCCCCAGGGGGCGCCATGGCCCGAGCAGCGCTGCTGTGGTCTTAGCCAATCACCAGCTTAGCGGCATGTGAGTGGTACCAGTGCCGGCTTGCTGGGATGCGCGGAACGGCGATTTGTTGTTGGGAGATTCATAACGTGCGGTTTCTGACACTTGGAGAGAAGTTTCCGCTGGCAGTGTGTGTTGGTGATAAATCCTAGAGACGGCGACCGGTTTTGGCTACGATACTAGTGACTCGACAGAACTGCCCGAGCAGGGTGTCTCCCACCGTCATACTTTGGAAGCAATTAATACCCAGAACCAGTACTTTCCATGTCGAGTGAATGCGACTCCAAAGACGGTCAGCCTCTCGAAGGGGCGTGGCCTTCCCGATTTCATATCTGCTCGTTTCTCTGCAGAGTGTGTGATCCGTTCCGGGACCAGCCCGTCCCCCTGAGGAGGGCGTGAGCTTATTTTAAATCCCATTAACGGAGCCAGTGGGTATCTTTCTTCGCACGTTTAGGTTACCTGTTCTGCTGACCCCTGACTCTGCTGTAAAGGATCCTATTTTCAGCCTGTGCCGGTGCTGCCATATGGCCTGTGCATCTGTAGCTACTTTCTGAGTAACTGTAATACTGTCCTGCAGGGGAATCAGTGCCCAGAGATGGGATAATGCAGCTCTGGGTATGCTGGAGGGGTGCGAGGGTCACCCAAGCGGGTGGGACAGTGCACACCCTGTCTGGAGGCATGTTGTACAAACCCGAATGGTGAGGCTACATCAGGGCTACAGGGATGTGATTACCCTGTCTGCAGGTTACTTGCCTCCAGTCAGTGAGCAGGCTCTGCCTTTATGGTTATGATGTACAACTTTCTGAGCAGTGTTGCTGGGCAACTATCAGCCAGGTGAGACATGGGGCAACTCCTCTGCATCTGCATGATCGCGAAAAGTTTCCCCCTGCTGACAGAAGTCGTTGTTGCCCAGTATCAATGGGAAAGCGCCTGGCAGCAGGGGTCAACAGCACTGTTTAAAAAGTCACCCTGTGCATCGCCATCCTTACCATACACACCCATTCAGATTTTCTCTGGCTAAACAAAAAAAAAATAACCCAGCTGCACGAAAGGGTAATGTCAGTCACTTTGGATAAGTGATAGTTCAGATATTAAATCCTGTACTCTTCGTAAGTTTTTCCAGTGTCTGGAAAACCCTGGATGCATTTTAGTTTGTGCTGAGTGGCGCAAGGGTGTCTGGACAGTGTTTGGCTCGCATCCGCGGTGCAGGCTGTAGGTCAGCCTGGGTTTGATGCCACCCGTAGGGACTGGTGCTGTGATGCTGGCTTGGGCTGTGTCTGGCACCGTGCTGGCAGCAGCGCTCTGCTTCAGAGTAAACTGCTGTGTGGGGCTGTTTAGCGAAGGCAGGCCGAGGCGGGGAGGGGCACGTCGGCCGGAGTAAACAGCCGTGTGGGGCTCGCTGGGGAAGGCAGGCCAAGGTGTGGCGGGGCGGGGGCGGGGCACGTCGGCCGGAGTAAACGGCTGCGTGGGGCTCATTGGGGAAGACGGGCCGAGGTGTGGTAGGGCAGGGCGGGGCACGTCGGCCGGAGTAAACGGCCATGTGGGGTCTTTGTGGAAGGCAGGCCCAAGGTGTGGCAGGGCGGCCAGAGTGTACAGGAGAAAAACATTACAGATGGTACAATCTTCACAGAACCCCGTTGAAAAGGCAGCTTCATACTTCAGTTATTATGACAGAAATCCTAATTCGAAGGTGACCCAGATTTTTAAAGAAATGTTGCTTGGGAGTCTGGAGTGTTTAATTATCAATTTGCCATCTACCCAGAAGTCTGAGGGTCAGTGGAAAAAGTGATGTCACAGGATACCGCTGGCCTGCATGTGTCTATTTTTAATGGATCGAGGGTGGTGGCAGCAGTGGTGGTGGGGGGTGGTCTCGCTGAGTGCCGCCTGCACGCATCTTCCAGCATTGTCACGCGTTTGTAAATGGCAGTGTATTAAATATGTATAATATAGTTAATCAAAAGGGCAAGGCTTCATTGCCAAACTGCACGGCATGGAGACTGGAGCCTGATAAAAGGACAAACATTAATTAGCGGCAACGCAGTTTCTCACTGGCGTCTCTTATTGAATTACTGTTTGAATTAAGATCAAAAATTCATTACTGTGTGCAGAGCTGGGATGGTGGGGGGGTTCCACTTGGTGCCACATTGAAATTAGTGAGTTGGAGTGCTTAAAATACTGGCTGGTGTTTTTAGCACGCAGCTGGCAATCTGAAGCCGCAGGGCCCAGCGTGAGCTGCGTCACGTGGCTGGGAGTCTGAGGCTGTGGGGTCAATGAAGTAAACAAAGGTCCTTCTGCACTGCACATTTGCTGTACACCCAACCCCCCCTCCATGCGGGCCCTACTCCGTCAGATTTGGGGGACAGGCTTAGGGCACCATTCAGGGCTTCTGTCCACACGTGTGCCATTTCCTGGGAATTGTGCCCCCCCCCCCCACCTCAGCCTGTCATTAATCCACATTGACACCCTCGTGTTGCCGGGGCAGGTGCCCCTCTCGCCCCCATCCTTTTGGGGAAGGCCTAATGGGAGTGCCGCTCCGTGCCCTCTGTGCAGGCTCTTTGGACACAGCGGGGCCTGCAGTGCCTGTGGCCAATCCATCCCCGCCAATGAGATGGTGATGCGGGCGCAAGGAAATGTCTACCACCTTCAGGTGAGTCCACACCGTCCCCACCGCTGGACATGCTCCCGGCTCCATCAGACCCCAACCGCTGGACATGCTCCTGGCTCCATCAGACCCTCTCTCTGTTTTTAAACCCTTCAAGCCCAAAACTACATACACATTTGTATTCATATTTTGTGGGGACTCTCCATTTATTTCAATAGGCATAACCCTTATTCCAGCCCTAACCTTAACCATAAGTGACCAAACAAAATGCAACACTTTTGGCATTTTTAGTTTTTTTTTTTTATTGTATTCACATAAAATTGAGTTTCCCCTTTTGGGGACTGAAAAGGTCTGCACAACATTAGAAAACAGGTTTTTATTACATTGTGGGGACATTTAGTTCCACGATGTAAAATTTATTTTATGTATAATATATATAGAAAATATAATCACAGTGGGGTGAGCTGTATACGGTATAAATTTGCCCGACACCGGCCTACCGCGATAGTGGTTGTTGATGACCAGAGCATGTGAGTGGAGCGG
>JAODKN010000041.1:3040019-3052616 GCA_026774425.1 Petrocephalus zakoni
TTTGTTCGGCTGGCGCCGCACCCCTGTGTTTTTCGGGGGGGGGTTGGGGGGGGGGGGGGTGGGGGGGGGGGGGGGGGGGGGGTTGGTGGGGTTGGTGGCCACTGCTGCTGCTGCATCTCACACAGCAAGGAATCAGTATGGGATCCGGTGGGGTGATGGAGCGGCCCAGAGGGGGGAGTTAGGAATGACATCACCCTTTCTGCCATTTAGCAGACTCATTACCAGATTTAAGACCCTCTCTCCCTTCAAATAGTGTCCTGTTTAACATTTGTCGTGTTTAACAATTGTACCCCGAAGATGGACCAGAGCTCTTACCCCAGCTAAGGGGTGAGGTGGGGGTTTAATGGGAGGGGGCAAGTGGCTCCTGCTCCTGGGATACTGTAAAGTTTGGTGTGGCTTGGGGAGGTGGGACAGAACTGTAAATATGTTGGGGTTTTTTTTAACGGGACTGTATGTTCTGTGTTTGGATTATATAGCTTCTACATTTTATTTCCCAGTGGATGTCTTTAAGATGCTGTACTGTACTCGGTGTGAGGAAGCCGCTTATTAAACGATGACGATCGCGGAGCTGTGTGACGTCTGTTCTTGGTCGCTTGGCCTAACCGCGCCGCGTCTCTCTGACCGCTCAGCCAGCGGGATGCGGAGCTTCCTGGGCCGTCCAAAATGGGGAGGGGAGCGCAATTAAACTGACCGTTATGGAAGTGGTTAAATGAGCCCTGCGCCCCATTTGCAGTGGATTGTGGGAGGCTGAAGCTCAGACTGGTGGTGCAGTCGCATTTAATGACGCATAAACAGCAGGCCAGGCTAATTACAGGAGTGGCAGGCTTCTGTTTGGAACGGAAGGCAGCCTAGTAAATTTCATTGTTTACCATTTCTTTTAAAAAAGTGTTTAAGAAATGGCCCTCTGGGTCACTGAACTTATTGTACGCCCCACTTATTCCACTCTAGTTATCTAAGAATGACATTAAAGATACTAAAATACTTCTTGTTTTAAATCACCTACCTCATTTAATTGGCTAGTTATGTTGAGGATGGGTTGATTGATACCTTGGCTTTCTAAAACTATTTTTGTCCATCTCTTATTTAATGAAAGTGATTAGGACAAAGAACCCCGATCAGCTATCCATGGAGATGAAGTTGACAGGCCTCAGTACTATCACTGTGTCTCTGAAGAGGCACTCAATCATTAAGGTTTACGTATTAAAATATGTTCAGTGAATTCACAGGGATCTGAAACCGTACAGAAGGTAAGCAATCTTAACGGGACCGTGGGTGTGTGTGCGTGCGCGGGCAGGACACGGCTTAAGTGCTGATACGGCATCAATTATTTATTCCACGTCTGGCAGAGACGCATCAGGCAAATTCATTAACGTATGCAAATGCTCATAATTGCAATTATCGTCATATCTTGATAAGGAAATAAGAAACCTTCGCGCAACGCGAATCCCACAGCACAGCGAGTTGTGCTTTGCATTCAAACCAATCAAGTCTCATCTGCATACTGCTAATTAGCTGAACATATTCAGGTGCCAATTAGCAGGTCTCATAAATAGATTCTCTCGGCTACGAAGCTTTCTTCTTCCCCCAGAAAAGTTTGCAGGTATATAGACTTGTACGACAGGAGTCGCATACCAAAGTGTTTATATTCACTAATTAATCAAATTAACACATGCAAATGAGTGTAATTGCACTGCGCTTCTTCAGCTCCTGCGAAGTAAAGGCCGATGAAGAAGAAGAGCGGAGTGGGTATTTCTGCATGCGCTATCCCAATCAGAGAAAGGGCGGCGGGCCCCTGTCCGAGCCCGGGCTGCCGGGGGCCGGTCCCCGGCAGCGGACAGGTGGTGCGCACCGAGTCATTTCCACGGCTGAATGCGCTCCCGGTGCATGAGCGCCTTTGAAATGATGTAAAGTCTCCTTTTCCGGGCAGTTAATGACTTCTGTGCGAGCCGGCACACCAGGGAGGAGGACCCGCGGAACGGAGGGAAATAGCCCGGGGAAAGCTGCGACGGTCCCCGCACACGGCACGCACGGATGCCGGGGGAGGCCGATCAGCGGCATCAGCTTCGCACGGAGCCCTAAACGGCTTTTAGCCGCTGCCTGAGCGGCCACCTGAGCCGGGAAGCGCCGGGTTCTGCGCGGCTCGGGGGCATCGGGACCGGGAGCGATGCCGACGCGCCCGCTTTCAGCACCATCGGCGGGGCGGAGCCGGGTCCAGGCTGCGGCTGAGCTCCGGCTCCTCTCCCAGCAAAGCAGGCGGAGATGGAGCGCACCTTAACGACGTGGGAAGGAGGCATAAAGCATCATTTATTCGGGGGAGGGGCGCTTTGAAATAAACATCAAAGTTCGGGTCTTTCCGCGGATTAATCAGCTGTTAACACGCGGCTTCGGACCTTTAATGAGGACGCGTTTTATGACCATCTCCTGCTCCTAATAACCGGCTTTACACAGCTGGACGTAGCTGACTTTCATTATATCCCCAAAAGCCCGTAACAATCTGGCCGGTGCTCAAAAATGCTCTGCAGCAGCGTATTCTGATAAATGCGTCCGACGGCGACGGGACGAGCCGGTGCCCCGGCCCGCCTGCGTCCCCCGAGTTACCGAGGACTGTGAGAGATTCAGAAGGGGGGGAAATGACAACTATGGATTTAAAGTAACGCAGAATACTGACAGGGAAAACTTCCCCACCCAATCAGAATGCTTTGAATAATTAAACTGATCGGCTTAATTAGTTCAATTAAGTTAATTTGACCACGGAACATGGCCATATGGTGAGAGGAAACAAAAGAGGGGGGAACTAATTAAAAGTAAAATAATGAGCATTTTAATTAACTCGTTCCCCAGACGTCAGCAAGCAGCGATCTGGAGTCTGGTACCGTAATTAAAGTGCTGTAATGCTGGCAACATATCTTTTCTGTTTTTTTCGCCCTATTTTTTACAGTGAGGCCTCCATCCATCTAATTAAATCTGTAAATAAATTAGCGACATGGAGGGTTCCTGCTTAGCTTAACACCCCGCGCACCTCGCCCGCTACCCACACCTCCCCAATAACTTCTGACACACGTACATCTCTCCCTCACCGCGCCCACTAACATTAACATTAATTTCAGATTGAAACCCTTTCAGTGTCCTCCCAAGGTGGCACTTTGGCAATACTGCCCAGCGTGTCCTCATTTATGTTGAGGGGTCACGGCATGCGTGTGACTGCAGGGGAACCTTGTGGCCATGTCTGTAGCCCTTTTCCAAGGGGATCTATACAATGCTGTGCTGAGCTATGCTGTGCTGTGCTATGCTATGCTGTGCTCGCCCTATATACGCAACTCCTTATCATTACACAGATCTCTCCACCAACGCCTTGGCCTTTCTGTCCAAAGGGTGGAGAACATATCTGAACTTTGCACCCAATTCCAGCCCAAAGCAGAAGTCTCCCCTGGACTCTGGGCCCCCAGCATCCAGCCCTGGACGGCTGTCCTGCTGCCGTGGCCGGCAGGCAGTCTGAGAGGGGCCGAGCACCAGCTCCTCCAGGAAGGTACTTATTCTGAATTGCACCAATTAAATACGCAGGTCTTTGGATGAATAGAACTGAAGTCTCTTTGAACGAAACAGTGGGCTGACAGACAAATAAAATACACGTTTCACGCTGTCGCTCAGAGGTGCCCCCACTCTGTCCCCACCTAAGCCCCCCGCCCCATCGTTTTTATCTGCCTTCCCTGGGAAGCAGTCTTTTAATTAAAAGATGTGTTCATTTTAAACAAACCGATGCCTCCCTAAGGTCCCACTGCACAGAGGCGGGGTGTGATGAGCTGACGCTCTGCCACTGATGATGTCTGGCTGGGACCGTGTGTGTGACCTGGGGGGTGGGGGGGCGTGTAAGGGAGGAAGAGAGACACAGGATCTACTGTTCACATCTCGTCTTACTACAAACTTTGGTGCTGGGCTGTTTGCCGGAATATTCTGGGAGTCACAGACATACCCGTGGCGGTGGCTGGCCGTACATCTCGTGTTCAGCTTGGTATCACCCCACCGGGGCTCTGCGCTCCACTGCGACCCCTGCAGGCAGCAGAGCTCTCCTGGTTTACAAGAGGTCATGACTCTGCTGGGGTGTCCATTCTGGGCTTCAGCCGCCTGTGGATTCCCTAATCAGTCTGCCGTATCAGCCTGCACAATATCTTCTGACCGCTTCTGATCCACCCCTTAATCCACACACCTTTAATTGTGCAGGTTACCTATCAATTATGGCCACAGCAAAGGTCAACAAATGCAGTGCTGCATGTTAATTACCCTCAATGCACTGCGTTTAGCCCAGTGTCCAGAACTATCTGCTTATACCTGACACCTTTGTTCACATTAAAATAATAATGGACTATTAGCATTGAAAACATCCATCAGTGTATTTCTAGCCTTGTGCCCTCTAGGTGTACCATGACCTTGTGCTGGATAAACAGTTATGGAAAATGGATGGATGGACTTTCATTGACCACAAGCATGTCTCAAATATGAGCTTCAACAAAAGTTGTTGAGGAGAGAGTCGCCATGCAAAGCATGCTGGGAAAGGCATGATGGCACGTGGTCAGTGTCGGCTGCAGAGTGGCCTGGCCTGGCTGCTCCCGCTGTGCTCAGGAGCTAATTAAATCTGATTAGGGTATTAATGAGCCGCTTGGCCTGATCAAAGGACTGTAGCCGCTGGGTTGGGTGTTTGTTTACCGGCCATAACCAGGGAGGGGGTGGATCTGCTTCCAGGACATCGTGTCCTGTGCCTGACAATGTCACCCGAGCAGCAGCCGAGGTCACGGCACGTGGAAAACACTGGTACAGGATGAAGAATCACACGGGCTAATATGATGGAGCACCAGCTAAAGTGCAGCATGGAATCGAGATTCCTGCAACTCATGCAGACGCAGCGCCTACTGCCGAGCCCTTAAGAGGGCCACTTAACCTCAGAAGGACAGAAATTCCAGCTGAGTAAAGGCAGGAAATGTTCTAACCTGCGTTGGCCAGAAGTGTCTGCTAAGTAACTGAATGTACACTTAATGGTGGGGAGCCATGGAAACAGCATAACACCTTCACTTTGGCCCCATTTTACCATGGACGGGTGGTTCACGTCCCCAGGCTGTGTCCGGAGCACCTTTAATAAAAGCCTGACCAGTTGTAGCTTTTTTATAACGCTGACTCTGCAGTCTGCAGCTCACCGCTTATTTATTCAATTAAAGCCCTTCTAAACTAAAATTGATGTTAGCATTAAGCAAAGTTTTGAACTTCTCCCAAGGACAAATTAAAACCTAAGATCTTAAACATAAAATAATGAAATATCTGACAGTTTCTCAGCACAGTAGGACCGATTCCCCGCACTGCAGATGATTGTCGAGGTCACATATGGGCTTCCAGCACAGTAACATTCATTTTGGCAGGTTCTTTGCTCAGTAGCATCAAGCAGTGGACAAAGGTCATGACCTTAAAACTCAGATACTAGCAATAAGTCTTGTGCAACATTGCTTAATAAGTGAAATTTGGCAATACTCTATATCAGTGGCTCCCAGACTTAAGTTCCTTAAGTTCCTCCAAGGTCTCGAGTCATTACGGTTCACCTCTGGAACCCCTGATTCAACTAATTATGAGCTTAGAGATTAGTTGATTGGTTTAAGCAGATTATCTGGTGGAAACTTGTGTGGGGGTCTGGAGAACCACCAGTCTAAAATATGGAATTCCTGGGCACTGCATGGATCTCTTAGCTACCTTTTAATTCAATCAAGGTAAGGACTATCAATAATGAATAAACTGAATACTGAGCAATCTCTGACAATCTGAGACAGTACATTCTATCGAGGGTATTATCCACTGTAAGTGTTTGAATGTGTTTACTAACTCTTGGCACATTTTGGTAGAGTCCAAAATTAAAGTCACACGTGCCATCCAGCGTGTCCCCCTGCCTCATTACCTGCCCTGCCTGGGATGAGATCCAGGCTCCCGCAGTTCTGCTCAGGACAGGCAGCTGGATGGCGGATGGACCGATATCTTCTCTGGATGGCAAAGCCTCTTCGTTGCTGTGGTACACTGTAGCTCATAACGTGAAAACTGTGGCCTCAGCTGTAACCCCAGCCTATGTATGTGCTTCTGTGTGAGGGTGTGTGTGCATGTGTCTGTGTATTAGTGTGTGTGCATGTGTGAGCATGTCTGTGCATGTGTGTGTGTGTGTGTGGATGTGGGTGAGTGTGCGTGTCTCTGCCCCTTTGGAGGTTCCCCCAGCTGCTGTAGAGGCTCGTTATCTCAGCATTCCATGCTAATTAAACTTACCGCTTTCAGACGCACTGTGTCTGGAATCCGCACCATTGTCCTCTCCGGCCCAGATTCCTTCAACGGCGCCTCCTAGTGGCTGGACTCTGCCTTGTCAGTTAAAACCTTGAGCTAGAGCAGGACAGATGCACATGGTCCACAGTTTAGGGAATTCTGTTAGAGGTGTTGGAAGCCAAACCAGCACGTGGGCCATTATTAACCAGGTGGGAACCACTCAATCCTCCAGGGAACATGACGCATTTCCGTTACTCGGAAAATGGTTTCTAAGAACACATCCCAACAGCCACAGTGAAATCTGAAAGTGATCCTTGAGACATCTCATCCTGCTATGAGTCCTTTCATCTTTCACATGGCTCAGGTTGCAGTAAAAAATAGGAACATTTTCACCAAATGTTCTTTTTTTAACATCTTCTTTGTTTGACATCTTTTTCTAACCTTCTTTTTTTCATTAGCCAGCAGCCCAAAATGTAGCCTTTTAGCATTGCAGTTTTACCATTGCGATGAATCACTGTGTTTTTCTGAACTCGAAGGTCAGCGTGGGGGGTGGTACTGGATCGCAGCGGCCGCTGCTTGGCAGGGGGCACCTTAAAATGGCCCCGCTGGATGCAGTCAGGCGGGTGCGGAGCACGTCGGGAGAGGCCGGGGAGGCTGCTGGGTGTCACCACCCCCCCGTCCTGCAGTAGCATGTCAGCCGGCCTGCACTCCCAAGGCCACTGGGAAACACGTGCCTTCATTTGCACTCCTTAATTAGGAACAGATGCAATTTGCAGCTCAGGGCGCCCGACACGCTGCTGAGAGGCCACCGCCATCATTTGCCTCCCTCTCTCTATTTATCGCTCTCTCCCTCCCTCTCTCTTTATCTCTCTCTCCGTCTCTCTCTTTAGCTCTCTCTCCCTCCCGCTCTTTCCCTCCCTCTCTATTTACCTCTTTCTCTCTCTCCCCCTCCCTCGCTCCCTATTTATCTCTCTCCCTCCCTTTAAATCTCTCTCCCTCCTTCTCTCTGGCTCTCTCTCTCTCCCTCCTTCCCTCTCTCATTATCTCTCTCCCTCCCCCCTCTCTGTCCCTCTATCTCTCCCTCCCTCCCTCTCTTTATCCCTCTCTTCCTCTCCCTCCCTCCCCTCCCCCTCTCTCCCTTGTCCCTGAGTGCCACATGCAGACTGGTCACAGGTCAAGTCCAGCTCTTCTCATTAAGGGGATTTCCGTCCGGTGTGAGTGAACCTCTAATCTGATCTCTCTCCCATCTCTGATTCTCTCATTTTCACGCTCTCCTCATGTGCTGTCTCCATCGTGTCCCTTCCCAGCACTTCTCCTTTCAATCCACAGCCAGTCCAGTGCTTATTATTGCTGCTGTATGTGAAATCAAGCTTAATGTCAAAATGGGCTTTAGCTAAAAAATGTAAATTTTGGTAACTGCCTGCCCTTTCCTGTGTGTTTAGAAGGCAGTACCTACCTTCTACAACACTACAATGTGTCTTCCTAATAAAGACGTTCAGGCAGATCTTGAATAATTATTGTTCTTTTATGAAATCTTACATATGACATCTTACATATGGTAATCTTCTAAGCACTTATATAAGTCTATCTGGAGAGGGGCATCTGCCAAATGCTGTAAATGTACATGAGATCATTTGTGTTTTTACATTTGACTAGTTTATACAGAGTAGTACAGAGTTTGACTTGAGTTTGCAGTGCTTTGGTTGCCTAGATCCTCAACAGTCCTGTGTACTGATTTAAGAAATAAGGCCTTGAAACTCACAGTAGGCGAGATTACCTTGCGCTGTCACTCACTGCCCAGTTTACACAAATTCCCATTGATCTTTAGGTTGGTTCCTATTGGGTTAAAGCATAAAATGATTGACAGTGCACAGCAGCACCACCCACCTCATGCCTACCACCTAATTACTATTGGAATGTTTACATATGTTTATATTCATGTTACACTCTGTGATTCCTGTCCTGTGCTTAGTCCAAATACATTAGGAACATCGCTGGCATATTCGCACATTGTTGTTCACACATTATTGATAAATTCTGTAAGATGGATGAGTGTCGATATCAAGACACCACTCTTCTAATGGAGTAGCCCCTTTATCTGTGGGGGACCAAGACCTGCCATGGATAAACAAAACCACAGACAGTACTGAACCCTATATATAATGTGTTTTTCCTATACATACACACACTATATGAACAAAAGTATTGGTCACATAAGCCACACCCATTGCTAACATATAATTATGTATAATTAAGCACACAGCCATGCAATCTCCAGCATCGAGGGTGGTTATACAGAAGAGGTTAGTCACTGGACACCATTGGACACCTTTCCTACAAGTCGGTTCTCCATATTTCTGTCCTGTGAGAGTTGCCCTGGTCACCCTCGAGTGGCAGCGGCTGTGGAGTGGCAGCTGCACAAGCTCACAGAAAGCTACTTGATCACCCAGCATCAATACCCTACTTGAAAGGCACACGCACAAGCTCACAGAAAGGGACCCGGTCACCCAGCATCAGTACCCAGCCTGAATGGCAGCAAGTCCCACCAGCGATGTTCCAGCATCTAACGGAAAGCATTTTCAGAGGAGTACAGGCTATTATAGCAGCTAAGGGTTAGCCAGCTTCATATTAATACCCTGTGATTCAGAGTGAGATGCTGGACAGGCTGGTGTTCCAAAACTTTTGTGAATATAGTGAACTTATGATGATTTAATTTATAAATTACACACAATGAGAGATTAATAACAATAACTAATAATGAAGTAGAACAACTATAACAAGTTTTCTTTTAATTAAAAAAGGGTTATTTGAACGCAAGCACATCGCGACATTTGATATGATAACACAGACGGTCACTAAGTGACTAACGGGATGAAACGATATACAGCATGGACACAGCTGGATGAGGAGATGATTTACACCTCGGCTGGGACTTCATGAGATGTCTTCACACGACTCAGAATAGTGTACAATTTAAGTTATGACCTATTTCTGGAATTTTCCATTCTCGGGCTGCGGTTGACGTTGGGTTGGTGAAGCTGCAGAAATGGGGGGGGGAGTGCTGCATGTCTGTTTCTGTAACCGGTTCGTTGTGAAAGGCAGACGTGAGACGCATGATGAATGTGCCATATCAGGGTGCTTCTCTGCCAGCATTGGCTGGGACTGTTGTCCATTATCCCATGTGTCCCCGGGGGAGGCGGGCGCCAAACATCTCAGAGTTTCTGGAGCTTTCCAGAGATTAATAAACAAGCAAACAACACGTCTGAGGGAATCTTTGTTGGCATGGAAACGAATGCTCCTTGCTTTCTTGCTGAGACCGGTATTGTCCAAATTCCGGGTTTGAGATGGATCCATTTAGCAATCGAGCCTGTCTGTGTTCATGTTGATTTCGCTCAGCGGGAAGTAGAGTCCCCGTTGGGTGAGAGACAGATTGACAGCAGCATACACAATGGGGTGGTAAACCGCCTTGCTCATCTTTGGTTCAGGATGCTCTTATTATACTCTTGATGTTTTTTGATATTCTTCCACACTGCTAATTCCCCAGTAATATATGGCGTTAGTTCATGAATTGGAATCGTTTATCCAGATTTATTTTCTTAAAAACTTCTTCACACTTTTTATAAATATGCATGCTGTCATCACTGAAGCACTTGCAATGAAGCAATGCCATAACTGCCCTTCCATTCCTTTCCTAGGACATTAACCGCAATAGCCTTGCCTCAAAGAGTAAGGCCACCCACTGCCTTGCATACATAGCGATGGAGTTAACAAAGCACGTGTAAAAAGCTAGACTCATCTAATTGTACTGGTCTGTGATTCTTATTAAACTTCGAGCTACACACAGTTAGAGCTGTTGTGTGTGTGTGTGTGTGCGTGCCTGCTAATGAGGACATGTTTATGCGACATAACGAGCATTAGCTGCATGTACAGGGCGTTATTTCAGCCGTTATTTTCGCTGCAGTGTTTTCCTGTGTACAATCAAAATTTGTGCTCAATCACGAACTCAGCTGGAGATGCATTATTCTTAACAAATCAGCATAATGTTTAATAAGTTTTGGGTAATGAATTAGCCATCATTATTGTGTTGAATGAATCTGCGCAGCGGCTCTAGTATCACTGGAAATTTACCACATTATTAAGGTGGAGGCCCCTTTATAAATGATTAATTTCTAAAGAAGGGTTTATGATGCCAAGCAAGGTGGCATATGGGAGTAAATACCCATGATGCAATTGGCAGGCTCTGACTTTGAGAGTGGGCTTTGTCTCCCTCACACCAGCCTGGAACGTGGATTACAGCCGCGTTCTTTCAGCACTGCGAAGTGGCAAGCCTGGCAGGCACCTCACACTGGCTTTGTTTGCCACTGCAAGTGACAGAATCACTTGCTTTACTATTAAGACAGGGCTCACGGGCCTCTTTTACTACACTGCTCCTTGCCGACAGCTAATTTTCTCATGACAACTGTTTGCTCTCTTTCCTGGTGCTGGGCAAATTTGTAAACAGAGCAGACCTTGCCGGAGATGTGGTGGTGCTGCGGTGGGGGGTGAGTTAAATGTGGACGGGCACAGAAATTCCCTGGGGAATAAGGAGGAAATTCCTAGGATTTTCACTCTGGAAAAAAAATGCTCAAAGGAAGAGGGCATAAAGTGTGCTAAAATAGTCTACACTGTACCATTTGGTGCTGAATTTCATCAGCCACTTCAGTGTGAAGAAACTTCGGGGGCTACTGGACTTTTGGAGATCCGTCATGCTCTTGAGTGTCATGTGACACAATGCATGGACAGCTAATTTAGACTAGCATCAATATGTGCTAACATGTGGCCTACTTGCTAATCCGTAAGCACAAAATTCACTACTAGCAAGCTAACAATTTGAAAACAGGAGAACTTTTCCCTTCGACGTTTGTAGATGTCCTTCTCAAAATGACAGGGAAACATTGTGGAAATATCCGCATTAGAATGTTATTCTGAGGACCTCACTCTTCTCATAACATTAGCTTCATTAGCTGAGTAGCCAGGCAACACTGGGCCAGCACATATAACCACAACCCTACTGATCTTCCCTTGCATCTTAATTTTACATACTCTTCGCCAGCTAGTGCTCATTTGGGCCAAGAAGCTGGTGCTTTCACCTAACGGCCTTCTGTGAGATGGCAAAAATCAGTCATGGAAACTGAAGTACATGTAAACATTGGATGCTAGATTAAATAGGATGCTGGGAGCCATGATGCTAAATTTGCTCTCAGATACACGCCCATCAGAGGCTGGTTGTTAGGACAGGACAGGCTGTTCCTGTGTTCATTTTTTATTATTTAAGCTAATTTTAGATCTATGCTATATAGCCTGGGTTACAGCCTGTATCACCTTCCAACAGTGCGGCCCATGTCCCCTGCCCCCTGCACGCACACCCATTCCCAGCACCCCTAGAGAAGGGAGCCAATCCAGACACAATATTACTAATTGCCCATTAAAGTTAACACACAACAACCCAGCCAAGTGTTCTAATTAGACTCCCAAAAATAAAAAGTGAGCTTTATAGGGGACGTGGCCCATTGGATGTGTTGGGACGGCTGGCAGCAGCGGTGCGGTCTCCACTGAAGGCTGCACTGGTGTTTTGCACTGCTCTCCCTGCAATGATCCCTCCGTGCCGACTCCCCCTCCCCAGGGACCCCGCTCCAGCCTGAAGCTCAGAACCACTATTTCCAGAACGTCCCGCCTGCTGATGTGAACAAGTGGATCAGGGCCCAGGGATCCAACAGCTGGAGAGGAGAAGTGGTGTAAAAATGTGGCATAAGAGATGAACTCTGATTGGTTGATTAATTCATTAAATGGCTGATTGGCTGAATACCCTTGTAAATATTCCGGGGTACAGTGTAAGCATGATTGGTACTCAAGACATCTGACACTCTGAAGGCCTTTCAGTTTGAGTTCCACGTTGCTTCTGCAGAGCCTTGTCTTAGGTAAGTCCATACAGACGACTTTCAGAAAGCATTTGACTGTAAGCTAGAGCCCTGCATTGGGACTGGGATCCCGTGGGTCCCATGGGACCCAACTGAAATCTCGCGGGAGCTGTTTTACGGTTGCCGCGGGCGGCTAAAAATTACACAGCGGGTCCCAAGATTTTTGGCTGGATGGAGAATGTTTGAGGGTTAGCTCGCACACGTAATCAGTGTCCATGCATGTAAATCCAATCATCCATGGCCTCGCCATTCATAGATGAGCGACCGATCGGTGCGTTTTATATATACACTCACCTAAAGGATTATTAGGAACACTTGTTCAATTTCTCATTAATGCAATTATCTAATCAACCAATCA
>JAODKN010000041.1:3080043-3101104 GCA_026774425.1 Petrocephalus zakoni
ATGAGAGTGAACGATGCAGAGACGAGAGTGAGCTATACAGAGGCAAGTGTGAGCTATACAGAGGCAAGAGTGAACTACATGGAAATGAGAGTGAACGATACAGAGACGAGAGTGAGCTACACAGAGGCAAGAGTGAACTACACAGAGGCAAGAGTGAACTATACAGAGGCAAGAGTGAACTACACAGAGGCAAGGGTGAACTATATGGAAATGAGAGTGAACGATGCAGAGATCAGAGTGAGCTATACAGAGGCAAGAGTGAACTACACAGAGGCAAGAGTGAACTATATGGAAATGAGAGTGAACGATAGTGAACTACACAGAGGCAAGAGTGAACTATACAGAGGCAAGAGTGAACTACACAGAGGCAAGAGTGAACTATACAGAGGCAAGAGTGAACTACACAGAGGCAAGAGTGAACTATATGGAAATGAGAGTGAACGATGCAGAGACGAGAGTGAGCTATACAGAGGCAAGTGTGAGCTATACAGAGGCAAGAGTGAACTATACAGAGGCAAGAGTGAACTATATGGAAATGAGAGTGAACTATACGTAGATGAGAGTGAGCTATACAGAGGAAAGAGTGAGCTATATAGAGATGAGAGTGAGCTATACTGTACTATGGGTAAAAGAAATGTTTTCTGAAATTTACCTCCATCCATCCAAACATTTTCCAGCTGATTAGCGTGAGCATAATGCCATTGGCTCTAGTGCCTGTGGCGTGTGACGGAGGGCACAAGGTGGGGTACATTCCTGGCAGCAATTTTACATTAAAGATGGGAAGATCATCAGATGGCACAGGGGAGGGCCTGGAAAGAAATGAATTCACAATTAGAAAAAGAGTGTTATTTCCCACAATGCCCTCCTGCAACCCTGAGGAGCAGGACAGGGGCAGAGACTAAACAGCTGCTCCATCCCCTCCTGCACTGGTTAGGCTCTGCACCCCACCCAGGCACTCTGTGGTTATCCTTTCAGCAGAATCCTAACCAGATCCTTAAATGAAGAGGCTCGTCCGACCAGTGAGTAAACGTGACATCCAAGTGACACATCAGTATAATTCCTGTATTAACAGGGACATACCTTTACACTTTTAATTAATCTTTATCCACCGTAATATACAGTTGAGAAGGCAGGGTCAGTCTGTGCCTGGAGCAGTTGCTCAGGGGCCCAGCGGTGAAAGAAGGACGCCGACCTTGGGATCTGAACAACTTTCCAGTCACAGGTACAGAATCCTAACCCACTTCAGCCATACACAAGCAGAACAATCATATCAGATCTACATCTGTGGGGTGCGGCAATGGATGGATATCCTACTACAGAATAGTGTACCCCCCAACAATCTCTTGAGAGACCGATAGAAGCCTATAGGGCCCGCCCCCCCCCACCTCCACACTTTCCGTTTTCTGTCAGTATATGACGCCAGTGCCCTTCCTAACCCGGCCCCCTTTTGTCAGAGTGAAGCACATGGGGCTGTCAATCTGAGCATAAAATGGTTTCCCACTTGGGGGGGAGTTGGGGGGGCGTGTTCTGTCACCATGTGGGAGGTGCCCCATTTGGCCCTATGAGACACGGATTAAGGCCAGGAGAGGGAATTGTATAGTGATGGATGGGGGGTCCGGAACGGAGGGGTCCCTCGAACCCATTACCCACGCCTCTCTGACACCTCCTTCAGAGTGTGCGGCGCTTCCACGTGGGCCACATGACAGGAAGCAGGCTTCCCCTCCAGAGTGCGCTGGGGGGGGGCATGTTGAGTTTACACAGCCCTGCTAGCCTACATTAGTAGCACTTCACCTCCGGGATCCCACCCTGGGGGTGATGTGGGGGGGGGGCTTTGCGAGGCACTGAGCGCTTGCCGGAGGTACGCCCGTGGCATTTAAACATGAGGATTAGTGCCTCGCACTGGCCCGCTCTTTCGCTAATGCACTGCGGCTTAACCCCAGAGTCAGCGTTTGCGAGGTGGGGGGGGTGAGAGGAGCGAGGGTGGGACTGGCACCAGGCCCGGAGCCCTCTTACCCTCCCTGCCCCCATTGTGTGGAAGTAGCACCCCGCACCGCCAAATGGACTGCAGAAATAACATCACTACGCTAATATTTGAGAAAAGGGGGATTTGCACGTTTGTCTGTCCACTAAAATGCCATTTTTGTTTGAATTCTCCTCTTGAAAACAGGCATATTTATGGTGAGAATCCAGTGGGAGATGGACCTATCCCCCGGACAGTTTTTTCCCGCTTGGTTCTCAGTTATGCGAAATTCACTTCTCTGTTCATTCACCCACGCATGCTGCCCTGGATCGTTTCTATGTGCCCATCATCCAGAGGTTTTCCCTTAAATGCAGTTTCATGAAACGCTTCGGCTCTCCCTAACGTAAATAGGGCTTGCCGTGTCCAGTTGGTAATGCTCTGAGTGGATTACACCTTGCTGTGTTCACTTTCTGTGCCGGTATGTATAATACACGTCAAACGTGAATAAAACAGAGCAAATGTCAATGTATTCATAATTCATACAGTTCTTTAGTGGTAGGCTAATGTGGTAATCTGCATGTTTTTTGTAAAATATGCTTGGATATCGCAGATGACTGGTAACAGCAATAGACAGTATTACGTTGTAACATACACCTAGGGCATACATTTGGCTATGGACATGTCCCCACAGATACCGTGGGGGAAGCCGACTGATTTGATCCCGAGCAATGCTGAAACAAAGCCCATGCCCTTTAGACAGCTTTTAATTCACGTCACAAATACGATGCACTTATTACTGCGCTAAAACGTCAGGTAAACATATTCTATCTTTGGCACTATCATTCAGATTCATTGACCACTGAGTAAAAGCAAAAGTCTTGAGCTATTTATGACTGAAGGGAGTAAGATGGTCGAAACGATTTTGTCGGCTACCTTGTTGGCTATCTCACGCAGAAATAAGTCTCCCAGAAATACAGTGAGGCTGAAGGATGCATCCCACAAGTCTTGGATTGATGTTTCTTCTAGCACCGGGCACATGAAATACGCTTTCATTTAAGTGAACAAAAAAACAGTAAATCGCTTGAAAAAAATATTACGATTTCGACTTAAACGTTTTTGAAAATATGCATTCGCCATAGAGACAATAGCATTGGCCCCTAATATAATATAATATAATATAATATAATTTGAACGTATATCAAAATGAAGGGTCTCCAGAAGCAAACAAGAACTGGGGTGACATGTTATGATTTCAAACCATTTACTGTAATAATAAATGGCAAATGTACTGTTCCATCTGGAAACGAGCGCGTATTGTAATCAGACTATTTACACAGCGCTATCAGTAATTGATAGTGTATTAATGACTGCTTTCAGCTCTTCAGTGGCACTCTGAGCCATCCCAGATGTGCCCTGGTTGGGACGCCGCTAAGTGGGACACTTGTGAGTACTTGCGCGCACTTGCATGATGTGAAGCCCCCGGCCGGCCTTTCGTCAAGCCCTCTTCCTCCGTGCCGGTGACGGCACCTTTGAGATGTGCACTGGGCCCTGACTTCCACCTGCCCGGCATGGTTACACTCAGCCTCGCTGTCAAGAAAGACTTAGTCCGGTATTGTGAGACATATTGGTCAGAAGATATAACACAATGCAACAAAACCCCTTCCCCGTGCATTTATACTACATAGCTTAATAAGCTGGTATCCATTGTAAAAGCTATTGGCCATCTAATAACGAAATTGTTTATTGTAAACAGGGGTTATGGTTGAAGTATATGAAAGAGGAGTGTAACACATTGTGAGACATTGTATTCCGCGCATACATGTTACTACTCTGTGACAGTGGCAGCGGTTAAAGACGGCTTTCGTCGGCGCTGACTGTCACTCGGCGCATGCTTCCGTAACAAATGGCAAAGGAACTAATGGTGTGTCCCAGATTAGGGCGTGAGAGGTGGCGGCTGACGGGGGCAGAGTGCGAGGGGGCGGCAGCGTCACTGCAGAGGTGCAAAGCGTGAGCATTAGCGCGCCGGCGACGGTGCGCAAGCTGTGCGCGGAATTAAACGTGCAATGTGCTAATTAAAAACATAGCGGTTTGCTGGGAAGGTGACCTAAGAGTTAAAGATACTGCATTTTTAATCAATAGAGGGCAGCTTTAAAAAATCACACGGATACATGCTAACCTTGAGCCGGATGACCCAAAGTGTGGTGCCACCTGGGGGGTCTGAATTTGCGGGGATATATATATTTTTTGGTGGGGGGGCGTATCGGACGCCATCCTTCTGCGGCTTTTTGACTCGTTTGTACGTGAGTAGCCTGACATCTAGTGGCCATTTGGGGGTGGTCCAGGCCAACATCCAGGATGGCCTCGTATGAGACAAATAGACACTACAGTGAGATTCATATTATGTTATGCCAGTATGTAATACCAGTAATTTGTATTTTTACGGTACTGCTTTATTTATCCAAATTTCGTAATTTCGTATTTAATAATTTATATTGCAGTGGCCCTGCTGGAGGGATACAATGGACATTGGTCCTCAGGATTTGAAAAAAAGCTGCATTACATAGAGTGTATTTAGAGTATGGATTAGTCTTCCTGCTAGTGTAGTACAAGCTAACAGTCAGCACTAACTATTAATAATGGCCAGGCCTGTCTCCTCCTGTGATAATGGGACCTGAGTCCTCAACTACACAGCAGAAGTTTGATCCTTCGTAGATGTACAGTCACAAACCAGTAGTGTGGTCTAGAGTATGAAAACAGAGTTATATATATAACTCATATAATTGAATTCAGGTCATCATGACTTTCCATTCAAGGTGTTCACCTGAAGCTTTCATCCAATGAATCTTGCAGTAGCGGGAAGGGTTACAATTTATGTGCAGTTAAATCCATCCTTAGCATTGTTAAGCTACGGGAGTCACTATCGCTGCTACATCTGTATATAATATTAGTATTTGAACTGTAATATGAGCCATTAGCTTACAGCAACACTATGACACATCAGGGGCACAGCACTGGGTGGTCAGTGTGGCGGGTCTCAGGTTGCTAACCTGAACACAGCTCTCTCGGACACACAGCTGTGATATATATAGCAAAGCACCCGCGTAAGGGAGCTGTGCTGTGCACGTCAGCCACTGAGGAATCTGCCGCTGGTCTCCAGCACAGGTGCTAAAATTAGACCCTGGCGAAGTGGGAGAGAACGTTTACCAGCGTAGACATTGAGACAAAAGCAAACTTTCCCACCTGCTAACACTGCCCTCTGCCCCTTGGCACCAGCGGGTCCTGGTCGGTGGATGTGGGTGAGTTGTGAAAGCCTGTGTTTTGGGCCCTGTTGCTCCTGACAAGTGTTTGTGTAGCATGGCACATCACGTTTAGCCTTTGAACATGGGGGGGCTCATTTGCCCCTGAGGCACCCACTAGCTGCCCGTGAGGTAGGCATTAGCCACTCCTGGGACTTTTATCACTGGCTCAAGTTCTGCTGACTTTCATAAACAAAGTTATTTCAAGATGAGCAAACTGTCACTTACTGTGTTTAAATTCATTTCTCCAGTTTGTAGCAGCTATGACTAGTACCAGTGCTATAACTCGATCCCGGTAACGTTTCCTACCTCTATATCAATGTCTAGGCGAAACATCCAAGCTGACTGCCAGCAGAAACTGAGCAAGAGTGCAGATGTGCTGAGGCTGCTGGGTACTGGGAAGGAGCCAATGGGGCGGTCCGGAGAAGCAGGTGGTGGGCGGGGCCTGCACAGCCCTGACCCTCTAGTCCGGGAGGCCTTTGTGATGTCATATGACTACATCAGCTACGTGACAGCGAGGCCCGGCACCTCCGTGCCCCCTGCTCCCTCGGCCGCATCCGCCGCCCTGCGACACGCTGGGGATGAGCTGCTCCTCAAGTTCCCCATCTTCTTCCGCCGCTGGCCGCGGGTCTTCCAGGATGTGACAGAGACCTCTGCATGCCCCATGCTCATTGCCATCCTGGACGAGCACTTTGCCCCCACTCCTGGGGGGCGCCGGAGAGAGCTGGCCTGGAGTGCCATCTTGTCAGTGTATGTGCTGGCTGGACAAATGGCATTGCACTGCCAGGAGAAGGGCATGATGGGAGCTCTCCCTGAGCTTCAGGAGTGTGTGGGGATGTACGTGGAGAGGCTGATCTGCCCAGAGATCCGGGACAAGGGTGGATGGGTAAGTATTTTGTTTTTCCCACTTGACTCCCTAATCTATAATCTAGATTTGTATTACCATTGACAGTGCTTCCTCTTAATTTACTGTTACACTTTTTCTGTAGTGCTGCAATCATTACAGAATAAAATTTTGTGTTTCTGTGGATTATAATCACCTTCACTTTGTGTTTTGTCAGTCTGGATTTGTGTCTCGCTTCGGTAAGAAGCTGGACCTAGAAAGCCAGGTAAAGAAAATGTGCTACTGGACTCTACTGATACTGACCACAAGCATCATCTCATATTTCTTGTGGAAAAGGAAGGTACAGTAAATCACAGCGTCACCTGGTGACAAGGATGATTCACCTTGGAGAATGTCCCAAAGAAGTCTTCTGGCTCCCTAAAACTGGCAAGTTCCAATAGAATAACTGAAAACTGAAAATTAACCATCCACAAGAGGGCAGCAGCATCACATCTACCATTTTAAATTTTGTGCTTGACAATCAAGAATAGTCAGGTCCTAGAAAAAGTTTGTAGTCGCACTACTACCTATAAAACGGCACAGCATGGCCCGAAACTAGTCCATAATGTGATGGTGGAACAAGGTACCTGTTAATGGTGTTGGAGGGGTAATCCTCCATGAATACTTTTTGCCATATAGCCTATTTTTGTGTGAATATTTCTGGTTTAAAAATTAATCGCTTCTTGTGAAAGCTGTCTATTTTTGCAGCAGAAGACACCCCCCCCCCCCCCCACAAAAAAAATACTCCACCTGATTCCACAGCCCCGTTTCTAAAGGAGCCAATTTAGCATAAAAACCTCAAATCTGGCAACCCGGCTGACAATTAATCATAACGCACTTATATGCTTCATATGCAGTGATGTGTCAGCTATTTATTATAGCACCATTTGGGAAAGAGCTTTTAGATTTTCTGTATGGTTTTAGCAGAATAATACTGCCAACAGGCCTCCCTACACTGAGCAGATGAGCGATGGCTACTGTCAGCAGTATCATCATTAAAGGTGCCAGCAGTGCATTTTGCTCTATTCTTTAAAATTATGAGTGATGGCTCAAATACCCCAGATAGATTATACATAGTTATGAGGATTAAATGAAGACGATTTTATTTTTAGAAATCAATACCAACCAATCGAAATACAATAACAGCTAATAAAATGAGAGCTTATATTATTGTCATCAAATCATTTATCAACATGCACCACACAGGTGCCTGTAACATCACATGTATCCATGTAAACCCCACACATGCAACACAGGAAAAACTCCAAGAATGATGAAAACATTCATGCATAATAATCCATGCATCGCTCGCTCTTTGAATTTTCAGTTTCAAAACCAAATTGGAAAAACAAAGCGACATTTCTTGGCTTTAATATTTTAAAATCAGAACGGCACAAAAGAAAAACAGGAAAAGAAGAAACCGGCTTCATGTTTTATTTCTCTGATATTTACAGGAGATCCGGGGGATGATGGACAATATAACACATAATATGGAACAATATTTTAAAATTATAACATACAGTGCCTGTTAAAAATTTGGAAACACCTACCCATAGAAAGGATTTGTACTATTCTCTGCATTTTAGGATAATTATAAAAAGACTTAACTAAAATATCCCTGCTTAAAAAGCCAGCATAGATGGTTACCAGCACCAAATGAAAGATTGCTGGCAGACCAGCTTCATGTGCAGGTGGACCAAACCAGCACTGTTTTTTTTTTTATCAGGGACATGGCTTATGCACTGGCTAACAAAGTATTAAAAAAAATTGTGCATCCTCTGTACTTGGGTGGTCCTTTAATTTTAAATTGTGAGAAGTTTAAGCTACAAGCTTCTTGCATCTCCCATGCCTCGCTAGCATAAAGATCTTACTTCTGTTGTGTGGTGTGACAACACAAGAGAGCAGACGGGAGCTTCCAAAGTTCTGTCTAGACAGCCCAGTAACCTATAACCAGGGACCAGGTTCCAGAAGTACCATTTATACACACACACACACATTTGAGAAGCTACATGTAGCCAAATTTTAGAATATTAGGTTTTAAACCAAGATGTTTCCCATATTGTGGAAGCATTATATTGTGTAATTAGTTCACTATTTAATTTAAATCCTAGCTGCATATTATGGCAACCCATTTTTGTGTAAAGCATTCAGTCTGGGACACAGGTGTTGTTTGTAAAGCAGAGAAGTGTTACACAAACACATATATATAAAAATTGATTTTATTGGCAGGTTTCTGTACAGAAAGGAAACAGAAGCAAGTCAGAGCAAAGAGACAGTTTTTCAAATCTGGGAAATATTGTGTCAGAAATTATACAGCTTGGAATAATTTACACACTTTAGGCAGCCTCCTCCTCTGCCTCATCTTCAAACTCTCCCTCTTCCTCTGCGGTGGCATCCTGGTACTGTTGGTACTCGGAAACCAGGTCATTCATGTTGCTCTCGGCCTCGGTGAACTCCATCT
Organism: Petrocephalus zakoni; assembly: GCA_026774425.1. Lineage (NCBI taxonomy): Eukaryota > Metazoa > Chordata > Actinopteri > Osteoglossiformes > Mormyridae > Petrocephalus > Petrocephalus zakoni. The sequence goes on from JAODKN010000041.1 coordinate 3,088,644, forward strand.
CATCCATGCCCTCGCCAGTGTACCAGTGCAAGAAGGCCTTGCGGCGGAACATGGCGGTGAACTGCTCAGAGATGCGCTTGAAGAGCTCCTGGATGGCCGTGCTGTTGCCAATGAAGGTAGCAGCCATCTTGAGGCCACGGGGTGGGATGTCGCAGACAGCCGTCTTCACGTTGTTGGGGATCCACTCAACGAAGTAACTGCTGTTCTTGTTCTGCACGTTCAGCATCTGCTCATCAACCTCCTTCATGGACATGCGGCCACGGAAAATGGCTGCCACCGTCAGGTAGCGGCCATGACGAGGATCGCAGGCTGCCATCATGTTCTTGGCGTCGAACATCTGCTGTGTGAGCTCAGGTACTGTGAGGGAACGGTACTGCTGGCTCCCCCTGCTTGTGAGGGGAGCGAAGCCAGGCATGAAGAAGTGTAGACGGGGGAAGGGCACCATGTTGACAGCAAGTTTGCGCAGGTCAGCATTGAGCTGGCCAGGGAAGCGCAAGCAGGTAGTGACACCACTCATGGTGGCTGACACCAGGTGATTGAGGTCGCCATATGAGGGTGTGGTCAACTTCAGCGTGCGGAAGCAGATATCATAGAGAGCCTCGTTATCAATGCAGTAGGTTTCATCTGTGTTCTCCACCAACTGGTGCACGGACAGTGTGGCATTATAGGGCTCTACCACTGTGTCAGACACCTTGGGAGAGGGAACCACGCTGAAGGTGTTCATGATGCGGTCAGGATACTCTTCACGGATCTTGCTAATGAGCAGGGTGCCCATGCCAGAGCCCGTGCCCCCACCCAAGGAGTGGGTGAGCTGGAACCCCTGCAGGCAGTCGCAGCTCTCGGCCTCCTTCCTTACCACATCCAGCACAGAGTCAACTAGCTCAGCCCCCTCTGTATAATGGCCTTTGGCCCAGTTGTTCCCAGCACCACTTTGACCTGTAAAAAAGGATTATTAAATACCATAAACTAAAAGATCAGAACAGAATGTGCCTTATTTTAATTAAACAAGGAACTTCTCTTTATGTTAAAGCATTACCACCCAACTTACCAAAAACAAAATTGTCTGGTCTGAAAACCTGTCCAAAGGGACCAGACCTGACAGAGTCCATCGTACCCGGCTCAAGATCCACCAGGACAGCACGGGGGACATATTTGCCACCTGAAATGTTTTAAAAACTGTTACTACAGAGCTTATAATAACTAACTGATCAAATAGTACTAAAATATCAGTATTAGTTTGCAGTTCTTGAATGAAAGGTCACCTGAGGCTTCATTGTAGTAGACATTAATCCTCTCCAGCTGGAGGTCACTGTCTCCATGGTAAGCGCCAGTTGGGTCAATGCCGTGCTCGTCGCTGATCACTTCCCAGAACTACAAAACGCAAAGTATGAAGAAAAAGAAAAAAAATTATCCCGTGACGGCGACAGACGTTGTGATGTCACTTCCGGGCCTTGCGCGCGCATCCGTAGGCACGCAACTTAAATCCAGATCCGGTTAAAGGTATTTTTCCCTATCGAGCTTAGGGCGGTTACTTTTGCACACCACTCTAAACAGCCTCAGCCCTGGTCATACGGAAAGCAAGTGCGGAAGCTATGAGGCGAAAAGGCGCCATTGCGCGCCGAGGGGCCTGGAAGGCGCGCGCGGCCTGCTCGCCGATTGGTGAGCTCCATCAGGTGTGATTTTTGAAAATGCACACGTCACTCCTCGCGACCTTTAGGCCCCGCCTACCGCTCGCAGACAGCGGCGGCGCGCAACCGGAGCGCCCTTACCGGCAGGCAGGCAGCGAAGATGTTTCACAAAAAAAAAAACCTTAAAATTGTTGCGATACTTACACTATTTAAGAACAACCATATGCGATGTATAAAATAACACAGAAATATACAACCTGTTGTATTAGTTGATTTAGTAATAGAAGTCTCTCATATTGTTCCGCAATGCAGTAAACTTTGGCGGAAATCCCCACCCGACTCATTGCTCCAAAAGTACACGTCAGGCACCATTCTAACTTCGATAAGACGCTTATGGAGCCATTAAATTGCAAATAAATAAGAGGCATTGGAATTAAAGCTATTTTTTCGGATGTATTACATATTTCCCCCCTTGTTATTTTTCTTATGTTTCAAATGTAACAATTTAGTCGTTTAATTAAAAAAAATATCAACCAGAATTAGGAAAAATATTTGCAAGCCATACTGCTTACAGATGAGACATATACTGGTTTTCCCACAAAAGCAATGTGAAAATTAATTTAAATGTAATACATATAATGTGCCGATTCAAAGTGACTAACCTTTGCGCCAATCTGATTACCGCATTGTCCAGCTTGAAGATGCACGATTTCCCTCATTTTTTTAGTTCGAGAGGTAGTACAGAACCAGACAAGAACAAGTGCTGCTGCTTTCCTCAAATGCCTGCTCACGGCACGTTTGCGACGCTTTAAGACCTACAGTCAAGCGCAGTGTCGTCGACAGCCATTGGCTACTTGCCATCACAAGCTGCTGTCACTCTACCTTTAGACCAATCAGAATTTAAAAGAAAATACGCTCATTGGCCTCGTAAGTCTGTCATTCAAATTGAACGCAAACGCGTTTTTCTCCCGTCTATCCTTACGCAGTTAATATAGAGATGAATAGCCGTGTGTGGGATATAAGATAATCATATATATATATATATATTACAGTTACCTAATTTGATTTCTTTGAGCAGCGATAAGAATGGATCACCAAGAAAATGGTTTTACAGGTGTCCATACATAAGATAGTAAAACTATACAATACTCCCCCTGAAATACCACGTGTCTGTTCAGTTGGACAAAATATCCCCTAAAAATACCTGTTTTACGGAATGGCGCGCCGACGCACTGCTGTGTCGAAATGCTGTATAGCTTTTATTATACTACTATATTCCCCATGTCTGGAAGTGCATCGGGTGTGTTAGATAAATTAAAGTAAAAGTAGGTATAATTCACACTTCATTGTTGTGTATTTGGTTTGGGGGGAGGGCAGGCAGGGGAGGAAAGCAGCTCTCGGAGAGCATGCAGGCATTTTCAAAGCTTTTCACGATGGACTTTAAAATAAACGTAAATTGGGCACAATTTTCAACAACAGACATGATATTAAAAACTTGACCCTCTTAAACAAATGTCATGTGCTGTTTAAATATGATCACGCCTGTATTGTGATACTGCATTTTCAACTACATATTATGTATACTTGCATCGGTATTTTGTGTCCTGTCGGTCTTTTTCAAAGTATTGTTTGTTTAGTCATTTGCAGCCTTGTCCACTAGCACCATCACTGCATTGTATTGTATTTGCATTTTACTTTTGAGGTCGCCGTACCAGCAGCTGGTCAGTAAGTGACCCATTGTATCTAGCGAACTGCTATAACAATGGCGTCGCCTTATCTGCAGGAAGGGCTGCTGTTTTCGCTTTAAATATTCAAAGAGGAGCTGGGCGTAGAAGGAATCCAGAGAGGAAATCCGAAAGCTTCTTTACATAATAGATCCTGTGCTCCGATTTCTATGTAGTTATTTTGTTTGTTAAACATTAAGCATACAGCCCATTGAACCAAAGTAGGCGTTATGTAGTCAATAGTATAGTATCGATCATATTTTGTCAATATGTTCATGGTAGAAAACACTCTTAGCTGGGGCCGGGACTGGCCCTTTGGGATACCAGGCCAGTGGGGTTGTAGGCTGGCAAAATGTGGCCCACTCCCACCAGCCCAGCTCTTAGCTATTTGTTGTCAGTTACATATGGGGGGTGTTCAAACACACGTACACCACCGTTGTGTAAATTTGTGTATGTGTATGTAAGTTGTGTATGTACACCAATATGGACTTCAGAGTTGCTAACAGCTGGCTGGTGTGAGATTTTCAATTCAAGACACACACAGTCTACACACACATTGACATGTATGTAATAGTTTTATTACCTTGTAAATAGTCTGCATGGCTGCAGGGAAGGGGGTCTCACACCCTGCGGATTAATGGTCACTGTGCCAGAAGCACATTAAATCATATGAGTGACACAGCATTTCAGAAACATCATGAGGAATGTAGATGAGGTGGTCTGAAAAGGCTCTTCTAATGAACCCTTTGGGGGGGGGTGGATCTGCTTTGTCCATAATACTGAACACACCCTGGCAGTGCAGCAAGGGCCTGCTAGCTGAGATTGACAGAGCACAAACGTGCTGATTAGGCAAGAATGTGAGAGAAGCTGCAGAGATCATAGCAGGGAGGTCTAACGTCCGATCCGCCATCTTCAAATGAGCCGCATGGTGTGTCTGTAAAGGTCAGTGCTGCTGAATGCTTTGAAAGGAAAAGAGGAAGCAGGGAATAGGAAGTAGTGTTCCTCTGCTATTCTGTTATACTCTGGGGTGGTACTTAATCATGCTGCAAGGGTAATGGATACAGGTCTAAAAGCTGGTTGGACACTGAACTGTGTCTGCTGTTTGACTTAATATGTAAAATCAAGTGCAATTAGTGCATGATCTGTGTGTTGAGACACACATAAAGGTATTATGCGATATGTGGAATGTTGACACCTCCCACACCTTTTGTAAACTGCAAAGAATTGTACCAAACAACATACTGATGTGGGTGATGGGTGGAGGGCTGAGAGAGTCTCCAGGGTGGAGGATTAGTGGACAGGGGGCATGTGGAGTTGGAATGAGGGGAGGGGGTCATATTAATAAGCCCCACCTAGGAAATATTGAGGTGAGTGACTCCCTTCTGTGAGATGGGGTGAGATGGCTAAGCAAACGTGTCTAAAAGCCCCTGGGGGCGAGGACCCCGACCCTTGACTGCACGTCATCATGGCGACAAAGCCAGCTGAGGTCTCCGTACCTCTAACCGGACTCGCAGTGGCTGACAGGAAGTGACCTACTTGTCCGATTTCCGTGTGTCCCCCCCTCAAGATTATGTCAACAAGCACTGCTGAAGCAAGGGGACATATTTCCTTCCCCTTCGCGTAAAGTGCACCAAGCTTCTCTAAAAAGTGCGAGGTCCGGTCCCATGTCATGCAGCGTTTCAGGGATGAGAAGAAGAAGAACGTTAGAACAAAACTCAAACAACAGAAACAAACTCACCGCCTTTCAGTGTATTAAACCCACAGCAGGCAAGGTCTTCTGTTAAGTTCTTCCAGTTATGATTGTAACAGTAATGATTGTAACCAAAACTGGGCCTATCTGCTGAAGCTTGCAGGGGGCGGGGCTATCCAGAAGGCCACACCCTCTGAGTGGCAGACAGTGCCACCCACAGTCTCTGCAGTTGTCTGCTGCCCCTCCCTATGGCACAAGCAGTCATACTGCAGTACAGTTTTCGCCAGGTCATAAATTGTTTATATGCCAAGGCGTAGGAGGCTAAGAGATAGCGGCGCACTGGGTGTGTGTGTGTGGGGGGGGAGGGGGGAGTGCACACCACAACCTTCACGTCTGTATTTGTATGGGCTCCACACCGTCTTGTACCCTGTCCCGATCAGGCACTTATTCCCCCGGGGGGCTGCGGCTATATGACTCGGGAGCCGTGGAATGAGTTAGCATTTTCCTGCACCCCCCCCCCCCACCACATCATTTTCAATATGGTAAGACTGGAGATGGCGGGGCTGTGCTCTGGTCGAGAGGTGCTGTAACTTTAAGAAAATCCTCGGCTAAACGTGATGTGAAACTGCTTTGCCAGCAGCAGCCACCCCCCGGATGGACGCAGTGATGCAGCCTGGACTTCGACTCGCCGATGTGGCAATGCTGACGTGACGTGCTGGCCTGCCGCTTTCCATGTGACCAGGAGGGACTCAGGCATCTCCTGCTCCTATGATGATTCTATCATAATTCCATCATGATTCCAGTCCTGAATGCAGACGAGGCCATCATAAAACAGCACAAGCGTTCAGAGACGAGCGTCTGTCCGGCCATCAGCATGCGGTCCTTCTGCAGTGGGCCTGTGCTGGTGGCCTCAGCACCGCAGATCCAGGTCCTGTAACGTATTCTGAGGCCACAGTCTCAGGCCGGCCCTCAGAACCACCCCTGCCCTGCACGGCTTCTCCCTTCACTGTTGAAGAACTGAGATTTCACACTGAAGTTGATCGACTTTCAAAGCTAAATAGAAAAGATGCGTTCCTCCTTCCCGCTGTTCATGCCTCTGTGTTGCCTGTTTATCTTCTCCTAAGGATGAAGACTGTAGGCGGTGGGGGCGGGGTGGGGGGGCTAAGTGCCATCTCCCCAGCTGGGAAGACACATCTTTGCTCTCCGCTTTTTCAGGATCATGGGCTCTTTCCCGAGCCTGAGCAGAGCAGGCCCTGGGCTTCCTGCGGCACAGCCAAGTGCATTCTGCGGCCAGCGGGTGTGTGCATGCGACGTTTAGATCAAAGACTGCGTCATGGAGGGGGGAGGGGGGGTTTGCATTTCAGGAGAAGCGATGGAGCGATGGCTCGTATTTGAATCCTTCTCACGGGCAGAACTCAGCCAACTCTCAAGACAGGTAGATTAGCAAGCTCATTGTTTTCTCATGCTAGGGAAACAGTTTAAATCCAGCAGTAGGTGGCCCTACTGGATGGTCAAGGACTCATTCCCTGAGGACGTCCCCCACAGGTCCTGAATGAAGCACACAGAAAGGCAGCCAACCAGAATCCCAGCAGTTAAAATATTCAGCTGTGTAACTTTATAGCTGTAGAACACTTAAACATCACATAGATGTTTCCTGTAGCGCTGATATTAACCTAAAAACCTAGGTCCTCTTTGACAGGCTTGCCGCACTAAATGTTTTGAATTCTCTGGCGGAGAGCTCTGAACCAGCCAATTACCCCCCAGTTTAAAAACAGTCTCTGCCCAATCAGGAGGGGGGTCATACATCAGGGAAGACCAATCAAAACCCTCCCCGCCAAATTCTGCTTTGAGAGTAGACTCTTGCACCTGAGGCCCCACTTTATTTTGAAAGGCGCATTTTCACTGTAGCCACACCCACACAGCCTCAGGCTAGCAGATTTTTGCTAACAGCCCATTTCCTGAGACACGAGGAGCAGACATTATACTTGCAAGGCTCTGCCTTGCCACAGGCGTGCTGACTAGCGAAGGTTTATCCATGGATCACATTTATGTTGCCCAGCGAATGCAGGCGCAGTGCTGCAGTTTGTTAAAAACCTGACCGTGGCAAATAGAGTAGCTTTCTGCCAAACGAGATAAACGTGGCCAGACCTGTTATCTCAGTAAACTTCACATGACCACCACAAAAGGAAGCTGCAACAGGGAAGTGCTGTGTGAAGCAGGCTGACTTTTTTTTTATCTTTGCAATATCCATATTCAGATTAAAGGTTAGTTTTCACACAGTACAGATAAACTAGATAAAATTCCTCAGATCCGGCACCAATGTCTGGAATCTGAATGATATGTTTTCACTGCTCATATGATATTTGTCTATTGTAGAAAGGAAGTAATACATTAAAACCAGAGCACTTGACCTGCTTTCTCCTATCTAGGAGGTGAGAAATAAATGAGGAACCAAACGACACAAAAACCGAAAGAGAGAGAGAGAGAGAGAGAAAGTTTGCGCTACTGGTTTCATTGAAGTACTGAAAATATACGTCATGGCAGAATACCGCCCTCTAGTGATGAGTATGTGTAATCCCACATAGAGGAATACCTGATAAGTAAGATGCAACTTAATCACGGATAACCTATAATCTTCAAAAATGCATCTTAACGTTTCCTAAACGATTAAATTGTCATAGGCTAATTGGCTATCTATTTATTTACAGACATCTAGGAGACATTATTTAAATGATTACAAAAAGAGATAATGCAGTGTAGCAATTCTTTGTAAATACCCAGCAGCATTCTGACATTATTTAGGCACGGCACGTGCCTCATCATTAATCATAATGGAGACAGATGAAATTCAGTTTTTTTAATAGATATAACTTCCCCAAGCCTGGAAATCTTACAATTAGTGAAAACTGTTCTTTTATCTGTAAGGGATTATTATTCTAGCAAAATCCTGCAACACATTAAGTCCCAAAGCTCAGCTCAGTTCACTCACATCCCTTATTAGTGTTTGGAAAGTAACAGAACCGGCTCCACCTGCTACACCCCATTCACAGCACTGGACCGGCCCAGGTGCATGGCCTTATGGGAAGGAAGATGGGCGGGGCCCCCATGCAAGACGCTGACAGGGGAACCACAACAATGGTGCCTAAATGCAGCATAGCGGCCATTAAAGGTCGGTCTACATCTCATTTTATCGTGCATATTAATATTCAAAGAGTATGATATCTGCATTATGGGTCTGGGGTACTCCGATTACTTTGAGTTCCTCAGTTTGTGTGAAACGTTATCACTAACTTGCCAATAGTGTGGGATCCCATGTGTATCCCATGATGCATTGCCAGGGCACCATTGGCATCCCAATCGCAGCTGTGCCCGACCATGTGCCCTGAGCTCCCTGGGATAGAATGCAGCCTCAGTGTGATCCTGCACTAAATGCTTAAGGAAATTGTGTATTAATCCCCAGGTTGAATTTGCACATTTTTTTTTATTCACACCAGTCATGTGTACTGTACGAATCCTAATGAATAACAAATATCTGTCCTGTATCACGCTGCCGTCTGTCCTGTATCATGCTGCTGTCAGTCCTGTATCATGCTGCCGTCTGTCCTGTATCATTCTGATGTCTGTCCTGTATTACACTGCTGTTTATCCTGTATCGCACTGCTGTCTGTCCTGTATCACACTGTTGTCTGTCCTGTATCACACTGTTGTCTGTCCTGTATAATTCTGATGTCTGTCCTGTATCACACTGCTGTCTGTCCTGTATCACACTGCTGTCTGTCCTGTATCACACTGTTGTCTGTCCTGTATCATGCTGCCGTCTGTCCTGTATCGCACTGCTGTCTGTCCTGTATCATGCTACTGTCTGTCCTGTATCACACTGCTGTCTGTCCTGTATCACACTGCTGTCTGTCCTGTATCGCACTGCTTTCTGTCCTGTATCACACTGCTGTCTGTCCTGTATCATGCTGCCATATGTCCTGTATCACACCACTGATTGTTCATATGTCCCCTCATGCCTCTGTCCTCTCTCCTGCAAATGTTGCATAAGAATTTTACTGTGTTCCTCAGACTTATAGTGCTTTTCGCAGTGCTGAGCAGCAGTAAAAAGCAAACCAGTTATGAAATTCCCTGATTGGTTATTCCCCAAGACACATTGCCAGGCATCCCTCTCACTCTCATTTATTAAGTAGAGGCTGGTGAGGCATGGTGAGCCCATACAGAATCGCAGACAGCTTCCACCCATTCATATGTTATGGCCTCCTTGGGATGGTTAGGACTTCAAAATAAGAGCCAGACGGAGAAAGACAGAGTGGTTTAGTGGGACATCAGCTTTTCTTTCTCCCGTTTCTATTTATATGTGCTGGTGACAATGTTTCCAAGGAAAGATTACATTTATTGTGTTAAGACACCTTGAAATAGGCAAAGCACATTTCACTTACACATACAGTTGTTCTCATACATCCACAAAAAAAATATATATATCATTATATTATGCAATATAGATGCAATATAGTATATTAAGCATTTTCTTTTACCATGGCAGATAATGATAACTGAGGATATTGATGTGAGGTTGCCCCCCCAAAACACAGCAGCAGGTCAGACAGGCCGGGTGATGATTCCCGCCTCTGCTTTCCCAGACTGGATAACGGGAGTCACAGGAGTCACAGGAGGCTGCAGGCTGTCTCTCCACCTTGGCTATCCCGCTCATCGCTCTGTGCTCCTGCTGTTAAAGGCACGGGCCATTATTTCACTGGAAAGAGAAAGAGACGCGGCAGAGGACTGTGAGTGGTGTGCCTGCAGGTGGGAGGAGGGATAGCTGATGACGCAATATGCGAACAGCCAATCAGAGAAGGGGGAGGGGCTAACTGGATATGCCAGAGAGGCACACATGCTCTGCCCTCAGGACACACAGGACACCCTACTGCTGGGTATTCGTGCTACAAACAAACGTCCACAAAATGTCATAACTATAGTAAAGTGGATCTCACATCCAAGTGCAAAGCTATGCAGCCATTTTTGCAGGTGCCTTCCACGTGCAAATGTAGCACCTGGATTTTCACCGGTTACCTGGAGGCTGGACGTTTTCCTCGAAGTAGCCGTCATTGGTCATATTCCCCGCAGGGTTGTACTGGCCCACCACAAAAAAGTAGTTCCCGTCAGTTGCAAGGCCCACGCCCACCTCTTTAGACTCCTTCCACACAACTTGGGTGAAGTGCCCTATGAGGACCACCAGGGGGCGACCTTATCAGTTTCCAAGTTTTCTTGAATACTTTCAACCCCACTTAAAATAAACTTGGTTCACTGCAAAGGACTAATGCCAATACTGTTTAATGAGCATAGCATTTATTTATGAGTTAGATATACAGCATGGGTGTGCCTTAGCCCACTAATGCAGCTGACACTGAGGTTCCAGACACTGTTTACCTGTTTGAGAGTTGAACCCAGGGTTGCTGAAATTGTAGTCCTTAATCTCACTGTACCAGCTATCCACAGGCGCATCCCCTGTAGTGACAAAGTGAGGCAAATAACAGTCAAGAAACCAATCAAACACATGCATAAACTTTAACCCGAGACTGCAGATCTGCAGGTTTATGACTCCCAGCATGAGTTTATTTTAGGGCTGCTGTGGTGCTCTGCGGGATCGGCGGCCTCTGTGCTTGTGATTGGAAGGTTGTTGGTTCCAGTCCTGCGGTTGGGAGAATAGCCACATCATCGTGGGATTCTTGAGCCAGGTCTTTTACCCCACAAATGTGCCAGATAACTGGCCAGACCCTAAGCATTTCTCTCGTCTGCATAAGTGGAGATCTCAAAGGAGAGCATGAAGGGATATGTCGAAACGAAAGCATTCCCATGTATTTCAACAAACAGCAAATAAAAAATCATTTCATTCATGACACGTATGCAGGGAAGCTGTGGGCGACTTATAGGTTAATATTTTCCTGGCACAATTCAGGTTGCCAGACCTGAAGGAACTAGTGATGGGAATCCCGGCCCTTTAGGAGAACCGGTTCTTACGTCTCGGCTCTTTCGGCTCCCAAGTGGCTCCTCATATTTTTGTTGCTTAAATTAATTTATTACTGAAATAATGTAAAATTATGTGTACAATGAATTACTAATGTACAAAACATGCATTATATCAAATGTTTATTATATATATGGCTTATTATACTCAACATGGAACAGAGTGCTACAAATAATAAATTTTAGAGTACAAAAACAAATCTCAATTTGACAAAAAGATCCAATCTCTGATTGTATGTATAACATTTATAAACATGGAGAGGCATAGAGAATCACGCAACAAAACATAAATGCAAATGTGTAAAACAAAAAGAAAGAAGCCGCATCCAGGTAACAGTTTCGTCTTTAGCGACGACTGGCAGTAAGAACACCGAGTGCCTGAGCTTTGAGGAGCTGATCCCGTCTCTTCTCTCTGATATTATCTGCCCTGTTCTGGAGAAGATTCCCTCTGCGTGGACTGATGTAACTACAATGCACAGTCTCCGTGCCATCACGTGTGCAAGACGCCGGTAGCCTGAAGCATCGGCCTCCCACCAGCTCAGTGGCTCTGTACTTCTCTGGAAAAGAGACTCCTCAAGATAAGATCTGACTAAGATCCAGTATTGCATCTGCTGAGGGATAACTCCCTCCCTCCTGTTTCTGTGTGTGTGTGTGCCGTGTCTGTAGCCCCCGCTCAGTACAGACACGCAGACGCCACCACACATCATGCAGCTGCCCAATCACGTACGGCTTGAACAACATAAAAATCTAATTGGCTCTGGCTCCCAGACAGAAGCCGGCTCCAATCGTTCGCTTCAAAGAGCTGGCTCTAAGACCTGTTTCGTTCACGACCGACACGTCGCTAAAAGGAACAGCAGCTGGAGCAGCTCTCATGAGATCTTTGTCTCGGGCCTGTGTCACGCCTCACCTGCAAGCTTCTTTTGGGTGGAGGACCAGGAGTAGTACAGGTTCTCTCCATGGTCAGTGGTGCTGTGCTCAAGGTTCTTGGTGGTGAGTAGGTGGTCAGCCCACTTCTGGGCAGAGGAACACAGCTTCGCACTCATGGTCAGGTCTGGGGCACTGTGCTTCCTGCGGTAAGCATTGTGGGCGTCCAAAAACTCCTGTTTGAAGTTTGTATCTAGGGTGGCACAGACAAGCAGTCTTTTGGCAAAGTAGGAAGGTGGGACGAGCATTGATAACAATCCTGTCCCATTCCATCGGGGTGGCTCAGCACTGAACACGTCACAGGCACACATTTGCCTGTGGCCCCAGAGGGACTTTTTGATAAAATATTTAATGTGTTGACAAACAGACACCACATTATTAAATATTCATGTTTCTTATTGAGGCACTGTTCTGCTAACTAGCCAACTAGCTACAATTACGATCTTCTGACTAGCTAACGTTAATGGGGGG
>JAODKN010000041.1:3161002-3178869 GCA_026774425.1 Petrocephalus zakoni
CCCCCCCCGCTGAGCTGAGGAGGACAGAGAAGGCTGGGGCTTGAGTGGAGGCTCATCTCCCCTCCTGTAAAGCTGAGTTAACACATAAAGTATCATTGTACATCCATCCAGCTCCCCATCCATCCATCCATCCATCCATCCTTAAATTCATCCAGCTCCCCATCCATCCATCCATCCATCCTTACATTCATCCAGCTCCCCATCCATCCATCCATCCAGTTACCCATCCAGCTATCCTGAACACCATGGGCATCTCGGGGGGAAAACTACTAACTACTCAAACATACAGATAGGAGGCTGAAGTTCAACCCCTAACTCTGGTGGCGGGAGGCAGCAGTTCCCCCATGTGGGGCTCACTGGCTTAGGTCCCTGGACCTGTGGTTGTAGGGTTGCTGGTTTGAATCCCATGGTCAGTTAGTGATGTCAATTATATAAACGTTGTTGTTATTATTATAAAAAACATCAGAGGCAGCTACTGGTAGTTAAAAGCAAAGCCAGCAGTGTTTTACACAGGCACAAAGAAGCATGTGCTCTTTACCCTGTGTGAGGTAATTAGAAAGACTCGGCAGTGCCCCCCCACCCCCTGGCTACCCATCGCGGGGGAGTGCGGACTAACATTCCTGCTGTCAGCAATGAAGGGGGCCGGCTGGGAGGGCGGCGAGGGCGGGGGGGGATCAGAGCAGAGCCGGGACAGGGCCTGGAGTGGGGAGGGCGGGAGGCCAGAGCAGGGTGGGTTCCTCCTTAATCGCTCCTGCCTGCCTGGCACCGAGGAGGAGGGGAACACAGTGAGAGAGAAGGAGAAGGAGCGAGTGCAGCAGCAGACACGGAGCGAGGTGGAGATGAGGACCGGGGCCCTGCGAGCGCTCCTACTGGGACTGCTGGTGCAGGCAGGTAAAGCCCCCCCGCCACAGCTGCTGTCGGTTAGTGGGGGGCTGTTATGACCATGTACGCCAGATGGGGGCAACTGTTTGGGAAAGCAAGGGGTACGGGGCCATTTCGGTCACCAGCGTGCCAGTTGGGTCAGCGTAGCCGTGTGCAGGCACTGGGCGGGTTCTCGTCGTTCTCTTAGAGCTCCGCTGGGGCTACGGTGCGATTAGGAGTATGAGATCGGCTGCTTGGGTTAGGGTTAGGATTAGGATTAGTTAGCATTTGATTGGTTTTGGTTGCTGGGGAGACCTGTGATTGTTTGTTCCTGGTTGGAAGCGATGTGGGGGTATCCTGAGAAATGCGACCTCCGGGAGACGAGGCTGAGGGCATGTCTCTGGGCTGTCATCCACAGGTGCTGAATGCCAGCTGGATGTCAACGAATGCCTGAGCCAGCCTTGCCAGAACGGCGCGTCCTGCTTGGACCTCCATGCTGGTTACACCTGCCGGTGCCCCCAACCCAAGCCTGGCCAGGCGTCCTGGGGTGGCGTGCACTGTGAGGTGCTCTTAACCGGCTGTGAGGCTCACCGATGCCAAAATAGCGCCACCTGTTGGCCTCTCCTGGAAGGCGGGAGACACAGCTACAAGTGCGAGTGCCCGCGAGGCCTCCTGGGCCGGCATTGTGACGAGATCACCACCTTCTCCTTGACCTCTGATCTGGTGTTCGTCCCGGTGACCAACCTGACGGCTGGTCCTGGTGAGGATACCCTGCACTTCCGCACCACTCTCCCAGAGGGAATCCTGCTGTACAGGGCTTACCAGCACGGTCACATCACCCTGGAAGTTGTGGGCAGCCGCCTCGTCGCTCAGGCGCGCAGTCAAGGCGCGGTGTTGGCCCGTGTGAGCCTGCCGGGCCAGGTCAGTGACGGGGCTTGGCATGGTGTCCACATGAGCACGTGGGGGAACCTCACACTGCTTCTGACTGGCCCGGCATGCAGCAGGCAGCTCTGCCGCGCAGAGAGCACTGAAATCGTAGACCTGGGGGTGCCGGTGTGGATAGCGGTGGGTGGTACCCGCCAGCACCTCCTAAACGGCACGGAAAGCCGGGCGGGCTTGGTCGGTTGCATGGAGGACCTGCACATCGCCTCGGTCCCCGTCACCCCTCGGCAACTGTTGGGAAATGTGACGCTGGGTTGCAAGCGGACGGAGTGGTGCCGGCCAGACCCGTGCTCCGGACATGGCCGCTGCGATGACATGTGGACCAGCTTCCGCTGCACCTGTGACCGGCCCTTCTTTGGGGCCCGCTGCCAGGAGGGTGAGCCCCACGCTCCACTGCCTGTCTTCACCCTCTTTGTGTGTGTGTGTGTGTGTGGGGGGGTAACCTGGCTTTATTTTCCTCTTCCACTTTCACACAGAGCACCCCTCGTGGACATTTGGCCATGAGAATGTGCCGAGCTACGCCAGCTTCATCATCCCCGCCGGCCACGGTGCAAACTTCACCATTTCCTTCCTTCTACGCTCACTGAAGCCGGACGGCCTGGTGTTCCAACTGCGGAGAGAGGGCCTTGAGTACTTCACCGTGTACCTGTCAGATGGCACGGTGCAGGTAGCCCCCTGGGGGGCGGCCCTCGCCTCCCGCATCGTGGTCACCACCGGGGAATGGCAGCTGCTGGTCCTCGAGGTACGGCACGGCACCATATCCCTGCAGGTGTCAGGCCACTCTACCTGGGCTGAGACCCTCCCCGAGGGTGCAGGGGTGTCACTGGAATTGGGGGACGTGGCTTTCGTCGGGGGCCTTCCTGCAGGGGGTGCCGTGTCCTGGGGGGGGCACTTAAAGGGCTGCCTGCAGGACCTACGCCTGGACGACACACATCTTGGCCCACATGATGAGGTTGGCCTTGCCCGCTATCTGCCAAATGGGTCAAACAGCATTCAGTTGGGCTGCAGGAGTGACAACACCTGCCGGTCACATGCCACAGAGGTATGGCCCACCACAAGCCTGGGTGCTTTGGTGACCCCTACTTTCCTAAATATGGATTGGTCCATCCATTGTGCTACAGGGTTTCTTGATGCTATCTTGTCCCCTCCTGCCCAACAGGTGGCGCTGTGTCAGAATGGAGGAGAGTGTATAGTCACCTGGAATGACTTTGTCTGTCACTGTCCCTCCAACTTCACGGGGAAGAGGTGCGAGAGGCTGGTCTGGTGCAGCACTAACCCTTGCCCTCTGGGTAGCAGTTGTGTCGACCTAGACGACGGATATGAGTGTGAGTTTGAAATGCTGCATGTTCTTCATCCTGAATGAATTGGTCTGAACCGGCTGGAACCACTACCCTTGTGGTAGTCACTCTAACCACTCTGCCATCAGCTACATACAGGCAGTTGTGTTTCAGCCTATGTCATTGTCCCAAGCCCATCAAATTGTCAGTTTTGTCAATTCTGATATTATATGCTTGGTGCAGGTTTGGCCAACGGCACATTTGAAAGCGACGCCCTTGAGTTTGAGGCTCATGGCTCCTCAGCCCTTCCTGTGACTGGCGTATCCATGAGCCTGCGGACACGCAAGGTAGTTGGTGTACTCCTGCGTGCCTCCAATAGGGATGGCACCTTCAGCATCGCCCTCCGGAACTCATCCCTGCTGGTGACGATTTGTGCTGGGAACAGCCTGGAGACCCTGGCGCTGGCCAGTGAGCAACGAGTCTCAGATGGCACCTGGCACCATGTACAGATTGCCATGGCCGACCAGGGGGGGGCACCGTCTCGATGGAGCATCTTCGTGGACGGCCAAATTTCTGGCACCAGCTCCCATGCCTCTGGCTCCCTCGGATTAGTCAATGAGACGTCTGTCTTCCTGGCAGAGAATTTCACTGGCTGTCTGCGGGAGGTAAGGGTGGGTGGGGTGTACCTGCCCTTCACCGACGGTCCGGATCCCCCCCAGCAAATTCGGTTCCACAGGAAGGCGGGGGGCCATGTCCGTCTGGGCTGCTCTGGCGCCTCCGTGTGCCTCTCCCAGCCGTGTCTGAACAACGGTACGTGTGGGGACCTCTTCAACCTGTTTGAGTGCACATGTAGCCCTGGCTGGCAGGGCCAGTACTGCCAGGAGGACGTGGACGAGTGCGCTTTTTCCCCCTGCCTGCGGGGGGCCTGTCGCAACCTGCCGGCCTCCTACCTCTGTGAGTGCCCCCTGGGCTACGGGGGCGATGCCTGTGAGAGGGACCTGGATGACTGCCAGGAGCATGGCTGCCACAACGGGGGGACCTGCCTGGATGAAGGGAACCGCTACAGCTGCGTCTGCCCGCTCAACTTCACCGGAACATTCTGCCAGTAAGCACCCTGTCATGTTGTCAGTTATGAACGAGACTCTATGACCTTTCCATCCGTGTTAAAATCATGCAGAGCTCATTCGTAAGTGTTGCCTTCGGATAAAAATGAATCCTGCGGAGGAGCTGTCTCTCACAGCATGTCTGATTTTGCCGGAGAGCCCTCCTCACATTGCTAACTGGCTTCTCAGTATCACTTTAGATAGAACAGGCATGTTTACGCTACCAAATAACGTTCACATGATGTGGGCCACAAATATTAATTCTCATGCAGCGCCTTAAATAAACTAGCAGTCTAGTGCCTGATGATTTATATTGAATGGCACTGCTGTGTGTCCCTTTTGGTGACAAAGTGACATCAGTGACAGCTGACATACTGCTACTCAAAATCTTTTTTCAAAATCAATTTATTACAAGGTATTGCTGGTTCTCGTAGGGTGTCTACCAGCAGGAGGTGAGGTTGATGTCATTTAACTACGAAATGTAATGAAATCACATAATTAATTTGGATGGTTGCCTGGCTAGACATTTTATTACAGGCATCACTTATGCATGTGCCCTTTAAATATGCCCCCACCGACACACCGTATGACGTAAAAGCCACCAAAGCACTCTAATCGTGAGGGGCAATGCATCTCTCCAGGTGGACACAGCCACCCCCGCGGTGTGACAAGGACATTCAATGTGCAAACGGGGGCCTTTGTACCGAAGGCGACTGGGGACCGAACTGTACCTGTAGGCCGGGCTTCATGGGCGACAGGTATGCCTCCGGTGGTAGGTGGGACTATGGGTCCTTATTTGTCACTGACTGGGTAAATCCATTACGAACATATTGAGTAACCAATGAGTGCATAAATTCTGTCAGTGGCTGATAGTGCACCTGCCACAGGTGACTCCCCTCACTAATGATTCTGCAAGTCATGTGACCCCAAGCACCATGTGACCTCTCAGGTGTGAGGAGGAAGTGGGCGGCTGCCAGTCTGACTTCTGCCAGCATGGCGGCACCTGTCTCAGCCAGAATGGCAGCTTCCAGTGCAGCTGTGTGCCTGGCTTCGTCGGACAGCGCTGCGAGACCAGCGTAGGTATCCCCATAAAAAAGCATAGCGCCATACCATAATAATCAAGAGTGGTGATTAACACCATGGAAACAGGACTGCTCCTGTACCCAAAGGGGTGTTGGTTCAAATCCCAAAACCTATCCAGCTGTTTATTAATAAGCTACGTAGGCTGAAAAGGCTACTATAATTAACGTATGCAGTTATGTGAAGTAATGTGTGTCCCCCTGGTGCCCCCCCCCCCCGCACAGAAACAGGAACACAGGGAGGTCATGCCCCTGCTGCTGGTGGCCATCCCCTTGGCCTGCTGCTGCCTCCTGCTGGCCGCCATCGGGTTGGCCTGCGCCGTGCTGACGGCCCGAAAGAAGCGCCAGTCGGAGGGCACGTACAGCCCCAGCCAGCAGGAGGTGGCGGGAGCGCGCCTGGAGATGGACAGCGTGCTGAAGGTGCCCCCAGAGGAGCGCCTCATCTGAGCTCTGGGGGGAGGGGGGGGCGTGACTTGGGCACCACCTTGAACATGGACCTATCAGTGCAGCTCAGTCCACAATGGGGGAATGGGGGGGCAGCAAGCACAGGGTGGTGTACCCCCTACCCCCCCAGCTCCAGAAAATGAAGTGTGGGAAAATTGTACTGCTGTCATGCTAATCTCAGTCCCCCCGCCCCTTTTCACGTGGGTGTAGGGTAGGGCACCCTGTGTGGGCAGTCTCAATGTCGGACCCCCCCCACCCCAGCACCCAGTCCTGCCATCAGCCCACTGGTCCAGAACCAGCAAGGCAGCTTATTGTAGCTGGTGAGCTCCTGTGAAGCATGAAGCTCATGAAGCTCCCCCCCCCCACGCACAGCGCGCGCATGTCCGCCTGGGGGGGCACGCCGACCGCCCCGCCCCCCCTCGACAGCGCACGCCCCCTGCGGCGCTCCGCATGAGGGCGCGCTGTATAGCTGCGGCCTGCTGACGGCAATCACACTGGACGGTGTTTTTTACTATCAATTCCTTTCGACCGTGACACTGTTTGTAACACATTTTCGTACATTTAAAATCTAGCTAACACTGTACAGATAATGTAAATTACGCGGACACTATCAAGAGCAAAGCAAAAATATGTAATTTACCGAAGAACCAAATGTTAAACAAGCCCTTAGTCCTTTGAGGTGCTTAATGGAAAATCTATGCAAGTTGGGGGTAAAAAAAAAACAGATACCTATTTCGTTTTTTAAAGTGAGGTTTAATTTGTAATTGTGTATATATGTGCCTTGAAAAACAATTTTCTGTATAAATGCAAAGCCATTTTAAATACGAATATTTGTATTTTGCATCAGGATTTTGCCTTGCATTGCTGTGTAACATAAGTATAGTGGTGAAAGGCAGCCGGCGAATATCGCTAGGCAGCAAGACAAACGCTCCAAAACACCTCTCGCCACATCGAACTGTCTCTCTTTATCTCCCCCCCCCCCCAAGTAAAATACTAACCGGCAGAAGCTGCGAAAGCACACGTGAGGTTGGACATTAATACTGCATAATCAGTACGGTACGGTCGAGCCCGACGGAACGGCATTAACCATTCATGTGTATTCATCATGATGCTCATTTCATAGAGCCTGTAATAACGCAGCCAGATTGTGCGATTGTTGATATTGGAGCTGTTTAAATAGAGATGTATGTGTTTTTAACAGTCCATGTTGTGGGATGCTCATCGTGTTGGTATGTAAAGGTCTCAGCGGCTCAGTCACTCTCTTAATCTGCTAAACGGTGGCTGTCGTACGTCGGGATGGGGAAGAGGGCCGGATCAAATGCAACTGAATGAACTGTAAGCAGAACCTTAAACAGACATAAGGAGGCCTGTAAAGATTGTTTTGTCTGCTTTTATATATATATATATGTGTGTGTGTGTGTGTGTATATACATATATATAAACACACACACTCATGTACATATACACACATATAATGTATGCCTTGTTTTAAGGCTAAGTTGTTAATGTCAATGTCGTAGGGAATTCACACGTAACTGGCAGTGTTAGACTGATATGTTTCAATTTTTACAATAAATACAAAAACAGTTGAATTCTGTCTCTGTGCGTCTCAGATATTCCACTTAATTCACTGTGTAACTGGGCCCTTTTCTGCACTTCCAAACTGTATCTCATGTCCTTCCTTCCCTGGTGGTGTCGCCCCCTGCTGGCATCCTTACACCAGCTATCCGTGTCTCTTCACACACAGAGCTCGGACAGAAGCACAAAGCAGCTGGCTGGCTGTAATAAGCAGTTTTCCCTCTGTTTATGCCATGGCAGATTCTGACATCATGGTGACGGTATCCAAGCAACGAAACCAAGATGTGGCCAATGAATGTTGACTCTCACTCCTTTCTGACCCCTGACCTTCAGTACAGCCCCATAGACCTTTTCGGGAATCTTTAAACGTACACTCAGTGGTACATTTAAACTGTCCTCGGGAATAAACAATGATTGAAATAACTGTGCTGCTGCGTCATTGCTGACCCAGTGCCGAAGAGGCCCCTTTTAGATATGGCCCAGTCATGGCCGCTGTCTGAAGCCTGCAGGAAGGCCCCCGCACCAGGGGGCAGGTCTCCCACTCTCACAGGGAAGAGGCCGCTGCACCCCTTCCTGTCCCGTCCCGTCACTAAGCAGAATTTTGCTCTTAGTCTCCCCGTTCTCCAATGAATGTGGGCATGCAGTCTGTAGCAGGGAGACACGTGCCCCCCCCCAGTGCGACCCTGCTTCTATCGCACAGACCGGAGGCAGGAATGCGAGGGCACGTTGAGTTGGGGGGGTGCCTTGTGCGACCTGGTGCGTAGACTGGGGGGGTGCCTTGTGCGACCTGGCACGTAGAGGTCAGCCACGTTGCACTTAACAGTGACGGCGCTTGAGGAAGCTCTCGGGAGGGTGGGAGCTTCACAGGCAGCAGGGTAATCTGGCTGCTGCTCCAAGCATGGGCAGAACCATTAACACTCTAAGCCTAAACCAGGCCTCTCATACTTCAGAATCCTCGGGGCCACTGGCTGGGAGCTCCTCCCCGGGAGGACGGAAGCTATTTTTTATGAACTGAAAGACAAACGAGAGGGAATTAGAAAACGATTTAAGAAATATAGCCTGCTAAACAGTGTGGGGGGTTTTTAATTTTTTTATTCTCTGTGGGCCAAATGTAATAATGGATTAAAAGATGCCACTGGCTGTATAAAACCAAATGGCAGGCAGGTAGTTTGTTGCGACCTCTGGCCTAAACAATGTGATTCCAGTCTGATTTGAGGCAAAAACAGCCAGTCTGCAGAGCTTTTTAAATGACCCAGAAGTGGTTGCAAGTGGGGGCCTCCGCAGGCAGACAAAGCGAATCAGGCCGCTCCCTCGCCATCTCTCCGCACGCCAGTGCACCCCGGCCGGGTCCTGCTGTCCGTGACAGGGGCTGACAGGCACTGCCCCCCCCGCGTAAACATTGTGCTGGGGATACGGTGCAGCGAGACGGTAACGCGCACTTTAATTAGCGAAACTGACGCCCCCCCGCCACACACACACACACATCCACGGCCTCTTAAGTGTCAGAAATGGCAGACAAACCAGATACACGTCATAGGAGCCTGGCGAGCCGCACTGTTGACAAATGCAGATATTTCACTTTTAATTGACACTAAGGGCTGCGGATGATTCCTCCGCCAGGGCTTCTGAGAGACGACGAGGGAGGCAGAGGGGCGTTCCGCACGCCCCCGAAAATAAGATGTAGGAAAAATGCTGGGCGGATAGCGCCTATTTGCGCAGAGTTGTCAGTTTCGGGGTGTTATCGACGCGCCTTGTTGGAGGGAGAATAAGAGCACATAATGATTAAAGGTTGTTTTCTAAGCTGCTGTCAGGCCGTCGCGGCGTGGGCCGCTGCGAGTGTCAGGCGGAAAAATTTTGATTGACCGGTTTAGTAATTTGCGGAGTGTCGTCGGAGTAAGAAAATAATAATAATAAAATAGCTTTAACGTCAAGGTTCGCCCCCACATTGTGCAATAGCAGCTGGAAATAAACAATTCTGTTAGGATAATTTGAAATCATTGAAGACCCCGAGGATGTCTTCACAATGCAATACAATAAAACAAAAGATTTAAATGTTCAGTGATATAAATTCAATTATCATGATTTACACACATGTCGTGGGTCAACTTTACTATCTGCCCACGCCAGTATTGTCGCTGTAACATTAGTTTTCACCCAAATCCAATTAATACCTTCCTTTATTAATAATAAAAGTTTGTATGGCGCACGCCTAGAGCCTCACGCAGCACCCTCCCAAACGGAGAGGCGGCGTTTCGTACATGTGCCACTAGAGGGCAGTATAGATCCGCTGTATTTACCCCCTACGTGCCGACCAGATCAGATCACGGACACTGGCGGAATCGAGATCCCAGCTTGACCCCATCTTAAAGAGAAGCGACCCGCTTCCTCGTCGCTTCCCGATTACACCGAGCACAGAGGTAAAGCAAAAATAAACATAAGCCTACAAATCCCTCAACCGCCACTATCATTGCCCCTGTCGCTGGTTTAAAGTAAGTAAACCTGATGGCCAATTCCATTAACATAATTTTACACACTGCCATTGATCACACTTTACACACACACGTGCTGTAAAATTAATAATCTTGATGTGCCACAGGAAGGCGAACAGCTGATCTGCGCACCCCAAACCCCCGCAGCTCAGGACACCGAGAGGCTCGTTCCCTGCCTCCCCGAAGTCTCCGGCTCAATATCAATACATGCAAAACATGCAGTTTACCCCGTGGAGTCTAATAGTTTGGGGTCAGTCGCGCTATAATTACACCTTTGGCTGTCTGCAGGCTGCTGCCCGGACGCCCGATTGCCAGCCCCGTTTACCTCCGCGGCGCCGGGGTCGCTTCAGCCCTTTAATCCGTGAGCGAAAGTCTTGGCCGAGAGAAACTTCTCATTGCTGCAAAATCACACTTTTTTTTTCTTTTTTAGTTATTGTTTCTTTTTCAATTATCAGTGCGAGTGTGCGAAGATTTTAATAAACCAACCCTGAGAGCCCTGAGATGCAGCTTGTAATTAGGAAAGGAACTAATTGCAGGCAGTAATTAGAGCTGCGAGGGGGAGCTGGCCCCCACCTGCAGGCATGCCGGCAGCCCCATCCCGACACCGCAGGGCCGGGGGTGCCCACCCCCCTGCTGACCTGCATGGGCTTTAGCACAGGAGCACTTACATGACGTGGGAATAAATGCTGCGGACGCTCCCGTGCCCCAATAGCGGCTGCTAGCAGCGACGCTGGGGCCCGGGGATCGATCGTATAACCTCCTGCGTACCAGGCAGGACTCGCAGGATTACCACCTGCGGTCACTGCAAATAGCTGCACGTGCGGGAATCTCGGCAAAGGTGGGCATCAGTATGATGACTGGTACCCACCGCCCCCATGCAGCTTCCACGCACACGGAACCCCGCACATGTAGCGTCCTTACTAACTACGGGTGGGGGGGGCTTTGATGTGCAGGATCAGCGGCGGCGAAATGCCGCTGCTTTGGTGGCTGGAATAGGAAGGGGATAGATACACGGGCCGTTGGGATGGCGGTCAGGAGGAGCTAGGAAGGGGTGTAGGAGTTTGCGGGAGAGGACAGAGCAAGGGGGCGTCGGACACGAGACGTGCTAAATCCAGCAGGCGAGGGGGACAAAGAGAAACGGGGGGAGAGTGAGGAAAGCAGGAGGACCGGGTACGGTAGGCGGAGATGGGACGGGGCAGGACTGGACGGGCCAGCCGAGGCTGGTGTTACCTAAAAGCATCCGGAGAACAAACCCTTAGACAAAGCCAGCGGTAACCCCCCCCGCATAATGCAAAACACTTATTAAAAATATCAATTTCATGGGAGCCTCGGGCAATTTGCAAAAAACAAAAAAGACTCGCCACAGGACTGTAGCCAGCCTATTTCACACCAGCTAAAGGAGACATGCTACTTGCCGAATCAACACTTCAGTGTGTTTGATAGTTCTCTCATGATACATTTCGAAGGAGAAGTGACGCATATTGCAAGCGTTATTAATCATGAGATTACCATCAATCGTCTGACCAATGAGGCATTTCAGAAGCGCAGAGGCGTTTTAACGTAGTCTTAAGGGTAACCAGTACGGAGTCTACGCGATATAATCGCCACTAACATGAGTAACGTGGATGCATGTGGGACGGAGCGAGTCATGCATATTTCATGAATTATTCATTAGTCAAGTTATCGTCAACAGTATTAAGAGGGGTGATATTAAATAAATGAATGGTCATGTTTTATATACTTTTCTGTTTTGTTTGTGTGTATATACACACGCACACACATTTACTGCTAATATCACTTACTATAATGAATATTACATCACTTATACGGCATGGTGATACAAAGGCCATTATGGATGTTTTGTACTGTTGGACGCCGTACAACGCTTCACTTGTCACTGCTTGTCACTCCAAACTACAGTATTAAAGTTCCTCTGAACTGGAATTCCCTATGTACATTTATTTTTATTATTATTTTTTTTTTGTTTTGCCGTGCCATAGGTGTTTTTTGTATTTATGTGAAAGGAAATGATTTATGATTTCTTTTTATATAGTCTCCTTAATGGTATTACCTTTAATTTTTCCTCATGTAATATCCGTTCTCTCTCTTGGCACACACAGCACACAACGACGAAATGTGACCTTTGCATTACACCCATGTGACATTGTGACACAGCAGTGGGCAGCTAATTCAGTGCCCGGGGAGCAGTGCTTGGGGGAGCAACATTGCTCAGGGTACCCCAGTGGTACCTTGGCGGTCAGGGATTCAAATATAGCTGCATGTAGTTCACACGAGTATCTTTCCGGCCCGGTCAGGTCTGCGGGGTAGTGAGACACCCCCGTCTACTTCCCGAAGGGAACACGCTGTACTGTCCTCTGGCTTACCGCCGGTATCTAACTGCTGGTAAATGTCGGCAGAGATCAAAGGCTGTCAGACAAGCAAACGGATCTCTGATAACGCGGCGGGGACTTGCCAATAGCAAATAATAAAATCCAGGCATAATAGGAATTCTGCATAACTTCACTTTGAGGCAACTTGCATGATTTACATACAGACTTATTTAAAAGAACCCCAAAAAGATGAAAATGTCTGGCTAATTGGCGATGAATCTCTGAGGACTGCAGACATTGTCCTTCGGATTCTCACGACTGTCCGGGTAGCAGGCATCGGAACTTAATCCACTGGGACCCGGTGTTTTCACCAGTGGAGAAGCCTGGCTGAAGACAAATAAGACACTGCTAGTCTGCTTCAGGGTGGAAGTGTGACCAAGGTCCCGGAACCCCCCCCCACCAGACTGGCAAGCTAGGGGACCCTGGGTCGCTCACACCACCTCCCGGCCCTCTGTTACTGTCAGGGATCACATCTCTGCAGAAAACACGACCGCTTACCGCCATGCTCTGATGGGGCGGAGTCATGGCGGTGCGATGTCACACAGAGCTCCAACGAGACATCAGATGGAGACACCCTGGTGTTTCTGGGACGCCCTCCTCGGCTCTCTTGAGGGAGCGTTCTGGCTGCCCAAACAGAGCTGTCTCCTTGCCTGTGTCATCAAGGCTCTATCCAGGGGCGGGTTTGTTGTTTCTGGGAAGTCACCCCTTAGCATAGTGACTGCGTGGGGCCAACAGGGGGCGAGATCCCTGATGGGAAACACCATTGCTGGGTCTATTAGCAATGGAAACCCATCATGGATCAAATGCAAATGCAGAGAGTTAAAGGAGGGCGTGTTCGGTGTATGATGTCGGGTCTACACACACACTCAGGCATACAGGAAACACCCTTGCTGTGTTATACTCTCGGAGACCTTATTGGCTGTGGGCTAGAGGCTGGCTCCCACCTGTAGTCTGCTGTATCACCCTACACCTTCTCACGGACAGCTCTTCAACCCACCTACCCAAAAAGCAGATCTTGGTGAATCAGCTCATATGAATCGCCCGCCCACCGCGATGTCCGAAGGCTAGTGAGCAGTACGCTCAGTAGGCCCTCTGAAGGAGCACCACCATCAGACCTCAACCCGCCTCGGCAGTCAGGACTGTGCCATTTCCCTGCCTGGGGGGGTGTTGCGGCACTCTGGTACAATATTTCAGTGCATGAGGATGCCACAGCTCCGTCGGCACACTACAGGGGGCAGTGCTCCAGAGTTCCAGTGTATAACGTTGGTGACCAGACACTCCCCAGGTACTGTAGGTGGAGCGATTATTCTGAGCAGCATTCAGAGTATTCTGATGAACTCACTGGGTGAGTGGGGGCGGAGCAAACAGGCGCAGGGAGATTCTTTTTGGAAAATACTGGTAAGAAAAATGAAGGAGAAGGTGGGGGCTTCTTCGGTTGTTGGCAGAGTCACCGTGGAATATTGTGGAATGTGGCAGCCATCTGATCATTTTCCTTTTACGTTACTTGGTACTGAGAGCTGCCCTGCATCAGCCCGGCTCACTCAGAACTCCACTGGCATCCTGGGAATCTGTGTGTGTGTGTGTGACTGCATGTGAGGCTGTGTGTGGAGGGAGCTGATTTTCCTCACTGGTGCAGCGGCATTGGCTATAACAGGAGGCGTGTTCGGACACATGCGTGCAAACAGGCACCTAAAAGCAAAAGTGTGTATCCACGGTGCGCGACCCGGCAGGCCGAAAGTCCAAGTCGTTTAACATGTGAGAGTGCATCAGCACAAACACAGTTTCGGGAAATAATGAGTTTGCCAGGATCTGGTTCCGACCCTGCGCAGCGAGCCGGGCCCAGGGTTAGCACTGACAGGAAAGGTCACTGGTGGGGTCACAGCTCAGAGTGGCGCCTGGGTCGCCCCCGGAGACCCTGGCAGGGAGGCCGGGCTGAGTTTGGCACTGTTTGCCTGAACTTGAAGCCGGTGAAACCTGGGAGGGAGAGAACAACAGAGTTAATTAAGCGCACAGAGCTGACGGAGCTGAAGTGGGCTGGCGCGGTGCCAGCATAGGCAGGGGCCTGGTAATCAGCGGGATCGATGGAGGAGACTGCTTCATTAAGGGTCTTGGAACAAAGCGGGGAGGTGGGGGCGTGGGGGGGCACCGCCGCCGCCGCCGCCGCTGCTGCTGGTTTGGGGAATGAAAGGCTGTTTAATTAAGCCCGCGCTGAAGGCTCAGGCGTGAAGCTGGCTTGTCACCGTTGCCGTGAATCCATCTCCTGTGTGACTTCAGAGGAGCCCCTGGCTTATCATGCCAGGGCCCTGTCTCCAGCCCCCACCCCCAAGGTGCTGGAGCGAGTCCACACGCATGTACCGGGCTTTGGGAAGCATGGAAACCCCCCACACCACCCGAACACTTTCCGTGATGAGAGAAGAGCCTTTGGGAGGGGGCGGGCTTCTTGCGGAAGGGCGGCCCTCGGCGGGGTGCCTACCCAGCAACGCAGCCTAAGCCAAGGCGCGGGGAACCACGTCACCCAGCACCGCAACGCTGTCCAGGGCGCTTTCTGGAAAAAGGATCCGGTCGGCTGGCTGACTGGAAAATGATCCGCCGCGTTAATTATGAGCCGCGTTAAGATGGAATTCTGCTGTTTTATTTAAATTAGAATGAGACAGACCCTCGCCTTCCTCTATATTAAGGAATTACGCCACCTCAGGCCCCTCGGAGTCGGAGGTGGGAGGGCGAGGGTCCCCAACTGGCCCTGGAAGCGAGAAAACAAAAAAAAGAAGGGGTGCGGTCAAAGATCTCAGAGGGAAGTGCAAAGAGAAAAGGAAGTGGTAATAATTACACATTCATACACCGCCCCCTAGTGCCAGGGAGGCTGATAGCAGCCGAGCGAGGCGGACTGCTGCCATCCCAGCTCTTCTCTTTTTCTACACTTTGCTGTTTTCCGTGTGAAGGAAGGAGAAGCACAAACAATGACCTGTTCCACTGTGAAGCGGTTCACCTGGCACTAATGGACGCCCTTTGTTTTTCTATAATGCACCTAGGCTCAATCTCCCAATCAGAGGCCTGTGTCTCTCCAGGTTGAAATATGTATTTATTTATCATTTCTGTTGCCAGGTTGTATTTGCTGAGGTTTCTCAAGCTTCTTCTGCCCTGGTTTCTGGCCACTCACTAGAAGCCCCGACGAGTAGCTCTGGTACCCTAGAGGACTGCTTGGCAGCTGTATGACTGTGATCTTCTATGTATTATCAGCCTTGCTTCTATCTCACTTAGGAGAGAAAAACTCCTCTGAAATAACGCGAATGTGAAAAGAGCGGAAGGTGCATCCGTTGCGGCTGCTTTTGCGGTGGGTGAAGATTGCATTCAGCTGAGGCGGCAAGAAGCTCATTTAAGGTCTTCTCAGTGAGATGGGGTGCTGACAGATTTGGTAGTGTCCCTGGGGCCTGAATGAAGGGTTGGGGGGGCATCTCGCATGTGGGAACGACATACAGCAGGGCGCAGCACAGCAGGCATGATTCGCAACAGAGCGCAGCAAATGTGCACTAGTGGGACGCGCAGTGCACACATGGGCTGACTCGGCAAAAGGTTATAGTCCGTTAGCGCAGCTCAGTGCCGCACGTACGCACACACACACACACACACACACACACAGACCCATTTACCTATCTAAATGGGGACCTTCCATTCATTTCTATGGGAAAATCCCTAATCCCAATCATGGCACCCTTAACCCCTACCCAGCCCTAACCTTAACCATAAGTAACCAAACAAAATGTCCCCAAAAGTAGTTTTAGATTTTACCACACTCATTTTGGTCATCAAATGTGCTCTATGCAAACCTACAATGCATGCACACGCACACACACACCCACACACACACGCACACTCACACATACAGAACGAGCACACTGACACATACACAGAACGGGCACACTCACACACAGAATGTGCACACATACAGAATGCGCACACATGCATACACAGAACGCGCACACTGACACACACACAGAACACACACATGCATACACAGAACACGGACACACACAGAACGCGCACACTCACACACACAGAACACGCACACTCACACATACACAGAGAATGCACGCACACATACACGTGTGGACGTGCGCAATGCAGCAAGACAAACCTTGCAGTTTCTGGACTTCTTCCACCCAAACTATTAATCTCAATAATGATGATACAAATACACCACTATTAGTCATTCAGCGAGTAAAATTGTGTGTTTTTTATTCTTAATATAAATTTTATTCTTATATGTATATTAAGTGTGTATACTGTGTAAGCTGTGTATTCACATATATATGCTGAATAAAACTCTAGTCTAAAAAAAATAAAACAATTTTACAATAATTTGCTACCACATTCAGTTTGTTTATATGAAGCTATCACATAGTCGCCTAAGCAAATGCATATGGAAGCTGGATCCCGCAAGAGGCATATCGCTGCAGTCAGGAGCCAAATATCAAGTGGGAGGGGCAGTGCTGAGTAGGCGGGGCAATGTGGGAGGGGTTTATAACGAGGGCCAGATATAATTTGGTACCCTAACCTAACCCTCGTTATAAACCCCTCCTACTTGACGCTCCCGGCTGCAGTGGTATATACTTGGTTTCTACCGGGGAATTAAAAAAGTCACAGTATCTGACAATTGCAACTGTGAAAGTCAGAATTCTGACTTCTAAACTCACAATTGCAAGATACCGCGTTTTTTTTTATTCCCTGGCAGAAATGAGCTTCCATAAATACAGAACGTAGAATTAATAATAAAAAAACAGCAAGACCGCAGACTTCCTTGAGGAGTTATCATTGGGGCATGTTATCAGTCGGTCACATATCATCTTTCCTCACACGTCTAGTCACTAGGCAGCGCTGCAAAATAGGATGGTGACGATATGTTTTAGGGGAAGGATGGTTCTGTTCACCAATCCATCTTTCCTCACACGTCTAGTCACTAGGCGGTGCTGCCGAATAGGATGGTGGCGATATGCTTTAGGGGAAGGATGGTTCTGTTCACCAATCCATCTTTCTCAGTCTAACCCCAAAATTCTGAATTTATAAAAAATAATGCGTTTCAAAAGAGTTTTGTGGCCACAGTTTATTAGGTTTGAAACTTAAGATAAACACCCAATCTTACCTTGGAACGCAGACGCAAAATAATAAAGTATCATGACTCTCGTGAAATTTTGATCAATTCCACTAAAATTGGGAAGCTCTTAAAAAAACAAGCTGTAACTGAAAATATTATCCTCTGCTATGAATTTAAAACTTAAAGGGTCGGTTTCCCAGACAAGGATTAAGACTAGTTTTGTATTGGGATTCTCCATGTTTAGTCCAGGACTAGGTCTAATCCTTGTCTGGGAAACTGGCCCAAAAGGCCCATGGGAGGATAGTTGTTTTACAGTCAGCGAAGGTAAGGGCACATTCTGATGGAGATGGATTCCTGCCTATGATGCAATGTTTGCCAGGGCACAGACAGGTACAGAACAAGGCATCACGGTCTTGAAGCTTGGGTGTCAGTCTGGGACTTGCCCAGTAGGGTTAGCGGGGTTAGCACACAGTCCATCACGGCCTTGCTGCTTGGGTGTCAGTCCGGGACCTGCCCGGTAGGGTTAGCGGGGTTAGCGCACAGTCCATCACGGCCTTGCTGCTTGGGTGTCAGTCCGGGACCTGCCCGGTAGGGTTAGCGGGGTTAGCGCACAGT
>JAODKN010000041.1:3221849-3232828 GCA_026774425.1 Petrocephalus zakoni
CCCCCCCCCCCCCCCCCCCCCCCCCCCCCCCCCCCCCCCCCCCCCCCCCCCCCAGCCGCCCTGCTCCTTAATTGCTGCCTTCAGCCGGCCGTGAACGGCAGTGCCGGGGTCCAGGCTCGGGCGCTCATTACACTCGCCACACCGCGGTAAGACTGTCCCGCCCAGCGAGGAGGGCGAGCGGCAGCGGCGGGACGCAGACAATCAGGCGGATTACAGTGACATCCGGCGCTACCTTTCATCCTGTTAATGTTGACGAATGGGAGTCTCGCGTAAAGGGATTCATGAAACAAGAGAGACCTTTGTCAATAAAGACACGAAAGCGGTCGGTGAATAATCCGCGCAATGGGATTACGCCATCCACTTCGAAGCAGAGACTCGGGAAGCAGGCGAGGATTTAGAGAGAGCTCGCCAAGCACAATTAGGAACTTCTGGATTATCTCACTTACACCCCGCGGCCGGTACCCACGGCACCACTGTCAGGCATGCAATACAACAGGCAGAGGTTACCAGGGGCCAACCCAGAATTAACAGGTTAACTGGGGTGAGCCAAGGGTTAACAGGTTACTGTAGGCTACCCGTAGGTTAACCAGGTACCTGGGGCCAGCTGCAGGTTAACAGTTCACCTAGGGTTAGCTGTGGGTAAACAGATTACCTGGGACTAGCTGTAGTTTAACAGGTTACCCGGAGCCAGCTACAGGTTTACAAGTTACTTGGGTTTATCTGTGGGTTAACAAAGCATCAAGGGCAAGGGTTAGCTGCTGATTGACAGGTTACCTGGCTTTAACTGTGGGTTAACCAGTTACCTGGGTTTAACTGTGGTTTAACAGTTTACCTGGGGCCAATCGCTAACGCAGTTCTGTGCTGAAATCAGAACCGAGTGTAGCAAATGGAAGAGCTGGATTTGCTTGAGAGTCTGCCGTGAGGACCCATACGCCATTATGGGACACCAGGTTCCACATCCGCACACAAACAGAGACCCTGTCGCGGGGCGCCGGGGTTCCACATCCTTCTTAAAAGCAGCCTCCTCTTATACTAAATGAATGGCTCCTCCTCTGTAAACTGCGAGGACAGAGCTGTGCGGTCACAAGCTCGGCAGGAAGGACCATGGCCACCATGCATTTGGTGACATGCATTTGCTGCCATGTATTTGCCCTGCACCAGCACTCACTGCCCAGTGGGGGGCACCCTCAGTGCTGCTTGTTCAGGGTGATTAGGTCAAAGGTCTTTTCCAGTGCTGCTGCCCACAGTTCATGCGGTAAACAACCCCCACCCACACCCATCATTGCCATCAAAGGCCACTGGAGTAGTAAGGGCTGGAGGATCAGCCCCTCGCCTCTTGTTGTGGGGGCTGTGGATAACGCTCGCTTAGCCCTGGTTTTTACACAGTATGACGGACACACTGTTAGAGAGCTTTTTTTCTACGGGCACACATTTCTGAGCAGTGGCTGCTCCGGCCCATTACTCTAAGGTACAGTAAAAGATCCAGATCCTGACATCTGCCACTCCAGACCTTCCCCCACTGCGCCACACACTGGTGTCTGAAGTTACTGCCGGCAGTAGAATAAAGCATGGTGACAATCGATAACTGATAAATGAGAACAGAGATGAAAAACTGCAATTTAACAAGAAACACCCTTAACCACAAATCACATCATCAAATCCCAAGAGTGGGTGCGAAATGTGGTAAAAACCAGGCATAATCCGAGGCATTGTAGGAAATGTATATTTGCATCATGTGAACAGCTCGAAAATGCCAAAACAGTGCTATAAATATAGACCACAAATGCCTGGCCCTGTATAGTGACTGGAGGTCAAATAAATAGATTGGACTCAAGTCAGAAATTTGATGACTTGTAACATAACAGCAAAAATGACGGAGAAACTTGAACTCGGATCAGGAGAGAGACTCACTGATGGCTGCTGGCAGAAGAGACCTCAGGAGGCTGGCTGAGAGGAGTATGAGTCCCAAGCTGAAGGTAACCCTCTATTTGGCCAGGGTTCTGTATGGCATGTGTGAGGTGTGTGTGTGGCATGTGTGTAGCGTGTGTGAGGTGCATATGAGGCATGTGTGTAGCATGTGTGCGGTGAATGTGAGGTGCATGCGAAGCATGGGTGTAGCGTATGTGAGGTGCAAGTGAGGCATCTGTGTGGCATGTGTGTAGCATGTGTGAGGTGTATGTCAGCCACCTGTGTTACATGTGTGTAGCATGTATATGAAGCATGTGCGTGGCATGTGTGAGGTGAATGTGAAGCATCTGTGTGGCATGTGTGAGGTGCATGTGAGCCGTCTGTGTGGCATGTGTGTAGCATGTGTGAGGTGCATGCGGGGCATGTGTATGGCATGTGTGTAGCGTGTGTGAAGTGCATGTGAGGCATCTGTATGGCATGTGTGTAGCGTGGATGGAGGTGCATGTGAGGCATGTGCGTGGCATGTGTGTAGCATGTGTGAGGTGTCTGTGTGGCATGTGTGTAGCATGTGTGAGGTGTATGCGGGGCATGTGTATGGCATGTGTGTAGCAAGTGTGAGGTGCATGCAACGCATGTGTGTAGCGTGTGTGAGGTGCATGTGAGGCATATGTGTGGCATGTGTGTAGTGTGTGTGAGGTGCATGTGAGGCATCTGTGTAGCATGTGTGTAGCATGTGAGGTGCATGTCAGCCATCTGTGTGGCATGTGTGTAGCGTGGATGGAGGTGTATGGGAGGCATGTGCGTGGCATGTGTGAGGTGCATGTGTGAGGTGCATGTGAGGCGCCTGTGTGGCATGTGTGTGGTGCATGTGAGGCGCCTGTGTGGCATGTGTGTGGCATGTGGGAGATGAATGTGAGGCATGTATGTGGCATGTGTGAGGTGTCTGTGTGGCATGTGTGAGGTGCATGTGAGGCGCCTGTGTGGCATGTGTGAGGTGCATGTGAGGCGCCTGTGTGGCATGTGTGTGGCATGTGGGAGATGAATATGAGGCATGTATGTGGCATGTGTGAGGTGTATGTGGGGCATGTGTGTGGCATATGTGTGAGGCATCGACCTGGCTGTTTTTAGAGCATTCAGTAGGGAGTTGATTTCTGTATGGCTGTCTGCAGCAGGTCTGGAAGCCGCCATTCTGATGCATCCATGGAGTTTGTTGGTAGTAACACTGACTTATGCCACAGCCTGGGGGCCGACTGAGTCTTCGGTGTGAACAGACTGTCCCCTGATTGGCTGCTGTGTTGCTCAGTGTCTCACAAACTGAGGTCTGCCAGTCAAGGAGTCTATAATCCAGGATACAATGGACGCGTCCTCCTGCACTGAGTAGAGCTTCTCCCACAGGCTGTATGGTGGTGACTGTGAACATGATATTTTGCTTTGATAGAAGCAGGTTTTGTTCAACCGCTAGATGATGGCATTGTCCACTCCAGTGGAATCCTGGTAGGTGAAGGAGCCCAGTGTTGTCTTGAGGGGTTTGAGGGGAGCCAAGTCCAGCCTTTCCAAGGTCTCCATGATGTGTTACATCAAAGTATTGGAATTGGGAAGGAAGAACACCACATGGGACACCTCAGGGTCGACGCCATCGGGCCCTCCGCTCTGTCATCACCTGAAGGTCTGAAGGTCAGTCCAGCGTGAAAAGGGTGCCCAGGACGGAGGTGTCAGAGAAGCTTGAAGCACATCTGTTCACCTTCTCTTGGTCCAGTTTCGCCTCCCTAACTTCTTAGAATAATAATTCACCCCCTCCCACCCCAATGCCCCCGCAAAACTGAACGCACATCTGTTTCATAATATGTAACGGGAGGAAATGCAGGAGAGTCAAAGCCCTATGAGCTACCGGAGGCTAATGGGATTATTTGAAGTGACACATCTGTTTGTTATTGTGTCGGTCACTTAAAGACTGTGGGGGGGAGGGGGGAGTTGGGCTGCTAAGCAGTAGCGGTGTTTCAGGGGGGCAAGACAAGTGTCTGAAGTGGGCCGTACTGACGAAGCCCAGCTGTGCTCTTCGCAGATAAATGAACATCACGTCTCCGATGACACGGGTCTGACCCGATGCCGCATGGCCCCAGAAACGCAGAGCAGCTTTGGGTAGCGGCTAGAGGGGTCTGGATGCGTGAGGAGCCGCGGCGTGAGCTGCTGGGGAGGTGTCAGTGGAAAGGGCGGGTGCTGAGGCCGGCAAGGGCCTGGTGCGGTTTCCGTGATTCTGCTGCGAGTGGAGCCCGGAGATTTATGCCGTGTGACGCACGTGTGTTTGGCCTGTAACCCAAAACTTCCCCTTCCCCTATGCCACGCTCAGAACTTCGGAGGAGCCGTCACTCACGGGGGTCAGAGGTTAAGCAAAGTCAGGGAAGCCGTGTGCCACTAAAGAGCCCAGCCCCCCCAACCCCGGGCCACATTAACGGGGCGGCTGGGGCAGCGGTCCCGGCAGACGCGGCCTGGGTTCAAAAGGTTTAGCGCCAGCGTCGGCCGGACGGGGGGGGGCGCAGGGGGAAATAAGGCGAGGTCATAAAAGACAGGGTGCAGGCCGCATCCTGCTGGATTTCATCTGGTTACGTTTTAACGTTACGGCCGGGATCCTCTTACACCCCCCGCGGCCTGGCTGCCGGGAGTGACACCTTTATGAGCCCCCCTGCCCCATAAAGCTCTAGCTTCCCTCCCCAAACACCATAACATGCCCCACTGGCTCCTCCATTCGGACCCAACTTGTATAAACATATAAGTTTATCTAGTGTGAAAGTCCCAGGGTGCTGGGCACTGCAGGATAGCGGCCTTCATGATGGGGGGGTGGGGGTGGCTGCAATAACACAGAAGGAGAATGGACCCTAGTGGGATGGGATTTGTTTGTGGAGGGGTGACTTGTGGTGTCCTCACCCCAGGGTGCCGTATCATAAAAAAACTTGATGGGGGGGGGTGGATTTATCCATCAGTATGGACAGATTACCGAACCGCGAGGCTTTCAGCAGCTGACGTGGGCAGCAAACGAACGCAGGGGAATTAGCCCGATGAGCTGATTGACTGCTAAGCCAGGTTTAGAACCAACTTAGACTATTATTTTAAACCAGGGATTACAGCCCGTTTA
This sequence comes from Petrocephalus zakoni, assembly GCA_026774425.1. Classification (NCBI taxonomy): domain Eukaryota; kingdom Metazoa; phylum Chordata; class Actinopteri; order Osteoglossiformes; family Mormyridae; genus Petrocephalus; species Petrocephalus zakoni. The sequence continues at coordinate 3,226,888 of JAODKN010000041.1, forward strand.
TTAAACTGAAGACAGAAGATTCCCAGAGTACTAGGCTGGACATAAATTCCAGTTAAAGCCTTCATTGGTGTCAAGTCAATCAAGTCAAGTGAGCTTTATGGTCATACCATCGACATACTGGTATACAGTAGCATGACATACCGTTCCCCCAGGACCAGAGTGTGACACAGACAGTCAGTGACAGGGGGAGGCACAGCACAGGACTCGCAGTGGAAAATACAGGACTGCGTGACACAGGGGGGCTGCACACTGCAGTGTGTATTTGCACAAACTGTAAGTTATACAGCGACAGCATTATTGGCTGCATGAATATAGCAGAACCCAGGTCCTTCCAGTGCCACTGAATCTTAGTGACCTGAATCAGTGCGGCCCAGAGCTCTGGGTGACCCCAAAAATCCTTTATGCAGACTGTTTCTGTAAACATTTGTGAAAGAATGGGTTGCTCTCAGGAGCTCAGTGAATTCAAATGTGGTAGGATGCCTGATAGGATGCCACTTGTGCAATAAGTCCATTCATCAAATTTAATCACTACTAAATATTCCACAGTCAACTGTTAGTGGTATTATAACAAAGTGGAAACAATTGGGACAACAGCAATTCAGTCACTAAGTGGTAGGCCACATAAAATCACAGAGTGGGGACAGTGCATGTTGAGGCTCACAGTGTGCAGAAGTCGCCAATTTTCTGTCAATAGCCACAGACCTCCAAACTTTGTATGGCCTTCAAAATAACTCAAGAACAGTGCGTAGAGAGCTTCATGGAAATGAGTTTCCATGGCCGAGCAGCAGCATTCAAGCTTTACATCACTAAGTGCAGTGCAAAGCGTCAGATGCAGTGGTGTAAAGCACACTGCCACTGGACTCTAGAGCAGTGGAGACGTGTCCTCTGGAGTGACAAATCATGCTTCTCTGTCTGGCAATCCAATGGATGAGTCTGGGTTTGGCAGCTGCCAGGAAGGTGTTTTTGGGTTGGGCTTGTTGGGCTTGGCCCCTCAGTTCCAGTGAAAGGAACTTTTAATGCTTCAGCATACAAAGCTATTTGGGACAAGTTCATGTTCCCAACTTTGTGGGAACAGTTTGGGGATGGCCCCTTCCTGTTCCAGCAGGACTGCACACCAGTGCACAAAGCAAGGTCTATAAAGGCATGGATGAGCGAGTTTGGTGTGGAGGAACTTGACTGGCCTGCACAGAGCCCTGATCTCAACCCGAAAGAACACCTTTGGAATGAATTAGAACAGAGACTGTGAGCTAGGCCTTCTCGTCCAACATCAGTGCCTGACCTCAGAAATGCTCTCCTGGTCAAAAATTCCCATAAACACTCCTAAATCTTGTGGAAAGCCATCCCAGAAGAGTTGAAGCTGTTATAACTGCAAAGGGCGGGCCAACTACATATGTATGTATTAAAAATGGGATGTCATTAAAGTTCAAGTGTGTGTAAAGGCAGGCGTCCCAATACTTTTAGCAATATAGTGTATAAAGTCATACATTTTTACAGTACATTTGTTAAAAACAAAGCCAAGGCTAGAAGCCAAATGACCATAGCTACATTTGTGTCTGGATGACTAAAAAAACGGGAACCGAAGTTGGAGGCAAACAAAAGGGGCTTCATTAAAATGAGGAGCACAAAACAGAAAATAAACATGATTGCAGGGAACCCAAACGGGGAAACCTGGGAAAGGCAGAGCATGACCAAACACCGGTGACCAACAATAATGAGCAATCTGGGCAGCACAGTGCTGGGAAGCACTTAAATAGCAGACTAACGAAGGGATAAACAAGAGGCAGCTGGGAGCGATTAACAGAAGGGCAGGAACGAGAGGTAAGACAAACGAGGACAAGGCGTGACTTGTTTAGGGCCATGCCAGGGAGGAGACAGGAGGATCAGCCAATGGAGTGGATGGGGCATGACACGTACCTTTAGTGATTTTCCAGATTTACTGCTTTTTGTGTAGCTTCCACTGTCCAACAAAGTTTGGATGTGGTACCTCGTCCATCTGATGCTGAAGCTCGACACATGTTGCATTTGGCTGATATTTGTTATTTTCTTTGTAATGGAAAAGCTGCGGTGACAAAAGCCCACCACATAACATCATAGGTTACACCCTTCATAGGTAGAGGGAGGCTGGAAAGAGAGAATCGAGCTCCAATATGACTCTAATAGAGTCCAAGTCGAGTCTAGGGGCATTTTCACACCTAATGTTGGGTTCCTCTGCTCCGAATCAGTTGATGAGTCTGTAAGCTTTGTAAGCTTGTATTTTCCCCTTGGTTTGGTTTGCTTTCTCACCGCGAAAAATCTGGACTGGAACTGTCAGGGCATCTTCCTGCTACCTTCCGCCAAAGCGTGATACTGCGGCCTCTGAAGCAGGGGGCATTGTGCTCACCAGGATCCAAGGAGAACAGGCATTTCTGAAAAAGCTCCTAGGAGGTACAGTGTGTGTGTGTGTGGATTATGTTTATATTACATTGTCTGGGTCAAATGTCCCTCACAATGTCATAAAAACCTGATATTTTGATATTTTTCAGGTCCCCACAAAGATCTGTGAACACAATTGAAAAACTAAAAATGCCGAAAGTCTCCTATTTTGTTTGGCTACTTAGGGTTAAGGTTAGGGCTGTGTAGGGGTTACAGGTGTCATGTAGCTGTCATGTCCCGTCCGTTCAATCCCTCTGTGTGCCACGCCCCCTCATTAACCCTGTGAGAATCCTCCTGTTTCCGGCTGTTTCTCATTTGGTGTTAATGCTTTGGTGTATTTAGTCCGTCTGGTTTTTGTCTCCCGTGTTCGGTCATTGTTGTTTGTTGTGGCTTGTTCTCATTGTTACCCTCTTTTGTTAATAAATGCCCTTTGGAAGGGCTATAACGCCTGCAGCCACAGTCATGGGTCGTTCCTCCCGTCGCCGCAACCGTGACAGTAGCGATTAGAGTTTTCCCCATAGAAATGAATGGACAGTCCCCACAAAGATATAATTATCTTTAATGTTTGTGTGTGTGTGTCCTAGACCCCTGTCTCTGACCGTACCCCCCCCCCCCCCCAAAATGCGCCCATTGCCACATGCACAGCCACCTCTGGTTCCCTCGGTAACCTCATTTGAGCTGCGAGAGTGCCTTTTGGAACCTTACGCTTGCGATTAATCAGCCAATGAGACGAGCACCCAGGCTGCCCAGTGGACGGCAAAGTGGCCCTTTTCTCCCCGGCAGGGGCCTTTATTAGTGGCATCACAAGCACCCCCCCCCCCCCGCATGCCTGACAGTCTTTGTCCCCTGATTCCTGTTATATTTCCTGACAAGCTGCTCCCGTTCACCCTTTCCTCACAAGCCATCTCCACGGAGCCACATTCACAGCCAGATGAGGCCACCTGCTGCTTCAGCTTTTGCATCCTTTTATTCTTACAGGGGCTTCCCGCTTGCCCACCATGCCCGGCTCTGCCCAGCGACTGCATGCGCCATGTCCCGTGCAAGGGCCCTGGAGATGGCACCATTCTAGATCACATGTCCAAGCCTGTACCTTCCAGAGACGGAGAGGCAGCACTGTGGTGAAATGCTCTGAAGCAGCCCTAGAGATTCACCCCCTGTGATTTCAGGAGACATTATAGATGTCATCCTGTAAGCTAAGGATGGGTGAGTCCCATGGCTGGTGTTCCGGGGGTAACACTGACAATTTGAGCCCAGAGTTTGGGGCGATGTCAAGGGGTAGAGGGGCAGATGGTCACAGTGATGACCAACAAGGGAAGGGAGAAGGTGAAGGGGAAGGCAGCTGGTGAGGGGGTGTTCACAGTGCCTCAGTGTGGACAGGGGGTCCATCAGCAGCAACATGGTGGGCTCTACCCTGAGATACTTTGTTCTACATCATTCATTATACTACTAAAATGCAGGCTTTTTATTTGCCAGAGGGATATGTGTATGACTATGGCGGTGAGCATCTACCTGCTTTAAACAATTTGGATGCTTAGGATGCTTTACACATTTAGCCAGATAAACTCTTTACTGCCGACCCCACCTAAGGAATTTTGTCAAGGCCGAGCACTTAACTACTACGCCACCTGCTGGCTTTGATGAAAATTAGTGCAGGTGCTCCCCTTGGAACAGCAGTTGCTCACCGCCCTCCTGCAAAAGGAGTGCAGGAGCACTGCCCCCCTGCAAAAAGAGTGCAGGAGCACTGCCCCCCCCCCCGACCCATCCACCAGCTCCCGCGGCTGGCCCATGCAACCTGAACGAGCTTGTTATCACACACACACACACACACTCTGCCAGCTGGCAGCTCCAGGCCAGGGAGCTGTCAGCCTCGATCGGGCTCGCCCAAAGATGGTGGGCCGGGGCGCCCTCGCAGGCCGGGGGCCCAACTCTGTCTCCAAAGCATGGGAAACGAGGGCCGTGGCATTCCAGGGATGGGGCGGGCAGCTTCAGCGAGCGGGCGGGTGGAGAGGGCCCTCAATGGGCTCCACAAAGGGCATTCTGTAGGCCCGGCTTGGCTGGCTTCCACGCTGACGGCTCGCAGGGTCAGGGGTCACGCTAACTACATTCATTCCCAGCAGAGCAGGCGCTCGGAACACAAGCTGCCGGCAGTGCCGATTCAGAACTTTCCCCCCTAATCCCCGGAGATATTCCTGATCTGCCCGTGTGTTTCTGCTCAATTAGAGCAAAGTCGCACCTTGCAAATGGGGGGGAGGTGGGAGGCCTGGGGAGAGCGAGAAACCAATCTCTCTTTCAGTGGGATCCGGAGTACCCCCACCACCACTGCCCCCTGCTCCCCCAGCCCCTGTGCATGGAACAAAAGCATGGGGTGCCCCCCCCTCGTAAAGGCTGTACTGTGCCCCCCCCCCCCCCCCCGGCCTTAAGAGCGTAACCCAGTGACCATTTAATGGGGCTGTCAAATGCATATTACACCTGGTGGAAATCCTCCAGACCCAATTAGCACGCTTTGGCAAGGGGGGGACTGTATCGCGGGATCACGCCATGCGGCACGTCCATGTCGTTACAACCCCAGGGCCATGGGAGGAACACGGTCCACTTTTGGGAACGGGGGGGCACTGGTGTTAACCTTATTGCCATAGGTATAGGCTACTGAACATGGGAAAAGTCTCAGATCTTGGGGAGGGGCCTCTGCACGGCCCCCCCCAATGAATCCTGAAACTCAAACGGTGGATCCTGGGCGAACCCCCCAGGGCATGAGCCCTTTTTTTTAGGCATTCAGGTTCATCCACATTTTGAGCTGAGGGGGACTCCAGTGCATTTTGACAAGGGGGTAGGGGGGGTGACACTGTGGGTTTGGGTTGGACAGAGAAATGCCACCCGATGACAGGAGGACCGGTGGGGGACATGGCGCTGTCAGAGTAACACATAGAGCCTGCGGCAATTGAGATTCCACTGACCCCCCCAGTGAACATGCTGGCTAAGCTGAAAGGAGCCAAGCCACAGCTATGTGCTAAAGCTCCACGGAGGCTGTCCCCCTTCGACCCGGAGACCATTACTATGCCGTGCGGCGGCCGCAGATAAGCTGCAAGCGTAACCACGGGGACCAGGGAATGGGCTGGAGGGGGAGCCCCCCCCCCCGACAGGTGAACTCCCGCCATCTCACTGGACCGGCTCAGTAGCACACCCCCCGGCATGCGGGACGCCGGCCTGGTAGCCTGATGAATGACTCCCCTTTGGGGTATACGCTGCCAGTCGCCTTTGATGCAGGCGAACCCCACCCCCCCGCAGCGAGCCCTTTCAGGCCGCACGACACGCACTTCCTCTCTTGCCACACCGGCTAATTAAAGGTCCAGGGGAGACCCCCCCCCCCCCCACCTTCAGCCAGAGCGTGCACGATTAAAAACACACACAGGTGAGCCTGTCACCCCCCTCCCCCCCCCCCGGGCCCCCCCCCCCCCCGGGCGGCCCCCCATGAGCACAAAAACGACCGGAAGGAGGGGGGGGGGGTTTGGGGGGGGGGGGGGGGGGCAAG
>JAODKN010000041.1:3275212-3307229 GCA_026774425.1 Petrocephalus zakoni
GCCTTCCCCCCAGGGCCAACACGGCCGTCCCCCCCTTTCCCCAGCCCTTCCCCCCCCCCTTGGGCCACCTACCCCTCCGGTCCTCAGTCCCCCCCCCCCCCCCCCCCCACCCAGCAGATCTCAGGCCTTCACTGTCGTTAAACGTCAGTCACTACAGGGTCTGAGTCAACCATGGATTTGTGCCGCACATGCACTGCCCCTCTGAGTGAATAATATTGAACTATTCAAGTAATAAAGGACTTTAGGCCATCTGCCAAACCTGCAGCCTTACCAATTACGGTTAAGATTAAGGTTAAGGCCCATGGCATGCATTTGCATACATTTTCATAAAATGGCTGATTACATTTCATTGTCTGTGCCGACACACTGGCAAAGCCCCTCACAGGAACTTGACATATGTGTTTTTTTGTATTTGGTTTGTTTTTAGGTAGTCTTCAGATTTATTTGGTTCAGTTTTTTAGTTTTTAAGGCTTTCAACACTGGTGCATGCACGACTCCCCTCCTGATCCTGTAGTGATCCTGCAGTGATCCTGCAGTGATTCTGTAGTGATCCTGTAGTGATCCTGTAGTGACTGCCACAACAGCATCTCCAACATCGCTTTCATTATTAACTCCTTTGCCTTTCACACTTAATATTCTGGGGCCTATTTTTCCATAAAAATCCGATATCGCACGGCTACAAATTTTAGTCATGTTTTAACACGGTACATATTTAATCCAATTTAAATATTTAATTTGGAACTTTGCTGAGGCGCCAAAAGTGCTGTAATTAATTCACCAGAGGCTTTCCTGACACGCTGCATGCATTGGGAAGCAGGGTGGGTGGGAAGGGGGGGGTAGAATGGCCCGCCTGCTTGGTGACATCATCAGTAAGCGCCTCTGATGGCGATTTCTGGTGACATGCTGTGAAGCTTGCCACTTCTATGTGTCGGACGGGAACAATTTTAGCATGCTTCATCAAAAACCAGTATGCTTGTAACATGCAGCACATTACTCTCTCCTGCTACAGGACGGTCCCTTCGGCAGACTTCCTGAATGCGCTTAACTCGACACTCTGTGTTATTTCACAGACCTCTGAATAAAACCTTTTGTCAAACAAATACTTCCATCTGTTTTACATAAACACTCATCCACTACAAGATGGCTGGGGGCCCAGAGCAGTTTGGGGCACTAGGCCAGGACTCGAAAGCCAGTATGAATGGAGATGGTGACGTCAGTGTATGTCACGTGTGACCAAGACACGCCGGTATGCGCCAGACTCGCAAGACGCCATGCTGACTCTTACACAGACCAGTTAATCAGTAGTAAATTAGTTTCCGTGTGGGATTAAGTCTAAAGCAAGAGGAACATGCCATTTCTTCTTTTTCTCCTCAAAACACTCTTCAGTTTTAATTTGACAGGAAACTGGACATTAAGTCACACTAATATATGAATATGCTAAAAGAAATATTTATGTCAGATTTCATGCTTTCGTTTCAGTAAATAGTGCTGGTATATTTAAGGAAAAATATCTCCATCGGTTATTTCCTGATATATGAGATTTAAATTGAGCAGCTTCATACAACAGTGATGACTCCAAAGATACTCCCAAAGTGAATGCATTATAGACAGTTACATTGGTTATTTACAAAGTGGTATGTGTGACCTATAACTGCCGGTCTGACTTGGCTCCCGAAATAAATGACGTGACATTCTGTGCTAGACCTCAGCTATCAGGATACAGTACTGAGTTTACACTATTAAAACCACTAGGTCCAGCTCCTCTTTCTCTCTGTCTGTGTCCCTCTAACTGGAATCACACCATCCATCCTGTCACATACTCAGCCACTGTATCGATAGGGACACCCATCGCTCACAGGGCATGCTCATGTTCACACAACATGTAATCCAGAGGCAGCGATACATGCATTGCAGCACACAAACTACGCATGCGCACAGCAGGGGTTTAGGGCTGGGCTGTGGCGCTGTGCCTGTGATCGGAAGGTCGCCAGTTCAGTTCCCAGGGTTGGCAGAGTCATGCAACTTTTGCCCCCCTGAGCGAGCAAGGCCCAATTTCTCCGGGGACTAACTGACCCTGTTGTCTCGGAAAAAAAAAAAAAAAAAACATGTGCAGGTTGCTCTGGCAGAAAAATAAGTGGTTAGGATTTGAACTGGCAACCTTGAGTTGAGAGGCAACTATGCAGGCACAAATAAGTACAACTAAATACAAAGGTAAATATGTAGATGGGTGACAAACCTCCCCACTGGCCATTTTCCACGTTAAGTTTTCTGAGTACTTGGTTCAGTTCATCTAGCTGAACAAGAATAAACACACTGCAAACAGCCAAGCTACAGTGGATAGAGCACAGACAAACTCAAAGACAAAAGTGAAATATACCCACAATGCACCAGTACAGGAGGCAGTTGCCCTAAGGGCCGCGAGCCCCAGGGGAAGGCACATTCCTTTGCCGAATGTCCTTAGAAACAAATTTCAGGGGTCTGTCCCCAACAATGCCACCCATGCTTTAATTTAATGATAACTTCAAGACACAGAAGACAACCCCCGGGTTGGTTGTGAGATGCAGTACTTTGATTCGGAACATGCCCCCCTGAGTATTCAGTTGTCGTCCACTGTTTTCTTTAACGCCCCCACCCCCCCAGAGGAAGGCCACTTTATTTTTCCATCTTTGATGCAGCAGTAGTCACGCCGAGGCATGGTGCGCCTCTGCTCTTGTAGTTTGACAGGCTGGCCTTCGGTGGGTGTCCCCGGCTCTCCCGGCAGCGTAACGCGTCGGGGGACCCTGCGTAGGTCAGTAACAAGCCCGCTACCCAGCATCACGATCTGCCCCCCTGCCCCACGTGGAGGGGACTGGGGATGCAGGCGGATGGTGGCTCATTGTCAGTGAGGCCCCGAAGGCGTCTGAAGTTGGCCACGATGCACATGGGTCACCATGAGATGGTCTTTCTTGTTGTTTCAAACACAAATTCACCAGGGGAGTCAGGCACAAAGCTCTCCTCCTCTGAAGCTGGATCTCGGGATGTTATTACACTTTGAGTAGTTTTCACTCATTACTTCTGAAGCTGGCATTCAGCTCATTATTACACTTTGAGTAGTTTTCACTGTTATTACTTCTGAAGCTGGGACTCGGCTCATTATTACACTTTCCGTAGTTTTCACCGCTACTACTTCTGAAACTAGGACTCGGCTCGTCATTACACTTTGTGTAGTTTTCACAGTTGTTACTTCTGAAGCTGGGACTTGGGTCTTTATTATACTGAGTAGTTTTCACTGTTATTACTTCTGAAGCTGGGACTTGGGTCTTTATAACACTTTGTGTAGTTTTCACTGTTAATCTTCTTGAGAATGAGGCACGATTCCAAAGGATCATTGGTTCAAGCATTAAGCCAGCTTGTCCTGACTGTGTACAACCAGAGACACGTGCTTCAGGTACACTAGCTAATATCCAGTCACTCCATCACACTTTCTGCAACCATAACAGACAGGGCTTAATGCTACCAGCCAATGAATCAGACGAGAGCTTCTTCAAAAGAATAATAATTAGAGTCCGTTTACTATGTTTCTAATTGTAATAATTAGCCACAGGAGACTCGAGTGGAGCGGGAGTGTTCTTGGTGTGGTCTGGTATGTCCTGGGGTGTTTGCCTTTAGTATTTTCATACTTTGACATATCTGATCACTCTGTGCATACTCCCTGCTGGGTTATTCAGTCCACAGTATCTAAGTGTCCAGATTATCACTTACCCAGCAGATGTAACTCAAAGCAGGGCACAGCAATGAACATATAAGCCTGTATACAAATAAATATTTTGAATATTTATACAATTCAGATCATTTATACACATTAAAGAAATTATATTGAAATGTTTTGGTGTATAATAAAATCTATCAATTCCTCAGTGTAAAGAGATTTCAGAATTTCATTTTGCAGAAGGTCAGTATTGATGTAAACTATCAATTTAGCATCTATACACAGTCATGTTAATTAATTCGTTACTGTGGAGTCCGGTGAAGAGGAAATTATATGGGGCTCTTAGTTTTTTGACACACTTTATAAATATCCGTTAACCGTGGAGAGCAGGCTATGTAAAGGATCGTTGAGCGATTTCCCGCGTAAATCCCAGGCTTCAGCTTCCTAAGAACATCGACCGCAAGAAGAAGGTAAAGCTGAACTTTTTCGAGCTTGCATATTGATAGGCAGAAATATTTAGGGCCTAATTAAAAACACATTGCGAGGGTAGCGTGGATTTGGAAATTTAAAACGGAAAACTGGGGCACCGTTACAGAAACGGTTTTAAATAGCCCGCTTCCCTCCTTTTAAGAAAACTGCGGCCTGTAGACTGTATTCTTGCTTATTTGTTTGTTTTTAATATACTTAAGATGCTTGAAAATGCAATGTAATGAGGAGGAGAGTGGAGTGTGTGTTTATTTAAGTCTTTCCCTTCACGAATGACTGCCTCTTCAAGTATTCTTTAGCCTATATAATATAATCCAAGGTGCTGTCAGCACACAACTTTTTTGCTGAAAGTTATATATAATCTAGTATAAAGGCCTCTCGACTGCGAATACTGTTTGGGCGTTTTTGTTCTTATTTGCTAAATCAGCCACAAAGCTTGTTGCAGTCCTGGAGATTGCAGTGTGCGGGACGGGGGGCACGGATAATAAACACGTTTCGAGCTCGAGTATAATCGCACAAGCAGTACGTATATCGAATATACAATCTGACGCCGTCTGATGCAGTATGCCATTAGGAAATTATGTTGATAAGTAATTAGAACCCCGAAAGTGGTCCAGCCGTCAGTAGCACTGAAACGCCGAGAACTATCAGTAAAATGTGACATTTTGAAGACGAATATATTTAATCAGACTTTGATTTATTATATATTAGCAATTATAAGACGTGTTTTGTGAGTTAAACAGAGTTCAGGCAAACCTCTGCGTGAGTGATTTCAGTCAGGGCGCGTCCATCGGGACTGATATGGGCATGAAAGCAATTATTAGGGTTAAAAGTTCGGCGGCTTGGCCGTCTTAACGCGCCCATAACAGTCGCACCGTATTCCAGTTAACACGTCACGTGTCACGGTTTATTCCCTGGACCCAAGCCCGGTTATACTGGTATCTCGTGTCTGTAAAGTATTATCACATTAAGTTTGATTTCCTTTTACTCGCTGTTCTCCCGCTGGAAGCGGTGTGTAAGCTGTCACTGTGTCTCCCCTTCGCCTGCAGTTACACTTCACGTGTCGGACGGACGATGCGCTTCCAGGTCGCTGCATCATGTTCCTCCTCAAACGGGGACCATGGTGTCGTGTTACCCGTGAGTTACATGCAGGGCAGCTCCCTTGGGTGACACAGGCGCCCGCCTTGTACGCCAGCTTCTGGGGGGCGCCGACTTGCCGCGGGGGGCGCCGGCGGTAATTTTCGCCTAGGGCGCCACGTCGGCCAGGACCGGTACAGCCTACACTGATAAGACTGCGCTGGCAAAGACAGGCACACAGTAAACGGCTTCGCCACATTCATGCAGTATGTCTCGCCAAGCATTAAAAACTAAATATTAAAAATAAATAAATATATATTGTGAAGATTTTGCTTTTTCGCATATTTTTTGTGTTTTTCTAATGCAAATAAATGAAATAGCCTACGTATGTTATACCGAAACATTTGCAATGTCAACATTTTTGTGGGAGAAAAGAACTAAAGAGGTGATAATAGCCTTGGGCACATTGTATAATCGTCTTATATGAGCATTTATGACAGTTCTCATGCTAATGTAACACGAATTCCCTATCGTCGTAACTAGTGAGAGGCATGCCGTTTGACTCTGTAACAGCAGAAGGGGGAAGTAAAAGAAGCGCTTACTTGGTCCGAGACTCATTTTCATTTCCTCACAACATGCATATTTGTTGGAAGCATTATTTCTCCGCTCTGTTGTACAGTGGCCTCCTGATGCGCAAAGAATATCGTTGAATGGATTTATGGGGAGTGTAGTTTCATGACAGGAAAACATACCTTTAATTTAGGCAGATTGCATTCGCAAAAACCTACATTTACCACAATGTAGCTTAGAGCCGCCCGAAAGTCTTAAGACGCTATTTAAAATGCAAGTGCTATTCAAATACAACAGCTACCTCAATTAATTCATTCATCTTAATTCGTTCAATTATGAATACATTTATTTACTTATTTTTCTATTTATTTAATATTTTTTTTCTTTAATGTGCGCTGATGCTCGTCTTATGTTTGTTTAGTTTCGAACTGCTATAGTTTTACGCTCAGTCGTGTAGGTATATATATTACGATCATAATTATGCACAGAATATCTCACTGTTCGTGTTAAAGGTTAGTCAGACCTAATGAAAGACGCTCATTGGTCACATCTATGTAAACTGTTCACGAGTAAGATTGTAGGCTGTGATCATACCCATAACTTTCGTTCAATGTTTAAGTTATGTTTCCTTTCTATATCTTACAGACGTGAATAATTACGTGTGGATTAAGACAAACAGTATAATGCCGAATTTGTTAGAGCTTTACTGAAACGCCATAAAACCCCATGTTCCACACATCACTGTAGCTTTACTATCGTGGCGCATCTTGAAAATGCAGGCATTACATTTATGCAACATTTGGATTTTGCTGGAGAAAAAGTTTCGTGCTGTCATCGGGTTTGCGAATTCCCGAGAAATCTTTGTTGTTTTCCTGTGTTATTAATTTACCACTGTTTTCGCTGACATTCCCTGTACACTGTGGAGAATGTAATACATTACATTAATCAACTTAATAAACAAAACAATCATTCAGCAAAAGGTCAGCTAATGCATTATGGTACTAACAAGCATCGGTGGACGGATTGTTTATAGACAGTAAGAGGTTGTTGGAAGGTAAGTTCTAGGGTAGTCAAAAAATTGTATTTTTACGCAAACCTTTTGCGCTTAGGAATTGGAGAAAATTGTACAACTTGGTACAAAATGATTCATTTTAAAAGTACATTTATTGCAATAGTTCGCGTTAATAATTATATAGCGTTTAGGCTACCACATTCAAGGTTAACCCTAAAATAAGCGAAGAAAATAACTTTTTACCTAATAAGCGGCAGATCCATAGTTTATCCGTACTCGGAAGTGTTACATTTGCTTTAAAAATTACGCTCTAGTTATACAATGCGTGGATTTAACTAATGACAACAAACTTTGCTCCCTGAGGTTTGGAACTGAAGATATTGTTAGCTAAAGCGCAAGAGTAAACTTGAAAATCAGAATTTTGTCTGTAAACTTCTCTTACACTTGCCTTGCGCATTGACTTGTGTCAGTTTCGGATCACCTTATGAGGTCATCATGCGTCAGCCCACCAGAGAGATACCCTATTGCGGTCAGAAAGAGCGTTGTATTATAACGGAGGATGAAGCCATTTATAGCTGCGAATTTTATCTTTCGTAGCTTCAGTTAAAAAAAACGAAAGCAAGCAAGTTCTTTAATAATCAATCGAATAAATTAAACTGTTAAAGAGTTATTTTTATGTAGTGTTCTAATGCCGGTAATGGAAATATATAAATCGTAACTTTAAACACCATGCTATTATTTTTAAATATATTTCCTGCATGTCATATTTGTTGGAAACAGGTCATGCAATACCGTTCTTATACGGTAAGAAATTAAATTACGAATAAGCGGTGGTGCATTCGTTTGAAGTAACTTACTGTTGTATCCTAAATTTCTTTTCTTGTTGTTGAATTGTACCGTCTGGCACTTTTTGAGTTAAATCTAAGCAAATGTGTAATCAGCGGGCGTTGAACAAGATGTGTAGTTTGTTTTTGCTTATTGAGTTATTTGGATAAAGCAATTTCTACATAGCGTTGACCTAAGTTGAAAACCACGATTTTCGTTAACATTTAAATATCGACATACATCTTAAGACTACTGAACACTAAGCGTAAATCTAAAACAATGAAGTCTTAAATATGCAGCACTCAGTGGATATTTCCCCATTTTATAATGGACCTTTGGCTGGCGTTCTTAAATGCGGTGCTATTGCATATTTGTTGTAGTTCGGAGCTTCCTAGCAATGACAGCAGTACAGCAGTATTTTATCCAAATCGCTAGTGAAAAGCTGGCCACCGTTCGGATAGTAAAATGTTAGTTGAACGTTAGTCACGGTTAAGCAGTAGAAAGCGTATGCACGCAAAAAGCGTGTCCCTGTGCCGACCTTCAGCACCTCTCCCTCTCGCGGGCCATCGCGGGCGCGCGCAGCCGCCCTTCATACCCCGCGCTCCTAAAGAGGGCACTGATGTGGAAGCAGTTAACCGCTTCCGGTCTAACACTTCATCGGAAGGATTTGATTCCCAGAAATTCCGCGGGGAAGGTAAAGGGCAAACCTTGAACTTATTATCGGGTTAAAGTCGGGCTTCACAGCAGTGACAAGGAACAGGCTTCACACTTTTTTGTGAATGAATCCGTGGAAACCATCAGACAAAAAAGCACCCATAAAGCATGCACTCCTAAACCCGGAGTTTACCTCCCTACACGCACACTTTAATTAAATAAACACGGCGCCTAACTGCGGCCACAGGGCAGCGTAGCGCTGTAGCTAAACAAATGAGTTCAAATGCTGGGTGCTCCTTTAAAAAGGGGCTTCGTCAGTTTGAGCCTTAAATTCATTTTGTACTGTAGCTTAACTTTTCTCTAGTTAAAAGCAGCTCTTCCGTGGCGCATGTGTATTGAATTATATATTTGTCTGTCAAAACCTGTCAGAGAATCCTAATGTCAGATTAATTACATAGTAATATTTTATGTTTACAGTCTAATCCTTTAATACCACGTGCCAATTTTGTTGAAATATTCCCTTTTTCGAAACCACTTGTGTTGGTATTATAATCACCCGACACTTCGCATTTTGTGTCCCGGTAAGAGAGCAGCGACTCGGAGGGAGCTGGCTGAGGGTGCGTCGGGAGCAGGAGCAGCGGGATACTGCGTAAGCCTGCCGTGGGCTGCCCGTCTCGCCGAAAAGAAATATCTGTAGAGAGATCGCAGCTTGATCACGACCTGATAGCACTGTCACTGAGGGAGACACATGTAACACTACAGACAAGACACATGCGAATTCCCGGTGCTTACGGACAAACTGCATTAAGCGCTAGTCAGCGCGACTGCCTCCGAACGGAGATGAGAGCTGCCGTTTAAACTACAATAGTCTGGGAGAGAAAAGCGGACCGTAGCACAGGGACATGAAATTAAAGCAAAACCCACAATGTAAGCGAGGTGTTTGATTTCCGCCCCGAATTAGACCTTTCTTTGGAAAACAAGCTCAGACTTAAGAGCTGGTCGCTGGGAAGCGAAATCAGGTAAGTTATAATTTATCCACAGGTGTTGATTTTTTTTTTCTCCGTGGCTGTTTGAGTCCGCTGATTGATTTCCGCTTTTCATAGGCGCCAGCCGCACCGCGATGTTTAATGTATAAGCCAACCATATTCCAGACATAGGATGCACGTGATAAATATGCATGTATTCAATTAAAAGTATTACAGAAGATTTTATTTGCATACTGTTGTAGAAGCTTAACAAGCCTTTTCATCTAAGTGTTGTGAATTTAGAAAAACAGAAATACAAGCCTATTGTACCAGATATTATTATTATTATTATTATTATTATTATTATTATTATTATTATTATTATTATCATCATCATCATTATTAGTAGTAGTAGTACCACCACTGATATTATTTTTACAGTTGGTGTCGTTCTAATTCCTACTCTTTCTTTACTTTCTTAAAGTAGTCATGTCAAATATTCTTGTCATTAATGCGCAGCTGAAGTGCTGGATAACATCATGGAAATCGCTAGCCTAATATGAAGTTAATTTACATTTTATAGTTGATCTTCGGACTCACCCCGGGACCTGGGGTCTTTTCCAATACAAAAGCATTGAGATCCTTTAACTCATTTAATCCGAGGCGCGGCTGGGGTCGCCTTTTATCCGCTGTGGGTTGTCTTCAGTTGCGTCTTCCCCCCGATTGGCTGTCCGGTCGACGCTAATTGTGCAAAGATCGTTTTTTAGGTCTGGTGTATTTTATGCCAGACAGACAATTGCCGCACCAAGACAAACCTGTCTCGTCTCATGTGACAATGGAAGACAGGACCACTATACTTTTAATTAGGGCATGCTTGAATATCCAACGAATGGTAGCGTTACAAAGCGCACGTCAAGACTTATTAACTAGAATTAATACTCCAGGGCAACGTGGTTTGCGCGAGCTTTCCCACATTCTCCGGCACCCATATAAATAATAGTATTTACAGTCAAACCTTTCAGGTTTCAGTAAGCTCGCCCGTTGCGTGATATGGAAGTGATATATCACTTCTATATTATAAACATTATAGATCTATTGTAAAAGGCTGTGCATTGTCTATTGTAAAAGTTCCCATAAGTATAGAGATTTGCAGGGTTGAAGAGAGTCTTGTTTTTCACATGGCTTTTGTGAACAAGATTTTAAGTCGCACGGCGCTGTGGTCAGTGTGAACATTCAGTGTAATTTAAAACTGAGTAAAACACAGGGGCATGCTTTAGGGGTCGAGCGTTAGAGGATTTGCCTATTGCCGCTTATTACCTATGCACGCTATGCCTATGCGTGCCCATTGCATCCATCTTATAACCAAAACACGTTGTTAAACTACATATATTCTTGAATTAGCGACACTACCAGATGAAAAGTAAAAAAGAAAGAAGTAACTATAATAAAAACCTTGCGGATCAGTAAAAACTGGCTATTAATTATTGATTCTTCCCGGTGTGAGTGTATATCTTAATGTTTTATAGTTAAGTGTACCCATCAGCGAAATATCTCTTACGGTATTATCACTAAACATCGTGGACTGACAATTTTCCCGTGGACAATCTAAGAACCCAGCTAGTCTTCGTTGGGGGGTGGTGGGGGGCGCAACGCATCTCTAGAGGATGGTGATGGGGCTTCTGATAGGGCTATATCTAAGGTATTAGATACAAAGTTACATCGCAGCGTCTCTTATCTATCAGGAGTGGGATTCAAACCAGCCTCCTTCGAGTTCTAAGTGCGTTTCCTTAGCTATAGCACAGCACCTGCCCTCCCCCGGCGGCGCGGCCTCGCAGCTGTCCCCCACATTAACAGGATGCACCCTCACCTTCTCCGGAGTCTGATACAATGCCAGCGGTCACTGGCTTCATCTCAAAGAGGGCAACACTTGTAAATCACCTGTTAACCTCTCTGTTCGGCCATATCTGGGTGTCACAACCTCAACGCCGACGGACAAGTTAAGGGGGTGAATTCGAGAGAGCGCTCTGCGTACATTTATATCCATTATGTTTCTATATCATTCCTGGTATTTCTCGGAAATATTTTACAAGACCCCAGCCTGCAGACAGCTTATAATGGATATAGACAAAATGCACTTGATTCCAATCCAGAGAAATATGTAATGAAATCAGTGTGCAAAGCACACCGCTATTAATAAAACATACCTGATATAAAGGACTAACGCAAAACTGGCATTCTGTTTGAGACACTTGTGCGCTAACGTGCGTTCTCTGTTTCTCACATCATCCAAAGCTTCCTGACGCGCTTAGCTGGCCACGGTGGCCGTATGACCGAGGACTGTGCTATATATGTTTTTTTTAAAGTCTGTCGAATTGTGAGCTGAACGCAAATTGAGGGAAGAGGCGCCATAGCCTACCAAAAAGAAAAATAACCGGTTTGGACACGAGGAAGCCGGCTCTTAATTCAATACCGTGCTCTTTCAACCTTCAGCATCTGCTGAAACTGGGTAGTCCATACTGACACTTTCAGATGCTGGCACAAAATTCATGTCCTTCTGCTGTTCAATGCAAAAATATATTTTGTAGAGTACTGTGTGAGCAGTCAGTGAGGCCAGTACTTTTGTTGGTCATGCAGTGCAATATTATTAGGCCTATTATTATTATAATTATTATATAGTAATAGAAGTAGAAGTATCAAGAGGGGTGAACATAATTACATATGTACATAACATTGTTTGTATTGTACTGTCTTCTATTACCGCTTAATTTAGGAAAAAATGGTTCTTGTATGAAATTAACCTATACGTAGTCGATTGAAACAATTTAAGACACTTCAAATCCAATAGTACACGGAGTGATATCAATCAAGGAACTCAACAAGTGTTGCAGGGATGAACATCGCGCCTCAGTTTGGAAAAGTTAACGTTTGTCATGGCTATGCGCAATCAAAGCGTTTCTCTCGGTTTATGCGATATCAGAATTCGTATTTCCTCCTGAGAGTCGTTATGCCTGTCCATTAAAACAGGCGACGCGCATTAATTTTAGTTTTATATGTCATCAAAGCTAAGCGTTCGGGGGGTTTAATCTATACAAATATATGTATATGTTGGGGATTGTGTGTCACGGTAAAGGATCAACGTGCCGGAAGGGGATTCGTTTAATTTGCGAGGTTTAGGCTTGCCTTTCAAATCGTCATAACGTGGCATACGTCTCAAACGCCCGTATAAATCTAACAAATCAGTATGATATACCCATTACTGTCATCACAAAATATATTGTTTTGTATACGAAAAGAAAAACGATCGCTCTTTGGACATCGTTTTCTTCTCACTGTCAAAAAATTCAATTAAATTAAACAGAAAGAATGTAGGCCCAGGTTGGGGCTAATTGTAAGGAGACCCAGAAAACCCTTCATCAATTGAGATCAGAGAGGCAATTAAGGCCATTTTAAAGGTCTAATGAATAAGGTCGCCTTCTGATGAACGCAATCGCCCGCGCGTTACCCAAGCGACTTAATTGATTGGTCATCCGATTAAATATTTAAACATTACCTTTATACACCATATTATGTTATTATATATATATATATATATAAAGAGATCACGACAAAAGTTAAAAAATAATCAGGTCTAATATCTAGCGCTGGCTTAGTCTGTATGTCTCCGGTCTTTTAATGTTACATTTTTAAAAATCAAGTAAATTTGTTGTCATCGTTTTGAACAAGTGCTTTCTCCTTATACCCGACACATCACATCACATTACATCAACTTTATATTCCAGTTCAGTCAAAATAGCAAAAATGAGGTTGTATGTATGAGTTTATGTGTGCGCAAAGTTTGCAGACCAGTTTTAGAGGGCCCGAGTTTGCGAGGGGAGCAGAGGACGGTGGTCGAATAAACACGGGTCCATATCTTGAAAAATCAATTTGCATGCTAATAATACCCATGGTAATCTATGGAAATCGCATTGTATCGTACTTAATTGGTATAGGTCTAAATATATTTTGCGCTCCTTTTCGAAGAATAAAGTTCAGTGTAATCTGGCATTTTGTGAAATACAAACAATAGCTTTTAAGATCAATTAAGCCGTGGGCTTTTGCACGTCGTTCAGTTTTTCTTAATATTTAAAGTTGATAATTAGCGCAAAGGAACGATTTCTTAGAATAGCAAAAGATAACTAATACCAAAATGCAGAATCAGCCAGAATTTTAATCAGCTGCCTCTAGTATTACATTCCCCTCACATTACACAAAAAATAACACGTTGTCAGATACAGAAAATTATGGACCATAACCGGTCTAAGAGCCAATTACATGAACCGTTTAATGTAAATGTAAAAAGGAGTAATTTCGGTAAAATGTTCCCTTTTGTTAGCCAGTAATGAAACAAAAGTACCACGTTTCTAAACAAATCAGGTAAACCTGCCTTAGAGAATTGATTCAAGCTCTTAATGTAAGTGGATTTAATTAAAGATGTTCTTATTGTTTAAAACTCACTTAAGTCGTATGTTTCCGACAGACACAGTTTAATCTAACAGGAGGCAATACGCTGAATATTTATGGGCTGAAAGCAGAGAAAGGTTTTGGTTTTGATGAAACTGTTTAATTACGTGATGTCAATCGGTTGTTTATGAAGACCCGGCGACCTTAGAGAATAGTACACGCCTGGAGCGTATAAGCATACACGATTTAGTTGGGTCTGCGTAGCTTTGTTGGCGTTGTTTTACACGACTCAACAATACACTTTTAAGAAGCGCTTTCACGGACGTCTCAATTGCTGCGCTTGTAGTTAGGCGCACAGGGGGCGGACCTGAAGTGGAGATCAGACCACGAACAGCAGAAGATCGCTGAAAACAAAATATTAAAATAAAACGCGACGAGATTCTGAAAGCTAAAATACTGTGCGGTTTGTAGTATTCCAATACCATTCGCCAAGTCGGCTCGTCGTGCGCGGTACTCACAGTTCTCCAAATTCTCAAGCACAATACTCAGAGCTCTAAAATGAGACCTGATTTATTGGTTTGTTTTATCCAGTTTTCACTATATTCACAACTCAGTCGCGACTAATTACTCCAGTAGTTAACTAAGTATTTTTTTTAAATACAAAAGCGTTTAGAGTGTTTAGAGTGTATACTAGGTCTTTACACAGTTTTAATATTTATAACCTATACAGTTAGACCGCAATGCTTTGTGCAATCGGCAGAAATAACAAATTCATTTTAGCAAAAGAGAAAGATATGCATAGCAATTGATACATGAATTAAACCAATAAATGACAGTAATAATATCTCTATACATTTTCGAGATGCACTGCAACGGGGCATTTGCAGTTTATAGCATTTAATCTTATATACGTCGCCCCTTTCTTTTTCTCTTTCTCTCTATGCAGCACCACGTGAGCCTGAGGGAAACGACATTTCACTGCACTGTATACTTGTATAGAGCTGTATCGACAATAAATTCTCTCTTGATTCTTGAATCCTGAATTTAATAGCATTTTCATTAATTAAAATTCTAATGCATGGGCGTAGTTCTCAGTCACATACACAACGTTATTATGCCACATAGATTTAAACAATTTCCCCAAACAAACCATCCCCACGATAAAAATGCAAGATGAATATTTTCTATGCGCATGGAGTTTAATTAAGAAATAAACTTGTAGGGGAAAAGCGTGTAATGTTACGCTCAATAGGTGTTAATTACACGGATTAATCTCCAGGTATTCTCAGTACTGCTGGTGTCGGTGCTGCAGCCATAGAAGGACCTGAATCCCCCGGCACAGAAGGCCTTGTGCGCTTTTGTTGGGGTTCAGTCACGGGTGTTGAGTCGGAGCTGGTTCTGTATTGTCTGGCGGGTCTGCCTGTGTGGTAGGAAACAGATGGTTGCGGAGACGTGACGTTCCTCAGAGGTGGATACGGTAACGGAAGATCTCTGATTTGTTCACCTGTCACGTCTGCTTTGAAGATCGTACAGTCTCATCGTTTTTTTTTATAACAAAGACCGAGCAATTTACTGGGAATAAAAATATACACGTGTAAACTTCAAACACAACTGTCTGTATGCTTGTACAGTTTTTAAATTCTTATTAAATGTTACCTAGATATTTACATTAGACTTTTTACCATATCGGGTTCTTCAGAGCTGATTCGTGTTATATAAAAACAACATTTATGCTTCATGAATTAAGTATCGGAGGAACGGAATTTGGATGGTAATCTTTATCGGAACTAGAAATACTTTAAATAATTAATTAGAAAACGTTTAGTGCATCTAACAGTATTCAGTAGAATCCTTGCTGTACGTGCACCTTAAAAATGAAAGAACAATACTTCCTTGAATTAACGTTTCTTCGCCAGTCTTCCTAGCCTTGACTAATTTGCCATGGGATCAGCTGAATTGGACACATTAGCGTACTCGAGATCTAATTTTACGGTCCTCTCCGCAACCAACGACTTGGCCCCACAGCCCTAATAAACATCTGAACACCATCGCCAGGTCCTTCACAGTGCCTAAAAAGTACAACTGGCGTCCACTGCGTCTCTCACTCGGTTTGTATGGCGCATCTCAAAGTAACAGCACATACACAAACACGAAGCTGGTCATTACCATAGAGGCAAGGCAACACAGAAGTGCAACAGAAGCAACAACAGCATGCTATTCCTAAAAAGCAGCAGTAGTAGTAGTAATAATAATAATAACCATCATCAATATTGGCGAAATGGGTGGCAATCCAATTCAATACTCTGGACATAGCTAAAAATTACTTTCTTTCAAATAAAAAAGTCATTTATAAAAAGAAAACCCACGGATGTTGACCAACCAACAGCGCGAGAGAACGGAATGGAAGTCCAACTCCGGCTATACCCCTCGGCTCGTCGGTATATTCAGATTTTGGTGACGTTAAGCGGCCAATGAGCGTGCAGGAGGGGGCGTGACGCGCTCTTCCCCGTAGAAAAGGCGCGGAGTGTAGCTTAGGTCGGGAGACAGTGGAATAGGAATAAAGGCTGGCAGCTTTCTGCTGGAGTCTTACCGGGGATTATACAAACTCGATGTATAGACAACTCCTCCTCCTCAATTACTCATCCACAGACCTGCTGGCACGGGAGAGAGGGGGGAAACTTCATAAGAAAACAACAGCTCCTTTAAGCACTGCGAGCCTGCAACCAACATCTGATACCGATTTAATTTTCTGTCAGTCGTCACTATATTTTTTCTTTAGTGTCATTAGTAATACACACTTGCAGGAGTATCGCCAGAACTGCATCTGCAGTCTGCGTTTTGGTGTTTTTGCGTTTCTTCGGTGACATTGGCAGTAAAGAAGTGACACAAACAAGGAGATACGCTCACCAACTGCACGCCGTTACTGCTGCCGTCCTGTCCTCCTGTTGGTATGGGGATATTTTTGAGGTTACAGGCCGCTCGTGTTGTGTTTTCCCAGATATAGATGCTGCATCTGCCGGCTACTCATTTCAACACTAATTTCTAAATAACCAGAAAGAAAAAAGAAGAAGAAAATATCGCTTCAACGAATTTCTTGCAGAATGTACTAGCTGCTGAATACTGAAGATACTACAAGAGAGGGCGGTAACAGACTTCTGCGGCTGCCCCAATCTCCCATTCCTGGTATGTTTTATTGGTCTCCTTAGGAAGTTTTACGCATATGATTTGTATGTATTCTTTCCCGTTAACGAGGACAGTTGAAACGCATGTTCTGTGCACAAAAAGTAAAAGTTTCACATATTTGAAATAATACAAGGATATAAAGAGCGTCGGTTGCTGTAACGAATTGCACGAGTATTTCTCATTGTAATTTCGCAGGCAAATGATACAGTCTGTTGGAAAGCGAGAGTCTCCATTTTAAATGATCTATTTTTGTCATTTTTTCCCGGCGTGGATTTTTTAAGTTGCTTCAGCAAGAGGGAAGAGTTGAGTTGCCAATGAACGGACTGGGTCTGCGTCTTATGGAAGTTTTGGGTTGCAGATCTGAAGAAGGCGCTTGCAGTTTCCTCCCGGCTGCCGCTGCGATGCTTTTCCACGGCCTCCCCGGAGGCGAGATGCACGGCGTTATAGACGAAATGGACCGGGGAGGAAAGAACGATTCAGCGGGCATCAGCTCGGCCATCGATATGGGGGAGACCGAAACGGTAGGCGACACCTATGCGTGGCCGCTGCGGCTCGCTCACGACCAGCCACCTCTCAGAAAATGGCTACGAGAAGCCAGCGCTGGTACCCCTTACACTGCTCTGGCGTTTCGGCTGCACAGCTAATTCCTTAAATGTATAAGACATTAAATACTGTTGTTCAATAAATATTGGGAATTGCATATTAGCCATCATTATAGGCCCAGTATTGTATATTATTCTAGTCGGTTAAACAACTGATGTTCTAGCGTTAAAACATCAGTTCTGTACCCAAATTAAAATTTTAGGAAATTAATAATGACTGAGATGCTCGATAATGCAAATTAATAGCCATATTGTTTGACAGGTTTTTTAGAACTGGCTTGCGTTTACGTTAGCCGACAAATAAGCAAGCCCATACATTTTGCATTTTTGTTTCACCTGCAAAATTATATAAATGTAATACAGAGTGTGCGAAAATTGCCGAAAACTGCAGTGTTCCAACTAATGATGTCGTGGGATCTATTTTAATAGTGCAAAAGTAATACAATTATTTTGTGCCTGTTTGAGTTACAGAAATGGGCGAATAAGTGAATTAGGTGGATATTAAATATCGAAATAAACGATAATGGTGCCAGTTGTGTGCGTTAGTTTTTAATTTGCTTGCTCAGTATATGCAAATAAAACGGGCCTGAATTGCTTACGTACGTTTTCGTAAAAAAAAATCTGATTTAAAAGTAAAAACAAAAAGAACGGACCATTTTTTACCAGCAAAAAAATTAAATGTCATTTGTTATTTTGACGTCAGGATCAGTTTAAGATACGCCTGAGTTGTAGCTTTTATTCTCTTCCTGAGAGCAGTGGTGTTTGTGGCTGAGTTCTTACCTGAGCCGCAACTCTGGTTTCATTTATGGCCTCTTCACTAATTTGGCAGTCGAGGCTGTTTGACTAACTGCCGTGGAGAAGCGAATTTATTTATTGTTTTTGGTTTTGAATCGGCCAGACATAGTAATGACCTCTATATACATTTTTGGATTAAGTCTTGCTTTTCTGTGGGATATTTTGTGTTCGCTACAAAACAGGATATAGTATCCTTGTTTTATTTATGCAGTTTTCTTTGCAAGTTTTGTGCGTGACTCCGCGCCCTAATTTGTTTTTCCTTTACTCGTTACTATCTTAGCCTGTTTTCCGCCCCCGGGAATTACAAGACATTTTACTGCGCGTACGAACCTCCCCCGAGGTGCAAACAAATCGATAGCACCTATTTGTAATTAAGGTTTGATTTTCACGTTTTACCAAGATTTCATATGGTGCTCCGTCAGGTAATAATTCGAAAAACACAGTCATTACTTTTAGAAAGACTCAAATCTTCCCTTTAAATAGTTACTTTCATACAAACTGATTTTATTGTAACTGTATAATAGATTATTAATAAATGAAGTATATATTTGATATTTAATTTATTTCTGTCCTTCCCTTGTGTTAAAACACTGCAAAAATATATAACGTACAGCTGTAAACTTACGGCACGTTATTATATTGTACGTGATTATTTAAGCCAGAGAGACAGGGCTGTATTGAATCATAGGTATGCGTTTCTTTGCGTCATTAAACAATTCTAGCCATCAGCGTGTGCACATGTTGAAAGGCACAGTTGCATGGGTGAGCGGTGAGCGTCGCTTTGTCCCCACGCAGAACATGCCCTCCATGAGCAGTGATCGAGTGGCCCTGTGCGCGGGCTGTGGAGGCAAGATCTCAGACCGCTACTATCTGCTGGCCGTGGACAAGCAGTGGCACATGCGCTGTCTGAAGTGCTGCGAGTGTAAGCTGAACCTGGAGTCGGAACTCACCTGCTTCAGCAAGGACGGCAGCATTTACTGCAAGGAGGATTATTACAGGTAACGGCTGAAGCGGCCAGGGCTGCCGGGAGGCGCAGCACGCAAAGCAGCGATGGTTCTGGGCCGTGCTAAAATTAATTGTTCTGCTGCCTCACCACAGTGTTGTTTTATTAAAAACAGATCATATTAAAGCAATAATAATAATAATAATAATAATAATAATAATTAATAATAATAATAATGTTATAACGTATTCATAGATTGCTTGGGAATCACGGACATTTAAATTAGGGACATTTAAATCACAAATCACACCCCATGGAATGAATTCAGCATTTGCTCTTTGTTCGATAAGACACATTCACAAATTTACGGTCACCTTATTTCACAAATTATTTATATTTACAATAAATAAGTGTAATTTTCGTTGAAGACGACGATAAATTTTGCCATCTGGATTTTCACACTCAATGATGCATTATTTTAGCCAGTACAAACTTTTAAAAAGTTTTCCTCGAGGTTCCTAAAGTGTACTATTGTGATTGCATTTCAGTATACTACGTCATCATAATTACTGTTAAAACACCATCTTGACCTATCGAATCTATTCCAGATTTATTTAACAATACCAAATGAAATTGTATTATATATTTTTTTCTGCGTGTGCGACTTTTATTAGTAATTTTACCGCACATTGACACGGTTCCCTTCGACGCAGGAGATTCTCGGTGCAGAGGTGTGCCAGGTGCCATCTTGGAATTTCGGCGTCGGAGATGGTAATGAGGGCGAGGGATTTGGTGTACCACTTGAACTGCTTCACCTGCACGACCTGTAACAAGATGCTGACGACCGGGGACCACTTCGGCATGAAGGACAGCTTGGTGTACTGCCGGCTACATTTCGAGTCGCTCATACAGGGGGAATATCAGGCGCATTTCAATCACACGGATGTAGCTTCGAAAAGCGGAGGACTGGGAACAGCCAACTCGCTGGGACTGTCGTACTATAACGGCGTGGGCACTGTACAGAAGGGGCGGCCAAGGAAACGGAAAAGTCCCGGGCCAGGGGCGGATCTGGCGGCTTACAATGCAGGTAGGTGCATTTTGCCAGTATACCTGCCACTCACCCTGCTGCAAACCGTTAGAAGTATAAAGAGGACCCTTAGGTGTCATTAGAGGAAGAAGGAACCACCTGTGTCACCGGTAAATGAACACCCACACCGGGGCTGGCGAGCAGCGGCATAATGGCGCTACCTGTTCAATAGTCCAGTAAATAGCGTGAAGGCAGCATTCGGGCGGTTCAGACAGACGCGAGTGCCCCGCTGCATTAACATATAATGAGTAGGATCGTGCTTTCTCATTGTACGCGGGGTAAAAGGAGACCGTTTCGATGGAGTCTGAAGTCACATAATTAAAGGGGTAACGTTAGCCAGTGATTTTATCTCTGTTCTGGCACTTGATTTGGAAAGCAGACTATTATCTAATTTTGTGGACGGGTTATGAGGCACGTCCCAAAACAGCACCCCAATTTTGACTCAAATGAAGGCCCCGTTTTGTTTGTGGGGCTGTGAGACACTGTTAATAATGCTAATTAAATGTCAATTAAACCTCTGAAACGAAAGTATTATTAATATAAAGCAAATCATTGTAATTACACGAGAACAGTGTGTTTTAAACGCCATATAATAGAACAAATGAATGCAATAATACACTAATTAAGGACTCGTTAAGGACGCATGTATTCTTACTATAAGTACCTAATTCGCTTTAAAAGTCGACCTCCGACTTTCAGTCGGGTAATATTCGATCCCTGACATATCAGCATATTTAATAAGGGGGAGGGGTGAAGGCTTGGCTGTTGAGATTTATCACCTAAAAATGTTACCTTCTCCAATGGAGCACATGTGTTTGTTATAGAGTTTTAGTCTAGGTCGATATAACGGTATAACGACTTATCTCACTTTATATAATTTCCCAGCACGTGTGGAGTACATTCTCATCTGATTTTACTAAATCTCTATGGTGTGTGCCAATTAAAGCCAACTCATAGTATCCACATGTGGTTATGTCGGACATTTCGGCTGGAATATGAGCGCTCTGCTCGCAGTTTTATAGATCCGCCTGTATCTGCGTGTCACACCGAGTAGGCAGCGAAGACCGGCTCACGTGTTCGCCTTGTGAGACATGAACCAGCGACTTGTGATTCCTTCTGCACTATTTTAATTTTCAGCTGCTCAGTTTTGCATAATAGAGAACTTTTATAAGCACATCAGCCCCGCTATTCCTAATACATATAAGGCATAATTGCAGACTAGCCTAATTTAGGTCCGTAAATCTATACCTGACATAACTTTTACACGAGTTTGTGTGCGCACATCTTAATCGCAGTCGTTAATTTTCTGAATGTTTCGGCTGTCGGAATGATAAATTTGAGTTCGTGGAGATGTTTTTTGTTTATTGGAAACTATCATTTTCTTGTTGAATTATGTTGTAATAGTTGCATTTAATTTCTGTAAGGATTACCGAATTTAACCATCATTTTGGTAAAAGTTTTTCTGCTTAAATTGTGGGATGTTTTCATTTTATTTTTCAGAGACAACTTATACTTCATTATTATGCATGCTACTGTTCATATAATTTAAGTACATAAGAACACATTGTGATAGATGATAAAAAATACTCGTTTTAATAAATAATATACTATTAGAAATATATTATAATGTTAGCCGTTGTTGCTTTCCGGTAGTATTCGATATATATTCAACATAGCGTTAACTTATTATGATAACAGTTTTGTTTTATTTTCTGAAATGATTTTACAAAAAAGATGCGGGTAACAGCATCCTGGTGGTATTACGAACTGTCCTTGTATGTATTATTATTATTATTATTATTATTATTATTATTATCGTCATTCATTTCGGTGGCCTACATACTCATGATAAATCGATAGCCGCCATTAATGAATAATAGCGCAGCGTTGCACGGTGGTCACGCATTTCCTTAGGTCCCGTTTATTGGTTTAGCCGTCAGCAGCTTTGTTAGCGCAGACAGAAGTCAGTCACTGGCTGCTTCCAATAGGCGAGGCCCCTCTTTCCACTGGTTCTTTTAAACTGCGCCTGGCCCCTCCCAGCACACTGGGCCCCAGTGTGTGCTGAGGGGGAACTGGAGAGTTTTAGACGACTATAGAGACTGACAAGTGGAAAATGGCTTAGATGGAAGCCGGAACTTCAAAAAGATTTTAAAAAGAGTGAGTGAGTGAGAGAGAGAACTCCTGTGATCTAAAATTTCTCCCACCGCGGTCGCTTGTATAATTGTAGTTTGATGGGTTTTAGGTCAGTAAATCAATGTCTGAAATCTTGTTGAAGAGACGCACCTGTAAGAAGTCCTGAATAGATTTGGCCCATACACGATTTGTAAAAAGCCTCCCACGGTTCCGAACAGTCTATTCTGTCCTTTCACATGTGACCAGATGCGCGACGTCGCTGCCGCGCCATGCATTGTACTTTGTCGTCTCAGGAAAGGATCCATAGAAATAAAGTTATAATTAGCCAGTAGGATCCTAAAGGTGCTGGAGTTGGATTTAAAAACCCCACGTCGACAACCGTAGTGGGAGATGGCCTGCTACTGCTGATGATGGCAGGATTAATATTGTGTACGACGAGGAAAATGGAATATTCCTGGATTCTTTTAAAGTTAATATTCATTTTATAAATTGTTTTAACTTGAACCTTACTGAACTACCTATCAGTATAAGTTGATATCTGTCTATATATAATAATACTATTATGTTATTGCATAATATGCCTATATAATATAATGCGCCTCACATTGGTGTTTTGGTTTGCCTAAAGATTTAAGATAATCAGATTTAATCCAATCAGAAGTCTGCGGCAGGGAAGCATGTCATATCATATTGCCATAAAACTGCAGCCGGCTCCCTTTTATCAACTGCGCCGTATTGCGGCTTCAAGTAGCACATTGTTGCCTTCATCTCAATTCCATTAACGAACCCTCCAGTGCCATTAAAGACTATTTGAATAATACAGGCGAATTAGTTAGAGCATCTGCTAGCTCGCCAGCCACTCGCGACTAGTTGAAAAAACGCGAGCTCCTGCTTCACCGAAAATATTTACGCCGCCTTAAAATTAGCGGCTACGAAATTAAACATTCACACGGAGGCAAAATGGAGCAAACAAATCAAGTAGCCGAACGTACTCCACTGTTTACAAATATATGTTTGACTTTTTCCGCTTAAAATTACTTTCTGATTTCTAAATGTAAAAACGATTGCCTCGCACAAAATAGCACAATATTTGAAAAGAATGCCGCTGTCCGTCCACCCTACCAGCTAGGTTTCGCAGCAGTCCGTTAAATGCATTACCGAGATTTTACAGTTTCTGCAGAAAGAAATATTTGGACGTGATGGAAGAAGCTTGAACTTTTGTATTATAAAATAGAGCAGTAGTTTTTTTTTCTAGTGACGTTTGATTATTTCCTAATTGTGAATCTCTTTTTATCATATATTTCCTCCTTTGCCACTGACTTGAACTTTATTTTCTGCCAGGAGCCTGTTGGAAACATTTTAATTAAAGTAATGGTGTAGTTTATTAAGTAAGTAGTCAAACGGTTTGCGGTCGGTAGTGATGGTCGGCTCCCGGATATGAAGAAGGCTAAGATGTGTCGCCTGTTGCTCGGTGCTCAGTGCTCAATCAATAATTTACCAAAGCTACAATTACGACAGATAGCATAGCTGGACTTCGTATCGAATCCGGGCTTTTTGTCCACATTTCCGGGCAATTTCACCGTGTTGTGTCTAATCACACGACTGACACCGATTTTTGAGATTATTAACCTCCTCCTGTTGTGGTTAGAGACTGTGCGCTGCCTTCGCTACATGTAAATATGCAATTATGCCGAACAAAATATTAACTAATCAAATAGATTTTTTATTTTTGTAAATATTTTCAGTAGCTTAGGGAGTGCCGTCAGTACAAATGGTTCTGCAAATTATGTTGGAAATAATAATATAATTTTAACGAGGTCAGTGACTGCTTAACCATGTGTAGAATGCATGATAATTTGCTATTGCAGGTGGTCATACGTATAGCGCTTGCCGTATACAGTTGTATTTTTGCGGTCGTTATTGTTATTTCAGTAAAAGTTGTAAAGCACGAAGGGTAACATTAAGCATGCTTTGGAACTCTGCTGCCCTCTTGAGGGGGTATAAAGGATAGACGCGTCTCGACAGCAACAACATCGACATTTGTACACGAAATATATGTTTTCATTTGTTTACTTCGGAAAGTTGAACGACGGATATTGTGCGTGGTATATCTGCGGATTAGCACGCTTCTGATGAGCAAATTCAACGATGAGTTCGCACACAAAGATGTGTTGCGTGGAATCTCAATAGCTGGGATTTTTTTCTATATACGCATAATTAGTCAGAAAAAAAGAAAAACGGAAACATCGACAGCGAAGGGAAATTATATTGTGTAAAACGCACGTATTTTAAAATGTAGACTTGTCTACGGTATCTTTATCAAAAAGGCTGACTTGTTTCGGCCACGGGACCCCCGTAGAAACATGCCCTAATATTGTTTGTAATTGTTTACAATTGTAGCGTTGAGAACATTGCAGGATAATTACTGAAAAGTGTTGCTTTGTGAATTGTGAATCAATAATATTTTTCTATTTCACAGAAAATATTTCTGAACTGTTACACATCCAGCAACACTTAAATCCCTGCCAAGAAACTGTTCGGCGGGAAAAAATGTTTCCGTGCGTCTTGTGGTACCATCTCTGTCTGTAGGCAGGCATCCCTGCGATTCCGGCGAAGCATATTTGTTTCCGTTTATCCGCTAATTATTTCAGCTCTTCCAAGTCCCTAAAGTCTCTTTTTTTCAGAACAAAAATGTGATATTACACGAAAGCACAACACGAAAAAAACGACACATGCACGAATTTACGCAAACGCACATTACATTATATATACAACATTATATTATATGAATTATATTATAGTTTTAAATATTTGCATAAAACTGCGCATTCCTGAAAGTTTCACTTAGTGGGGTAACTTTGTCGCCTCCTCCTGTCACCACGCTGGATCCTTTTTCCGTTTAACGCCGGCTCGCCGTCGCAGGTGTCCAGGTGGAAGTAGCCGCACAGCCCAGACCATCTGCCGCCTCATCGCAGCCCATCCGCCGCATGCAGCCCACTCGGCTTTAGCGTAAAAGATCCCCGAAACTAGTTTCTACATGGCAAAGCCGGCGACGGGGGATGGGGAGACATCCGCTAATTACCAACTGCATGGCCGTCCGACAGACAGCCAGCCAGGCAGACAGACGGTGCGCTCCCGTTCCGCTCCGGAAAGTGGCCCCGGTGGGCAGCGTGGGCCGATCTCCTCGGCTTATTCCGATATGCGCATCCTGCAGGCGCCACCTGGCTGACGTGTCCCGCAGTTTTCAGGCAGGCCCTTGATTTTCAGGTTTATTTCAGTCCTCGGGACAGCCGCAGTGCGATAATCTGTCCTTAACTGACATTTATATAACCCTCAACCTCCTAAAGACATCACATCCCCATACACTTCTAACTATATAAATACTGTTTTATCACTTCCTGTCCGTAAAACTGTCTTTGCAGTTCTTTCAGGCACAAGTAAAATTATTTCGGGAGTTTTCAAAATGTGTTTATTTATTCCTAAGCTACATTTGCAGTTGAAAACGAGGCAGAGTGACAGGTGAAAAGGACGTTCGAAACAAAGCCTAAGCACTCCGGGCTGAAGCGTGCCAAACCGCGCCGTAGCGAGCGAGAGCGGCCGCCTGCCTGTCTAACAGGTCAGGATCCCCCGCTAAGGAATTACACACAACAGAGAAAAGTACATATCTAAATATTAACACTTAATTGGCAGCAGAACATTTCCCCAGAGTTTAAAATGTCAACGTTTCCTCGGCTACGGAAATAAATGTTAATGGAAATTAATTTATTAAGTATTATTTATTAGATATTTATTTTAATATTATCATTAATTAGTAATCAGTTGATTGCTCTCTGATTACATGATGGCCTCAATGTTTAACACAGCACCCAAGATGTGCTGCACCAACGCGTGTGATGAACACACACAAACATGTCTTTGTGGGGACCATCCATTAACTGGCAAAACTGTAACGCCAACAAGGACAACCATAACCCCTGCCCAGCCCTAACCCTAACCCTAACCCTAACCCTAAGTAACCAAACAAAATAGGACACTTTTGCCATTTTTAGCTTTTTGATTGCAGCCACAGAATTGTTATAAAATTGAGTTGCCCTTTATGGGCACCAAAAATATGGTCCCCACGTGGTCAAAATAGCAGGTTTTTATCACACTGTGGGAACATTTGGTCCCCACAATGTAACATATACATGAGCCGCACAGACACAGAGACGCACTCACCGGCAGCCATGCTTGAACCCTTCTCCACCCGCGTGTGTCACCCCAGTGCCAGCTGCCTCGTATTCCCATCATGCACAGAACCCCTGGTCCTGCATGTGCTACGGCCACAGTCACAAAGGACTGACACAGGGCCCGGCTCTTGGCCATTTGAGGGCCACAGACCACTTTGGTAGAACTGAATGCTTGCATAGACACAGAACCCCAAATGAATCCCAGTCTCTCTGTGCGGCCCCTCAGCCCTGAGCTGCAATGAGAACGATGGGGACCTGTTGGACCGGGACTCCCAGTACAGCTCCAGCCAGAAGACCAAACGCATGCGGACGTCCTTCAAGCATCACCAGCTGCGCACTATGAAGTCCTACTTTGCCATCAACCACAACCCTGATGCCAAGGACCTGAAGCAGCTGGCGCAGAAGACGGGCCTGACCAAGCGCGTACTGCAGGTGAGAGCCACGCCCCCCCAGGCCCACCTTCCAATCCCTGCCAGCTGCCCATCCCATTGCCCCTCCCACTTCCCCACCCTGCAGGTAGGAGAAGGTGCGGAAATGGCATGAACTGAGTACAAATGGACGTGAAATGAAATGTGAGAGGAAATGAAATGTGAAAAGAGATGTGCGAGGAAATGAAATGTGAAAAGAGATGTGCGAGGAAATGAAACGTGAAAAGAGATGTGCGAGGAAATGAAACGTAAAAAGAGATGTGCGAGGAAATGAAACGTAAAAAGAGATGTGAGAGGAAATAGCAAATAGCAAGATCGTTCAGGCGTCGGCCCGCGGGTTAGCCCCCACGTCGAATATGACCGGCCGAGAGCACGGCAGCCTAGTGAAGAAGGTGCCGCCGTGCTCCCTCCCGCACAGGAAATGGTGCATGGCGTGCTCACTGGTGCGAGAGAGCAGAGGCACATTCCACAGGGGGAGGGAAGAGGAAGGGCGGAGAAAGAGGTCCGTGAGCCGAAATCCGGAGGAGCGGAGAGAAAGCCCTCAGCCCTAATTAACAGAGCGGGGAACAAAGAAGTCGTTTTGCTTTGATGAACTCCAGTAGCCTGTGACCCCCCCCCCCCATCTCCCCTCTGTCCTGAGCTGCGCTCTCTCCCGATTGGTCCCTGCAGGTCTGGTTCCAGAATGCCCGTGCCAAATTCCGGAGGAACCTCCTTCGTCAGGAGAGCTCGGGGGTGGACAAGGTGTCGGACGGGTCGGCCCTGCAGGGGGGCCCCCCATCGGGTCCTGCCTCGGAGATCTCCAACGCCTCCATGAGCCCCTCAAGCACCCCCACCACCCTGACGGA
The DNA here is from genome assembly GCA_026774425.1 of Petrocephalus zakoni. NCBI lineage: Eukaryota > Metazoa > Chordata > Actinopteri > Osteoglossiformes > Mormyridae > Petrocephalus > Petrocephalus zakoni. The sequence goes on from JAODKN010000041.1 coordinate 3,303,175, forward strand.
TCTTACCAACCCCACCATGCCTACTGTCACGCCCGTGCTGACCGGCGGGCCCCTGGACGTGCACGAGTGCCGCAGTCCCTCACAGACCACCCTCACCAGCCTCTTCTGATGCCACAGCCCGCACCCCCATCCCCCCTGCCCCACCACATGAGGCACTGACATGGGGGGGGTGAGCGACGTACGGGCCTTACTGAGCTGCTGCTGTGTGCTTCACATCCTCCTTTAGAGCTGCAGGAACTGGCATCCTGCTCTGTCACACCTCTCTGCTTCTTTGGGACATGTTTACAGTCTGGAGTTTGGAAAGTGATAGAGCGCCTTCAAGTCTGGGGGGGGGGCACTGACACGGAGGACACCACTGACAAAAGGAAGGCGTGTGACATGTGTGACGCAGGCTGTGACCGCAAGACCACGTGTGCCTTATTCGCCGTGGCTTTCCACATTTCCTGGGCACGCTCCGAAAGGCCTCGCCACACCCATTCCGATGCTGTCTCTCCATAGGAAGATTCCGCCCCCCAGGCACCCAGCGGACACCCACAATTTGCACAACCCCTTGCTCACGGAGCAACAGAAAATGCCCCCTAATGGCAGCTAGCTGTTGGCGCATTAGCATAACCTGTAATTTATTACGTTAAAAAGCATTCTTATTTATGCCAAAAATATATAATTAACGCTAATGCAAAAAAAAAAAACAGTCGCAGAGATTACAGACAGGATGAGATGTCAGGCCAGTGTAGAGGTGGATGGATAGACAGATTTTTAAAGCTGTGTTTTTACTGCCCCTGCTTCTCCCCAAGAGAGGAAACACAAGAGTGACTCTGAGCTCAGTGTCTGCGCATGGCCTGCCGGGGGAGAGATTTCTCTGTCACAAGACTGCTTCCGGTCACTCAGAGCTCTCCTCTGCGGAGGGATACTGCCAGCGGCTGGGATGGCTGTGTCAGACTAGGGGGGGACACACGCCGGGTGAGGGGGGCAGGCCTGGGGATGGCCACTGACACCCAGTCACAATCTGATACCTCACTGTAGTCAGGAGTGGAGCTGTACGGTCCTGGGTGCCTGCACAAGTGCGCCTCTTTCAGGTGGCATAAAACGGCGACTTCACACACCCAGCTGACCCTCTTACCTCAGCCCACATGTTGGTGGATGTGGCTAAGATGCACTGAAGACCCAAACGGTAACATTTTACGCGAGATCTTATCTTTAAGTGGGATGAAGGGGGGGTGAGTTAGGGACGATGGGCAGGATGCTGGCTCTGGCCCGGAGAGACCCCGATATCATTGGCCCGGAGAGACCCCGACATCACCGCCACGTCTCCGTCACACACACCCACAGCGGACACACAAAGCACTCTGCTTTTCCTTTCTTCTATTTTGTATGACAAATCAGGGATTTCTCTCAAAAAAGGTAAATGGACACAATGGATGGGCCAGGGGGACGGGCAGACAACCCTACTGTGCGAATTTCTTCGCTTTTGGGACCCCCCCCCCCCCGACCCCCCTCTGGTCCGCAGAGCATGGGGGCGGGGCTACACTGCACTGTTCTCTGGAATGCCGTGTCCCCCATCCTTAGCCAAGCTCTCCTCATGTTTTCCTTCCTTCTGCACATTCTTGTACAGTTCCCTCATTTGATGTACTTTAGTCTTCAGTTCTGTAAAAAAATATTAAAGAGTTAATAATATGCCTCTGGAGCTCCTTGTATTTGTTCATACACTGAAGAGCATGTGTAATCCCACGCATCTTTGTCACTGTAAATGCCTCACGTTGGGGGACGTTCCAAGCGTCACAGTGTCATTTCATAAACATAAATAAACATTTATGAACATACATAATAGTGCCTGAGATCCTGGCCTGGGTAAACAGTCGGAATTTGGGTGGAAGGATGGATGGATAGACTGATTGATGAGAAGTTTTTTTGATTATGATTCTCTTGATAAAAGACAGGGAAGGTCAGATGCGTCACTAGTGTATGGCAGAGTTCACAAACAGAACTGATGCTGCCCGCCTCCTGGGTCAGGGGTTTGAGTCCTGTCTCTGGGGTCAGAGGTTCAAGGTTCATTTTTGTGGTCAGGGGTTCGAGTCCCACCAGCAGGGTCAGGGGTTTGAGTCCCACCTCTGGGGTCAGGGGTTTGAGTCCTGCCTCTGGGGTCAGGGGTTCAAGGTTCATTTTTGTGGTCAGGGGTTCGAGTCCCACCAGCAAGGTCAGGGGTCTGCCTCCACTCTTTGTGTGTGGTTTGCATGTCTTCCTTGTGTGTGTTTTTCCTCCAGCATCTAAAAATTACCTGAAGTGTGTGATTGTATGTACCCTGCGCTGGACAGGAATCCCTTCCCGGGTGTACCCCTGCCTTGCCCGCTATTCTCTCTGGGATAGGCTTCACCATCCCACCCCACCCCGGACTCCTGAACAGGATAAACAGGAGGTAAAAGTTGAATTATACAAGTTTACCTTACAAATGGCTTTATACATGTGTATATGCTGTGCAGGGAAGCAAGTGGATATGGTTGGAGGTAATTAGGAGGCCTCATCAGTGTACGCCTCACATGAGAACAGGTTCTCTGGGACTGGGGTCACCAGACTGGGCCAGTGAAGAAGACATATTGCACAGTGGGCCTGCTCCAAAAGAGATGACATCCCCACTCAAACAGTGCACTTCCTGCATGCACTTTTTTTGTAGAAACCAGGACAAAGGTAGACCTTTCCAAATCAGCAGGACCTGAAGCTCATAACCGAACAGAAATTGTGACTAAACAAACCTCTTTTCTTTCCACGCGAAAACGCTGATTGCGGTTGGCGCCTGTCCCAGGAACCCGATCATAAAAACATCGTCCAGAGGGGACATTCCCCTTCAAGCAGGGAAACGTGTGTTTAATTTCGTCAAAGCGCTATTAGGAATGTAGCCTAACGACATCCATAGGCAGCCCCATAAAAAGAAAAAGACGCACGAAAGAAAGGTGGTGTGAATTTCAGACCGGTCTTTCTTTGCGGATCGTGGCGTTCTGGAGCTGGGGCTGGGTCTGGCTGCGCGGCTCTCTGTGGCAGAACGACACCCTCCCGTAATGAAAAACACACTCACTCCACAGGTAAAGCCAATGTGGATCCTGTAATGTCCAATTAGTATGGATGGCGTGAAGGGGGCGCCCATTATAATACCTATAATATCTAGTATGTATCTGGAAATTAATAAGGAAGGCGCTGTGCAGGATGAGAAGCCACATGACTACAGGTCACACAGCGAATAAGTGTCATCTCGTTTAAAGACTCCTGTTGATTTAAACTGACTGTCAGTATCTGACTTTTCTACCCCCATGTGAGTGGCGGCTCTGTGTAACTCCAGTACAGACTCATTTACAGCACCATCCGAAACTAAAAAAGCAGCGCTCCTACAGGCACACACGGCGGAGACGCCGGGGGAACGCCACATATAAAATCCGACAGTGAAAAATGGGACTGTAATTTGGGAGCGAAACGTCGCGCCGTGTCGCAGGCTGCTTTTTATGATAAATGAAATGCAGCTTTTTTAGACGCTGGAGCGCAGCACGTACGGAGGGACCCCCTCGCTGGAGGCAGAGAGAAGCAGGACAGGAGGCTGTGAAGGATGGCAGAGCCCGAAAGATCAGGGACCACTGGATCTTTAAGGCACTGGGGCTTCGTGGTGAGCAAGGAGCTCCGTGCAAAATGCCCTAGTAAAATATGGGAAATAGTTACCGGTCGTTTAATATAGGAAGTTAATGGTATACTAGATGTGGTTACCCCACATTTCACTGTCCATTATCCTCCACCTAATCTCCAGGCCGGTGGGGGGTGGGGGGTGAGCAGGGGTCCCTGTGCAGATGGCACAGGCTTCAGCTTGGAAAGGTGGGGTGCACAGAGCTTCCGGAATCCATGTTTCGGCTTCTGCATCGTTTTCCACGATCTTCTTGGCTGCCGTCATGGTGTGAGAGTGAGGGGCCTGGAGATGCAGCGGCCCCCTGCCCCTGCCAATGCCCCTGCGGCTCCCCCTGCCCGCGCCCCCTGCGGCTCCCCCTGCCCCTGCCAATGCCCCCTGCGGCTCCCCCTGCCCC
>JAODKN010000041.1:3313618-3330490 GCA_026774425.1 Petrocephalus zakoni
CCCCCCCCCCCCCCCCCCCCCCCCCCCCCCCCCCCCCCCCCCCCCCCCCCCCCCCCCCCCCCCCCCCCCCCAGTGGCATACTACCATCCGGGAGGGTCCCGCCAGGCTTTCCACGGCGTTCCTGGATGACTGACACGTCATTAGTGTGGTGGTACGTCTCGGCAGGAGCGGTGGGGGCTGTTTGGATACGAGGCGTCCCGTCAGACGGCAGTGGGGTTCCCGAATGTCGGGGAGCGGCGGCCGTCTTCCCCTGGCGGCCCCACCCGCCCGCCCTGGGCCCGCCAGCTCCACCGGCAACTGTCAGAAACGAGGTGGCGCCCCCCCCCCGCGCTGCTGTCAGCTGCTGCCAGGCGCGGAGCCGCGGCTGACACCCGCGCCGACGGGCGTTTTTTGATTTGCCCGGCGACGTGAAAACAGCCCCCGAAACGCGCGGCGATGTCGCCTTTGTAGAGAACACGCGGCGGGGAGAGTGGAACCATGGGAGCGCGGTGGGGCCCGTCACGCCAGCCGCGACTCGCAGCGCGGAGAGCCGCCACACTGCTGGGCACCCCCTATAGGCTGCGGGGAGCTTAACGCTAATAATGCGACTCTCACAGGTTAACGTACGAGCGAGGAGCTGTCAGGCCCGTACTGCCCACGTTTACACAAACACACTTCAGTCTGCCGAGTCTTTACACTTCTTTTCTGGAAAACAACCCGGACAACAGGGGGTAGGTATAGGGGCGGGGCCACAGGGGTACTAGTCCCAGCTGAGAGCTGATTGGATTGGCCCCCGGAGTGCACCCACAAATTCAAATCACGTCATTGGCTAAAGATAAGGTCAGCCCCTCTGTATGAAGTATGGCCTCTCTTGTGCCCCCCCACCCTGCCGGATGAAGACGAGACTGGTGCCCATGCTGCCATCTTTTCGTATGACTCATGCTTTAAGCAGCAATTGTGTGAGTGTGAGTGTTCGTAGCTTCACGCTAATCACACGGATGCGCTTTAGCATGTAAGCTAATTGACAGCACCAGGCCCTGCCTATTAGCCGCGTGTTTAGCAGATTTTTTAACGATCGCCGCGATTCGGTGTCGATCAACCCGCAAGCAGCCGGGGGCACAAACGGAGGCTTGATCGAGGGGGTTACAAGTAAATCAATGGCCCTACCTTCCTGGAGGACCTCCCCAGGATCTCTGACTCCTTAATGGTTCATTCCAGCCAATATATCCGCTCGATTTCCCTCCGCTTCCCCTGTCTAACAGGATCAGCCGGCTTCCTGTCGGATCAATTATTTCAGTTTGCAGTTAAAAAAGAAGAGATGGAGGAGGAGGAAGAGGAGGAGGAGAAGGAGAGAGGGAGGATGAACGGATAAACAATCGCAAAGAAAAATAGAAGAGAGAGAAGTTGAGTTGGCGGAAAGCTCCCGTGAGCTCGTTTACGTCCCCCCGGCGGCCATGGGGGGGCGACGCCATCGCGGGAAAGGTCATCCTCGGTGGCCATGGGGGGGCCACACCATCGCGGGAAAGGTCATCATCGGCGGCGAGGCCATTTGTCTTTCCCAGCCAAGCCTGGGCCGCCGGTGGCCCCCCCCACCCCGTGCCACACTGGCTGCTTAATCACGCCGCGCTCGCCGTTATAAATCAGTTGAACTCCCGACACCTGAACTTCATTCCCAGAGAGCCTGGAAAGGGCATGCACTGAGAGCTGCACGATCTCCCCTTCCCCGGGGCATGCGGGGTCACCCCAGAGGACCCGCCAGCACCAACCTGAGGAACGGATAGAATCCCAAAATTATCTCAAACCCAACTGCCTCATCTGGTTATTTTTGGGCTATAATTGGGCCCAAGAAATGTTTCGTAAAGGGTACATATAACACCATCAATTTATTGTTTATGCAGCACCAGCCCAGATGCCAGGATGAACAGAGAACCAGAAGGGGCGCCCTGGAAGGGAGGCCAGTCTCGGGCGCTGAGCATCCAGGGGCACCCTGTATATGGCTGACCCTGCGCTCGGAACGCTAGCTTCCCTCTCACCTGAGAGCATGACGGGATAAGTGAAAATAGGAGAATCCCAAAGTACTCATGCAAATGGTGAAAAAAGCATCATTTCATCACAGAGTATATGACTTAAAAATTTGTGTGTGTGATATAACATAGCATGTGGAAACCCTGTGCTGCTGAAAACGGAGGAAGAGGAATGTTTGCCTGGTTGCCTTCCGTACCATGGTGAGTATCGCCACACCCGCCCCGTGTCAGACGCATCTGCCATTGGCAATAGCATGTCAGTCAGAATACCATGGTCACGTGCCTCAGGGAAGTGGCAAACTTTCCTTTCACTGAGGCTGAACTTTCTGAGTTTGAGGCAGGGGGTAGGGCCAGGGTCTGGGGTTCGAGTTCTGCCTCCACCCTGCACGTTTGTACACTTTGCATGCACTCTCCGCGTCCAGCAGGTCTCCTCCAGCAGTCTAAACACATGGAGGCCAGCTAATGGTTGTCTCTATAGTGTTTGATAATGTGTACGTTTGTGATTGATAACGTGTGACATCCTGTCCAGGCTGTGCCCCTCCCTTGTGACAGCAGAATAAGGGGTACTTTGTGCTGATACAAGTGTGTGTATATACATTTGTATATGTGTATTTACATGTGTGTGTGTGTGCGTGAATGTATATACAAGTGTGTGTACATACATTTGTGTATGTGTATATACATGTGTGTGTGTGTGTGTGTGTGTGTGCGTGTCTTTGTCTGAGCCCTCTGCGGAGTGCCTGCCCCGCCTCCTATCTGACATCTTATTAAGCACCGGCTGGCAGTGGGCAGTGTCCCAGCCTCTGAGCCTGCTGTCCCCAGCTCCCCCCCCCCATTGTGTCCTCCAGAACAATGTGGCAGGACCTCCCAGCTCTGCAGCTGTGGTCAGCTCTGAATGCAGACCCCCCAAAACCCCACCCCACCTCCGCACGTTGCTCCCTCTCGCTCGCTCCCTCTCTCTTGTCCAGCACCCCGTACTTGGGAAAACTTTGCCGCGATTCAGCTGTCACTCACCAGTGGAGGCCCTGGGATGCATTCAGGCCCCCCCACCCCCCAAACACACACACACACACACACACACACACACTGGCTCCCTGGGTTTCCAGTGCTAGCCAATGAGAACGGCCTATTGTTCATGCATCTACAGAGGCCCGGCTCTCTGTGTCTCCGAGAGCGAGGACCTGGGCACACAAACAATGGCGGCCCTTATTAAGGGACAATGATGCACATGTTTATGGACTGAGATTTCACAGAGGTCCTTGCCGGGATAGAAAGTAAAAAATAAAAGAGTGTCAAAAAGAATAGGATGAAAAAATAATTCGCTGTCCATTCAGTCCAGCTCCTTAGGGGTATCCAAGGGCCAGTTGCAAGGCTTTGTTTTGCTTGTCTCTTATTTTTAAACCCTATCTTGGTGGCGGGGGGGTTACTGGTTTTCATGCCCTGACTCTTACTTAGAGCTGGCTGTTTTTTGTTCCTTTCTTCCTCCTAGTGCCTCTACAGGAATGTGGCTAAAACCTCTCGCTCTTTCTTACCCACGCTCGTGGTTTCTTTGGCTTAGTCTCAGCTGATCGAGTCATTTTGAGAAAAAACAAAAACGACAACAGTGCCATCACACTGATATCGGTATCATTAACACAAAATAAGGCACAAACAGTATTTAACATCCTGGTACTGTGCATATATTTAGCAGATTTCCTCTTAGGCAAAAAATAGGCAAATTAGTCTAAATCTCACAATGATGCTGGTGTCAGTGCATGCAAATATTGTGCAGGAAACTGCAACTCGGAAACACAGAGTTCCAGCGTCAGCAAACGGCTGCAGCAAAGCCCTGATAATTAAAGGGCAGCTATTCGCAGGTCAAGTTGCAGAGAAAAATCCCTGCAACTACCTCAGGAAATAATTCATAGGTTTTGCTGTCATCCTCGGAGAATAGCCTAACCTTTCCAACCAGTTTACCAGTAGTATTCCCAGAACTAAATAAATGTTGCCAGTTGGCAGTGTCTTGATTCTGGGTCAGAGTTTAAAGCCCGGAATCAGATTTAGTCATGCTAAACGTATTTTCTGCTTTCTCCTTTGAAGCTGGCTGTTAGCATTATGTGCGGGAAGGCCGGGCCGGCTGGCACGTGACATCCTGAACCCTTACACATGCTCCTACGGGCACTGCTTTCCACCAAGGTTTCTCTTATCACTACTGACGTTGGGAAGCGGCCCATGGTCTTCATATTTTGGTGCTGACAGGTTAAAAATACTGCATCAGTTCATAAACTGCACACGTATGTGGATACAGTTGCTTCTATGAGCATTTGTGTGTAATTGGGAGAGTAAGATTGTGTGTTTGGGTGTGACTGTGTGTGACTGTTTCCGTATACGATTGTGCACATGAGAATGTGTATGTACGGGTGTGTGTGCTGTGAGTGGATGTGGGTATTGTAGTGGGTTAGTAACTGTGGGTGTGTGTCTTTGTTGTATATTCAATATACAATGACAATAAAGCTTCTATTCTATGTATGTGACTGTATGTGTGTATGACTTTGTTATCGTGTGTATGTGACTATGTGATTGTGCGGGTGTGACTGTGGGTGTGTGTGTGCACCTGCGGGTCTGACTGTGTGTAATTGTGTGTGTGTGTGTGTGAGTGTGTGTGCACCTGCATAGATCACATTTAGGTACCAAAATGTCCCCAAAGTGTGGTAAAATCTGAAACTTCCTTACTTTTGGGGACATTTTTTTAGGTCCCTATTCGGATAACCTCAATCTTATAAAAATCTGTGATTGCAATCAAAAAAGTAAAAATACAGAAAGTCTTGTATTTGGGTTGGTTACTTATGGTTAAGGTTAGAGCTGGGTAGGGGTGTCGTGACTGGAATTAGGCTTTTTCCTATAGAAATGAATGGAAGGTCCCCATTTAGATAGGTACACGAGTTTGTGTGTGTGTGTGTAACTGTGTATGTATGATGTGTGTGTGTGTGTGTGTGTGTGTGTGTTCACGGTGGCTGGGCTCTTTGTCAACCTCACATGGCCCAGACACATTGTCCTGCCCTCTCAGCATGCTGGGAGGATCTGCCTATATACAGGAACACGGGCTGCTAAGAGTCCCCCCACCCCCCAATTCCCCCACTTTGCATTCCCCAAACCCAATCCGATCTCGCTCTAGTGCCGACTCAACAAAGTCCCTGTCCTGGGGAAAGTGGAGGCTCTGAGGGCCATGGGGCCCCTTGTGGGGGGATGCCCCTACTGCCCTCCTCAGGGCTGAGTGAGGCCCGAGTCCTGCATTCCTGCTCACCGCCAGCCGCGGGGCCATGTTTAGCCAGCATCCATCTGCGTCAGTGACTGTCTGACTGGCTCTCGCCAGCCCATTTGACAGCCGGCGCTTTCGGGATGAAAAACGGGAAAAAGAAAGCGAGAAGACTTGAAAGACCCCCCCCATTTATAACGTACACTGAGTATAATATACATGAGTGCCAGTGCACCACCCACACTCGCTTTGATTGTGCCCCGGAAAGGCACTTTGATCACGATGCTGACAGCCCCTCCCGGATACTCGCATCGTGGAGCTTCCTCGCCTCCTTTCCCGGCTCTGTCTCTCCATCTGACGAGCCCGGGACCCGGAGGGCGCCTACCGCTCCCATCCAGCCTCATCTGGGGCCCGAGGCGTCGTGGCACTGCGATGCTGGCCGCTCAGTGGGGCCGTAACAGCGGGGGGGGGACATTTACTGCTGGGGCCCCTAAATGAAGACTGAGCCCGCCCCCTCTCAATGAGAGCTCGGAATCATTGCGTGAGGCTTTCCGTTTGTCAGAAATGATGCTCAGTGAAACAAAAGCATAGTGGGGGTGGGGGGTATATGTTGTAATAAATGATGCAGTCATGGATTTCTTTACACTTTACATGGGTTTCTTTACACCTTCTTTACACTACATGGGTTTCTTTACACCTTCTTTACACTACATGGGTTTCTTTACACTTCTTGCCGTTGGTTTTGAGTGACAGTGTCATGAAAGGTGCTATATAAAAAATAATGAACTGAGGAAAATTGAATTGTACGGGTTGTATATATTCAGAATCAGAATCCTTAGTTGTCATTGTACAAGTACAACGAGATTGGATGTAATCCCTTTCAGTGCAGGAAATTATATATAGATGTATACACACACATCCACAGTGCTTTGTGCAGCTGCTATGACAGGTGCAAGAAGTTACCCTGTAGTCCATATTGCCCATGGAGATGAGGTTATGTATATGTAATGGCAGCCATACATTTCAGTGGAGGCGCCATATTGCACAGTAACAGAATTTCTCAAAGCCAGATAGGATGATCATTCATTTCAGCTCGTTTATAACACTGATGACCCTAGGGTAAGTACTGTGTTTCAGTATGTTTGTATGAGCTTTTATTGCTCTGTACCGCCTGCCTGAGGGCAGCAGTTCAAACAGGTGATGTGCTGGATGTGATGTGTCCTTCAGGATGCTGCTGGCTCTTCTGTAGCAGCGGGACCTGTAAAGCTCCTCTAAGGACAGGAGAGCACTGCTGATGATTTTCTGAGCTGCGTTAATGACCCTCTGCAGTAGGGGTGTGCTGTATAAGCGGTATAAATGGTATACGGTATAAATTTGCCCGACACCGGCCTACCGCGATAGTGGTTGTTGATGACCAGAGCATGTGAGTGGAGCGGTGAGAATTTCCACTCCTCATCCGCAAGGCTGTTGGCTCTGCCTGCTCCTCTGCTCAGTACAGCTCTACGCTCCACTAAGATTAATCCCGCTCCAGTGAAATCGCTCCACATTCGTTCCGTGGGCATGGCTCAGACTGGCGGCATGAGCTGTATCGTCCTGCCTTTAAGTTAAATAAAACACTGCTCCGCACTCTGACATGATGATGCAGCTTCAAGGCAACCCTTAAGTTTCAGCTTTATCCTTACGGCTGCAGCAAGAGTCCACACCAATAAAATACGTTTACAGATGATTTTTAAAAAAGTGTGTTGTATAAATTGTACCTCAATTAAAAACATTCATAAAAATGTTTTTTTTTATAAGTGCTTCCATTAATTATGATTAAGAAATCTCTCCTCAATTAAAAACGTTCAGAAATGTTTTTTTTGAAAGTGTGTTTTCATTGATTAAGAAATCATTTACATTTAGCTTGATGGCACAATCGACATGTTTCATTAGATAACGTGTATTTAGCTCGGCAGCGATGTGTTTTATCCATTATAACCAACATGTTTTATGAGATTATTGATGTATATTTAGCTCGGTAGCGACATGTCTTGTTTATTATAACCGTATATTTAGCTTGAAAGCGACATGTTTTATTGGGTATAACCGATATGCAATTAATTGCAGGGCTACTTAAATATTACACGTAATTTACATTTTCAGGCACAGACTGAAGCAGTAGTTATGAAGTTGATGTTGGCATGTTCATGTGAGCGTGTAATGTCGATGTGGTAATCAATAGAGCCCTGACAGTTAAGAAAACATCAGTAAAGACCTAAATATACATCAATAATGTAATAAAATCAAATCTAATGTACATATGATTAATTGAATAAAATGTCAGTTATAGTTGATAAAACTGTTCCCTATGGATCTAAGTATACATTAATAATGTAATGACACATCGGCTGCACAAGCTGCAAGCTAAATGTAAACAATTTCTTAATCGGTGGAGCTTGTTGCAAAGACTGGTGCAACGTCCATAATATGGACATGCAAAATATGCCGAGCGACAGTGCTTGCAAAGAGAGGTAACACGAGCAATCTGTTTTAAGTAAGTATGCACATTGGATGGTCTTCATCTGAATAGGGATGGAGCCATGCAGCTAGCCTAATTTTATTAGTTTTATAGCTTTTGGATCTGTGTCTTTATTGTTTTCTGCTTATCTACAGTTTACAAAACCAGTAGGTCAGCACACTTTATATGAAGCCTCTGTAGAAGGAAACCAACAACTTCTCAGCATTGTATATAGTAATAACATAAGTATGGCCAAATTGCTCATAGGTATGGATGTGTGAGTGTGCCCGGCGATGGATTGTCACCCCATCCTGGGTTATTCCCTGCTTTGTGTCCATAACTTCCAGGACAGACTCTGGAGCCCCATGACCCTGCAAAGGTCAAGTGGGAATGGAAAATGTATACATGAATGGACAAATGGATGGCTGTACTGAATATATTGTATATATGTTACAACAGTCCAGCTGGTGTCATATATAATGTACAAGTTGCATGTGTCATATATTGTCAATGAAAAACAGATGTCCAAAAATCCATTATTTCAGGAGCATGAAAAATGCATTTTCTTAGAGCCCACTTTACAAAATAAACCTCAACCGCGGAATGAGACAACATTTGTGCCATGAACAGAAACCAATCTTTACCCAGCTATTGTTACGACCCCCAGGTGTAGTTTACTTTGTGTATTGGATGGATCTTTCTTTGGGTGTAATATAATATATAAATATATATAGACAAATATAAATGAATATATAAATATATATAGCTAACATGTGCATTGTATGTACTGTATATGTATATTTACAGTGCATATATAGCTAACATGTGCATTGTATGTACTGTATATGTATATTTACAGCGCATCCTGGATGGAGCGGCGGCACCTGTCAGCTTTTCTGGACGAGAGGAAATTTGTGCAAGGGCAGCTGGAATGCGTGCCGCCTAGTGTCCCGGGACCCGTGTGATGCTGGCGGGGTGTCCCGCCCGCACGCCCGCTGCCTATGAATTATGGAGGCATTTACGGCCGGCTGATACGCGGCCGTGTTTATACGCAATTTATAGCTGACAAAAGTGGGAGCGGGAGACACACGCCGCCAACTTAAAAGGCCTGTTTTTTACCGTGCGGGCCGCGCCTCGGCACCGCGCGCTTACAGGAGTCACACAAACGACTCCCGGCGGACTCTCCTCCGCAGGCATCGCTGTTTTCCCATTTTTTTTTTTCTAAATTCCTAAAAACATAATTCTTTCCAAAAGTGTTCAGCCTTTCCGGAGAAGCACTGTTTTGTTATGAAGGTGATGAATTACTCCAATAAACCAGCCCCCCTCCTACCTCAATAACAGCGACAACTGGAAAAAAAAAAAACGGCAAAGGACTGAAAGTGTTTCAGGCATAAAGAAACGAGGATCCGGCAATCTCGGCAAGCTGAGCTAATGATCTGGGGACCGAGGGACCTGTACGCTTCCGCATTAGCCTTCCTCCCGCTGCTGCGGCCACAGCGTGTGCTCAGTGCCAGCACACAGACAGGGCCCTCCCAGCGGTGACCCCCAACCTTCACATGGGCTCGTGCCGTCTGTGGCCTCACTGGCAGAGGCAGATAAAACACTGGTCTCTGAGGCGGGCCTGAATCTTTCTTAGTTGTTTGCTAAATTCTGAAAAGAAATCAACCTTGTTATCTGGAGAATGTTCTAGATTCATTCATGGTTATAACTGCGAAATGGTAAATTAATTCAAGATTGTTATCCGCAGCTTGCTCCAGAGTCACTCCTGGTTTAAAATGCCGATTGCTGAAATGAAACCACTTTGTTAGCCCCAGTTTTCTCCTGATTCACTCCTGGTTAGAAATGCTGAAATAAACTGCCATCGTTAGTCCCAGCCTGCTCCCATTTTAGAAGGACGGCGCACCGCATGTACAGTAATCCCTCCTTCACCCCGCAGAATTCCATCAGCAGGAGCTTAACATGGAAACAATTCCAGTCTGCATTCTTAAAATGGCAAATTCTGGACAGGATATATGGAGTAGCAAGGAGATGCATGTTTGGATACAGATCCTGCAGAGTACTGGTCTACTTCTGTGAAATGCTATTACACTGACATTAATGGGTGCAAATGCATTATGTTTAGCTATTTACTGGATACCCAGAGTGAAGTTTCAGAACCATTTGTACAACTGGATATTTTACCTCTCAGTGGTACGACAAAAGAGAAAGAGCCCCCTGGAGCACCATGCTCTGCTGTGGTCCACCCTCACATTCCGCACTGCCATCTAGTGACAGTGGTCCCGATAAATTTACCTTTGCAGCATTTGGCAGACGCCCTTAGCCAGAGCGACGTACATAAATGCTTTAAGACTCCATATCTGTCAGATGCCGATAATATCAGATGTACATCTATCTGCATGCAGAGGCTCAAATTCAGCCTGATCTGCTTGTGGTCCTCCATTGCACACGTGACTGACTTCTAGATGTTAACGTCTGGCTAAGGGTATGATGGGGTGAAAATAGGGTAACAAGCGTCGGTGCTTGCATTCCCGAATGGTGATTTAGCATCTCTCTAGTGCAATATATAATTTCTTTTATTTAGTTTCCCATTTATCCAAAGCAACACTAAGCAGTCCCTAGTTAAAGGACTCGCTCAGAGACCCAGTAGTGAAATCACTTTCCCAACCATGGGATTTGAACTGGCAACTTTCTGATTACAGGCAGAGAGTCCATACCTGCCTATTCACACACCTGTCCTCCAGCTGGAGGTTCCTGGAGCGCAGCCCAGGCAGCACAGGGCAGAAGGCTGGGGTACAGCCCGGTCGGGACACTGGTCCATCACAGGGCAGAAGGCTGGGGTACAGCCCGGACGGGACACCGGTGCATCACAGGGCAGAAGGCTGGGGTACAGCCCGGATGGGACACCAGTCCATCACAGGGCAGAAGGCTGGGGTACAGCCCGGATGGGACACCAGTTCATCACAGACTGCATACATGAATGCATTAATTCTGCATATTCAGTTTAAAAAAAGTTTTTAAAAAGTTTACTGGCTATATCTCAAAGGTATACAGATGCCATCTTAATTCAGTGGAGATGTGAAAGAACAGAGATTAATTCAAGTTTTCCTCTGGACCACAGTGTGCTTCCTGTCAGCTCTCTGCACACTTGTGGACAGTGTGGCACATGAAGGATGGCAGTTCAGTACATGATTGTTTGTGAGGCATCATCTCCGTCCACCCTGTGCATGCAGGCACTAAGGTGGGGCTGTCCTGCTGTGCTTTCAGCATGTCCACAAACAGCATGACGCCATAACTCCTCCTGGAACGGCATGCCCATCGTGAAGAGTAAGATCCCGCAAAAAACTAAAGACGTGCAGAGCAACTGAAAGAAGGACAACAAACTAACATCGTCACACAGGCATATATTTTTGAAATTGGAGTAAGATTTATACAAGCGTAAAACTAAAAACAAACCATGGCAGTAATCTTAGACTCTCTACTTCAAATGATATTAGGCTCTGGGGGACCACCTGAGTAAATCAACACTGGGACCAAAGCTGTGTCCCTGGGGCCTGGAGTTTGGGAGGAAAGGGGACCTTTTCAGCTAAACCCCACCTGGGACTGGGACGAAGGACCAGGCATGCCGAAAAACCTGAAGGTATCGCTGAAAATTCCTGCTGCATTTAGGTCATTGGCAGGTGGAGGCTTGTTCTACCAGACACAGTAAACAGGCCTGTTTGCTGAGAAGAGTCTTTTCATCAAGATATATGCAGATCAGGAAATATGAATTTACTGGTGAGGACCAGGCATGGGGGTGGGGGGTGGTTGGCTTTAGGGCACTTGCTTTGTCAGGAGACCAATGGCATCCTTTATGCAGATGTTTGGAGACCACCCATCTGCCCTGGGGGTGCTGTAAGCTGTAAAGTCGTATTTCACTCTCAGCTGACGAAACAGATTCAACATGGAAAAATGTTTTTCCCAAGCCATGTGTGACTGTGCTCACAGTGTCAGTGCTGCGCCCCCCTTCCACGGAGGAACAGCCTCTGCTGTAACGTGAAACTATACATCCTTCTCAAGGAACCCCGATTCCCTAATATTGTGTCACTTCCCAAAAGTGTTTCCACTAATTTCAGTAATAAAGATTGCCTCTACCTACTATGCCTTGAGTAAGCCTGCTCAGTTTTGCAGACATTAGCTGTACTTTCCTGCAATTCCATCCAACCATTGTCTATCCTTTTTGTTGCAGAGCAGTATACCCAGTACAGTTACTCAGAATTAATTAACCAAAATATCAGGTGCACAGTTAGGTCCATATATATTTGGACACTGATGCTTTTTGTTATTCTACCTGTTTATTGGAACATATTCAGATTACAGTTATGTAATGAATTGGGCCATAAAGTGCAGCTGTAATTTGTAATTACAGCTCTTTAATATGTACCACTCTCAGGTATCAAAAGTAATTGGACAATTGACTCAAAAGCTATTACATTGACAGGTGTGGGCAAATAAAGCAGATAACAGGTCTGGAGATGATTCCAGGTGTGGTGTTTGCATTTGGGAGATTTTGCTGTGAATCCACAGTACACAGTCAAAGGAGCTCTCCATGGAAGTGAAATGGGCCATCCTTAGGTTGCGAAAACAGAAAAAAACCCATCAGAGAAATTGCAAGAATATTAGACCTACAACTTGGTTCATTCTGCGAAAAAAAAAAAAAGAATACGCTGCTGAACTCAGCAAGGCAAAAAGGCCTGGACGTCCACGGACGGCAACAGTGGTGGATGATCACAGGATCATTTCCATGGTGGAGGAAAACCCCTTCACATCATCCAGCCAAGTGAAGAACACTCTCCAGGAGGTAGGCATACCAATATCCAAAGCATCCATAAAGAGAAGACTTCAGCAAAGAAAATACAGAGGTTTCAGCACAAGGTTGCTAAAAACATCTAGAAAAGCCATTCTTAGGACCAGTGAAACAAAGATAAACCTCTACCAGAAAGAAAAAAGTGTGGAGAAGGCCTGTACAGTAAGGGGGGGGGCAGTGTCATGGCTTGGGCATGCATGATTTCCAGTAGTACTGGGTCACTAGTGTTTATTGATGATGTGACAGAGGACAGAAGCAGCCAGATGAGTTCTGAAGTATACAGAGACATACTCTCTGCTGAAATCCAGCCAAATTCAGCCAAGTTGATTGGACGGTGATTCACAAAATGGATGGACAATGCAACCCAGGAGTTTATTAAAGAAATTGAATATTCTCCAATGGCCTAGTCAGTCAGCTGATACCAGCTCAATTGAGCATGCATTTAACTTGCTGAAGACTAAACTTCAGACAAAAAGACCCACAAAACAGCAAACTGAAAGGCGCTGCAGTAAAGGCCCGGCAAACCATGCAAAGGAGGAGACCCAGCGTCTGGCGATGGCCATGGGTCCAATACTTCAGGTAGCCATTGCCTGCAAAGGATTTTCAATAAAGTATTAAAAAAGTATTAAATACAGCATTAATGAACATTTTATTTTCACTTATACTAATTTGTCGAGTTACATTTGAGCCCCTGAAATGAGGGGATTGCATATAAAAATGACTGCAGTTCCGAAGATTTTTATACAAAGTCTGCACTTCAACTGCATCTCAATTGTTTAATTTCAAATCCACTGTGGTGATGAATAGAACCAAAATTATAACAATTGTGTCACTGTCCCAATATTTATGGACCTAACTGTATATAAACACTGAACATTAAAGAGTTGATAGCAATCATTTCAAATTAAAGGAAGTCTCGCTAAAACAAAGTAGTTAGCTTGAGCGGACATCACTGCAGACAGAATGGTCAAAGGCATCTGTAAATGATGGCGACTGATCTAACATCTTTCCTTGTTATTCACTTTCATTTTAGCCTGACGCTTTTGACAGTTTCATGGGCGCTTGTGTAAAGTTCCCAGTACATTTCACAGGCCCCCGGTGTCCCTGAGCCTGAGACGTGGGGCATTAATGCGTTAATAGCAACCGCAGAATGGAGCACCATGGAGGATCCGGACAGGGGACGCACTGACACGGGGGCCCGGGAGCCCCGTGAAACCAGCCGGGAGGTGTTGTTTCAGCTGGGCACCGCTGCAGACGGGCGCTTTATGCGGGTCAGTCCAGCAGGGACTGCAGGACCAAACCCAGCCTATGAACTCAGGGCGTTAATCATGTTTCGGGGAAAGAATGTCAGCACCGACTGCAGGAAAAGCCCTCGGTGAGTAACCGGAAGTGGTTTCACAAAAAAGCCCCTCAAGAACGGCCCAAAGTGAAATACTGTTTGTATCCCTGTTAAAGGTTTGTCGCTTTCATTCTGTCTTTAACTTTCATTAATTTTTCTATTTCAACCTGGATGTTTGACTCCAACATTTGTAAAAACTACTGTACAGTATTAATTTCCAGGGAAGAGCGAATAACTAAATAATTAGATTTATGTCTTCCGACTGGCAGCCCCATTCACTGCGTGCCTGTGTCCTTCCCCACACTACCCTTCCTGCTCCAATCCCTCGCGAGGCACCCCCGTTCACTGCGTGCCTGTGTCCTTCCCCACACTACCCTTCCTGCTCCAATCCCTCGTGAGGCAGCCCCGTTCACTGCGTGCCTGTGTCCTTCCCCACAATACCCTTCCTGCTCCAATCCCTCACGAGGCACCCCCGTTCACTGCGTGCCTGTGTCCTTCCCCACACTACCCTTCCTGCTCTCCCTGTTCGTCGAGTTTAATTAACCCCTGCTTTGTCTTGCTGCACTGCCCGTTCTCGATTTTTTTTATTTTTCATATTTACTCTCAGATACATGAAACAATACAGGAATTTCAAGAGACATGGATGGATCAATCCTTCAGTGTCTTTTTTAATTTTACTGTATAGAACATTTACTCATAACTTTCTCTCAGTACATTGCTTTTCACCTTGGAGATGATCTCCTAATAAGACATAATGGGGAAAGCCATCCCCATTTGGTAGTGTATAAATTATAAATTTGGTAGTGTATAAATTAAAATTAATGATTGGTTCTCCAGGCCCTGCTGGTGGGGTGAGATATCAAGGTGGTAAGCGAGTGACTTCTGGGAAATGATGGGTACAGCTATAAGCTGTCAGCTTGTTGCTGAGTGGCCTGGGTTAAGGGCTCACCTCCAGGGGACAATGGGACGCAGGTCAGGACCCTCACACCATGTCAGGGGAAGAGGACAGGCAGAAACACAGCTCAATCCAGGAAGGCCTGGCAGAGACTTCTACTTTGGGGAGGAACCAATGTGTCAGCACTGGGGGTGGCAGACAAACTGAGTGTCATTAACAGAAGGAGACAAAGAGAACAGTTTGTATGACCACCAGGGCAGGGGACAGACACATCTGTCACCACCAGGGTGAGGGGGCAGATCGGAAGTGGTGTCCCTGCAGTGATGATAATCCCAGTTATCAGTTCTGTGTGGGAATGTGTGTGCATGAAACTGGATGTGGTGGGCTGGGAATATCGCTCAGTGACGAGGGGGGGGGGGTGGTTAGGGTTAAAAACAGCAGAAACACCAACCGCCCCACACCTTTAGCCACTTGTGAACCAACGCTTGTGCGCGTGATGTGTGACCATAGTCGGAATCTCAAAGACGATGGGTCTATTTACCCATCACTCCAGAAGCCCCTTTGAAAGCCTGTGGGACGTGGTGGAAGTCAGGAAGCCCGCAGACCGTGAAACGACAGACCTCGGAGAGCAGCCCCAATGTGCTCTGGCATCTGCTTTGATAAGTCAGTCTGTTTTTGCTCAGGTAGGGGCTTATTGTGCAGACCCCAATGACCCCTGTATTGGGCCTGTCCCCCTGAGCAGGTGTCTCTGGCCTGTGCACCTATTATTGGGGCTGTTCCACCCCATTATCCTCAGCATCTCCCAATCCACCGTCTCTCAAAGCCAGAAAAGGTTCACAGGGAGCTACTCAGCTACAATCAGAGATGGGAACAAACCAAATACATCAAAAAGTACAAGTAATCTTGTACAAATTACAAATACTTGCTCATGAAATGTAACAAAATAAAATACAAAACGCTGGTGTGGTATTTAATTACAAGTAATTCGTAATTTGAAAATTCAAAGATACATGTAAAACAGTAATGGCACATGATGAATATGCGTACCATTACAGCCCTTGTAATGTGTAAAACAGATGGTCCCCGAGTTATGATGCTCGATTTTTCGATTTTACAGTGACGATGGGGATACAAACGTAGCAGCGTACGCGGTGCGACTTGTTGGGACAGTGCTGGGATGTACGCATCTCCCGCCTTGGCATTTCAAAACCTGTCTCGACTGAAATTTTCCAGTTACGATGGGGTCATCAGAACGTATCGCCTAGTCGGGGACTACCTATACTAAAATTGGCAACTTTTACTGTTTCTTTTGTAACATTAGTACTGTACTGTGAGCTTATTTTATACCCCAATATTTATTGCAACAAAATCACATCGCTATATCTGGAGACTCTCCAGTAGTATATTAAATAAAATCCTTTTTAAACTTCTTGTTATGCCGTCTAGATTTTGTTGTATCTGTTCTTATTTTTTTACTTCGTTTATTGCCGCTTTCTGAGATCGTAAGGTTTTGTCAAGACTGTATTTCAGAATCGGGCTATTTGCATAACCAATCGACAGCGAAAGCGTTACAAGTTACACCCCAAAGTACCGAAGTACCAAAGAAGTACCCCAACTAGTTTGGTACTTTTGGTACTGGTATTCGACCGGAAGTCAATGGAAAAGCGAAAGTCCGAAAGTACCGTACCAAAAGTACAGAATATGCCAAACCGCAAGATGCCGCTGCCTGAGCATGCTTGTTGAAATTAACTGGAATACCACTAACAGGCCGGCAAGTTAATTCACAAATTCTAGAGCATAGTGCTGCTATTTGCTAATTGCCCTATTTCTCTGTCCTATAATGACATTTAGTGTGCAATATATGATAGTATATATTACTGCATACTTTACCTTAAAGCAATTTTCAACGAGGACCGAAGTAGCTTCTTTCTTTGGATTACTGGTTATGCGAAAACAAAGTTCGCAACGAGCAAGCTGGGCGCAGCAGGATGCGTCATGTGATTTGTGTGCAACGAATCTAGTAATCCAGTCATCTATATATCTAGACAGGATATATATAT
>JAODKN010000041.1:3348194-3358528 GCA_026774425.1 Petrocephalus zakoni
CAACAGAGAGAGAGAGCCTGAACGGGGAGCTGGGAGTGACGATGTGACAGCATGAGGGAACCACAACAGAAAGAGAGCCTGAACGGGGAGCTGGGAGTGCAGATGTGACAGCATGAGGGAACCACAACAGAGAGAGAGAGCCTGAACGGGGAGCTGGGAGTGACGATGTGACAGCATGAGGGAACCACAACAGAAAGAGAGAGCCTGAACGGGGAGCTGGGAGTGACGATGTGACAGCATGAGGGAACCACAACAGAGAGAGAGCCTGAACGGGGAGCTGGGAGTGACGATGTGACAGCGTGCTGCTCGGTGGAGGAGCAGGAGGGAGACACCACTGATGCGGCTCCAGGCATGACTGACAGCCACTCCGTCACAGGAAGTGGCAGGATCTGGCACCCCCCCCCCCCACTCCCCTTACTGTACCACTTCCATCATTGTTCACAGGCCCAGCAGGGGGGCGGGGGTGCAGGGCCTCCTTTCCTACTTCCCCACCCACTAGAACAACTATCCCCCCACACACACACACACACACACACACACCTGCTGAGCAGGCAGTGGGACAGTATGAGACCAAGCCACCAGCATCCCCAACAGCTGCCAATCTCATTCCTAAAGAGCACTGATGCGCGCACACACACACAGACCAATCAGCAACAGAAACAAAGGTATTGTGCTGCTTAGCCCCCATCTCCATTCATAGCACTGCATGCGGCATCGTCATTCAGCGGCACGGAATGAAAAAGAAAAAAAAAAACAAATAGACAAAAAATGCAACCAATCAGCAGGGAGCAGGGATCAATTCCAGCCAATGACATGGCGTCAGTCATCAGAACAATGGGCACATCTACAGTTCTGCTCAACACCCTTGTTTTTTAGAATACAAAAAGAAAGCATCTAGGGAAAAGGAAAAGACTGAAACTGCATCACTTTTAAGGGTGTCACTCATTACTCTGGCGAAATAAGAGAAATTTGTGGAAACTGTATTAAAAACTGGACAGTGACCCTTTACCACAAATTAAGTCTGTTTGATTAGGAAGAGCTGGATTCTCATTTAATGTCCAATTGAACTTACATAGGATATACTTCTCGTACCCAAAAAAGGCACATAAATTAACCAATGACAGGCTATAACTGTTCAATGACCATTCACTGAGTCCATGTTTTGAGAAAAGAGGTATATGACACCATCACAGCAACTGTGTGACAGAAGTTGTGCAGAAGGTTAACTCCAGAGAGTGTGGCATCTTTGCTCCGGCAGTTTGCAGTGCTAAGAAGTTTGCTGCCCATGGATCTGCCCTCAGATGTTAGTGTGAAGTGAAAAAAGTCCAGGTATGACACCCTGAGAGCTTAACTGAGAAGAGAATTATGGGTGCAAGCCAAAAAACAGAAACTAGGACTGGTCTTTGCCCAAACTCAGTTAGACAAACTGAAATCCTTGGGGGAAAAATGTGCCATGACAAACCCAAAGCGGAGCTCTTTGGCGATGGAGGTCAGTGATTCATTACAGACGACCAAAACAGGGACTGTAAGGGGAAGGAGACACCAGCTAAAGTTCGGCGGGCCACCAGTGCCCTCGTGTTCTGTCTGCTTTGCTGCCGGTGGCACTGGAGACCTTGAAAGCGATAAGGCAATCCTAAAATTAGGGGATTTGCGGGGCATTTTTAATTAAAATATTATAACTAGGTAGCGGCTCCTCCAGCAGGACAATGAGCCTAAACACATACCCGAAGGCACAAAGTAACCAGGAAAAACCAGAATGTGTTAAACTGCTCAGCAGTGAGACATGATGTCAATCCGATTTAAAACCTTAGGAAAACCCTGCCTTTGGTGAAAGGGTTGGTGCAAAGGAGAGGGAGAACAAACCGAAACTGGAGAGAGGGAGAGGGCAGCAGGAGAGGGCAGCAGAAGCTTAGACATTCCCACAGGAAACCCCCGGCGACCGTCATCATGGCTGGGATACGTACAGCCATGCGTACCCGGATGGGGCTCTTATTTTTAATCAGCAGAAAAATTTACATTTGAACATTTAAAACAGACAACTCTGTTGAATAACATCCATTCAAAACCTTCTGAAGATAAAAAGGTGGACAATTCTGAATTATTTCTGAAAATAGAATAGATGACATGCTTTCAATGCAATTGTGCCAATAATTTCTTCCAACCAGCAACTGCACCTTCAGAGAACAAAAAGCAGTATGGGAGCCCCCCCGCCCCCAAAAAACATCTGTATTTGAAATTAAAAAAATTAAGAATACCTTGACCCTTATATTATTTTGAAATAAAAAGTTGTTAACCAATTGAAATAAATAAAATAAAAAAACAAACACACACACACACACAAACAGAGGTAATCAAACGCAAACAGCTCAGATATATTCAGGACAACAAATCAAATACTAATAAATATATAAACACTTTTCCACTTTCGACTACAGAGATATTTTCATTTACATTTCTTTTCATAGCAATACCACTATCTATAAGGGACAGAACAGAGAGGCAAGTCACAAAAAGTGTTTTTAAAATTTCAACAAATTCATGAAAATGTTTTCATAATTTGATAAACACAGTATTAAGTGCCTGACCAGATCAAACCAAATCTCTGCCACTAAACACTAAAAAGTTTTGTTATACTGATTTTCAAACCTACATTGACATTTTTATAGAACCAAAATTGTGTAAAATAAATTAACTGAATAACATCCTCACGAGCAGTTAGAGTAAAAGGATAAAAAAATACCTCCTTAAATTTACTATTTAGCTTCTAAAAATGTATTTGTTCAAAAAAGAAGTAATGCCCTTTAGCTATGCACTCCACGTTAATGCAGGCAGTAGGTGGCTTTTACTTTAGTTTTTAAGCGTAATGTTTTTTAGTAACATAAGGATTTAAATATAGGCCTACATGTGCAACGTAATTTAAGTTTGTATAATTGAAGAATATATTTTGTAGAATCAAATGTGTAAAAACACACACACGCATTAGAAACATCGAGTATATTGAAGAGGCTGAGTTTTAGCGGCTTCCTGTGGCTTCGGCTTTAACGTTTGTGTGTTTAACATTTGAATGGACCGTGCATCTTGAACTAATGACCGCATGTAAATCTGACGCTGCTCGAATTCCAGCGGGACACAGGAGCTAATAAACTTTCCACGAGGAGCGCAGATTAAACCATTACAAGCGCCACTAGCTGCCTCATTCGCTAAATGTATACAATGTACCGTAATACATACAATTATGTAGGCATTTTAAGTAAAGCGACAAAGTGGTCCACCTTAAAAATAACATTTAAGTTGTATTTATTCGTACCATTTGTTTTAAAATATATAAATACGACATATATTAATCTATACCAGTGGTCTGTATTAAATTTAAAAAGCATCTCAATTACCACGAGTAATGATAATGCATTTAATAATGCATTTTAGTGCTGATAACGCCTATATTGTACAATGAAGCCAGAATATTCGATTCAGGGGATTTTTGAATATGTATTTATATATACAAAACAATTACGTTTTCACACGATTTCCAAAATTAATCGGAAAAAATATGTCTGCTCTTACAGAAATATAGCCAACTCCATCAGTATTATTTGAAGTGTTAAAATAAGAAATGTCAATTGCCTTATGAATTACGATGAATGTCTTAAGAAACAAGGGGAGGAAATGCAAATGGAAATTTGGACAGGCTATTTTCTCCTTAACCCAAGATCAAAGGCTTGTTTTCCTTTCTTAGGCAAACCATTAAAGCTGAGATTCAATCAGATGGACACGATACGCGACGCAGACGCCTGCGCCTCGCACAATCACGCGCTGCGCTGCGCGTCGCCCTGCGGAAACGACGGGCAATATCTGCTGCTGGTTAACAATGAAATCTTATTTCTCTCTCTCTCGGGTTTGCGGGAATGTGTCAATGTAAACGCAAGCAGCCGTCATTCATTCGTTTTACGAAGGGGGGCTTCACTGCTCACAAACCTCCCTGGGAAAATGATAAGTATATCACACTGATTTGGAAATTTAATTTAAAGGCAGGCGTAAGGTATGGTTAATGCGAGCCACTTTGCAAGGGCGCTACTAAACAATTACGCAATCAGTACTGATAGTATACTAAATAAACACAGGTTTTATGGTTTAACGTTACATACCATCCTGCGATTCTATTCTACTAGTATATTATTACTATTATTATTATTATTAGTAGTAGTAGTAGTATTAGTGTATAAATACAAGTAAGAAATTAAATTAGATAATCATGTTGGCGCTCAGGAAATGCGGTTGCCACTTCCATTTCTCGCCCTTATTCACATCCTTTGTACAGGGATACGGGGGATTCGGTTGTTATACCTCCAGGGCGTTCTCCCAAGTTCAAAAGTTCACCTTTTACGATCTCCTGACGACCACTGACTACCCACCTCCAAATAAAAACATTCCAATTCTTCCGCTAACCAAACGCAACTTGTGCCCCCACCCACCCCCAAAAAGCAGAAAAAAACCCTTTATGACTCTCCGGGATATCCTTACACGGCATCGGTCAATAACAGCAGTTTTCACTCATCTGCCCAACGTTTAATCGTGTTTTATAACCAAATATACGCTAAACAACCTCTCTTTATATTTCAAATACACATTTCGATTTCGATTAAATTAGATTTCTGGGGTTTATGTTACATATTATTTTAGCAAATAATCGAGTTAAATTAATCACCATCGTTGGTAATTACAAATTATGTGCATAGTTTACTTAAATATATATATAATAAAATCCTCACATAAAAACCATGAGCAGTCGTTTCGGAAATGGGTAATTCACTTCTTCTGAGGTGAATGGCTATTTACATCAAATATTCATTGCAAATGCAACCGTAAAGGCATCGGGACTTACCATTGACGGACTTCACGTTGCTTCTCTCTGAATACTCGAACCCATTTGCCCTGTTCTCTACCTCCATCCTGTTTGCCGAGTTGTGCGCGCCTCTCCACTCAGCTGCTCTCGTTATTTTTCCCGTGTGAGCTCTTATCTTAGTGGTATAAACGCCGTAAATTAACGCGCTCAATGGACGCTCCGCCGCTCCATGCCTACCGCTGTCAGTATACACACGGCTATCCACGTTCCAGCATCTACAAAAACAGCCCGTCGCCCCTCCAGCACTCGCGTCATGACGTATCTCTCTGGCTCTCCGGTTGAAATCCACACGGCATTCTGGGATATGTAGGACCTTACCCATTTGTTTCATTGGTCAATCAACTATGCATATACAGCGCGCGTGTATGTGTGTGTGTGTGTGTGTGTGTGAGAGAGAGAAAGAGAGAGAGAGTGTTAGTGAGTGTGAGAAAGAAAAACATTCCATTCCGTGCCCTTCTGCTTCTTCTTATTATTATTATTCTTATTATTATTACTATTATTATTATTGTTGTTGTTATAATTAATGTCGTCGTCGTCTATACCACAGCTTTTATTGAATCCATAATGTTCATTTTAACATGTATCCCCCTTCAATCTGTTCCAGAACACCACAGATGTATCGCGCCGCGATGTAAATCTTTGACTCGGTATTCTGTAACAGGATTTCTACATTCGGGTCGCACTAGCAATTATTTTAAAATATTGTTTTGTAATTGTTATGTTGTTAATTATTTAACAATAACGAAGTTGTTAATGGCACACCTTTCAAGAATTAAATTAATATATTTAAAGAAGTACACGAGCTATCAAATACCTGACTTTATATATACTGTATATATACAATTTTATATATATAATTTTAATTGAAAATTAAGATTTCTTAAAAGTTTCTTTGACAAACAGAGGCACTCATGCCAATTCACTAATTCGATTAGAGGCGATGTTTAAATGATTATTGTTTTTACTAGACATTATTTTAAACTTAATTTAAATAGTATGAATCTTTTCAGTCAGAAGTTCAATCACCGTTAGTTTGGCCTAACGCCGATGGAACAAAACTCTGGTGTTGCCTTGATCAGTATTTACTTAAAAACATTCTCGATAAATGATGGTATCCTATTTACACCCATTTAACTTAAAACGCGAGTCGATTTAATTAAACGAACATATTTTAAAACGGCAAATGGCAAATAATTACACATCATCATTTTCTATTTTTGTGATGTGATTAAGCTGTTCACTCTTACACTGATGTTCTGGAGTTCTCTTTCATGTAGTCTACGCCAAGATAAATGTTATAGGAGCTAATGCTATTTACGTTTAAACAGCAATGCAACTACATACTAAATAATTTGTAAGGCTTTTAAAAACGGTGAATATATGTAACATATTTACGAAATATAATTTAGTGGTGGGCCTATAACCGTTCTTTGTAAATTTGTCCAGCGATCAGCAGCCTATTATATGAGACACAAATTCAGCAGATTAATGAATACTTTTCCATCCATACATCATCCATCCCTCCAAATATTCCTACATCCGTTTTCTATTCCGATTTCCCCTACGCAGGGCCCATACCTAAAATGCCAAAAGAACAGTAATATTTTCTTCACTTAAACGGCTATGATGCGCCATTAAAAACAGAAACCGTCGCTGTAGCTAATCTGGTCAAATGAGTGGGTTTGTTCTAACTGGTGTGTTACGGAAGCCAAATCGGTCGGTTACTTGCCATGGAATCTTAAAGTTCAATAAAATGTACAGTATGTAGCCTACATTATATTGCCATGCAACTTTAAAATACTATTTCAGATGTTCAGTCCACAAAGATTAACTGTGGTGATTAAACTAGGCACAAAGGCAAAGGAATGCGTAATGTACGTAGTGCCCGAAAAAGGGCACATTTTTATCCTGTCGGTAACCATCTCCTGGCGTATCTGACTTTTTACTAGATTCCGTGTGCCATTACAGGTAACTTACATTCATACTTTCATTTTCTATTCTGGCGTGTACTACTTTTATAGATTATGAATGAGTGTCCTCGCTTTTTTATTTAATATTAGTCGTACTACTAGTCGTAGGTGTTTGATGAACGGACGGATCCACAATTACCTTACCATAAAACATCAAAACAGTAAAGAAACACTATGGCTGGAGAATGTTTAAAACCACCGTTGGAATAAATAAAACCTCCGATGCTCATGAGTAATATATCTGAATCACAGGAATCGGAAAATTAATACGTGAATTTAGGTCAGGCGACGTTTACATTTTCTCCGTCACGCCAAAGACTATCACTATGGCGTCATCGCCATATGGCGACGGTGGGGCAGAATATACTGATATGTGAGATCTTTAGCCTCTGGTACTCTGTTTTCCTGATTGTACCGCTTGGTGAATAAGCCACATTACAGTGCTTACAGTTAGCGTGCGATCCCCCATTTCCATTGGAATCAGCCACATAGGCTTATCCAAAGATCCTGTTTCCGGGAATAATGAATTACTGGCCAGAGGAGCCATCAAACATAAGATCATTTCTGAAACATCAATACCGTCAAGTACCTCTCTATGTCATGTTACCACTAAAATTATATAGGCTAACTCTCTCAGAAAAAGAGTACCAATTTGTACCATTGCTTGTCACTGGGGCTGTATCCTCAAGGGTCTGCCAATTCTACCCTAGCTGTAAGTAATTGTAGCTTTTAAGATACAGAAATCGACTTAGAAGAACATTTTTTTGTACCATTGGGGGAATAGAAATTGACTTAGAAGAACCTTTTTGTACCATTGGGGGTACATCAATCTTGTTTTTACCTTGGGGATGTTCCTCAGAGTACATTTCTGTACCTTAATTAAAATAGGCTAAAAGGTATATTTACCTACAGTTAGGGTAGAATTGGCAGACCTTTGAGGGTACAGCCCCAGTGGCAAGCAATGGTAGAAATTGGTACCTCTTTTCTGACAATATACTACACGTTAGATATTGTTGGAAGCCACACATTTCCTGTCATAACCGTACAAACCTGCGCTCTGCCTGCGTCATTGGACAGATAAACGTGAGTCGGGTAGCGCCATGAGAGGGCCGCAGCCACCTTTATGGTTGTCAGCAAACGTCCATGAAATTCAGACCATGAATCACCTGAGTGACTGTATTTATCTGGTATACAGTTTCCCAGAACCCCATCTTTAAATATTCTGTTAAAAAAAGCAAAGCAAGGTAGCTGTACTGTACGCATTTCCATCTTCACCAAGATGAGCATTAAGGATCAAATTCACTGCGGGTGAGATCCACCACAGAGGCTCTCGCAGTACAATTATGCACTGTACTATTATGAAGGAGATGAAGATGAATATGTATGAAAGACTAAAGTCAAGCCTAAAATCACAAATCATTAGAAAACACAATTCTAAAAAATATTACTGATGATTGAAAAAACATATACCTCCTGAATGATGGAGTTTGTCTCTTTGGAAATGGGATTGGAAGGGATAAGCTAAAGTTAATACCGAGCTGGAGTCACGTAACATCCAGCCCTCACTGTTGGACATGACGTCTCAGTTTTTTGTTCTGAGTCTGTGAC
The DNA here is from genome assembly GCA_026774425.1 of Petrocephalus zakoni. NCBI lineage: Eukaryota > Metazoa > Chordata > Actinopteri > Osteoglossiformes > Mormyridae > Petrocephalus > Petrocephalus zakoni. Next base: position 3,356,676 of record JAODKN010000041.1, read on the forward strand.
AATGTCTGTGAAATTGACTAAAACTGTACTAAGCCCCTCGAGACAGCCATCAACACTGTATATACTTCAAAAATAGACCCTTTTCTGTATATTAGGTTTACTATCTAGCACTGGTGTCTTGTTTGTTATTTACATTTATTAAACATGTAAAGACCAACTTTCCAAAAGTCATTCTGCCCATTTTTGTTGCGTTTGAGATGAGACCCGCCAATGACCTAGAGTCAATTTTCCTCATCACATGTTATTGTATTGGGGACCAAAACTCACACAGTCCTATAATCCAATAATAAACTTTCATTTAATTCCAAAAATTCGCCCATCCCTCAGGAATTTTCTGAAGAATGCATCCCATGCATTGAGTATATTTGGGTAATTGCTGTTCTTATGTGTAATACAGCTACATAATCAACCAACCATCCCTCCTCCACCAAGTTATCCTAAACAGTACAAGGGCACACGATACGGGACACCTTGGATGAGATACCAGTCCTTCACTGGGTGCATAGGCATGCACACACACACACACACACACATCATTCATTTCTATGGGAAAAACCCAAATCCCAACCACGACACCCTTAACCCCAACCCAATCCTAACCTTAACCACAAGTAAGCAACCCAAATACAAGGCATTTTTACTTTTTTGATTGCATCCACAGACTTTTATCAAATGGAGGTTATCCGAATGGGGACCAAGTCCTAAAAAGTAGGTAAATTTCAGATTTTATTGCACTTTGGGTATCCTCAAATGTGATCTATGCAACACACACACACATTGAAACTTGTGTGGGTACCATCCATTCATTTCTATGGGAAAAACCCTAATCCTAACAATGACACCATTAACTCCAACCCAGCCCTAACTGTAACCATAAGTAACCAAACAAAATACATGAGTTTTGAATTATATATACTTTTTTATTGGAGTCACAGGTTTTTTTTTTAATTGGGTTGCCCTTTGTGGGCAGCAAAAAAATGTCCCCACGTGGTCAAAATAACAGGTTTTTTATTACATTTGGTCCCCATGAACCACACACACACATATATAATGTAGGGAAAGCACATAAATTCAGGTATGGCATCATAAAGGAACTTTATTATAATTGTATTAAACTAAAAACAATCTTAAGGAACATTAAGACATACTGAGGCAGCACAGTGGCTCACTGGGCAGGCTGGGCCAACTGGGCTCTGGCACTGCAGCCTGTGTCCTCCTGCCAGTATTCCCTGAGCACCTCATTCCCCTCACACAGGTGAGTCTGCATGTCCAAGCCCCGAGTGTGCGACTGTGTGTGACGGCCTGGAATGCTGTCCCGGGTGCCCCCAGCCCCCCAGCCTTGTACTGCTCAGTTGGGGATGACTGTCTGGATGATGAATGAGCCATATTTGGAGAGCCACACTTCACAGGGCCAGGGCTGCCGAATTCAGATGGCCATGTGTCCTCATGGACCACTGACAAAGAGTATGATGATAACCTGTCTTTTAATTTCAGGCTCGCAACAACTACTTGCTGCACGCAGATCAGTTGCTTTAGCTAATCACACAAACATATTCATTATAAGTATAATGTAAAACTATAGTCAGTACAGTTTAATCGCGGGAGTGTTCTGGATGAAAGTTTTACACAGTTTGAAAGCTTTGCTTTTCGCCCTGGCCATGGAACAGTGGACCAGCTCTATACTCTCGGCAGGGTCCTGGAGGGTGCGTGGGAGTTTGCCCAGCCAGTCTACATGTGTTTTGAGGACTTGGAGAAGGCATTCGACCGTGTCCCTCAGGGAGTCCTGTGGGGAGTGCTCCAGGAATATGGGGTGCCGGACCTCCTTATAAGGGTTGTTCGGTCCTTGTACGACC
>JAODKN010000041.1:3364185-3374457 GCA_026774425.1 Petrocephalus zakoni
GCCCTGTCACGGACTGGCACCCAGTCCAGGGCATTCCCATCCCAATGCCCTGTCACGGACTGGCACCCAGTCCAGGGCATTCCCATCCCAATGCCCTGTCACGGACTGGCACCCAGTCCAGGGTATTCCCATCCCAATGCCCTGTCACGGACTGGCACCCAGTCCAGGGTATTCTCATCCTGAGGATTATTTCGCACTGAAGTCCACTTTCTGCAATGTCTGTCTCATGCACCATTCTGGACAAATGATATAAGAATGGATTCGCCACACGCCCATGTAAAGCACCTCGCAGTGCTTGTTGTGGAAGGCGCTAAATGAATTGAATTCTCCCATTTGCATCCTGAATGTAGAGTTAGAATGGTTGTGTGAGATGGACTCCACTGGATGATAAACAAGTGATTTTGCTTCGATGTCATAAACCGTAAATGAGGCCCAGAAATGTGCATAATCAAAAAGAGGCTGGGCTTTCTTCTAAAGCAATCTCCATCACTGAAGGACTTCTGTACTGCCAGTTATGAATCATTCTGCATGTGCCAGAATCCATACGTGTTCACACTGAGCTCTACATGGACTCCCGGCTCTAGGGATGGATGCATGAAGCAAGGCATGTGTGTATTAGACTAATGGCTGGTGCTGAGCCCCACGAACCCAAATCCCCGTTCAGCGGCCCTTTTATAGAAGTCCCCGACAGGCATGTGCTGTCACTGTATTTCTGCTGTACAATGGCTCAGTTTGTCTGCAGCTGCTGTGACAAAGGAGCATGTGATTGGGAGCTACATGCCAGCTCTCGGCAGGGTCACGGTTCAGCTGGCAGTGCGCCGCAGTGCACATGACCACACGCTACCGCTATTAATACGGTCAGAGGCAGGCCGCCCGTCAAGGCTACCGTTCCTCAGCCTTCGTCAGCCGTCACCTCACCAGAGAGTCTGGGAAGCGGCCTTTTAACAGGCATAATATCCAGCATTCACAGGAGTACTACTCCTAATCCTACTGCCAGTCCGTCACTGGTTCCGGGCGTAGGGGTGCGGCTTTGGACCCCCCCCATTGTGGGTTTGGATCCCTGCTGGGTGCCGTTAGCATGGCCACCCTGTGTTTTGACGGTTCCCTCTGGATATTTCAGTTCCCTCCAGTAGTCCAAGGACATGCAGCCAGGCTAACTGGCATTTTTAAGTTGCCCGTGTTGTGTGATTAGGTGTGATTGTGCCATGTGATGGACTGGCGTTCCACCCAGGCTTTGTACCTTGGGCTGCCTGGAATAGGCTCTGTGTCACAGTCCAGACCAAGTGGTTGAATGATGAACAGAGAAGTATTTTCCCAGCCATGAGGAAGATGGATAAGTGAAATGGATAGGTAATAAGGCAGTAGATTCCCTTTCATGTATAACAGTGTCCCATAGAGCATGTTTATTGGACAAGATCATTTAATATTTAGCATATGTATCTTAGGATTCCAGTCTGTGGCTGATCTCACTATTGTCCCCATGTGGTCCTCGGCTCCTGTGCTCACAGAACTTCATTTTATTTAACTCAAAACAACTTGCATACCTTTAATTGTTGTATGTGACTGATAAATTGATTAATACAGCTAGTCCAGTGTCTTAGCCACCACGCCCCCTGCTGTTTGGTTGTTGGTTGCGATGGAATGGAAAAAAGAGGAACCTGCCTGTCACCACTTTCTGGGCAGCTGATCACTTCTGCATCTCCTGGTTCTTGTGGCCTTGCTGGACCGTTCACATGGAGACCAACTGCAAAGGTCGGCTTTGTTATAATGTACTCTTCCTGGTCTGCCCGTTCCCTGTTACCCACAATTCCACCTGGCTGAATTCCATCTGCCTCCCATTTTGTGAGGGAACCATACAGTGCAACGTCTGGGCTTATGGGACAGGAAATCGTTTTCTATTCTTCTTTATAAAAAGACCACAAGTTTCTAGCACATTCCAGGTCTCTTGTCAGTTCACCTTCCTTTGGTTTCAAGGCTTTGAGAAGCTGCACTTGTGGTGATGATTTTTTATATTGCATCATTTGGTCCAACGCAGCAGCTAGGGGGTTAAAAAGCCACAGGATTTGTCTGCACAGGTAGCAGCCCGCCAGCACTCTTCCCGATAACAGCAAGGGCTCCAGGGCCACTTTGTGTGATGACAGCTAGTGCCCCCCCCCCCAAATAATTTGACGACCGGTGAGAACACAGAGTCACAGAGCAGCGATGAACCTTATCAGGCTTGTAAGCCCTTATTACAGTGCATCCTGTAGCCATACTTAAGTATATTTATTCCTCTGTTGTTGACGAGTGAATTTGCGTGTGGTTTTTTTATTGGCCATCTCCCCCCAGCATGCGGAGTCATGTCTTTGGCATCACAGACCACCGCAGATCTGGCGGCGGGGGTGGGGGATGCCCACTGGAGAGGAGCATTGTGACACAGAGGAGGCTGACTGCGCATGTGATGGGGGGGGTCATTGGGACAGAGTGGAAATGGGAGCCTAAGGCTGCACTTCTGATGAGGATGCAGGAGTGGAGACTGGCATCCTTGGCCCTGGTGGATTTACTCTAAAGTTCAAAGATCAGTAGAGGAGGTGATGTGAAAACATCCCAGCCTTGAGTGTTACGTAGAAGTTGTTTCTAAGCTCTAAGCTCACTGCTGACATGTTTGCTCCAGCCTCGAAGGTGACACAGCAGAAGCTTCTGGAGGTCCTAACCTTACAGTTGAACAGTTTTTTTATTTTTATTTTTATTTTTAGATCATTTTTGCTATGCTGCTGCTGATGGACTCCATGGCCATGTCTCATCTCCATGGTGGCAGACAAAGCAATTAGAGAGGCAATGGGGAACGGACATGCTCCACAGCCATTCCCAGCCGCTGGTCACACCTACGCACTTTCTGGACAGGGGAAGCGGATTGATTAAATCCCAGGAGTCAATGTGACATGACATTATATAGGAATGCCCATAAGAAAAACTGGATCGTATTCATGGCTTTCTACAGCTATCTTATCTCCACTTGCTGTGCTCTTTTGCCTTAATTTGAGAATTGCCTCATCTGTCATAGTTTGTTCAAAATATGCTTGCTTATTTGTTCCCTGATTAGGTCACTATCTACCAGAAACCTTCCTCGTCTGCCATGAGCTGGAATTCCTGTATAATTACATAAATCATAACTTTTCTGAGAGCCATTCCCTGGCGGCTATCTGCCTTCCTCCATGGTGTATATCATTTACACTGTGTGAGGTAAAAATGTAACGTAGGACTTTTCTGAAAGAAAAATCACTTCCCCTGACGATAATGAAATTCTTTAGCGTCATCATGATAGTGTTGTTCTAAATGATCAAAGTTATAATTTATTTCGCAGATGCTTTTGGTCAGCCAGCCCATAGAAGCAGTCGGGGGGTAAGGGAGCTGGTGACATTGCTCAGCCCACCACGGGGTTTGAACTTCTAATCATGGGCACATGGACCTAACCCACACATCACCATAAATCCATAGGATCTGAAGTAGCCAACTCCTTGCCTTGGCATGTTTTCACAGGGGAAATTCGATGACAATGGGGGAACATGTAAACTGCACACACATGGAATCCGCACAAAGACTGGAACCTCAGTCAAATGGAGACACAGGGCACCTTTTACATAAAAATGTGCGTTCATGGCCCAAGTATTAGAGACACACTGAACAAAAGAGCTGGTGATGGATTGACCACACCGAGCACACAAATGATACAGAGTGGTGCCAAACTTTTGGGCCTTAATGAGAAGTGCATTGTCGCCTTTTCCCAGCTGTCCAGCATGGTGGTGAAGCTGGTTTCTATCACTGACCCAACCATAAATCCTGCATTGCATCAGCAGATGCTGCAGGAAGATACCAGGGCTGCCCATCTGTGGCCTGAAACTGAGCAGAAGGTGGGCTGATGTTCCTAAATGGACAGAGAAATCTCCAGATGAATGGCTACAGATCGGCCCAGTCAATGACCAGATTCAAATTCCACTGAAACATTTTGGCAGGACCAGGAGGCAATAGTCACAGAAATCATTCTTTGAAATTTAAGTGTGATTAAGTTAAAAAAAAAAAGCACTGAAATCCCCTACGGGGTAGTTTGAAATCACCTGAACCTTCACAACCCTTTGATATACTGCCCCTAGTTAGATTACGGTCTCTCTCTGTGGGTTGTTTCACAGATTCCTGTTCTCTTCAGAAGTGAAACATCACCAGAACTCCCTGCGATCAGTACCCCAGCTTTAACAGAGACTGAATGGTCCTGGTATTTGGGGGTTCAGTCAGAACGGACCCTGTCCTAAGGGGAGATGGGCCTGCTGAATGCTGGCCTATGGAGCGCCAGTCGCCGTTTGAGACGGCCATCAGATCGCTGACCCGTATCGGGTCGGCCTCTGATTCGTCATCTGCGCGCGTTGCACTCGCATTCCTGTGGGATTACATGCGCTCTGATCTGCCGCCGCGCATTAAAATGCTTTCCTGACATAAAGCTTATTGCATTTCTAAATGGCAGAAACTTGGATTGCGGCTCTTATCAAAATGTGGCCACGAAATGCAACCGGCTCTGTTGGTTATATATGTCAGCTTATATGTGTTATGTCTGCCTGTTGCATTTGCCGCGAAGGCATCCATGGGCATAGAAGGTGCTGATTTAGAATTTTATGGCTTATGATTTTATGATAAATAAACTTTCTAAATAAAAGTTAAAGGGTTAATTGTCAGGTGTCCACAAGAGGTGGGACGTTCAGGGCCAAAAAGTACAAATCCAGACTAAGGTTCTGTTTTAACCAACCAGTTGAGTATTTTGTGACTGTCACTTTATACTCGACTCGTCTCCAAAGGGTGCTGGGGGAGGACGGGCAAGCTGGATGTTCTGCACACAGGCTCAGTATCTGTGTCCTTCGATGCGGAAACAGTACGGCCTTAATGAAGCAGCACCTCCCCCATTGGATAACTACATAAAAAGTCACCCAAGACAAAGGGGCTGAGGATCTGAGGATGATAACCAAGCCTGTTCCTAATGGCATGAGCCAATGGCCTCGTATGTAGGACCATAATGAGCTCCACCGAAACCTGCAGAACGCTTGAGGGTTCGGCATGACTGCTGTGTCTTTGCTGTCATGGAGCCATCTGAAAGGTCTTGCTTGTGCAGGTAGAAATAGTTGCTCTCCTTGTGATGATGTAGGCCAGCAATTAAAAGCAAGTCCTGTAATAGGCATGTATACGGCAAGGCGGCTAGTGTCAGGTCAGTGTGTGAGATCAGTTATTGTAAATATTCTTTTAAATATTCGCTGGGGGCAAGCTACTTGGGGATATTATGCGTATTGTGGAGTGCAGGCAGGCGTCCAGATCTCGCCGGTGATTTACACGCAGGAGTTAAAGGAATGCTCGTGAGATTCATGCTGTCAGGGTTTGCACTGTTTGGATTTGTTCTAGTTATCCAGTTGTGGCCAAGGCAAACTACTAACGAGTGACAAAACAGTGCAGAACAGGGAATCTGGGTCAGTGCTCGCTTGTGGGGTCCTGCCAAGGGCTTTAATGATAACTCACAACTGAGGGTGTTTATTTGAGCTCTCATTAGCCAGTTATTACTGCCAAGCAATAATCTTATACTGTCTCATAGCAGAAAGGGGTGGGGTTACTCCTCACCAAACATTTTGATTGGTCCATAGATGGCAAATGAAAGGGGAGGAGACTGTTAAGCATGACCCAAACCTCAGAACCATCGTTCCTCTAGATGTTTGTCATTGTTTACTCCATTTTGCCGATGTGAAATTGTTTTTTTTTCTGTTAGGTCAACCATGTGATTTGCTCAGCTCTCTCTAGCATTGAATCCCTCCACAAGTTTACACAAGCTGTTTCTGTGAGCACCACATAAAATGGAGGCATGCTGATTCATAACTATGGGTGGGTTATTATTATTAGGGTTAAATAAGACATTATTACATTGGCTCTCTAAAGTTAGATGAGTCACTAGGTTGGGTCATTGTACAGGTCATTATAATATTGTGAAGAAAATGGTGTAACCATGATGTTTGAACCTCAGATTGTACTCCTGAGAATTGACAGTCGATTTCATGTTTCCATCATCCTGGAAAATGTGATAAGCAGTGAAAGCATGTTGAAGACAGAGGACAGTTATGTATTGGTGTTTACAATGTTTGAGATGATGTTCTCCTGTATACTTCAGTGCACTTGGGCAAGGAGTAATTATTTTGCACTCCATACCCTTTGAAGCCTCTTAAAACGATGTTCCTTTAGACCGACATGGTTGAAGGCGAAATCGGACCGGATTTGAGGAGCTTAAGCATGCCCACCGGGTCAAGCAAAGACCAACACCCTGGATGTGTAACTAAGACTGTAGATTTCAGGAGGCTGCTTATGTGCTCCTGAATCAGGCACTTAAGTTAAAGTGTTTCTGGATCATAATGAAGTGTGATCGTTTAAGAATGAGTAAGTATATGCTGAACGTTGCCAAATCAAGGTATCCATGAAGAGAGTCTTTGGGGTGACATGGCACATAACCTGTTTCCCATTCTTCTTGGGAGGGGGTGATGACTGAAACCACGCGGGATGTTAATCTCCAGTCATGTGTCTTTTCATAGCCCCCCCATCCCCCGCAAGCAGCTGCATTCCAACAGTAATGAGTGTCTTGTCACATCGCTGCTCTGTTTACCTTGATGAGTTGCTGTGCTTTGAAAAAGGACTTGCCTGCCTCGGCTGTTTGCCCAGAGAACACAACACAGACGCTCTGCGGTCTCCCACACCGAGCAGTGCCCTCAGCAGCTCTCTCGCTTTCTCAAGTGGCGTTTCCACCATCTTTCACATCTTGAAGATGCTAGCTGAAAATCAATTATTGGAAACACTAAAATTTTGAAAAAAAAGATAACCTCTAAAATATTGAAAATAAACATTCTCCTGTCATTTGAGGTGGTGTTTGTGGTGAGTTATAAGAAGTAATTTGCAAATCAAAATTTGCAAATGAAAACTATGTGGGACGGAGAAAAACGGCTATGAAAGGATGCTACTGTTTCCTGAAATATAGCTGATAAGATCTTTATCATTGCGCTGCAATGTCAACTCAACTAATTTCTCAACCTCGATCATTTTCCCCGAGGCGGGACGCATCACCAGTCTGCTTCCATGACTAATATATAAGCCCCCCCACACAGAGGGCAATAGTGTTTAGCCCCACGGCAGACTGGGGGTAATTGAGACAGTGGTCAAGCTGTCACAGCCAGTCACCTGAAACGAAACGTGACCCCCCACCCGTGACCTTAGAGTGTGACCTCTTTAGGTTGATCTCCTTCATTTGGGTAATTACACAATAAGGGTGAGGGTAGTGGGGCACATGGGGACAGCCCCCGTAAGCCTAGGAAGGCGCTGCCCCTTCGGGCCCTTTTCAGAGCAGGCTATGATAGGGTTGGTCCCCCCCCCCCACAAAGATATCCTTTGAAAACAAAGTACTGTTGATCCCAAGGGGAAAGCTACAAGTGACCATTCAAGAGGGACCCCCCCCCCAAGAAAACCCGTAGGCTTCCTCAATAAAACGGGCTCAGAAGATCATTTGGCATGTTTGTAATTTGGCAGGTTTACTGGATGAGGAACCAGACCTAAGAACAAAATCCCCGCCAGATAGGGACCCAGCCAGGATACTCTTGACTTAATGAACCATAATTGCTTCAATAAACACCCAGCAGTGAAGACAGATGAAGTGTAATGAAAAAATAATACATATAATGAGACTGTAGGATGTGTAAATTGCTCTGGGCTTTCCAAGGGACAGCTGTGTATTGAGGAATTAGCAGCTTTGCGTCACAAATCATATGTTTGTCTGTACACAGTGCAAAAATGTGCTTTATAAGCAAATTTAAGCTCTAGAGATTGAGAATTATCAGAGTACTAAATTAAATGCAAATTCAGAGAGAGCAAACCAACATCTTTTTCATATTATATAAAGTTTCATGAATAAAGAACTGCTAAAAAAAATGACTGCATCAGTGTCACTGAGGAATTAAATGCACGCATCTCACTATATTAGCACACAGTTTGTGAGAAAATATGTCTTGTATTTTTTGAGGCCAGGCACCAGCCTGGGCAGGAGGACTGTACATCAAAGGACACACACACATGAATAGGGGGTCATTAAAAATGCCAGTTTGCGTAAGCGCAGTAAGAAAATGATAAATACAGCAGAAATTAGATTCACTGTAAGTGTAACGTTTATTGTGCATCCTCCCCCACATTTCTGTTTGTAACATCATGGTTCCTGCTTGCTGTTCACTGAGGTCAGACTGGCCTGGGCTTTGGACAAGCAAGGCAGGCAGGGGTATCCTTTAGTGAAACATGTAGCATGGGTCTTCATTCCACCAGTCCTGTAAATGGGTGCACAGGTGGGCTAGTCCCTCAACTCCGCTTGGAGAAGATGGCAGGGTGAGCGGGGCATGCTGGGAAGATGGACGGTCCACGGCGCAGCAGCCAGAAGGGGGGTTTGATTAGTAAGCTCGGACAAAACTAGGGGGATGGCGAGGAGTCCAAACACGGGCGGGGGCAAACCAAGAACTAAGTCAGGGAGTGGCAGGAACTAACGGCACATATATTTAAACTGGGACAGCCACAAAAGAGGCCGGCACTTAAACACAGACATGACAAGGATCAACCGGAGGCAGGTGTGGGCAGTAACAAGCACTAGGAACACAAGCACAGGTGTGAGCAATCAGCAGATAAAGGCTCGAACACCAGGGGAGACTAGGATGACAAAGGTGACTGAGCAGGGAGCAAAGGATGGAACCTTATGGAAATGCAGCAATATATAAGGAGCACAAATAAACCAAGAACCATGGTTTTGAAAATCATACAAACCTACGACAGAAAGGGAGCCTGAGTGACACATCCATCGGCGATTAAGCCACACAGCGGCCTGGACACCAGGGGAAAGCATTAAGAGCTAAGGACATGGGAGGACCAGTGACACCTGCCTACCAAACAGGGAACAGACCGTACAGGGACCTATCCGGACAGGCCTATCCGGACAGGGACCCTCCCACAGATGGTGGGAGAATGAGGTTTTGAGCTGCTAAAGTGCATGATCCTCGGAAGCTGGGCGCCGTGCCCATGGGCAGAGCCAGAGTGATAATCAGGCAGACAGGATGCGTTTGCAGCCTCTTAAGCCTCTATGAAAATGAAAAAGATAACAAAAACAGGTGGGAGCATATAAATATGCAGAGGAAGCACAGAGAGAATGTGCTCCACAGGGAGTTCTGGGTCTCTCTGGGGCTGATTTTAAATGTAAGTTACTTTAATGGCTGGTATCAGCTGGAGGATAAGTTATGTGGCCTTATTCAGAGCCCCATGTCTCAGTTTGCTTACAGTCATGCCCCACGTGACCCCCACCCCCCACCTGCTCTGTGTAGCTTTGACATCCTGAAGCTGAGTGATGTGTGTGTGTGTGTGTGTGTGTGTGTTTGTTATTAGTAGGCTTCTTTAGCTGAAGAAATACGGGACATACACAGGGGGCGTGTCAAATCACAAATGCGGGACATACACAGGGGGCGTGTCAAATCACAAATGCGGGACAAGTTGCGTCCTGTACTCATTCAAATTGGAGCACAGCATTTTATTTCCTGATAGGGGTGGCTGGCTCAGTGGTGCACCCTGGGCGTGCCGTCCGCCAGTTTGACTCGGTGAGTTCACTCTGGCAAACATGGGGTCACTTCAAAGGGGGGCGGTTATGGTCACGCCGAATGCTCCGTTTCTGTTTGTTAATCCATTCCTACGGAAATGGAGTTTGCATGCTTGCAACAGCCTCTGGTACAAAGAGCAGCCGAGCAGAGCCTGACACAGTGCCATGAGTGGAGCCGCCGTGTGCCGCATGCTGCCATGCAGCTCTGTGCGGGGAGCCGCCGTGTGCCATATGCTGCCATGCAGCTCTGTGCGGGGAGCCGCCGTGTGCCGCATGCTGCCATGCAGCGCCGTGCAGGGAGCCGCCGTGTGTCGCATGCTGCCATGCAGCTCTGTGCGGGGAGCCGCCGTGTGCCGCATGCTGAAAGTTGAAAGATCTCGCCGTGTGCCGCATGCTGCCATGCAGCGCTGTGCGGGAGCCGCCGTGTGCCGCATGCTGCCATGCAGCGCCGTGCAGGGAGCCGCCGTGTGTCGCATGCTGCCATGCAGCGCCATGCGGGGAGCCACGGTGTGACACATGCTGCCATGCAAGGCCGTGCAGGGAGCCGCCGTGTGTCGCATGCTGCCATGCAGCGCCATGCGGGGAGCCACCGTGTGCTGCCATCAGCG
>JAODKN010000041.1:3375738-3398180 GCA_026774425.1 Petrocephalus zakoni
CCTGTGGACCCCCACCTGTATATTCCCTTGGGTCAGTCATAAAAATGTGGACATTTATAAAAATGCACATGACTTTTCTGCAGTTCGAGGGCAGGACTCGACTGGGACAGGACTCCGGAATGCCACAGGCGGTTAAAAGTGGGCTGGACAGTCAGATGGTTAAGGAAGGAACTGCTGGAAGACAAGACAATGCCATGGGTTCAGACAGTCTCCCCACTTTGTTGCATTACCCCCAAACATGAAATGCTCTCTTAGAGCTGGGTTTCAGCCATCTCACTCGGGTCATCATTGCTGTGGTCTGACGTCACGGTCCTTTGTGGAAATGACTGCAGATGCTGATGTGCTTGATTTGGCGTTCAGACACAAACATGTAGGCAAACATGAAGGCGGCGTGTGTGTGTTTGTGAGACGGGAAGGGCTGTGAACCCGTCCAGTAGCTAGAGGAAGTGTTTGCTGACCAAAGCCAGCAAATTCACTGCTTCTCAGATAGGAAGAAGGTCAGGAAAATGGTGGAGAGGGAAACAAAAGCCAGAGAACTTTCTGGTTGGTACAGTATCACCCGACTAGGCCTTAATAACACCCTTGGTGACTCCCACACATGGCAGCTCGTTTCACCCGGAGACAGAGTGTCACAGTGCAGTAGGATATTCTGCAGTAGGGAAATGCGGACTTTCGGAGCGTACCAGTGCAGTAGGGTAATGTGGACTTTCAGAGCGTACCAGTGCAGTAGGGTAATTCTGCAGTAGAGTAATGTGGATTTTCAGAGTGTACCAGAGCAGTAGGGCAATGCAGACTTTCGGAGTGTACCAGTGCAGTAGGGTAATGTGGACTTTCGGAGCATACCAGTGCAGTAGGGTAATGTGCAGTAGGGAAATGCAGACTTTCGGAAGGTCAGATCCCGCTGGTACATTTTCATTTCATGGTTGCTGTACCATACACACTAATGGTTCTAGGCTATGATTTCCTTTATGGTTTTCGACCTTGAAAGAATGGAGGAAAGGCAGCACAGTGGGAAATCACTGAGGTATATTGTAAATCAGCATGTGTTATCAGCCAGAGGTGATAAAATCATTCTATGTGACCATCTGCCATCTGCTTAGCCAGCACACGATCGCAGTAAGCCTGCTGCCTATCCCAGGAAGCACAGGCAGGGGGCGCCCTAGATTGTACTGCAGTACCATTCATTCAGTATTCATTCAAATATTCAAATTCATTCAATAAACAGCTCAGTGTGAGCAAAGCATGAATTGATTGAGCGTCAATTAAGACCTTGAGGCAGTTAAGACATAGGGCTGTTTTAATTATGGTTTGGCACGTTCTTTGTTTTCACCATGACTGATTGTATCACTTTCTCAGCAGGTAAAGGTCAAAGGTTGTGTCTCCTCATAGGAGCAGCATTATTTCAGGAAATGTTGACTCAAGCTTCTTTGACATCGACACTGACTTCAGGTTCACAGATGATGGCCCGCGAGGACCTTCGTCGCTCTGAAACCTAGAGCGTGGGGAAGGGAAACATGCTGATGGCAAACATACGTCCAACACTCACATAAATGTTCGCATTTGACCGTATTTTGATTGCATTCTGATTAGTGATTGTAACCGGGATTCTGTGGATTTTGGGACACTGTCGTTTGAAGCAGGGCTTGAGTTAATATTTTGATGGCAGTTGATCAGCCAGATAGATTCTTGGAAAAGGAGGGAACCACGAGACGACCGAGGTAACGGTTTAAGGCGGCAGTGTGAGCTGGGGCTGATGGTGTCTATTCCCCCACGACGCTGCTATCGGATCTGCTGTGGATTAGCAGCACACCAAGCGAAACAGGATACTAGCAAACCATGAAAATCGCTGACACGCATTCAGTGTGCCTGTTTGAGCGTGTAAAATTGGCAGGAAAGGAGAGAGTCCTGTACAAATGAATGCTGCTTTATGCTGCCTAAGCATTTAGAAATGTAATGTTTTCTATGTATATATAAATCAGAGGATGTGATTTGTGTATTTATGTCATGTGTAGCTAATGGAATGTCTCCTTGATAGATGGATAGATGGATAGATAGATAGATAGATGGATAGATAACAATGACCTACATTGTTAAATCTTGATGTTTTCCAGTCAAAATGTAGCTGCAAAAGCGAAGCTTCCAAGCGAAGAACAGCTGGATCCCCTGCCAGCTGACTAACGCCACCTGTTTCTCCTTGCAGCTTCAGTCCATGGTGGATCTGCTGGAGGGGACACTGTACAGCATGGACCTCCTGAAGGTGCACTCTTACATGAGCAAGGTTGTCTCTCGGATGAACGACCTGGAGGAGGTAAGGCGGGAGAAGTGGGCCACAGCAGGGGTGAAACTCTCTTTGGCCTCAGCTGAGAGGTTGTGGTCCTGCCTCGGTTTCGTGTCGCATAATATAACATTGCCTTTCCAAATTATGCGGCTCGCCAAGTCCAAAGCTCTTGCTGCTAATTGAAATGAAAAGTGAAATAAGGTGACGAAACCAGAGTGATTCTCTCTGCCAAGTCACGAGGAAGGAGAACAGATGTCCATGGTCCATGGTAAATCGTCTTTGGTTGACAGATTTATTCACGAAGTTGTAATATGTGCAACTAAGGTGTCTCTTCGGGGTGAAATCTGGCAGAATTCCTGCCACTTGATTATGGGAAGGTCAGAGGATGAATGAAGCCATACTTATTTTCCCCACATCAAAATAGAAATTTCCACTCAATGTCTGGCCTCCTTCCTCCAGACCATCAAGACCAACCTGAGCAGAGAGAATGACTTTATGAAGGACAGTGTCATCAACCTAACCAATCAGCTGAAGCGCTACGAGAACTACTCAGACATCATGATAAGCATCAAGAAGGAAATCTCCAGCCTGGGCTTGCAGCTGCTGCAGAAGGACACTGCAGGCCATGACGGCAAAGCCCAGGTACCACAGACGAGCCCTGCTGCCGTTTCTCATTGACCTGCAAATATTTGAACCAATTAAAGGCAAGGAGCAAATTTCATTTAGGTTGGAGCCTGAATTACTGTTTGTGTACAGTCCTTAACTTCAAAGAGCAAATTTAAGTTTATAACCACTTTAAAGTACATTCTTTGAAGAGCAGAGTCTGTTTACATAGCAATGGTGAGCCCAGGTATCATTTCATCATCTGATGAACATGCAAAATGAGGTAATAGAATTTTGGGCTTAGCAGAGGCACTGTGAACATGACCGCTCTGTGCTGGAGTTTCAGTGAACCCTCCTTCCTGCAGGAGACCACAGCAGGGAAGTCCAAGGAGGCCGGAAAGTTCTCAAACAAAAAGGTCCAAGCAGCTAATCCGCCTCCCAAGCCTGCAAAGGAGAAGCCTGCAAAACCGAAGAAGGAGCCCACAAAGGCGGCCAAGTCCATTAAGCCAGCCGACCCTACGAACAAGACCAAGGCAGCAGGTCACCAGCCAGGGGTCATCAGGGGCATCACCTACTACAAGGCTGGCAGTGTAGACGGCGTCAAGCACGGCTCCAGCAGCAAAGGTGAGATGCACCTCTGGTTTGCCATCAGAATGAAAGTTACATTTTCCCATGCATTTCGTGTATATTGTGGAATTCTCAAAGAATGTCCCAGAATTTAGCAAAGACTACAATCACATTCAATGAGGTGGAAAGTCAGCTGGATCTCTCAAAGCTGGAGATCTAGGAGACATCAGCTTCATCCCAGACTTAACTAATGTGGCGGTAAGAGAGTCTGGGGTTTGATAATTCACCCTCTGATCTCCAGTGCCGCACTCTGCCTGTGGCGACAATACTAGAATCTCTAAAAGCACACAGACATCTTTGTAGACACACTGCTGTGCAGCTCCATCCCAAAAACAATTCCCACAACATCCTGTGATTCAATATCTCATGCCAACCTTCTCATACACTTTTAGTGCCTCCACACCCAATGCCATGCTTGCTTTAGCCTCCCTGAACTTCTCTGAACTTGTCCCACTGTCAACACCTTGCAAGGAACTCTGTCGCCATGGTAGCATGACTTTGGGAAGTACGCTCGACCATGCTGATCCCTTGTGGTTTGGATGATACTGAATGACTGGAGACACTGGATGCTTTTCAAAGGCCTGGGCTGTAGCCTGAATCCAGCAGTGCATGACACAATTGGGAAAGAATCTCAATCTATGGAAAAACAGGGTGGATTTCAATACTCTTCTTTAGAAGGCAGAGGTAAAATGAATGTAAAAAAGAAATTGTGTTTTTAGAAGACAACGTCAACGGAAGTACTGCTCATAACGGCAGACGATTTTGAAATTCATTGAACAGAAATTCAAGCAAGACAAACTATTCTTGAAAACCAAACATTTGGCGGGCTGAAGATTATGCAGTCTCATATTTTCATGCGAGGACTTCTAGCGACTTCCTGTGTTTGCCTCAAGGCAGTTCTTTGTGAACATGAATAGAATGTCAACTTTGTTTTCAAAGCTTCACAAGAGCAGCCCCCCCCCCATTCTGAAAGATGTACAGCTTCCTGTCTGTTCTGAGAGAACATTCCAGTAAATGAAGGGCCAATTCTAACACAGCTCTCCACTAGGAAGCTGGCGCTTGCAAAGTCTTCATGTTTCCTCTACTGTTCAAACATCCTCATAGTTTTTGTTGCATGGTCATCCATGTGCAAATCAATTATTTCAGTTTTTAGTCAACGTGAAGTTCGAGTTGACAAACTTCCTGAAGGAAAACGGCACAATCACTATGGGCGTAACGGTACAGTTTTTACAGGTTCGGTGCGTGTCACGGTTTTTGGACCACGCCAAAGGTATGGTTTCGGTATCTTTATATTTAAGGAGAAAATAAAAAACACATCACCTTATAATGAAACGATGCACTCTTTATTTTCCATATAACTCTCCATTAAGGAGAATGGCAGCATGACTAGGTCTAGCTTGTGTCTCTACTGTGTAAAATCAAGGAGAATAAAATGCTAATTAGAGGTGCTGCTTAGCTTTGGTGCCCTGTAGGTACTTTGTCTATTCTATTCTTAGGTAAATGTACATAGTGTGTACAGTACCTGTACGGGCAGCATTAAATACATTTTTGGAAGAAAACATTTAGAAAACCAGATCTTTATAAAGAAAAACAGTATATGTTTTTATATGTTCAAATAAAATTAAATTAAGCATATCACTGTTAAAACGCAACCACATGCGATTGCAGCACAGTAAGGATAGATAGATAAGTGAGTAAAGGTGATTAATCGTCATTGTTGACGCACAACAGCACGCAACAGTGAAATGTGTCCCCTGCACTTACCTCATGTGACATCGTGACACAGCAGGGGGCAGCTACATGAGCACCCTGGGAGCAGTGCTTGGGGACAGTACCTTGCTCGGGGTGCCTCAGTGGACTTGAGGGTCGGGGACTCGAACCGGCAATTTTTCGATTACACCGTTGTGTCCCTAACCACGACAGACAGACTGACTGACTGACTGACTGACTGACTGACTGACTGACTGACTCCCTCCCTCCCTCCCTCCCTCCCTCCACAGGAGACCCACATAAAGGGGCAAAAAGAGTTTTGTGGTGAGTGATCACATCATTTGAATAAAGATGACAGCTCTTTGAAAATGAAATACTTTCTTTAACAGCCACCATCGGTTTAATTTTAGCACCAGCACAGACAAGGAAGCCAACAGCTTCCACGATAATCATTGTTACACATAACAGAAGGCAAAGTCACTGCATTTAAAATTAGCCTAAATACACATATACACATGAATCCACACCATTTCACGATCAGCACGCTGCACAACCTCACAGCACCAGACTCTGTCAGCTGACTGTTGACCGTGGATGGAATCACCACTCATACAACGTCGCATTGTGGAAACAAAATTGATTATGTTTGAATCATCTGTATAATAAGTTCTTTAGATGTTTTCCTTTGCGAATTGCATCTTACATTCACGCCGATATGTATAGTGAAATGACAGGCATGTGCTAATACCACAGTTTATGTGTGTATCAAGCCATCAGGGCCGTACCAAATCGACCGATTAATGTACCGTGTACCGGTACACCCCTAATGGTAGCATTTAGTGGGAATCTAACATGTTATCGTACCCAGGCACATCACAGGCTGGGGCTAAATCCCTGCATGAAATGGAACGAGCCCCAAATTATTTGTTCAGCTCAGATGTTCTAACATCCATGCTCTCAGTTTGAATTTCATACATCACAACAGTCCAAGTCCAGGGCTGTGTTTCCAAACAACTAACCATCGTAACTTCAGAGAGGGAGCGTTTAATACGATGACCATCAGACAGATTAGGTTTTTGGGCTCACTCCCTGATCGTTACCATTACCAGTGTTTCCATTAAGCCTTTGCAATAGCATCCAACTCTGATTGCAGAGCAAACATGTATAGTGATATATTCAGTATTTGTACTTTAGCCATCAGTAGGGCAACTAGTTTCTGATCACAAATAAGCCCAGCAAAGAGACTCTCGTAGCACTGAAAAGATCACGCACAAGTCCATCTCACTTTGCCATGTCACATGGTCTCCTATCGTGCTAATTGTACTGGTGCCTATGATCTGAAGGTCATTGGTTCGAATCCCAGTGTCAGCAGAAATTTGCTATTGATGATCTGCTATTAATGAAGCAGACTTCCAGACTGATTTCACTGTTGGGCCCTTGAGCAAGGTCCTTAACCCCCAGTTGCCTCCATGGACTGGCCAACCATGCTTTCTCAACTGAGTTTCTAGATTCATGCAAGCACTGTGGGATGGGCGAAGCCTGGAGGAGGTGTGGCCTGCACTGTGCTTTACCATGCTTTTTTCAGATCCTCAAGCATGTAGACAGGACAGGAAAGAAGGAGTCCACTGGCTTTGGCCCCAGGATCTGTCCATTGTCTTTGGGGAAATATTTAGAACTTTCTGGAAGTGTCCCAGGAGGCCATGAAATGCTAAGCACAAACGTAATGAGGCTACACTGATTTAAAGTGGGGGTGGGGGGGGGGGGGCAGTGTAGCCACAATGTGGAAGTCTGCTTCACTAATAGCAGATTTCCTTTGATGCCACGCTGGAGAATCCAGGCTGTAATCTCTGATACTGTTGCAGCTTGGTGGAGGGAAATAGCAGAGTGGGACTTACTGGTGCAGCCCTCCTGTCTGTCCCACAGATGGCCCGGCCAGGGCCCACATGGCCCACGACTCCAGAGAGGCTCACTCTGGGGACAGGAGCTCCGAGGCCACCGTGGAGACCACTGAAGCCAGTACAGTGGTGCCGACGACCACCACCACCCTGGCCACTCCGACAACCAGCAGCACCACTGAGTCCCCCACCACAACCACCACAGCCCGGCCAGAGAGACCAGCTCCAACCATAGTATTGGTGCTGGACAACTCGGATAACAGCAGTCGGGTCATTCCTAACCGCTCAGGTGAGCTCTCTGCTTGGGGCACACTCTGCTTTACTGTTACTGTGACCTCACGTTCCATGAATGCTCGGACCACTAATGCTGTGTATTTGCTGTGCCGGCCAATGGCAGTGAAGGAGCTGGACTGCGAGGGCACGATAGCCTCTGTGGAGCTGCCAGAGAAGCAGCACAGCTATGGGCGCAATGAAGGAGCCTGGATGAAGGACCCCGTCGCCAAGGACTCCAAAATCTACGTCACCAACTATTACTATGGCAACAACCTCGTTGAATTCCGAAACCTGGAGAATTTCCAGCAAGGTGAGCCGTTCTTTTGAATGCCCCGAAACACCTCGGGATCATTTACTTTTCGTATGGCCGAAAAAAAGCCTTGCTATCAAAATGCAGCCTTCATAAACAAATATTATTTTTGAAACAACTTGCAATGCATTTCCCATCTTTTTCAGTCCTTTTATCGATTAATGCAAAGATTACACATTCTTTTAAAAAGATGTCTCTTTTACAAAGATTAGTTTGACTAGAGGGAAAAAAAGCCGTTTCCAGAGTAAAGTCGCAGCAGATCATATATTATAACTGAATACTACACAGGGATCTTTGTCTAAACATGGGATGAGGGGCTTTGAACGGTGAATGCAGAAAGGACCTGGGGAGGACACACTGCTGTGCACTGCGCTGGTGCTCTTAGAGCAGACGCTGACCCTCGCTGAAGCAGGCAGCATTAATCTAGGCCCCTGCACCTTACCCCGAGAGGGATTAACATGCTTCTGCTTATTCGTCTTGTTCTGCATCATTCCTCCATTCCTTGGTTTAACTGGATTCCTTTAAGTCTTCACTTCTCCACTCGTTTTATTCTGAGAACCCATTTATAGCTGTGATGAAGAGAAGGCTATTTATTTAGTAAAAGATATTTCAGAAAGATTAATTTTCACGTGTCCCTTTTACATGGCAGGAGGTTAACGAAAGCTGAACACAAGTAGAATTAGGTCACAGTGGGTAATCTTTCAGAGCCTTTATATCGTATCAGGAACAGCCTGATTCTGACATCAAAACTCTACTTGTGTATCTTCAGGCCGATGGAGCAATCTGTACAAGCTTCCATATAACTGGATTGGCACTGGCCATGTGGTGTACAGTGGTGCTTTCTACTACAACCGGGCCTTCACCAAGAACATTATCAAGTACGACCTGCGGATGCGCTACGTGGCGGCCTGGACGCTGCTGCACGACGTGGTCTACGAAGACACCACACCCTGGAAGTGGCGCGGCCACTCGGACATCGACTTCGCTGTGGACGAGAGCGGCTTGTGGGTCATCTACCCGAGCACTGACGACGACTACTCTCAGCAGGAGGTCATTGTCATTAGCAAGCTGGACCCGGGGGACCTGACAGTGCGGAAGGAGACCACCTGGCGGACGGGCCTGAAGAGAAACTCTTACGGCAACTGTTTCATCGTCTGTGGCGTGCTGTACGCCATCAATGTCTACAATCAGAAGGAGGGCGTGGTGTCCTACGCGTACGACACCCACACCAACACCGAAGCAGAGCCCGGGCTGCTTTTCACCAACGAGTACTCCTTCACCACACAAATCGACTACAACCCCAAGGAGAAGGTCCTGTACGCATGGGACAATGGGCACCAGCTAACCTATCGCATCAACTTTGTGGGCCACTGACCAGCTCATGGGTTCCTGTCTCACTACTTAAATCAGTCTGTTCACCAAGCACTTTTTAAATTTTTGGCTAGTTTTCATTTATACGTCTTTTACGTATTGGGTATCCTTCTTTTGTGGGTCAAAGCTGAAAGTCAGCAGTAACAATAGCTGCTTGAAATATGCTATAGAATGTAACGTTCTTGAATTAATTTCTTTTTAAAGAATTTGGTGCTTTGGATGTGTAATTTCTTCAGGAAGGCCCTACACTATTATATGTTGATGTAAGCAAGAGTTTTATCAACCTAAGCATTCAAGAAATGTTGATAAAAATGGGTCAATCAAACATGCTGAGGCATGCCAGCGCAATGCCAAGCAAGTTACTATGAGTGAAACAGCTTTAATTTTGTAAAGGAGGTCTGCAACAAACTTTAGAGTTAAACAAACCACTTTGGTTAAAATGTTTACAAACTGTGGATTATGCCATCATCACAACAGCCCTTTTGGCTTCAGAATGGAGTTTAAAACATCAGCTTTATATTAGCAATAACACATGTGCCTTTAGCTAATTAGCATCAATTGTAAATATTCTCAGATGCTCAGTGCTACATCTGTGTGACATATATCTGTACTTCAGCAGACTGACAAGTAGTGGCATTACAGCTGAGTGAGTGGAGAATCTTGTAAACATGTACACACTCAGTGGCCACTTCATTAGGTACACTTAGCTAGTACCTGGGTAGGACCCACTTCATTAGGTACACTTAGCTAGTACCTGGGTAGGACCCACTTCATTAGGTACACTTAGCTAGTACCTGGGTAGGACCCACTTCATTAGGTACACTTAGCTAGTACCTGGTAGGACCCACTTCATTAGGTACACTTAGCTAGTACCTGGTAGGACCCACTTCATTAGGTACACTTAGTACCTGGTAGGACCCACTTCATTAGGTACACTTAGCTAGTACCTGGTAGGACCCACTTTATTATGTATACCTAGCTATTACTGTAATGGGTAGATGAGTTGTGGGTCAGAGGTGGCCTTTCTGCACACCACAGTTTTACTGAGCTGTTCTTTTTGCACTTGTGGCCTTCTTTTTCGCTATAACGCAGGGGTGGCCAATCTGATCCGCAAAGGGCCGGTGTGTATGCAGGTTTTTGGGAAAACCTTTACGTGAGCTGTTCAAACCCAGGTATGACGACTCCTCAGCCAATCAGTCCTCTAATTAGTAACCTAATTAGGGAGTTGTAGTGAAAACCCGCACACACACGGGGCCTTTTTGGATAAGATTGGCCACCCCTCTGACGTCTCTCATTGACTAGGTGTTTTCATCCAAAGAAGTACCCCTGATTGGATGGTTTTTTGTTCATCACACCATTCTCTATAAACTCTAGACATTGTAATATGTGAAAATCCCAGGAAGGTGGCCATTTCTGAGGTGCTGGAACCATCACGTCTGGTACAAACAATAACTCCACTTTCAAATTCTCTGCAACTCACTCATTCAGTGGCTGCATGTCATTGTAATGCTTAGTCACAGTTATGGTGTACCCAATAATTTGGCCACAAAAAGCATATTTTTATGATTTTGACAAGATGCCAAAGTGCTCACATTTGTTCCTTCAGGATTGGTTAGCAGTACACTCAAACATACATGCCATGTCAAACATGATCATTATTATATATATAGGTGCACATTACAATTGAATTCTGCCAGATTATATTTTATTCTCAGAATCTTATTTTGTAAAATAGTTTCTCTGTAAATAACTTGTCATTTGTTGGTATGGTTTTTACTAAAACTTTTACAGCTCTAACAATCACTTTCTAAAAACTCCCAAATGTCCTATATTGAATTGTTTCATTCAACACTTAACTGAGATTAAGTTGTCATTTAAGTTCTCAGACCAGATATTACCCAAAGCTATTAGTTACATATTTTCTTTACATAACTGACAGAAATATTGTACATTTTACTTCTTGTTTATACAAGATATAGAATTTTGCAACAGAGAAATTTTCATATTTTTTTCAAGTTTTTTATTCTTTGTGTGTTTTTGTAAAACATCTGCCCTGTAGATCCCTATACCATCCACTTTGGATGTCTTGAGAATAAATGTAAACATTTAAGATAATTTGTCCAGTCGTTATCATTGCATCACATGTAAATGCCAAATACAGCTGATCTCTAGGAATATCCAGATATGTGTTATATGCTAATGGACATCTGGCAAGTGCAATGCAGAAAACACAGATCACGCACATCTGAAACACTATGGAAACCTAAACTCAATCGGTGCACAAGCCCTCAACTTATGCCTTACGAAACAATTTGACCTCTAAATCTTACTCAGTACACACCCTTCCCAGTTAGAGAGTAAGTATCAAAGTGTAAGCCTGCCAAGGTTGGGATTAGGTGGACTACAGAGAGGGACTTTCCTCAATTTGAAAAGGCTTTTTCTGACTTAATTATTGAATTTTAGGACCAGAGGGACGTTCATAACATGTTTTTTCCCTCCTTTTGGGATACGTTTCAGCCCAGCTTAAAGGGCCTTTTTTTCAACAGGCCGGACATTTGTGGGTTTTATTCATAAGTCTCAAAAGACCCAAACATGGCCAGGTCCCAATTTCTGCAGGCGTCATAGTGCAGTTTTTAAGCCTTTTGACAATCTTGGTTTTTTTTTCCGGCAAACAGAGTCACTGTAAAACTGCACCAAAATGTGTATATTTAGCATCTCACCATTGCTTATTTGATTCTTTGGACAGTATTACGTAAGGAGAAGTTCTTCTGTCAGACTATCCCATATTCCATGTTCCTTTACTAACGAATCCATACAAAGAGTTGACGTATTCCTTCTCCAGCAGTGCCAGGAGTACAGGCCTCCCCACCAAGGCAAACCCAGTGATGTCACGCTCTCCCTGCCCACCTCAAACCTGGAAAGACCCTTCTGTTCTGCACATTCACAGAGGTCGGGTATAATAGTCTCAGACAGATCACTCCATTTTAGTTTGCCTTGCATTTTGGAGATTTCAGAGAGCTCAGTTTTTCGGCCATAGGGTCTCATAAATGTCCAGGCCATCTTCTTGTAATCGGTGGAGCTGTTCTGTTACAATGCTACTGGAATAGCACAATCTTTCACCTCCTCATATGCAAGCGAGAAATCGTCAGTCTCGTCAAGGTCGTCCAGGCTACATGTAAGTGATCAAAGATAAAGTTTGTTTAGCCCAGACTACCTTACATCCAGCATGTTATCCAGCTAAGCTAGAAATCCTGCTTCAGGAAACGGGCCCCAGGTCCGCATCCATCATCCAAAACAATCCTCAGCTGCCACGTGTTCACCCATAAAAACTCTTGATAGGTGGTATCAATTCTGTATACAATTTTCCCCTGATTGTGCTACAGGTCACAAATCAATAAGCATAACAAACTGTGAGGGAAACCGTTACCCATAAATCATCACTATGAATGGACAGGCCTTCCAATCCGACAGTACAACATGACAATGCCATGATACACAGAGGCATGAGTGTCTTTGTCCAAAATGGTAATGCTTAGCCACAATCATACAAAATGCCATGCCTCTCATTGACTTTCTACCTCACACGCAATGGTACCTACTGTTGTTTTACTGTTTTGTTACTTATTTTCAGCCCTCACTAATTTCCTCGACATCAGCACAAATTTCCAATTTATTACTATTTACCAATGTTGGCTACACTGGCAACAACAGAACCCAAAAGCTCACTGTGGAGGATAGAACATTTGGCTGTGAGAACCGTCTTCAAGACGATGGGACCACCATGAGCTTTGGCCGGCTTTGACTCATGGAAATTTCACCTCTGTAAATGCCACAAACAAGCTTGTTTGTCTTAATAAGTGTTCCTACATCCTCAGGTTACCTTAATGGTTTATTTTCCTCTTAAACACCTTTATACGCACTGAGGCTGTGTGTTTTCAGGCAGTCTTTCATGGAGACTGAATCATTAATTCTGCCTGGTAGTACCTTAATCTAAAGCTGTCACGGAACTCAGCGCTTTAGGGTGCGGACGAAGTTCTGTGCTTTCCGTTCACTGTGGCCCACTACACAGTATTTGACTAGGAGCTCAAATTGTTTAAAAGGGGCGAGCCCATCTGTCTGTGAATAGCAGGGCAGAAATCAAAGGAGGGAGGAGGTGGAGCCCAGAGTGTGTCTGTTTGTAATTCTAAGGCTGGAGACTTCATGCGATGATCTTATAGGGGCTGCAGACCTATTGAAAGGGTGTGGTTGATCTCTCACAGCCTTCTTTTATGTAGCCGTATCTATTCTATCCCACGATGCTCCATCAAACTTCCCACGTAACTCCGAAAAAATACAGCATTCACAGGCACAAGGCACTTAATTACCCACAGACTCTCTGTTGATCAGCAAATTGCATTATAAAAAAAGTGAATGCCTTGCACAATTCTATGTCTTTTTTTTAGCATGAAAGAAGCTTAACTAAATGGCGACTGTAAATTAGCCCCACATATGACATTGAAGGCCATCTGAGACGAGTCGTTCATATTCTTGGCGAGGTAACGCCCTGACTTCATCGTTAACCTTGACCTGATCTTTGATCTCAAATTTTGGATTTTCTGTAGTCTTGCGGTAAATACACCCACCATCCACAGGACTTTGTATTGTAATCAGCCACAACCCTTAAGCTTCAACACATTCATCCCTTTCACTTTTCAAAGGACTCTCAATTAGTCTAACAAAGAATGCAACACTATTTTGTTCATTTTTTCGGGAACCTTAATCCACTGGAAGGATGTGGAGCCGACCCCAGGAAACCATCCCACTAAACCAATCCCACTCTGGAGCCTACCCCAGGAAACCATCCCACTAAACCAATCCCACTCTGGAGCCTACCCCAGGAAACCATCCCACTAAACCAATCCCACTCTGGAGCCTATCCCAGTTAGCCTATCCCACTCTGGAGCCTATTCCAGTTAGCCTATCCCACTCTGGAGCCTATCCAAGGCAGTACACAAGATATGACCAAGTGCCAATAAATCATATGTGGCCAGTCACACTCTCACCCACGCTAAGGGCAGTTTAAAGACACCAATTGACTTAAGCCAGGCTATTTGGGAAGAAACCTGCATAAAAAAGGGAAAATGTGCGAACTCCACACACACAGCCAGGGCACTGCTCCAGGTCACCATACTACACAAATATTACATATTGTTTGGTGACGCACCTTCATCTCATTCATAACTAACACGTGAGTATGTCACAACATGCCTTAACGCACTGCATTCATAACACTTTCAATGAACAAGACATGATGGCTTTAATATCCTTTAATAAAAAACATTATATGATTATATAATTATAATGTTTTGTATTAATGTATGTTATTGAAAGTGCTATGAATGCAATGCTTTAAGGCATGTTAATGTATGCTTACATGCAGCTTATGAATGATCTATGAATACAATATGAAGGTGCCCTATATGTTCTATGAATAGTAATAAATGCATCACTGCTTGCTTTTATGATTACATTTGTGGGGGAATTTGAAAAAGGATGGACATGAAGGTCACCCTGCTCCTCATCTGGCCTCATAAAACCCTCATTTCCTGTAAATCCTTTTGAAAGAAATGGAAACCGACCGGGCTCCATCGCTAAGGAAAGTTTTGTCCATGCAAAGTAAACATGTACCGTACTTCTGCCAAGACATAAATCAGAATTGGGTACCACAATAGCCACTTCAAATAAGATTCTACTGTTTCTCTTGGTGTTTCAGCTCTATGGATTACTCATGTACCACCATGATAATAGTGAACATTATATGCCCCCCCTGTGCTCACAAACCAGGCCCTGCCTTTCACCAGGAGACAGCCCCCCTGTGTTCACAAACCAGGCCATGCCTTTTGCTAGGAGACTGCCCTCGTGTCCTCACAAACCAGGCCGTGCCTTTCACTAGGAGACGGCCCCCCTGCGTCCTCACAAACCAGGCTGTGCCTTTCACTAGGAGACGGCCCCCCTGCGGCCTCACAAACCAGGCCATGCTTTTTGCCAGGAGACGGCCCTCGCGTGCTCACAAACCATGCTGTGCCTTTCACCGGGAGACTGCCCCCGCGTCCTCACAAACCAGGCCGTGCCTTTTGTCAGGAGACTGCCCCCGCGTCCTCACAAACCAGGCCGTGCCTTTTGTCAGGAGACTGCCCTCGCGTCCTCACAAACCAGGCCGTGCCTTTCGCCAGGAGAAGGCCCCTGCATCCTCACAAACCTGGCCGTGCCTTTCGCCAGGAGACGCCCCCCCCATATCCTCACAAACCAGGCCGTGCCTTTTGCCAGGAGATGGCCCCCCTGTGCTCACAAACTAGGCCATGCCTTTCACTAGGAGACTACCTCCAGGTGCCTAAGACCAGGCCGTCTGTTACATCTAACCCACTACTTCTGTACTGAGACCTAGGCCAGTAGCACTTTGTCCCTAAAATGTCCCCAAAGTGTGGCAAAACCTGAAACTTCCTTTAAGTTAATTTTATACGTTTTAGATATATAATATATATTCATATATATTCAATATGTATACACATTTACGTTTAGGATAAAAGTCACTGCTAAATGTAAGGTAAGGCTTTTCATGCCTGATATTAGCTAGCTTTAAAATGAAAAGGTGGGTGGTCATTAAATATGGCTTTAGGCTTAAGATCAAGAAACAGAAGCTAGTAATTATTAGCTAGTCGGAAGGCAGGTGCAGGAGTAAGAGGGTTGGGAGAGACTCAGTCGCAGTAAACTGTTTCCAGGTAAAGGCTCCCCCGCAGTGCCCTTCCTCGCAGGCCTGTAGCGGACGGGCTCCTCAGCGGGTGCTGGTAAAGGATGATTACCCCAGCATGCTGCACACAGCTCTGCCGATTAACACCATAAAAAATCCAAATTGCCCAAAACGTCCACGCAGAAACAGCTACAGCTGAGGATCATACATCTAAAAAATGTCCCATGGGTCTTAGCGAAGGAGCATATTGGCATCCCAAAGTGCTCACGCGCCTCTTGGATATTAAGTGGTGCAATCATTACATTATGCCATTGGAAAAGATGAAGGCTCTGTTGCATGGAGGTAAACTTTACATCGTCATTCAAAAATAGGCCCCACCATCCTGGCTCTGTCATCTACGTTCAGCCTGGCCAGGCATATTGGGGTTTCCTTCCTTACATTTGCCTAAAAACACAAGGCACGCATAAATGGAAAGGAACACACTCAGCCCGGATTAAGCACTACAGTCGCCCAGCACAACCTGAAAGCTAAACATCTCCAGCTATTGCGTCATCCACCAAGAATTACATTCTGAGATTCCCAATTCACTTTCTCATCTCTCCCCCACCCAATCCCACAGTATAATACCTCAGTATCAAATGGCTCAATCAAGGTCTATTTGCCCACCATCTTTACTATCATATAAAGCAGACAAATGTTATTCTTCTTTGGACAGATGTTGCAAAAACCCAGGACAGAACCTAGTGATGCTGTTGGTTTGTGACCTGCTGTAGTCTCATCATGCCTTGGTCCAGAGTGTCTTTGGAAGAATCAATTGGAAAGAACCAGAGTAGTATCCATAATTCCATCCATCCATTCTCCAGGGCTGGGTCATAAGTGAGCTTATTAACACAAATGCAGGGAAGAAGCCTGGGAACGTTGGGACTCTGTGGGAACCAGAATACCCAGAAAGAACCCACACAAACACAGGGAGAACATTACAAGCACAGGGGGTCAGGAACACAAGGCACAGCCCAGGGGGCGTGAAGTTACAGCACTCACAATTAAACCATCGTGCCACCCAGGCCACCGAAAGCTCCCGTAAATGAAAAGCAGCATTTGTTTCACTTGGTTCCTGACAGATGTAGGAAGCATCAGGGATGAGGCCTAATTGCATGTTATGGTTAATTTCATGTACAAGCACAAATAGACCCTGGAAACAAATTGTTTTGTACCGTACCGTGACACTCATTTACAAATAAGATTCTGAGAGGATAAGTGGAAGGATTCACCAGTTTCACAGTTTATGTTATTAATGTAAAATGCCACCCAGAAGAGCCGGCCCACCTCAGCACCGTCCAGAGAGTAAAACTCCAGACCAGGACTTTGTTTAAACCATACAGTTGCGCACTCTGTTACTGTGACCCTTTGCGCTCAAATAGTTGGTTGGAACAAAATCATGGCCTGGATTTTCACTTTCTGGACCTTAAATTTTCACGTCTGCCCATATGTAAGGCTGGGCAAAGTTTTCAATACCAGTTCCAGAAAGATATCTTGATTTCAGTACTGGTTCCTGAACAAAACTTTTTTGATACCAATGTGTTTTTAAATCAATTTCAACAACAACAAAAATACTAAACATTACGCACAAATCTTCTGCTCAAGTGGGCTTTCAAAGCAGTTTAATAGTAAAAAAAAATATTTTCCACTCACCAAAAAAAACATAACATAAAAATCCTTTTTCTTTTACCTCAATATGACCAGTCACTGTGTTACGTTAGACAGTCAGCCACCAGCAATCTTTAAACGACTACAGGCCGTTGTTCACTTACGACTGACCGGCTGATTTGGCTGTAAGCTGGCCCGATATTTTATATGCCAAAATGATCACATATGTATGGACGTATGTAGGTATAGTACATTGTATAGTAAAATTATATAATCTTTTAGTCATATTGTTTGGTGTTTTTAAGCATCTTTTTGCTCCGTTATTGTTTAAACTGGTTCACTGTAACGATAAGCTGCTAAGACACAGACCAAGAGGAATGTCCACGGTCCCAGAAGCCTGAGCACGTGCTGGACAAATGAACGCCTCGCAGGGGGGCGCGCTGCCGGTGTGCACTCAGGCGGAATCCGTCACACACTCGCGCTGCCAGACGCTGCGCTGTCGCGGCCTCAGATTTGCAGTCTCAGAACGGTCCTTGGTCGCAAAGGTCGTAAGTCGACAACGACCTGTATGCTACATGCTTATTAGCCCACGGACGCTGAGATATACTGTCCTGGTAGCAGAATTTGGCACTGAAAGAATTAATTTTTCGATCCTCGATAGGGTGAGAGCATTTTGGTCAATACCAAATCAAATCAAATCACTGTTATTGTCTGAACACTTACCAACAGTACGCAGGTACAGTGGATGTGAGTCAAAGGCATGTGTGCAAAACCTCTCAGAACAGCAGCAGTAAGACACGTATAAAATGTAATAGAAATATAAGTATAAATATAAATGTAAACATATTATAAACATACATAACAAATTATGGATACCACAAAAGTACCGAAGTTACAGAAGGCATCCAGCCATAGCCATATGATCCTGCACCATGAGGGAAGAGGTGAGTAGATGTTGCTTTGGGTAAAATGTACGTGTGCTGGAATAAATGGTAAAGCTTTTCATTAACTGCACTTTCATAATGCATTCAGAGAACATGATGGAGAGCATGGAAGTATACCTTAACATACCTTAACAGCTATAATATACATTAATAAATATTATATGATTATATGGGTAAGATGTTTATTATTATCGTATAATGTTTGTTATTAATGCATATTAAAGTTGCTATGTAGGTATATTTACATGCTTCTTATGAATGTTCTATGAATGCATTATGAAGGTGCAGTTAATGTAAAGCGTAACCAAATAAAGTAACACATGACGATACTTTAAAATTTGAATTTTGTCTAAGATCTATTCCGTGGCAGAAAAATATAAATACAAAAAAGTATTTTCTACATTAATAATATTGCTAAAATGCCATTAACATACTCCTGGCACAGAAATGACTGCAATCATTCAATGTTCAAAGATCCCGTGTGACGTGTGGACCCCGTCAGCTGCATTCCCCACAGGCGATGGTTCACTTTTCATTTTTAATAGCCCTCCCAGAGCAACTTAATTGCAAACATTGACATGACTTTCTCATATCCCTCGCCCCCCCATCTGCCACCCCAGATGTGTTCCAGCTGTCTGCCTCCGTCCCTCCTTGATGCTTGTTCGGGGTCTGTCTGTGCTCCTGTATGTCACCAGGAAAGGACACTGTCATTCAACACAAAACACCCAAAAACAAGCCCTATAATGTCTCCAAATGATGCCAGACGGTTCTCATATGTGGTTCCCCAATGATGGAATGAGCTGCAGAACCACATCCAGTCATCAGCTTCCCACTCCACCTTCATGCTTCTACTAACCTGATCCCTCTCTCTGGTCCCTGAATGTTAATGTTGCACTTCTGGTCACTGAATGGTACAGTTAAGTTCTTGCTTTGTTGGAAGGTGTAGCTCCTGCTCCAGTACTGCCTACACTGGTACCTGGGCATTCACTGGAAACTCAGCCTAGCTGCCTCCTCATTTTTAATGTGCTATCTGCCTCACTTTTACGTAACTTTGGACAAAAGCAAGTGAAGCAGGGGTAAATTAAATACAAATATACATTACGGAACTAAAAGCTGAGTATAATTAAACAGTAAGTTTATAAGAAATATGAGTAAAATTATATCAGTAATTCTTGTATCAGCATCTAGTGGGGTTTTGGAAGCAGCTAAGAAGCAGCTAAGCAGCTAAGAAGAGGTTGCTTGCGAATGAAAATTGTTCATCTTTATTTACACATTGGCTACTGCATAAAGAAAAGACTGCATGTTTATTTTGGGCTGGTGGGACAGGGAGACTAAACCGGCAAACAGCCCGTCTACACACGGTCCCCTGTCAGCTTCCGACGGGGGACAAAGGAAAACTGGTACTGCGTAAACCACAGCAGTGAGTGGCGTGAGGAACCAGCACATCCCGCCAAGCAAGGATTTGATGCATCTCTGAGAACAGACATAACATGAATGTTTTCTGCCCCTTGCAGGGTGGAGAGGGACTATCCCATGTGGCCCTTCGAGGTCAATATAACACTTTGCTAAGCATGACATTTGTGTGGGGCCCTTGTGGCTTTGTGTACCCCTATTAGCCATAAACAGTTACTACGCCAAATATGTAGTAAAGACATCCCTTATATAGATGTTGAAGCAGCAGGTTCTGATAACCAGCTAGCTTGCTATATGCCAACAATTTACTTAAATTTTTAAACAGAGCAGCAGGTGAGTTTTTGAGTCAAGCCGTGGAAACGACAAATCTGTCTCTGCCAGTCTCCCGGCATGGCTCCGCTTGTCACAACGCGGCGACATAGCAATGCCCCGAGCAAAGAAGCCTGTAACTGATTCTATATGCAAAGCCGAGGAAGCGAAAATGGACAGGTTTCCAGTACAGGCCACACTGAGGCAGCTCTTAGATAGAGTCCCACGCAGTGACAGCTCGATATTTTGCAGGTCGGACGCCTAGAGAGCGCCCGCCGCCCTACTGCCTTCATGGAGAAATAATTCGGCCTTAATTTTCAGCAGCTGTCCAGCCAAATAAACCACGGGAATGTCAATTAACGGTTGTAACAGCTAAATCATTACTTTTGGGTATGCAGTTTCTACAGAGGAGCATTCTGAGGGACACTGTGGGGATTATCAGGTTTGGGAGACAATAGGAGGAGAGTTAATATAGTGTAAGGGGGGACATTCAGTTAACAGAAATATTTGTGAGACGTGCAGATGAGTAATGGTGGGGGGGGGGTCCATAATAGGAATTCCAGACCCGAGAGCCAGAGAAAATCTGTTGCAGACTTCGATGGCTGATCCAGCGGCCCTCCGCGCATGTGCCAATCCTGTCAGTGCATGGACTTGTCAGGAGTGTCCAAGAATATTCAGCAGCTTATGATGAATACCAAACTTTGGTCATTAAAGCATCCATTTGCCATAACGGCTTATCCAGCAGAGGCTTGTATTGCTCATTAAAACACCATATGAAAGTGGGGGTCATAAGTAGTTATGGCCGATTTGGGAGCAAGCGAGAATAAAAATGAGTGACGCATCTGGCTGAGGATCCGACAATATGCAAGTAATCCTCAGTTTACAGGCTAATAGCTGGGCCGGGCTGTGTCCATCATGTGTTAAGGGAAGGTTTCCTTTCAAGCCGGAAAATCTGACTTTCCAGGCAGCATCCTGTTAAATGACTTCCTTCGTGTTAAAATGCTGTCAAATTATGTTGCAGTCTAGCAGATACTGGTCTCGATTTTGGTCCAAGGTTTTGAATTTTCTTTTATTTATTTAGGTTTTGCTTTGGCAGAAAAGAGGCAGTGATGCATTTCATCAGAACAGCAAGTAACGGCTGATTGATAGGCTTTCAGCCAAGCAGAAACATTCTGACGAGGAACAGGGAAATTGCCTTTAGGAATTCAAACACTTAGTTCACTTTAAAAGACCATCATCGTTGTTGTTTAACGGCTGAGGATTACCCCATTAGCACTTCTGTGGAATCACATTCTTGCCTTGAGGAGAAGTGTAGTAAACTTATGCTAACACCATACCGACCCAGTAACAACCTACTGGGGAAAAGTATCTTTGTTCACTATTAATCCAACTAAGTCATCATTTAAGCTCAACACAGTACATGGATCAGTTTTTAATTATACAATTTTAGCATTTATAACAGTATCGATTTTGTAGACATGAATAGTCATTTTATTAATTATCCGTAAATATTGCTGATTTCGGACTGGCTTAGTTGTAATTTGTAGCATAGTAATGTGTTGAAAAGGATGGACTAGAAAAGAACAGGAAGAATTAAAAAAATTCCATGGGATTCAGGCAATTTATCTTACCATGCATGTACTTATAAATCCTATTCAGTCGACTTTGTAAGAGATATTTATGTTTGAGGAGTGGAACAATGACCCAAGAGCATTCTTGACTGAGGAAAATCAATAGAGGTTCTGTGAGTAAGGGTCGCACTTCCTCACAGTTAGCTGACGTTCTCCAAATACATATTTCCCTGCTGTATGGAAAGGAATTTCATAAAGAGAATTTAAACCAAAACACGTGCAGAAATCTGTGGAAGTCAACAAACAAAGTGTCTTGGAAATTCTGGGCCTTCGAATGCAGGGCTGGAAGTTGCAAATTGATTTGGACAGTAATGAGGCACATCAAAGTGAACTTATACAGCCAAGATCATATTTTATCAACACTAAGGTCTGTTGTATATTCACATTTATTTATTTGGCACATTTATCCAAAGCAATATACAAGTGCATGTAGCTGTCAAGGAGCCGACTTGGGTACATGAGATGCTATACTGAGCTTCTGCCCCGTGACCATAAACCAGGGCCAGATAGTCATAGAGAAAGGAGCTATACAAATTATAAATGACATGAACTCATATATAAAAGTGGGCAAATACAGATGCAACATACAATCAACACACACATACCTCCCAAGTGAGAACCTAGTAAGGATACAAGTGTAAGTGCAATTTACAGTGGGGCAAAAAAGTATTTAGTCAGCCACCAATTATGCAAGTTCTCCTACT
>JAODKN010000041.1:3403650-3419201 GCA_026774425.1 Petrocephalus zakoni
TGTACCCTGGGGCAAATCTACATTTTTACTATTTTTTAATTTTTTTGTAGAGCTTGTGAATTTTCAGTTACTCTGCAGGATGCATGACACTCATAATCAGTTTTTGATATCAAGAGGTATTTGGCTTTTAAACAGAATCGTGTGTCAAGGAATTTTGGCAATAATTCATGGCATATTTTTTTCCTGGAGGTGGAGGGTTAAAAGGTCATGCGAGCAGGCAAACCGCATCATTCTTAAATGACTGAGTGCTCCACAGCCAGGAGCTGTGCATGTGCTCTCCAAATGCAAGCTCTGGCTCCTGGATGCATAGTAAATAATGTGCGTGATGCTTGTTAATTTACATTCTCTTAATATATACTGATCACATTTCAATATCACAAATCTCCATATGTTTGTGTGTGTGTTCCCTGCAACAGACCATAATAATTTGTAGGTGAGCCCCCCCCCTGAGTGTGCACCATGTGGACAGGCTCCCTGCAACCTGTACTAGATAAGCACCTTTGAAGATGGATGGATGGATGAAAATTCTACACACACAAACGGACACACACACACATATTATGGGACATATAAGGTAACGTGCCAGACTGTTCCGCTTCAGCTATCATACTCTTACAGGAGATAATGTATGCATTCAACAGAGATGCACGGCATCATGCGCTTATAAAAAACAGATATACTGCAAGATCTCAAAGAAACAATGTGACTGGCACAATTATGGCCGCTGTAATCCTATTACACACAATACAATGGCCAAAGCTTCATTTCATTACTGGATTACTCCTTATCTTTCCTCACAGAATCTGACGCCAGAGATAGACTTCATCACTGGGAAGAGGAACCCTGATGTTCACTACAGAGGTCACAAGGTCAGCTGAATGCTGCATGAAGCTCCAGATTGGAACTGAGAGGAGAATTCTGCCAAAAAGTCATCATTTCAGCTCTCATCAATTTTTTATATATAGAATCTTCCCATTGTTGGCTAAGAATGAGTAACAAAAATGTATGTTATATAGAAGTTGTTATCAGTGAAATAAATCCAAGGCCAGCAGGATGCAGTCTCCCAAGCATGCAGACATTTCATAGTTAAGATGGTACCGCAGGCTTAACTGGTAATTAACATGTTTATTGAACTTTACCTTAAATCCGAAGAATGGATTACCAGTCAGCACTGCTCACACTCAGAATTACATGTTAATCTCTCCACTCCATAATAATACCGACTCATAGGTAGTGAGGACCCTGTATCTGAGTGCATGCACTGGGAATCGGCAATGCTGTTTGTAAGAGGCAAACACGCTGATGAAAACAAGACACTCAGGAACACATCCAGGAGAGATCAGGAACAAAACAACATACAGATGAGGACTGACAATTTACGGAGAACTCTGGATAAATTCTCACAGAGCTGAATCCTGCTGGCTTCATTTGACATTTTTCAGGAAATTGAGTTTCAATACTTCATTTAAGGTGCTTACAATAAATAT
The DNA here is from genome assembly GCA_026774425.1 of Petrocephalus zakoni. Classification (NCBI taxonomy): domain Eukaryota; kingdom Metazoa; phylum Chordata; class Actinopteri; order Osteoglossiformes; family Mormyridae; genus Petrocephalus; species Petrocephalus zakoni. Next base: position 3,405,138 of record JAODKN010000041.1, read on the forward strand.
CCCTTAGGCTCTCTGAATGATTTCAAGTGATTATCAAACTGATAATAATGCAGTTTTTAGTGGAATACCCCTTTAAGTGATCACAGGCTGAAAAACCAGTTCCCAGCCTTGGACTAGGTAACATGCTTTCATAACACCCAGCAGGGCTCATGGGGCTGCAGTTTTGGTTAGAGCAATTCCCCAGGGGACCATTCTCATGAAACCCCTCCCACGTACCCCACTTTGGATTAGCTGTGAATATTTAGTTTCACCCAGAGACATGTGGGGCAACTTTGTTTTAACAACTGGCTCACATGACTCAGGGGGCTGAGAACTATGGGTAATTACATTCCACACTCGTCAAGCTGCAAGGCCATGGAATGCTAAGTAATGCATCCTCCAAGAGAGAGGGCAACAGGTGATTAACGACTGATGTGTGAAAAAGGAGCATCAGGCGTGCCTCACATGAACTGGGAAGACCACAGCTGTTAATCCATGAGGCTGGGTAATTAACTTGTTTATCTTAGTAATGCAATTCCAGTCCAAACTATGGGACACCATCTGATAAGCAAAGGCTTTGGTCATCAAACCAAAATAAAACATTTCTGTGATGCAGTGAAACCACATGTTGGAAGTGCTGTACTAGAGATTTTCCCTAAAGCAGCAGGACTAGAGCAAAGAGGCCAGTTTTTCTAAATGAATTAGGAGAACAACATTAAGCTGGTGAAGAATGCCAGTCTGTAAGTATGAAGACAGATTTGAGATATTTGAGATCATTATCATGCAGGTGATGGAAAAAACATCTTGGAGAGATGGCCTCAAGGCAATTTGGTAGTGTTTCTTAAGAGATCATGTTCATATTTATGAACCACCTGCATCATATATATGTTCATATATTAAGTTCACAGTGTAATTGCACCAAGTAAATTATAATCATTAAAGGACTGATTGCTGCTACATTTGCATGGTGGGATTCGGGTGGCTTCCCATATTTGTGCATGGTGAGTAGAGGAATGTGAGGTACAGACTACAGAGGTTCAGATTACGCTTCCCCAGTTCAATCGTGTTGTTGCATCAGTTTTTTTTTTACTAAACTGAAACCAGTGGTTCAACAGACAAGCCTATAACTGCGCAAAAGGCTGTCATAAAGGAAAAGCTATTACTTGTAAGACAGCAGCTTTAACCAGGGACCTCCCTGCCTCCTCCAGGACCTACGAGGGCCTTAGTGCAGCAAAGCCAAAGCATGGCCACTTTCATCATAATCAGTCCAGTCAACTGGTCCCCCAACTAAGGGAAGGATGTGAATTGTGTCGGCAAGGATGTGGAGTGTGGCAGTAAGGATGTGGAATGTGGCAGTAAGGATATGGAGTGTAGCAGTAAGGATGTGGAGTGTGGCGGCAAAGGATGTGGAGTGTGGCAGTAAGGATGTGGAGTGTGGCAGTAAGGATGTGGAGTGTGGCGGCAAAGGATGTGGAGTGTGGCAGTAAGGATGTGGAGTGTGGCAGTAATGACGTGGGGTGTGGCGGCAAAGGATGTGGAGTGTGGCAGTAAGGATGTGGAGTGTAGCAGTAAGGATGTGGAGTGTGGCAGTAAGGATGTGGAGTGTAGCAGTAAGGATGTGGAGTGTGGCGGCAAAGGATGTGGAGTGTAGCGGCAAAGGATGTGGAGTGTGGCAGTAAGGATGTGGAGTGTAGCGACAAAGGATATGGAGTGTGGCGGCAAAGGATGTGGAATGTAGCGGCAAAGGATGTGGAGTGTAGCGGCAAAGGATGTGGAGTGGCTATACAAACAACAGAAACACACAAGAACCTTTTCAGGACTTAATCACCTTAGAACACCTGAATGAGGAATCTAGCAATCCAGATAGTTCTACAAATGACTGCAGCTCATCACTGCCCATGGCCTGAAGCAGTGAGACTAACAATGGTGCTTCATCCCATATGCCAGCATCCTGTCCTCTTCAGAAGCTCCCCAACACATGTCCCAGTTTTCACTGAACAGCCCACAAAAAAACGTATTCTTGGCCAGATGTTAGCAGATCTTTGTCTTATTTCACTTGTTAAACACCGGGTAAAGGCAGCTGTGCATGAATAATTCCAACGACTACGTAGTAGTGCTGTTTTCATTGTTTTTACATGGAGATGGGTCAACTTTTTCAGTCTGACCTGTTTTCATATTGATTAAGGGGCTAGGAATCACAAGGAAAGCTAGTTTAAAATTCCTTATCCCCCCGCAAAGACGCTTTGATTTATTGTTTGGACACTCGATAGCGAAGGGAATTTTTTCAGGGGGCAGGGGAAATGCTTGGTTTATTTTCTTTACATTTCAGCTACACTGTATTCATAAAATGTGCTGTAAGGGATTGCTGAGGAAAAGCAAGGCGTGTGGGGATGGTGGTGATGGGCGAGTGGCACACCAAACTCCATCTGTACAGGCACGGCGTTAAACGCCTGTAGAGGAGGGCGTAAGGTGGATGGCAGCTGGTAGGGGACAAGAACCACAGGACATCGGATCATTTTCAAGGCTGAAAATGAGGAGGATGTTGAACTCGGGGGACCCATCTCAGAGAGACATCTGGACTGGTTTTAAGTGAAAGCCAGGATGTTAATGGGTATCAAAAGACATCAAGGCCCAGCCTCCCCCTGCATCCATAATGTTTCTGTTAACCAGTAAAGACCTTTCCTTGTTGTCCTCTGGCACCACTTAACATCTGCTGCCTCTGGTCTCGGCGGGACTCGGCATCTCCACACACCAGCTTTACAGCTCAGCTTGTTCACACTCAGGATTAGTGGAGGACTGTCTGCTTACCGTTCCCAAAGCAGGATCCCTCAGCCCAGCCTGTAAAGTAACGTAATATGATAAATATCAAATAGTCTTAACAACAGGGGTGATTATAAGATTTCACCTAATCATTGGCCAGTGATATGTGCTGAATAGATGAGTGACAGGGGAGAGAGCACTCCAGGAGCCAATCAGCTTTCAGCCGGGGGCAGTGTGTCACGCTCAGCCCCGCCCTTCGTGTCGTTTCCCCTGTTTTGCCCTCAGGCGGGGCTTAATTTGCCACACCTGTCCCTCTTTGTGCTTGGCCTCGTGTTTTGCTCCGCCTGTTTGCCCTGTACAGACATCCCCTCCCTTCAGAAAGAGAATAATGCATTACACTATTTCAGATGCAAACTTACCTAAAAATGCATAAAATGACATTTGTAAATCTGAATATTTTCTATAGATGTCACAATATAACTTTTAATAGTCTGGTCCGATCCTGATATAAAAATTTATATATTTGATACCAATACCAATCCAATATTTTTTACATTTTATCAACCGCTAAGCATTAAGTGATATATCTAAGGTATCAGTACAGGTATCCCCTGCTTTACAAAAGTATAGCATAAAGCAGAGAGGTGATTAACTTTAATTCATAGGGGAAACATTTTTCTGTGTTCCCACACTAAAAAACAACCTACCAAAAAGCCTAGAATAACAGTAACATTTAGTCAATGTAGGAATGATATGACAAATACACAGCCTACTTAAAGCCGAAATAATGCATCAGTGTAGTTTCACTTACCATAATCAATACAGTCATGGCTCGTCTAATGAAAGGGACATTAATTAAAAAGTACAGGAGAGTAAATATGTAAACCAGTAACATAGTTGTTTATTCGTTATCAAGTAATATGTACTGTACATCATTTTATGTGCTATTGTTTTGTTTAATATGACTGGCAATGCAGCAAGTTCGCATACACCAGCATCACCACCATAACGTGAGTACAGTGGTCCCTCGTTAATCGCGGGAGTTACGTTCTAAAAATAACCCGCAATGGACGAAATCCGCGAAGTAGTCAGCTTTATTTTTTACAATTATTATAGATGTTTTACGGCTGTAAAACCCCTCACTACACACTTCATACACTTTTCTTAGCATCTTCCTCTGCCTTTTGGGTGCTACCGCAGGTGCCTTTGACGGTGCAAAATGTTTCGTCGACATTGATGGGTTTGCTGGGGAGAAAACTTACAAACATACTGTACAGCACTTCAGAGTCACACTGCTAGGGATCAAAGATTTATGAAAATTTGACAAGCTGGACGCATTCTGTCTACAGCCAATCAGGACCCAGAACACAATGCACTGTAAAAAAAAGCATGCAAAACTGCACAAAAAAAAATCTGCAAAACTGCCAGGCCGCAAAAGGTGAACCGCGTTATAGCGAGGGACCACTGTAATGCATTGCGCTATGATGTTAAGACACCTACGATGTTGCTCGCCAGGCTGACAGGGGCAGCCAGAGCCCTGGATGGGGGCAGGGGCCCAGAGGGTCCCACTCCATGTCCTCCAGCAGGGTGTCTTTCGGGTTCACACTCCCAGGTCTGGTGCTAGTTGGAGTGTCAGGCTTGGAGGTTGCTGCAGCCAGTGAGTCAGGCTCCTGGCTGGCGGAGGCCGGGGAGTCTGGCGCAGGACAGGCGCAGGCTGGCAACGAATCAGGAGCTGGGCACCTGTGGGACGTCAAGAGATGACGAGGTGGCCCACAAGGCACCTTGAGGCTGGCGTGGCATAGACGGGACACCTTGGTGCTGACATGGCAAAGACACTTTGAGACCGGTGTGGCAAGACAAGAAGGACAGGTAGGGTGAGCAGGGTGAGACCAAAACACCTGGAGGCGAGCAGGGCAGGCCGGACGAGCCAGGCAAGGCCAAGACAACTTTAGACAGGCAGGATGGAACAGGAGGACCTGGAGATGCGCAGGACGGAACCGGGAGGCCCGGAGATGGGCAGGACGCTAGGATGCTAGAAGCTAGGCTGGATCCAATGGGACACCAGGTAGCAAAGTGGACTGAGCTGGGGCACCATAAGGACAAAAGAACATAAGATGCTTACAAACAAGAGGAGGCCATTCGGCCCATCAAGCTTGTTTGGGGAGAAGTCAACTAACAGCTTAAAGTAGCTAAAATCTCATCAAGTTCTGATTTAAAGGAACCCAAGGCACTACACTAACAAGAAGGGAGGCACGGACTGATGACGAGTGGCACCATACCATGTTCAGTGATGAATCTTGGTTCTGCATTACCACGAATGACCGTCAGGTACGCGTATGGCAGCACCGAGGAGAAAGGACCAACCCTGCCAATGTTGTGGAGAAACACACCGATGTTACTCCTGGCATCATGGTGCAGGGAGCCATAGGGTATGACTTCAGGTCATCTCCAGTAGCGATTCAGGGGATCCTGATGGCACAGCGCTACATCAGTGGCATCCTGGGTCTTACCCCTCCTGAGACAGCACCCTGGTACAGTATTTCAACAAGACAACGCCCATCCACACATGGCATGTGTCTCTATGGACTACCTCCGACATGTTGAGGTCAGTAGAGGATTTATGTTCTTGTAGGAAATTTAACAAACTGAGCAAGGCAGTGGGAGTTCTGGCATTCTGTCATGTCTCAGGGCAGAATGGAGGACACCGGAGCAGGAACCAGGGCAAACAAAGGAGGCGATTTGGGATGAAAAATATCAATACTGAGATGAGACACCTGGGACCGAGCATAGCAGACCTGAACAATTTGGGAACTGGCAGGGCAGAACCAGGACATCCAGAGATGGGCAGAGTGGAACAATCCTCTCTGGATCGAGAGCAGAGGCAAAGAGGCCCTTTCCTTCTGGGCACCATGGAAGCGACAGACACCTCACCTGCGTCAGACACTGTGGGCGTGGGCTGAGTGGCTCTCTATGGGCCGGGAGCCTTGAAGGTGGGCGAGGCAGTCCTCTCCTTGGCTGGAGAACTGCCGTGTGGTGGAGGCTCTCACCAGCCCTTCAGCGGTGAGCAGGAATTGCTCTCCTTGCTCCACCTCCCAGGCCCCGCATCCAAAGGCGAGTTCCAGCAGCCAGTCCCCCAGGTAAATGAGGCCGCCCACCAACTCCAGATGTTCCCTTCTTCTTGGATCTTCAAGTAGGTTCTGATACCTGCTCCAGAGGAGAGGCCAGGCAGGAGTTGGGGACACTACCTGGGGTAGGAGGTCAGGCGATGCCTGGATCCCCACAGTAGCACGGTCGTGCCTGAGCTGGAACAGATCCGTGTGTGTGTGCACTGGAAAACATCTCATTTCCTTTTCTTCATGTTTTTTTCCTTGATTTTTTCTTCCCACACAGGTAAACTTCATTGTCCAGAATATTCTTTTGCTTTCTTTCCTCTTTTTTCCTTTGCTCCCCCACTTTGCTGACTCCCCCCGGCCTCGGTGTCTGCCTCCAGGGCCTAAAAACAGTTCCACGTCATATTAAAATGCGTCTCTGTCGATGTCCTTCGATTTATTCTGAAATGGAATAGGTGCTTACATCACATTTTATACCCTGGGAAATTCTGGTTGTCATAGTAACATTCTATATGAAAAGCTCCCCTCTTGCTCTTCTGCAGTTTCGTTTGCCCTTCAGAGCATTGGCTCGCACAATAACAGCACATATTATTGCATAGCAAGCTGCAGCACCTGCAGAGAATTTCAGTTGTGGTGGTGCCAGTTATATTACCTATTCTATGGTTCCACTTAGAAAATAATCCATATTTCATTTTTATTATTTTGACGTTGTCATAGTAACATTCACCTTCAACATGCTATGAAAAACTTGCCTCCTTTTTCTGTGGTGTATTTTTTGCTGTTATTGAGCATTTGCTCACATAGTAACAGCATTGCCTTGCTGTTCTATGGAGGTGGGGTGGGTGGTGTTAAATTAAAGAATGAAAACGACAATGGCCTTCCTTTTGTCCATTTAATTGTCTTTCTATAGGCTTTGCAGCATATTTCACATTAGGATCTGTAAATGTTGTGTGGCAACTATACAACAATGTGAGAATGTGCTTTAGAGTATGGATTTCTAAGATGAAGTACTCCAATACTTTAATTTAAAGTACAAATTTGACAACTTTTTTCTTGCATTGGAATAATATTAGACCCAGAGTATCAATAATTAATAGTAATTAAAAGTTAAGGAGTTGTGTGTTTTGTCCACCTGTCGATAATGGATATTGGTGCTAATACTGGTTTCCACTGAAGAGGAAATTTCTAAAACTCCACGAGACGTCCACAAGATATGTTTTATAGGGAATTTAGACTTCGTTGGATTCCACGAAGACTGAGTGAGTTTTGGTTCCCAGGTCTGTTACATACAATGCAGAAGCCTGATTTTAGGTCATTGGCGGTCTCACCTTAAAAAATGAACTCAGTGAATTTCATAAATTTGGCTTTCAGTTATTTAGAAGTGTGAATCTGTATGACGTGACAACGTTTTCGGAAGACAATAGGCTAAGTAACTGGGAGCTCTGCGTACTAAATTGAAAAGGTCTTTGACACGGTTGGAATGAATTTTTTCATCCAAAACAGTTAACAGCATCTGTGAGGGCATTTGTGGAAAGCATTGATGTCATGCTTGACTTCAGAATGGCTGATCCCATGGCCTCGAGTGGGACTCAAACATTCATCAGCATTAGCGTAGGCATGCTGGGTCAAGGCCAGCAACATCCATCTCTTTCGGACCCGCTTAAATGGTCTGAGTTTCTTGGCCACTAGTGGCTGTGCTCGTTTGGCAAAGATGAATCACTTCAGATGTGACCTCAGTGCTTCTGTTGGGGGCACGCCTCAAAAAAAAGAAACAACAAAAAGCAGATCATCCTCCCTCTCCAGCGGCACATTTGAAACAGATGCAGGGCCTTAATTACTTCTGCATTGCACAGTATTGCTGGCTGACAGATTTACACTATTGAAGTTGTAAGGAGAGGAAGATTCCGGGGATCCTCTGGCAGAATTTTACTATAAACTTTTCTGTAAAAATACTATACTAAGAAAGATTCATTTGATTGAAACATTTACATGTTTTGTGCAATATTACAATAGTTTTATTATACTTCTCTTATAGTCTTTCCTCTAAAATAACAGCCTGAAGGCTGTTCCTAGGGCTCTCCTATCAAGCGCTCCAAATTCAGACCGTATCAAACAGTCTCCATCCTGTCTTTGTTTGGATTTCCAGGGCAGTATTTTTCCAGTCCAGGTGCCACTCCCAAATGTAGCCGGAAGCGTGTATACATAGAGGGATAAAACTATGTGTTTGCACAGAAAGTGACCCAACACCAAAGGAGAGGCTGTGCTTAGCATGCTAAGCATCCTAGCAAAGGTCTGTTTGATGTGACCTGGCTAAACAGGGCATGGTAGCCTTTGTAAAGCACCGTTTAGCAAAGGTTATACATGCCGCAATGCATATTTCGTTACATTCTCTGCAGTATGTGTCATATCGTTACTTTAGATTAGTATTTGTTAAGGCAGCTGCAGCACCAATGCATGTGCTCTGCAGGTCTCTCTGCATATCCCAGCAGGACCAAAGGCTCGTGGACCCTGAGCAGCGCAGGCCCTGCCAGACGCGGTCAGACGCTGCCAGCAAATCACATCGGCAGGAAATCCCGCCACCGTGCAGCTTTTCGGCAGAAGCGGTGCTTCGTAGCGTGATGCCAGGACTGCGACCAGCTGTGACCTCTACCGTCGGGTTGTGGGGGCTCGAATCCCTCTTTAGCAGCTCCCCATCTGCTCTCCCAGGAGCCGTGTAAGTGCACCGACAGGCCTGTAACTCCACACCTGCTTTGCATGAGGATGTGCAAAGAAGGTTCTGGAAATCGCACTGGGAAGCGCTGAAGGCCGCTTAGAGAGAGACTGATTCCGCTCTTATCCCATTCTTCCTAGCAATTTACTTTTATTTGCCATTTACACAAGTGCACAATTAGGCACATACAAATGCTTTGGTTTTCACACATCGCTTGATGGTCTGCACATAACCAGGCAAACCCCGCTGAAGGACCCAATGCTGATATGGTCAGCCTGCTGGCCATGAGTTATCACACCTTCTGCAGAGAGGTACAGAATCCTCACAGGGATACATGCGACCCATAGAGGGATACATGCGACCCACAGAGATACATGCGACCCACAAGGATACATGCGACCCACAGAGATACATGCGACCCACAGAGATACATGCGACCCACAGAGAGATACATGCGACCCACAGAGATACATGCGACCCACAGAGATACATGCGACCCACAGAGATACATGCGACCCATAGAGGGATACATGCAACCCACAGCGATACATGCGACCCACAGAGATACATGCGACCCACAGAGAGATACATGCAACCCACAGCGATACATGCGACCCACAGAGATACATGCGACCCACAGAGAGATACATGTGACCCACAGGGATACATGCGACCCACAGAGATACATGCGACCCACAGAGAGATACATGTGACCCACAGCGATACATGCGACCCACAGAGAGATACATGTGACCCACAGGGATACATGCGAACCACATGGATACATACCACCCACAGAGAGATACATGCGACCCACAGAGAGATACATGCGACCCACAGAGAGATACATGTGACCCACAGAGGGATACATGTGACCCACAGAGGGATACATGTGACCCACAGAGAGATACATGCGAGTCAATGAGACTGTAGAAATACTTGTAGTAAAATAATATTATGATATTATATTGTCCGGGAAGGTCATCAGGACATCTTCTTTTTCAGTACTACAGGGAACCCGACAGGGTAAAACCGTGCGTGAATGACAGTACTATATGAGTACTATATGAGTACTATATGAGCACAAGAACACCAGGGAGTACATGGGGGCATGGTTACCTCTTAAATGACATTTGTACATTAAAGGCTGCGATAATCCCTCGATCTAATCAATCAACATCTACTCAATCTAGCCAGTTTCAGTCCCTGAGCATTGGGGAATCACTGCTAACAATATCTGACCTAAATATCGAATTATTTTTGCACCCAGACCCAGCCTGGTTATCGCGACCAGCCCCGCCCTGCGTATCCTGTCCGTCATGTTTGGTTTCCTTTTTGTTCCTCGACCCAATAATAAACGCTCCCTTGAGGGGTTTTTCCCTGACGGCTGCATCCTGGGTCATTCCTTCCCTCCATAACGTGACACTGGTGCTTTCTAAATGTGTTTCTGTGTGCACTGCTGTATGGTCACATGTGGGTTTGCAGGGTCCAAAGTCAGCTTTAGCTAACGGCACATGTCCCTGGTTTTTCTGGGGGTGGTGGGGGGGGGGGGGGTCTCTTAAGACATCCTGAACACGAGCCCCATTTCTGAAGCTTCATTTCTGAAGCCATGGCAAACAAGGATACAATAATATTATGGATAATGTTCCATTCTCTTCCTCCTAAGAACTCTCTAAATTGTCCCACATTGTTCATAAAAGTACAACCCACCACCTTCATGGTTAGAGAGATCAAGGAATGTTCCAGAGTGCAGTGATGACCATCGCTGGTCTGGGAGTATTTAGCCATTTAGTCAAATTGCTGTTTTTGACCTTTGCTGACATAATTCTGGAACTTCAAAATCGACATTTGATCACTGACTATAAAACAATTATCCTTGGGAACTAAAAATGAAAGGAGGTATTATTAAGAGATTTGGGTTGGTGATCAAAAAAGGAGTGATACAGTTGAATTCCTTCCATCAAATAACTGCAGAACAGGTAACATAATCATCTAGAAATAGGTGATTATTAGCAGCACATAAAACTAAGTGGATGGAAGCCTTCCAGAACCAGGCCTGGAAACTATCATCTACTGCTAAACTGATGATTCACCTGAAAAAAGCCACTACTGTGTCCTTGTGTGGACTTACACAAAAAAAAACCTTTGTAATGCAATGATTAGTAATCAACATCATGATGAATACTTAACATCATAAGAAAAATGCTAATAGCTACAGTATTAGCCAGACGATGGTGCGGTCAGCATCACAGCCTTGGATGTTTCAGATCAGGACTGTATTGCCTGCGGCCCACTCGGTCCACGTGCAGAATCAGTACCTCCTGCTGCTAAGCATGGCTTTCTAAATGGAAACAAAGTTGAATTTCTTGTGTAGTAAAGCCTGTACGTTTCACGAAGGGATCAGATTGCGCACGTCATTGTGGTGTCAGTGAGAAGGTAAATGTCAAGCAGATTCAAGCAAAGGCAGACGGCAAGCTCCACTGCCCCAAGAATCGCAGGCCTTGCCAGATCAGCCATAAATCTTCTTAACTTGAAATGTAACGGATGCTTTGCAGACAACCTTATCTAATTACCAAGTTTGATTTGGATTTTTTCAAGTCATGTAGTATTAGCTCTAGATAAGCTGTTCAAATTTCATTTCCTAAGTAACCGGTATAGGCTCAGACATCACTGACTACACATGACAGCACAAAAAGGGTGAATCACAGGTCTGCCATCATAGCGTGGAGCTGATCAAGCTCCAGAAAGCCTGCATCCGTTATCTGCGGCCCTTATCAAGATATCTTTCAAAGGTTTAAACTGTCATAGCACAAGCCAGGTTACAGGGTGAGCGATGGTAAAATTGTCAGTCGCTTCTCAAACAGCATGGACTTCACATTTTATCTACATAGCAAGCGCTATTATCCAAAGTGATATACTTTTTTTTGAGAAAGCAGAGTCCCTGGAGCAATCAGAGGTTAAGGGCCTTGGTCAGGGGCCCAACAGTGACGTCACTCTGCTAACCCTGGGATTTGAACCAGCAACCTACCCCACTGAGCTGCACACAGAAAAAAATGCTCTGATGGGGAACAGTTGTCAGATCCCAATCACAGCCTGTCACGCCCTCCCGCTGAGCATCACCCCGAGGTCCGCAGAACTCCTGGGCGGAACACAGGCCCCCCTGCAGAGAAACACTGAAACAGCCGTGTCATTGACTGTACTGCTATGCTTCTCACAAACAGGGGCACATTGACGAAACTGTGATCTGAGATGCAGGAATGAGGTTATGCATTCATACTGTTCTTACAAAACACATATGGGTCAAAAAGAAGGCAAGGAAAGGGGGACTTTTCCCAGACCATGTTATTACTCCTGAGTGTGGGTCTCATTAAGCAATCGGCGCAGAATAACGTGTCAGCGTTTTATCTTTATTTCAGGATGTCAATAAAGTGAATATGCTCTCCTGACACAGCATTTTGGTAAAGCCTGTTCAATCCCAAGTAAGAACCATACATCACTTATACTTCAGGATTCGCTGGGATCCAGGGTGTGCAGAAGAGGGCCGAGAAGAATGAGGGGTAATGCGGGACAATTTAGCACATTTATCTGGAGGGGCGAGATGCTGAGGCAGATTTTCCAGCACGGGGGACTTGAGCGCGTTCGTGGCCATGCAGGCCCTTGTCTCTGTAGCTGGATTTGCATGATGTATTTAGTTTTGATGCTCGCCTTTCAGAATAAGGCTTGCTGAACCTCAATCAGTCATGCTTGTGCCGGGCGAGGGGGTGTGCGATGGATGGCGAGTGTGTCCACAGAGCCCCGCTGGGACGCTTCAGCCTCTCCGCATTCAGATGAAGCACCATGGCCCCAAAAGGCAGCCAGCAGCTGAGGAAATACGCCTGTGATTTATGGGAAGAACGCGGGCTCCGTTTTCCCAAAGCCGGTGTGGAAAGCTGGCGGCGCGACGCCGCAGTACACATAAGAGCGACAGGATGTTAGCATAAGCAGCAGGAACCTGAGCTAATATACAGGACATTTAGGGAGCGAGCTGGGCCCCAGCGACACGTGCTCTGCCAGGCGACATGGGGCGGGAGGACAGATTGGGGGCTTCTCGGCTTTGGCGGGATGGAAAAGGGAAATAGAGCGAAGATCGAGCGTGGGGCAGACCTGCCGCTGGGTACAGGATGGGGGCAGAAGGTCCAGGGGTGGAGTCTGGGCCCGATGGACAAACAGAAACTCCTCTCATATCACATATACATTTATTTAGCAGACCCTTTTTCCAAAGAGAGATGAATGACATATTATTATGGCTAATTGGGCACAGGTGAGAGCAAAGGCGCATCACATGACTGTGCCCCCCCCCGACCCCCCCTCCCCTTATTTCTGAGCCAGAGCCCTAACATGTGAGCCGCAGATGTTCCTGCAGATGCAGGCTTGGCTGCCAAGCACTGGAAAGCATATTTTCGTCTCACAGAACCCAAAAGCCATATTTTAGCCGAGTACAGTATGCCAGACAGACAAGTGGCCATCTCAGGCGTCACTGGGGGGGGGGGGTGATTTATCACAGAGGAGCCAAGCTGGCCTGCACTGTGTTAGCAGAGGTGGAGGGCATCGTAAACATGTCCAGAGGATGCGGCTCCGTAAACCAAGACAACGTAAACCAGAGCAAAGGGAAGCTCCATGTTTAAAGGGCTGTTTCTGTGAGGTCCATGTTTGTATTAGTTTCATACATAAACATATACTGTGCATCGCTGTAGTTCAGTTTCTTAACCCAGTTCTCGGGGACCACAGCAATCTGCATTCCTGCTCCCTGCCAGCTCACCTGTACCAGGTACGCGGTGTTCTTCTTTGCTTGGGTCAGATGTCCTGGGAACAGGGAGGGAGCAAAATGTGGGCTAGCTAAGGGCCTCCAAGAACTGGGCTGATGGGCGCAATGAAATGCCTTTCCACGTGCTTCCAGCTCTATGCTGGAAAGGAAATAGACGATACAAAGAAAAGAAGAATATAAGTAGATAGTAATAAACTAGAATAAAACAGCAATAAAATAAGAGTGCGAAATGACAATAAAAATGAAGAGTAAGGCTCGTAAAATGAAGATGTGAAATCACAGTGCTGGACGGCATGTCATCTATAGGAGCTCTCTGACAGGGGCTAAGGGCCGTGCGCTGACTGAGGGACGCGGGATTCCCCCTCTCTGACAGGGGCTAAGGGCCGTGCGCTGACTGAGGGACGCGGGATTCCCCCTCTCTGACAGGGGCTAAGGGCCGTGCGCTGACTGAGGGACTCGGGATTCCCCCTCTCTGACAGGGGCTAAGGGCCGTGCGCTGACTGAGGGACTCGGGATTCCCCCTCTCTGACAGGGGCTAAGGGCCGCGCACTGACTGAGGGACTCGGGATTCCCCCTCTCTGTTGTCGACTGGAGGAGCCTCACAATTTTATTTTTTTCTCATGCTACGTTCTTTCTCTCTTTACATTTGCATTCTTTATTTTATATTTGGTATTCATTCTAACCTCTGCTTGCTGTGCCTT
>JAODKN010000041.1:3428951-3451537 GCA_026774425.1 Petrocephalus zakoni
TTAACACTGTCTGAGTAACACGCGGTCTGTGCTCATTCTCTTTGTATGGGTCGGGCATGTTTAACACTGTCTGAGTAGCACGCGCTCTGTGCTCATTCTCTTTGTATGGGTCGGGCTTCAGGTCACCGTAACTAAAACAGCCCGTAATAGGTAGCACGAGGCTGACAGATACTTCCCAGGCTCAAAAATGATTAATGTAAATCAAGGTGCATTTTTTGGGGGAAATGCTATATTAAAAGATCTTTTACTCATTTCCAGGGCAATCCTTACTAGCTGCAGACATCTTCATAAATGTGCCTACCCCATTTATCATTATCTGTTTATGTATTATTTAGATGTCTCTTTAAATGACTGCCATGACTGTCAGTGATGTGACGGGTACGTTGTGTTTATACAAGCTTCCCAACAGAACCAAGCTGTTTTCCTGCGAAGGAGCTTCGCGTTTTCCACTCTGCATGTGTCGCTCCGCATCATTTGTCTACGAAGAAATGTGTAATTACATAAAACTGAATTTCACTTGCAGGCAGGTCGTGTTGAGTGTGTATAACAGGGTAATCCTTGGCAGACGAAAGCCAAACAGTTTGTTAATATCCAGCTACTGCTGAATGGAGCAGAAGCCAGAACTACTGATTCAAATTCACACACAACACACCCAGCTTCCATATTACTTGTATTTTATATTCTCCGCTAGATCAGATGTTAATCTTCTTCATCCTGCTCAGTCCTAGTCTGTCAGAAGTATCCTAAAAATCGTTAGTAAAGCCGTAAAGATCGCGACCTGGGACACGGAATGACAGAAAGGCTGACATCTGGCAGAGGAGAAGGAGAGGGCCGAGTCAGCATCACTTGACACACTATCCCGACTGCATGCCATTATGGACAACCGTGATGGCAGAATGACTTTTAACTTTAATTAACATTGCCAGGCCACTGCATGAGTAGACAAACTGCTCTTTTTGTGGTGGAGCACCATAAGAACACAGGCACAGTTATGATTAAGCACTGCGCCAGAACGGGGCCGTGCTAGCTCACACACAAGGGTCCACATAATCCGCTAAATATACTGAGAGAATTTATACAGAAATACACAGATAGAGCTCTAAAGCCTATTCACTTGGCCAACCACCATTTTTAATAAAGCAAAAGTAATTTTTTTATTAGTTCTTTGCAACAAAATCCAACACCACAGTAACGACCCAAGATTACAAAACGGCTAAATACTGCCCCCTTCTGTTTCGAAAGAGACACATCACCCGCAGAGTCATAAACCATTTGTGTTTACTTGCGCGATGACTAACCCGTTTAATCCCACTGGCAACCATTGTTGCTAACATAAGCAACATGAAATATTCATACATATTATGTATTAGGGAGTTCTAAGGAGTGAAATGCATGCACATATTTTGCAGGGAAAAATCTGGGATTAAATGAATTAAAAAAAAAATTACATGAACTAGAAGAGAATGTGTGACCATTCAAATCATACCTCCCAGGTACTTGATGCAGATAAAACATCCTGTTTTGATAATGCAAACCCTTCGCCAGACATTAAATGTCTTTTCAGTTTATTGTTCAGTTTTGTGGTGAGGGTGAGGGCAGAGCCAGCCCTGAACCCAGTGTTATCTACACAGTACCTATAAATTAATTTGCATCATAATACCACATAATGGTGGGCAAAAGTGTCTGAACACCTAAAAGAGAAACTGTTTTATACTCAACTACCTAATGTGCCTAATGCAGTAGAAAACATCAAAGATGGATTTCATTAAGCAGGAGACTTATCTAGCTTCCACACCACCTTTACACAACAACAGAACCTTTTAGAAAGTTCAAATACTATAAATAAATGGAATGATAGAAACCAAGATTCCTGATTGCGTTCCCGTACGAATGGGAACTGAAGCTAGAGGTGCAGTACTCTGTCTGTCAGTAAAGGACATCGACATGGTCCTGTCAGCATCACGCAGGCTGTCGGGGTCTTTCTTGGGCAGCTGGCAGGATGCATTCCTCTAGGGTTTTATAGAGGCCAAAATGTACATTGTGAGGAAAAAAGAAAGAATCAGAAGAAAGACTATTCTAGGGAAAGGTCAGACCATTATCGGCATTCAGTGGCCATTTTATTAGGTAGCTCTATGTACCACCAGGCAGGCATGGACTGGGACTGATTTTCATCCCGTGAGTTTTATGCCCAAGAACTTCTTGCTTTCTGGGGGAACTTTGATAAATGATGCCACAGTTAAAGTTTTATTATCCAGATAACTTTACTAGAGACATTTCAAGAAGAAAATTAATAATTAATAGTAACTTGAACTGTTCAAGCAGTCTGACTTAGTGGTGGCACCTCCGCAACCACACACTGCTACTGGGAATTCTCCCGACCGGCCACCCTGGGCCCGCTACTGGGAATCCTCCATACTGGCCGCCCCGGGCCCGCTACTGGGAATCCTCCAGACCGGCCGCCCCGGGCCCGCTACTGGGAATCCTCCAGACCGGCCGCCCCGGGCCCGCTACTGGAAATTCACCCGACCGGCTGCCCCGGGCCCGGTATTAGGTAGGACCAGCATTTGTCTTCAGGGCTCCTTCAGGGGCCAGGTGACTTATGCGTTACGAGATGCTGTTCTGCTCATTACTGTTGCGCCAAGCTGTGATTTCAGTGCTTACGCCCTTCCTGTTAGCTTTAAAAAATGTGGCTACTCTCTACTCTCCATCAGACCTTTCTTTGTAAACAGTGGACAGTCTTGCATGAAGACCCCAGGGCGGAGGCTGCTGGAGATGCTGAGAGGACCATTTTTAAGACTCGCTTAAGCTGGCAGATTCAGCCAGTAGCCGCACAGTAAGCGGACCTCCTGACGCTGCCTGTATGCCGTGTGCATACAGCCCCAGCCCCATCCTTAGCTAATGGTCAGGTGTACCTTACAAGCCGGCCACTGTGTGAACCTCCGGCCTTCTGGAGTGGAATCCTGCACGAAAAGCTCCATTCCTTCAATCAGGCATTTGTTCAGGTTTCAATTAGCTCATCAGTGGTAATACTCACACCTTCTAATGGCTGAAAGCAATGAGTACGTTTAAGAAGCTATGCATTCATTGGGAGAACAGCACCGCCATACCATCGATTTACACATCCCAGATAACCCTGCACCGTTAGTTTTATTTATTCATTTTTTTTATTCTCAAATTTCTTTTGAACCGCAGTTGTTTTTAGTTTTCAGGGTAATTTTATTACATATTTTAAAGACCTATTTCAAATATGTAAAAACCTATCGTTGTAAGTTTCAGGAATTTTATCTCATGCATGTCATAGTTACATTGAGTTGTTCATCTGGAGCCTTTATTGAGACTTGGTTTTAGCCAGTACTTGGGCACATTTTTATGGCAGTTATTACCTAGGGAATCCACAATATTATATAATATACATTTCGCACGTGCGTATGAACAGTTCTACCGGCCACTGGTGGCCAGTAATCAACCTCAGAATTATAGCCAGACAAATTGCAGGATGAGCAGGAACACCTGGCACGTTTGGCCAATCAAACAGCATCTCCGAGGAAACCAGACCTGCTTGTCGCTCCGCCCCCGTCGCCCCACTGTGGTGACAGAAAAAACAGACAGACCCAGAGAGACAAACTGGCCATTGTGAAAGGCTGCTGCAGAGACCATCCAAACCAGCCCAAATCAGATAACAGGACTCTGGGAGACGGAAAATGGAGAAGCAGGAGATTCATGCACGTTTCCTGTAGACATGCTGACTGGGTGATTATGGCACGCTGAACCGCCCATCGCGTGTGCACCTAGCAAGCTCTGCTAACTGAAAGAAAAAGCCCCACATATGGCAGCTGTAGACCCTACAATCAAACTTCTCTAGGCAAGTCAGCCACTGGATTAAAAGGAGCCAAATAGACGGTCTTCACAAATACAGAAACATTAATGTGGACATTTATGACAAGCCGGCATCCAGCAGCTCGTATTTCACACGAGAAGTGAGGTGAAATAGCTTATAGTGTGGTTGAGGTCCCCTGCTCATACCCACCCTAAGAATCCCATATCCCCACCAAAAGTAGAAGATAATTGTCAGGAGGAGAAGAAAGCCTACACAGGGACGTCCGGCGAGCAGTCCACATACCGCACACCTAACGGGCTGCCCTGCTCCCAGGGTGACCGTGTTCCCACAGGCCCGGCAGGACAAACCAGACGTGCTCAGTGTTCTTTTGGGTTTCACGTTTATTATGCGGCTTTCGACACGGCACAGCCTCACGCCTTGACAGCAAACTTGCGGATGGAGTACAGGCGCTCCTTCCTCTGCATCTTCTTGGTCCGCAGGTTCTCCTCGTGCTTGTTCAGGCGCCTTCGCAGGGCTCGCGTCTTCTTGGGCCTCAGGTCCAGTGGCTTGTACTTCTTGCCCTGGAAAGGAATCCCACACAGAGGTGAACGAGAGTTAAGCACAACAGCACAAGACAGCCAGCTCTGCATGGTTCCCGTTCCGCATTTAAATGAAGGGTTTTATTTAAAGCATGTCCACCTTTATGACCAGAGTGCTTTTCCAACAGATTCCACATTAAGACAAACCACACAAACTCCAGTAGGTCCACAACCCTCTGGTCAACACGTCACAGAGTCGGGTACATGTAGGGCAATCAGATCACCCTCAATTTAAAGTAAACTGTTGGCAGAGTAACTCAGGGTTTCCCAGTTCCAGTCCCAAAGGGCCGGTCTGTGCCACAGTTTGCAGATTTCTCTGCTGACACCGTATTTCGCTCACCAGCTAACCGCCAGGTTAAGTAGGTACTGTACATCTGAGCAGGGAAATCTGCAAATTGTGGGATGTGACAATTGCAAACTGGGATTCCAGGAGCAGATTTGGGGAACCCTGAGGTTCAGACTGGATTCCTTCCTGAGTCCATGCTGCTGTGCATGTCAGACTTCCAGAGATTAATTACAGGGAAAAACCAGATCGTACCTCCGTCACCTCAAAAAACACCTTCTGAAGTACTTATGAAGACTAAAAACATAAGCCATCTGCAGTAAACTGCTAGTAACCTTCTTGGGCCCCAGCATAATTTTTGCTGTTTTCTCTGGTGACAGAGCTAGTCTTATGTATTTATTTTGGTTATATATATATATATTCACAGGGTAAAGTTCAAGAGTTAGAGCTACAGTGTCACTGCATTCAGGCAAAGGCAATTCCACTGCTGTAAGCAGAGAGCAACCCCTGTAAGCGGAGAGGCTTTATGATAGAGAACACTCCAAGCACATCCTCCACAAGGGGCATGGCCCACATCAGTTAGAACCCGCGATTCCCCGCCACGGTGTAATGTCGGGACTTCCGTGTTACCTTGTAGAATTTCCGCAGATTCTCTTTCTGGGTCTGGTTAATGACAGTGAGGACTCTGGCGATGGACTTCCGGACCACGCGGCTGGAGACATGGGAAGGTGAACAGAACGAACATCAGCTGATTGCTCTTACAACAGAGGAGAGCTCAATACACACCCAACGCCCAACAACAAATGCAGAAACGGTGGTAATACAGCAGGCTACTGCAGGCTATTAGCCTTGCAAAAGGAGGAGACGCCAATGAGGACGTCATGAAGTCTAGTCGATTTTTAAGGAAGGGGAAACAAAACTGGAGTCAAGATAATAGCCTAATAGATACATTGAAATGTTAGCATTGCGGGGCTTTATTTAGCAGATGCTCTAGTACAAAGTAACTTTTAAGGCAGGGTCAGATGGTGCCTGGAGTAACGGCAGATTACAGGCCTTGCTCAAGGGCCCCAAGGGCGACGTCACTCTGGTAATCCTGTGTTTCGTACCAGCACCTGATCTTTCAAAGACCTATATATTTAACTGTTGCTTTGAAGGAAAACATGAATAGCCTACAGACCCATCGGGAACTGGCGTAATGATAGCGAGCCTTCAACCAGCAGGCAATGTTAAGGATTGGCATTAAAACCATCATTGATTCTGACAGAAGTTTTGTGCGTTTATTTAAGTTTATATAGTTTGTTTACATTTAGGGTGACAAGATAATCTATGCCATCCCAGACACTTTGACCTGGGACTGGGTTTGCAAATTACCATTTCAATTAAAGAGGACCATGACTTCACTTAAGCGCTGAATTCTTGCTGTGTGCTGATTGGTCAATCTCCTGTAATCATGCACGTGACACTAATGTTAATTGAAAGACTCATCCAGCTGTTTCACATCAAGAAAACAAACCATTCAAAGCACAAGAAAAATTTTAAATATTTGGCAAAGCAAAGGGAGCCTTTCAGGTTTAAAGTAGTTTGTAAAAGCTGAAGTAGCTCAGTGTCCGGAATGACATGGATTATCTGGTCACCCTATTTATATTTAAGTTTACACTTATGTTCCAAGTCAGTGTTCAATAAATGTTAAGTTGAGAAATTTTGTATGTCCTTTATTGTTAGTGTGATATTTTACCATGTAAATAGAGTTATTGGCACAAAAAAAAAAAAATCAGCAGCTGACCCTGACTTACAGAAAAACCCATATCCGTCGACCTCTATTTTGAACCCAGCAGACTATCGTGATCCCTGGGATGTGACAATTGCATGTGCATGAAATGCCATGGCGATATACTGCACACTGTGCAAGCCTAGAATTGAGGGCAGTGCAGTGTCGCGGGGGTAGCACCATTGCTGCATGCTGACGCTTTATGGAGTCTGCATGTTCACCCCATGTGTGCACGCGTAGCTTTTCAGCAGATTCCCCAGCATCCATCAGCTATCTAAAAACATGCGACTTAAGTGAACTGAAGTGCCTTAACACGTGCAACAGTGTGCACTAATTGCAATGTAGGCTTAAATATTAAACGATTACTTAATATGGTTAAAAAGGTAGATTACTGGATTACTGATATAATGGACAGCCGTAAGGAAAGTACATTTGAAGTTCAGCCCCCAAGCTTTCTGCCTCCCCAGCTTATTTAGCACAAAGGTTACAGCTCCAGTGATACAATCAAAAAGGCAGAACCAAGACACAGGACCCTGAACTTCAGCGGAAAATCTAATCTTGGCAAAAATATAGATATTTTTTAAATTATGGATTAGTATGGCTCTAGGAAGAGAAAGATAGGGCTGAACATTTTTGCAGCAGTCAGAGAGACTATCAGCGCTGTGGTCACTGGTGGAACCCCACGTTCATTATATCCGTAAAATATAACACTGCAGTGTTCAGAGTTTGATTTCGGAGCTTTACAGTTTCTATGGAGCATGGCAGTTC
Organism: Petrocephalus zakoni; assembly: GCA_026774425.1. Lineage (NCBI taxonomy): Eukaryota > Metazoa > Chordata > Actinopteri > Osteoglossiformes > Mormyridae > Petrocephalus > Petrocephalus zakoni. The sequence goes on from JAODKN010000041.1 coordinate 3,436,187, forward strand.
CATGGCAGATTTATTATATAACACGGCTTGGTTTGTTGCTTAATACTCCAGTCTTAATACTGTGTGTTAAGCTGTTGTTGCTGTTGCCCGTACATCTGCAGTGAGCTGCTTGTCCAGATTCTGTATATGACGTCTTGTTGTAGTAACTGAAGAGGGAGGATTGGTTTGATTTTGATTGCCGTTGAGGGATGTCAGTATGACGACAGCAAAGGAAAACGCTGAGGTGTTTTTAACGCAAGGTAAATGCTATCATGCCATATTGGATTGTGTGCCCCCACCCACTTATATTCGGTCCCACCTGCAATTTCATTTCTGGCTACGCCACTGCATCCCATTACAGGCACAGTGTCCTAAACTGCAGAGCAACACACTGTCTGCAAAACTGCGGCAATGTGGCCTTATTTGTCAAACAGACAAATAGTGTTCTGAAGCACATGGAAGGGCCACATGCCAGCAGACATGCACACTGAGGGCCCCGACTAAGGAGCCCTCAGCTCTGCCCAATCGGCTGCCTGCATTATCACACTGCCTTCTCTGTACTCACATCTTCGACAGCTTGGACGCCGCCCCACCGGTAACCTTGGCGACCCGGAGTTGGGACAGCTCCACCTTCAGGTCCTCCAGCTGCTTCAGCAGCTCCTCCTTCTTCTTACCACGCAAGTCTCGGGCCTTGATCTTCGCCTGAGGATGCAGAGAGGAGGGTCAGGGCAGGTGAGCATCAGGCATGCAGGGAGACACCTAATCGGCAAGTCACCATACCAAGCAGTCCACAGTACGTTTTCAGACCGATGTCCTGGAGCATGAGTGGGGAAATAATAAATAAACCCCAAAACATCCCAGAATCCCAATTTATAGCGTATACAGCCGTGCATTTAGTTCTCATGACGGTGCATATTTACTCATGTCCATGTTACGGGATCGAAATGCCAGCTAACCGCTATAGGAAGGGTGGCACACCAACGAGCATTCACAAGGCCGAATGGGGCATCAGCAAGACACTAAATCTGACCATACAGCCTACATAATACATGTACGCACTAAAAATAAGCCACATAACAAGGGAAATCGGTTTTCTTATCATAACCGTTTCCTTTCGGACAACGCGTCCGGCTACCGTAAGCTCGGCTCGGTAGAGACGGAAACAAACATTGAACATTTCAGTTAAAACCGATTGACTGATGTATCTAATAATTTACTAGTTTGTCAGGAATACATCTTCTTCGACTTCGCTGTCACCTTGCGTCAAACATTAAACTCCGTAACAGGGAGGATTGCATTAGATTGAAGGGGGGAAAGGCAGACGCTCACCATATTCTATGCTGGCTGGCACGGGAAAGGGAAGCGCGCGGGTCAAGAGGAGATATCTACCGGGTTACGGGCGACACCATCTCTACAGCGGGGGGGACCGAATAGCTACGGCGCTACGGGCGACACCATCTCTACAGCGGGGGGGACCGAATAACTACGGCGCTACGGGCGACACCATCTCTACAGCAAGGGCCGAAATATACCACTGCATTTTAAACATATAAGCATTTTAAGAGTAAGAATGTGGTTAACTAATAGTAACGTGTATTAAAATTATATATAATCACCTAAATACTTAGTTAAAATTTAAACAAAAAATGATCATATCCCTGCTCAGGAATCATTATAGTAAATCATTTTTTTAATAACACCCACAGCCTAAAGCAGGGGTAGGGAACCTGATCCATGGAGAGCCAGTGTGGGTGCGGGCTTTTGGGATGACTTTTGAATCAGCCAACAAGACTGGGTCCCCTGGACAGGAGCTGGCAACCCAGTTTGATAATGAGCATCATAGTACTCATTATCTGAAGCAGATAATGAAAAGCATTCAAAGGATTTTATCAGGTTGCTTTATCAATCTGTTTTCTAGTACTGGGTACTGTAGCTAATTTATATTTCTGATTTTATCTGTACATCTATACAATTTCCCACCCCATGTGTCTGTATATCATACAGTTTATTTTTGTTGTGTAAAAAGTTAATTGAGGAACGGTGTAAGAACCCTAGAGTGGGGATGGTTACTATCCCCGACACCATCGCTAATATTTAAAGAACGGATTGTACCTCAATGAAAAACAGATCACACTAATGTGCCCGAGGGGCATGGGATGGGGGTCAGAAAGACCCCTGGAGTGACTGCCACCGGGACCAATCAAAAGCGCCGCGCTATGGCTCCTCTTTTATGAATGAAGGAGTTCCGCTTCCGGTGCCGCCTGTCACTATTTGGCGGCGGGAGCGCGCCGGGGCCGGCTGCGCAGCACGGACGCGCGCCCCAGGTAGCGGAGCGCATCTGCGGCACTGCATCACATGCGCGATTACTGCTATCTTACAGTCATTTGCACCTGTCTGCTTTTCCAGGGACAGCGCCGGGGCGACGAGGCGTGAATAACCTTCTGCCCCCGGGACCGGCTCCGATGGCGACAAACACGCTTTCGTCGCGGTTCCGACGGCTCGACATCGACGAGTACGATGACAACAAGTTCGTGGACGAACAGGAGGAGGCGGCGGAGAACCAGGGGCCGGACGCCGCCGAGGTCGACGACCTCCTTCGGCAATATCCTTAGCGGGCATGCGGTGGTGGCGGGGGTCGCGGGGGGGTAAGCGAGGTGCCGCCCGCATGCTGGGGTGCTTTGTAACGTGTGTCTGCCTTTCAGTGGAGAGCGGAGCCGCCTTGATCGGGATCAGCACCCCCTCCTAAGTGTCCCAGGTGCTGCGGGTGCATGGTGTCCCCCCCCCCCGTATTCTCAGCGGGTCCCGCCGGTCCCCGTAGCTGCTGACATCAGGGCACTTTCCTTTAGACACCAACTTGGAAAAGCTGGCTTATACTTCGGATGACGTTCCTCAGTGTTACCATATCCCGCACAGCTAATGGTTAGGTCCCAATCTGTGGCACAGATTTTCTGTTTCCTCGCTGTATAGGTGGACTTCTCTTAATACATTTTAAAAACGTATCTATTTTACTTTGCTCCTCATGTGACTTGAAGTTTATGCTGATATTTGAGGCATCTTTATTACCCGAGCTCTGCCATGGTCTTAAGCATTTGTAGCAGAGCAATCAATTTTAAGGTTGTTTTTCTAGATGTATGGTCCACTGGGAATGGGACCTTGCTGATGCATGTGGGCACAGCTGCCACTAGAGATTCTGGGCGTCATGAAAGCATATCATATCGGGCCCCCAACCCAGACCAATTCAGTTATGCTCCAAGTTTTTTAGGGAATGCGTTTTCTTGAAAAATGGAAGTCAGCTCTGCCTGACATTGTGTGCCATGTTCACTTTTAGAGAAACTGCGGCACTTCACTAGCTTCTTGTCCGTTTGCCCATTTTGTTCCATTCTTCGGCTTGTGGACCTTGACTGCCCATCGCACAGGAGACATGTTGTCTGCCTTTCACACTGCACTAAGGAACCCTCCCATCAACACAAAGAATGCCGCAGTGAAGGTGACTAAGTCCATGCAGGAATATTTTGAGGGAGAGGCGATCCTTGGGCCCAGTGGCATTTATTTATTTATTTATTTATTTATTTATTTATTTATTCATTCATTTTGTGTAATTCTTGGACGGTCTCTCTTCCGGTATTGGGAGCATGACTGACCTGTTTTGTGGATTTGCCTAGAGCATAACAGAAACCTTTCATTCCACCAAACGCTAAGGCCTTACTCCACCCCACTCCTTTGTGCTCAGGAGAAGGCTCAGGCGATGGTGCTCAGGGTCCTCACGTCATTCAGGAGCAGCGAGATCGAGACGGCAGTCCGCTCCCTGGACAGGAACGGCGTGGACTTGTTGATGAAGTACATCTACAGGGGCTTCGAGAAACCTACAGAGAACAGCAGCGTCATGCTGCTGCAGTGGCATGAGAAGGTGAGGCTTACTGTCTGCATCGGGGACCATTTGATGTCCCTCCATTAATCTGGGGGGGGGGTCTGAGACCTACAGGTATACAATGGCACAAACCCTCCCCCAAGTCCCCCAAATTCTTATATTATATGTATAAGTAAAGTCAAGTTGAATTTTATTTTGCAGATGCTTTTATTAGAAAGGAAGAATGCAGGTCTCCAGTTCATGGAGCAGTTGAGGGTTAAGGGTCGTGATCAGAGGCCCAGTGGTGACATTACTTTGCCAAGCCTGGGATTTGAACCTGCACCGTGGTGCAGACATGGTGCCCAGACCTGCTGAGCCACGTGTGGCCCCAAATTTGGATAGTTCATTTACGGCCTTGTTAATTGCTCTTCAGTCTTGTTAAATGCTTTATATAGGTTCAGGAATACCTTTTTAATTGTGAAATGGGGAAAACTCATAGTTTTTGCTTGTCACACTTTCTGAAATCCAAACCTGGGTCATTTCAGTGGAAAATAATTGTTTAATTGAACTGTAGATTATTTAAAACCAAATATTTTATTTATAATTGATGGATAATCTATATTTTTTGACCCGGGGACAAATTTGTTAAACCAAAGACTAGAAGCTCCTCCAACGATCCAAACGAGGGCTTGTCCCGTGGGAGATTTCCCTGAATTTTTGGCAGGATTAATAAGAGTTACCATTGTAATGTATTTCTCTGAAGTAAGTTTAAATTATAGCTTTAATGAAGTACTTTAGCTTTGAATCTAAGAGCTCAGAGGGAGTTTTTGGTTCCTCTCGTTATCCTTTCTTTCATTTCTTTGTCTTCCCTTTTCCCTGTTTTTGAACAATTCTGTATAAATGATGTATCACACCCATGTAAAGTGCCTTGGGGTGACACTCTTGTGAAAGGGCTATATAAAAGTAAATAGAATTCAATTGAATATACATGTATGAGTCAAAATGAGAAATCACATGACACACTGCCCTCCCAGAGTCACATGATGGCACCTTGAACACTAGGGCTGAACGATTTTAGGAAAATATCGAACGTTTTCCTTGGGTTTCACGTGTCTGTATGTGGGCGTATACGCAATTACTTTGGGCCACTTCTGATTGGTGAGCATGACTGGCACGTGAGGAGCACGGCACTTCTGATTGGTTAAACTGTCACACAAGGAGGACGGAATGAATTTGCAAAACTATCCTTGCAACAGTTTTAAACTCTGGGTCAGACATGCTGTATAATGCATATTCTAAATCGTAGCCTTTGTGATTTGCTAATTTCATTTAAAATCACAATTTCGATTTGAAATCGGTAAATTGTTCATCCCTGTTGAACACCTTTGTTTTTCCTTAAATTACTTATGATTGACATGTAATCCAGATTATATTCTGTTGTGGTCTGTAATAGTCATACTTTGTGTAGTACTCAGTGAATGGATTGCAGGAAAATTACTTAATGTCCTTTACAAATGACTGTTAAAATATTACCCCCCCCAGGCTTTTGCAGTGGGTGGGTTAGGATCCATTGTACGAGTTCTCACAGCACGAAAGACCGTTTGAAAGACTGTCCCTTACCAAAGAAGAGAATGAAGACAAGCTGCCAGCAGATGGACTTCCCCAGACAATTCCTGGCGACTGTAAGGATACTTAAACAAGGAGAGTTACTTTAAGTGTTGGGGTTGCATTGTACCCGTTACTAAGTTTGTGAGGGGAATTTATTCTTGTATTTAATATACATGATTTCCTTAGATATGTATGTAGTCTTGCATATCTTTACATCCCTGGTCTTTTTTTTTTTTTGGTAGACCTTGAATTTCAAAAATTGAAAAAGGGTTATCTGCAAAAGTGAGATGTTCTGTAGAAGTGTTTGCTTTGGTGTGACGAGTGGTACACGGTTATTTCTGCTGGCCCCTATTGAGTTGAGATTTTACTGATTACCCTCATGTTTGTAGAGAGATTTGTACAGACATTTAATATAAAACCGTGGTGGTTTGTGCTGGGGTCAAGGGTGTCTTTGTAAAGTGCCTGTTGAAATAAAGCTCATGGATAACTTTTTAATGTTACAAAAGCCTGTAATCAATTTCTTTGATTGGGCCTTGTAGGTTTTTCTAAACTGGTTGTAAATCCAAAATCTGCAAATGGTTCATTTGCCTGAATTTTTTTTTAAACTAAAGTTTTTAATGCCAATTTTGTATTCAAGATGTGGTTTGTGCAAAAAAGTGAGAAATGCTTACTGAAAACCACAAAATGCAGAGGTGTTTGAATTCTCAGCTTTAATCAAACCCAAATTAACATTCACATCTACAAAGGAGTTTCCCAGGCAGAAAGAAAAAAAAAAAAAAAATCTCCATGACATACAAACCCAAGTCCAGGAATTAGGACACTGGAGTGGCGTTTCAGGTTTAAAAACTGGATCTCAATGGAGACGGCTGCGGCGTGGGTCGTGCGAATGCCATCCGACTCACTGTTCACGGTGCCTCCTGAGCCATTCTCAGAAACGTGCACTTCTAGCAGGGGTGTCTCAAGATGGAGGCTGCCACAACCTCCTCCACTGCTCAACCTTTGCGAGAACCTGACAGCTGAGAGCACAAACGGCCACACCTGAGTCTCTCATGCCGCAGAAGCTTTGCCTTACGTTTCCTATGGCCGCATTCCAACGTGACCGTAGTGTTCTAAATAAGAGCCTTGATTTCCTCTTTCCTAGTTCATTACTTACAATATTACTAGATCTTCAGATGAATACAAATTAGTGTCATTTTTCTGGCCCTGATCACAGAACTGCATTTATACATGAGAAACCGATCGTTTTGCTTTGCATAGAGGCCACTGCTGCAAGAACGGCCTCAAACTGAAAAACACCGTCATAGTGGCCCCCACCAGAACTGCTGAGAGCAAGTACAAGGCATGTGAATGGCCCCCCAAAGGTGAATAGTACCTTCTCAGTGAAGTTTAAGGAAGATATTTGCCAATGGGGCATAATTCATTATTTAGTCAAGACCCAAGACAGATTAAACATTGACTCATTTGAACAAAATGCTGTAAGAGCTTTGACAAAAAGTAACACAACCCAATGATTTACAAATTTAATGCTTATATACAGTTATTGATATATAAATAGTCATATGGAATGTATTTTACACAAACACAAGGCAGGTAAAGGCAATCATTTCAATGTAGTTGCTTCAATATGATTTTCTTTACATTAAAAAGTTAGTCCGTCTCTTGTGGACAAAGGCCCTCCCTGACCCCCGTTAGAGCTTCCAAAGAGGAATGGGGTGGGGCTCAATTACCAACAGGTAGCTTTACAAGTTTAGACAGTTACGTTAAAAATAAAAAGCTGTTGTGGGGGAAGGATGAGCATTTAGCGAAGCCTGCAGCTTAGTTATGAGGCAGACGTAGCTGGAGCACGGGCCGACCTCACGACGCCCCCATGGGGAGGCAGATGCGGAAGAGAAGGGTGTGGCAGACATGGGACAAGCAGTCTCCCCCGAGACAAAGGGAGAGTCTGAGTCCAAGTGGAGAACCGAGCGTGGAAACGGAGCTGGTGTCTGTGAGAACTGGCAGCCCCTGTCAGAGGACTGTACCACCCGTGCACGCTCTAGGGGCAGATGGGGACGTGCAAGGAAGCATCTCCTCCCCAGAGACATCAGGTAGTTTCACCCCCCACCCCCCCACCGCTTCAAGTAGTAGCCAAAATGGGGAAGTAGAGTGGGATGCTTTTACAGAAAGGAAACACCTGCCGGCCAAATATTTAGAGCAAGCACGATTTGAAGGACCACAAATTAGCGGAAACGCTAAAAAACAAAAAAGAAAAAAAAACAAAAACACACAAAACACACACAGCTCAAGCCCCATTTAAAACAGATCCATCCCTCACACCTAGAAAGCTCTCCCTATGCACAGGTACGGTCCTCTATCATCTTAAAAAAAGAAACTGAAAAAGAGCGATAACCAGGGAGAGAAGAGGAGGAACCCAGCACTGCTCTCCAAAAGGAGAACGAGCTACACCAGTTAGCGGTAGAAAGTGTTTAAAATCAGTACCTTTTAAAAAGTATTTCAGTTTCTGTTTAAAAAGGAAAGATGTATTGTGTTGCCACAGTGATGTGGTGAAGTCCTGGATGTGGACGGGGGAGTGGGATGATGTGAACCCATCACCACTGCCTGGGGTTTAACCCCAAACCGCAACTCAGCTCCAGTGTGCAGAGGATCCTGAAATCGATGGCCGAACGATACCTCTCGGGGATGGCTTTGATCCGAACCACGACATCTGCAAACAAGCAATAAAAAAGAAAAAACACAATAGAAAACAATGGTAAAGACATGGTGCAGTGGGGCAGGCAGGTGGTATAGTGATTAGGGACACGACCGTGTAATCGAAAGATCGCCGCTTATAAGTCTCCGGGTGCTCACGTAGCTGCCCCCTGCTGTGTCACAATGTCACATGGGTTACATGCAGAGGTTACATTTTGTTGTTGTGCACTATGGTGTGTCACCAATGACAATCACCTTTCACTTTCAAAACCTAGAAGGAAGCACTAGAGAAAATAGAGAGAAAGCCCTAGAGAAATATCTAGCCTTTGATTTAAGCATCTTAAAAAATCAACACTCTGAATAAACAACTAGTCAGCTTTGATATGGTTCTGAAATTTACTGTACTACAGTCATGTGTAAAAAGAAAATCTACCAGAATTTGATCATTTCCTACATTGCTGATTGCTGTATTACTCATGATATGAGCCTGCATCTAAAAATCACATTTGATCACGAGGAGCATCATTATAAAAAGTGAAACCTCCCCTGGTGGAGACCAAAGTAAGATGTTAGGTGTGATTCCAGGTGCGGCACACGACCAATAAGAAGGCTGGCATCCCATCAGCAAGGGCCCCCAGCACTGTAGACCGGGCCCATTGAGGGCACCACGCTGCTCCCTGAGGCCACAGGGGCCAAGTGTAGTATGCCCACGTAACAGCTGAGTGCTAACCTTCAGCCACACTTTAGATATTTGGCTGAGGAAAAGCAAGCAAGCTAATTGATGATGGAAAGGAGATAAAACAAATATACTCCAAGACAAAAAACGATTTTACTCTGTAGAAGTAACAGCAGTGGGGGTCCAGAGCTTACAGAGTACAATCTCTCTGGATACTCGATTTGGTAGGGTCATATAGCACACTCCTTTTCCAGCTTGATTTGGTAGGGTCATATGGCAGTCCTTCAGCTCAATTTGGTAGGATGATTTATATTTCTGCGGAAAATGTACCTAGATAACTGCATAACCTACACTGTACCCTACGCCGTAGCATGACGTGCACCTCGCCAGAAATGGTATAACGGGCTACACAGAAGTATGGGGCAGTGGTGACATACTGGTTAGGGAAGGAACTGTGTAATGGAAAGGCTGCCGGTTCGAGTTCCTGACTGGCAAGTACTACTGAGATACCCTAAGCAAGGTCCCGCCCCTAAGCAAGGTCCCGCCCCCAAGCGCAACAACATTTTACTGTGGTGTGTCAACGAAGAAAATTAATCACCTTTTTCACTTTTAGAAGTATCCATCAGCCTTTACTGCAATCTCACTGAGCCCAGGAGACTGAGCCCTGCAGAATGCCCTCACAGTACAGTACAGTGTAGAACATCAGGAAAACCAGCCAATCAAAAACTACTATATGAAGGGTGGGAACATCATAGGATATTCTGGAAATTCTAATATAATGCTTTTTTTATTAAATCAATCAGAGGCTTGTTTGGCCTTATGTGACACTGTTAGCACGGCAGTGGTGATCTTAGTGGATCTGGAAAATTGCCAGCTGGTAACAGCTTCAAGGCACAGACTGAGGTCATAAGTAATTTGTTAGCCATGCCATTTAGTGTTAGAAATTTCACAGAATTTAAGAATCTGGCCTTTAGTGGGGCTGTGAGTTTTCCCTAAGTGTGTGACATTCCATCATTATATCTGTAGATGGTCTTTGGAGCCATATGGAAGAGTGACAGGGAGCTGACCTTATATTCCAGGGTCTCCTTCAGCATGGCCTCTTCTTCACGGGTGAAGTTTAGCAGCACTGAGACAGCTCTTATCAGCTGGTATGCCTGAGAAAGCCAGAGAGAGAGATGGGGACTTAGTGCCCAGGGCAGTGTTATGCTGGTGCCCCGTATGATGAGATGGGTCTCCAACACCGGTCTCCAAACTGACCCCTTTCCCTAGAAGCAGAAGAATGACCAGACGGTATCTAGGAGACCAGGCCTCACCTCCGCCTCCCTGGACGACATGAACTTGAGCACCACGTGCTTGAGGTACTCGAAGTTGATCTCGTGCGCGTCACTGAGGTCGGAGTTGTTCTTCACGGTGGAGGAGGTGCTGACTGTGGGGACCAGGGCAGGGGCGCTGCCTGTCGGGCCCGCGACGGAGGCCTCTGGGCCGGGCCTCTCGCTCTTCTCCAGCCTGTCTGCCCTGACATCCTGCCGCTTCTCCTTGCCCTCGGCCTCTGCATCCGGCTTCAGCTTCTGTTCCCGCGACAGACACACCGTGTGGGCGGCGCTTATACATGCTGCCATGTTAATCTGTGACAACACACTGCTGCCTAGAATTTGGACGGAACATTTAATTGCTTTGGTAGGATCAGACGCGAACTGGCACTCATGGATACAATGGGACATTTATGCAGAATTAAGGCTTCACAAATTAGGGGCATATCTACTGAGGCAGCCCGGGACCGCTCACAGATCTTGCCGCGGCAGGTAGCCGGCAGGGCTCACCAGCTCCTTCTGCAAGGTCCTCTTCAGCTCCGCAAGCCGCTGCTGCAGCTGCTTGATCGTCTGAAAGATGTCAGAAAGTAAAACAGGGAAGAATAAAACTGGCACCTTCCCAGAGCTACATACAAGAGTTATTAGAAATCTGAACTGGGGCATGTGGCCGAGGCCCTAGAGGTTATGGTGAAAGTCCTGTAAATTATTCCAGAAAGTGAACTAAAATCAGCATGGATTCAGGCTTCTGTCTGTGAAAATGCTGTGATGTTATGGGTAGTTATATAATTAATCGCGATTCAATATAGGAGAGCCTAGAATTCGTGTCCAACTCAGACACACCCAGGATCGCAGTTTTAATGTCTCTTCATAGGGTTACATTGAAGCAAAGGGAGGCGACCTGATCACAGGCTCCCTGGAGGATGTGAACCTGAGCGCCATGTCTCTGAGGTTCTCATGTGAGCTCAGTATGGCTGTGTCTGGGCAGCTTATCCTGCTGAGCTGAGCTCTGCACACCTTGTTCTTCTCGCTGAGCTGCTGCTCCAGCTCTCGGTTGGTCCTCTGCACAAGCTCCAGGTCGTCCGCGGTCACTGCCCCGTTCTGCTCCAGCCGGCACACGGCCAGGGAGCGCAGCTGCTCCGTCAGGGTCTCCACTTCTCCCTCCAGGTCACACGCCTGCAAAAACACAAGTGGGGGGGGCCATTAAAGGCCCTCCTGAGCCCATGCATCCACCCGGAGGGAATCAAGAAGGTTGTTCTACACACATGGTTCTGGTGGCCTGTTCTAGAAACCAGAACCCCGTCACTACACCGTTCACTGCAATTACCATGGTAACCCGAACCAAACCACGTTCTTTCTGAAAGTGATAAATCCATCCATTCCGGTCACAGCTGTGTTAGTCTGTTGCATGTTAAAAAGCCACATGGTGGCTTCTCTGTGGTTTATCACAATTCCTGGGTTCTGACTAGGGATGGGTACCGAAACGCAGTACTGAACGGGCCCCAGGGCAAAATTTTTAAAGACCAGAGAATCGATTAGCTCTGAAGTTAACAGTATTTCTTTCAGTACTGAAGAACTTATTAAATCAGATATATTTTGTTTCTACATAAACGTAATCTTTCCCAGTGTATCAGACTGGCTCTGTTACTGATTAAAGTATTAATCTAGAGAGTTCTCGAGTGTGCACGATGCACCGAGAAAATTTTCTGATCTTCTTATGGCTGTGTGTGGATTGTATACTACATCCGCTGGACCCTGCCCCATCGGTGAGGGCATGCGCACAAATTTAAATTTTAATACATTGTAAGATACAAAAGCATACATACACAAAATCACAAACATAATATGTGTTAGGAGACACTGAAGTATAAGTACAGCCTGCCTGCCAGGCAGACACGTGGCTTTTTATGTGGTATTGTAAAAACACTTAAATTCACACAAACTCTTTGTGGACTGAGAAGTTGGAATTAAAACCAACAAAAATGCATGTTTTTATTATATTGTAATGATTTTAGTGATATTGTAACTCCCATGCGAGAGGAGTATTTGTCAGCGTATTGTGTCGACTATTGCATGGAACGTTTGTTCCTGCGTTTGCTGCAGAGATCGTAGTGTATTGCTATACAGAGCTGCGGTACCCTAAAACATGTGCATGCGCACGCAGAGCGGACAGGGACCGCAGATCTGGCAGCCGCAAATAGTGATGATGGCGGAGAGGTAAGAGATCAAAGGTATCGATGCGGACAGTGCTCAGTGCCAAAAGTGCAGCAGGTGTTTTGCGTGTAAAAGCATTAAAGGCTTTGCATAAAAATAATTTGTTTGTTTTACATTTCCATTATCAGAAATCTTTAAAACATTGCTATATTGTTTTGTTACATTTTATTTTGCATTTCACATTTAATGTAAATTTCTTAAATAATTATGCAAATTTGCTGAATAATAAATGATTTGTTAAATAAAGCAATGTTATTTATGTTGTTCATTTGATTTTTTCTTCTAAAAGTACCGATAATATCGTTAAAGTACCAGACCGAAAAGCAGCACCGGGAAGAGTCGTAGTACCGTTAAACTCTTTATATCCGTCCCTAGTTCTGACCCGAGACCGATGGGTACGCACCTGCTGATTCTGGGTCAGCGCCTCCTGCCGCAGGTCCTCCAGCTGGGCCTCACGCTCCCTGGCTTGCTGGCTCTGTAGCGCCGTGTCCGCCTGGAGCTCCGTCAGGCTGGCTGTGGAGGCCCGCAGCTCTGCGGGAGCGCAAACCGCCGCAATACCAGCAGTCACGGGGACTGACAAGCCCAATAATCGCCACAGTTTTAAAGTCAAAGTCAACTTTGTCATCACTGCTATATACTGGCATACACAAACAATATATAAAATCGAATATAAAAATATACACTATAAACTAGAAGTAGAATATAAAAATATAGGACTTTCAACTAGAAGTAGACCTGATAGTAAGTTATATACGGTGGACAGTTTCAGTATAAAAAAAAATTCTATACAGATGGTCTATTGAATGAATCTTTTTAAAAGTCTGATCTAGTATGTGCGAACTACAATCCGTGTATAATACTTCCGGTAATTTGTGAAATATCGTATCATGGAAACTAAACGTATACAAAGATAAAATTTACAGGCATCTTTAACAGGGCCGCATCAACACGTCCATTAGAAGTATTTGGAAGTGGACAGCAAGCTACTTGCAAGTATCTTGAATGATCAGACATACCTTGAAATTTTAAAAGCTTTAAAAAATAAAATGTGAGACAACATGAAACTTAAAACTGCTAAAATGATACATAGAGATTATCTACAGAAATAACGAAGCAGAATTAAAGACATGGCTCAGTTTACAGGGGACTTCTCTTGAAATAGACCTCTTATTTGTTAATCTGCAGTTGTCGTGACGCTGTGACTTGATTGGCTCTCACCTTCCTGGAGGGCATGTAGCTCCGCCTCCCTCTTGACCAGCTTCTCAGAAACCCTGGCCAGTTCATCCTCCTTGGCCTTCAGAGTTGACTCTGTCTCTCCCACCTGCCAGGACAACAATAGAAGCCTGGATAAAAGACATGGGGACTCTTTCCAGATACTGGTGAGCAAATCCAAGTGATTATCAGACTAATTTAGAGCGATTAAACTGACATTTAAATTTATTTAGCAGACACTTAACCAAAGCAAAGTAAAGTTTAGAAAGCAGTGGGAGAGAATACCTGTAACTGGGATAAGGGCCTCACTCTGCCAACCAGAGGATTTGTGCCAGTGAACAGATGGTCACTGGTTCAGAGTCCTAACCTGTATTCTACTATTAAACTATGGGGTGCTGAAATCCCAAGCCTGGCTTAACAGTGACCTACTGTTTTGGTATTTATTTCTTTCACAATTATCCAGCTACAAGAGCAATGCAGAGGAGCTTAAGAGAACCTTTGAACAGGGCCCCTGTGCTGGGATGTGAACAGACAACCCTCCGGTGGCTGCACCTGCACCCCCTACCTGTTGCTGCAACTCTTCTTTCTGGATCCTCATCACTTCCAGGGCCTTAGTCATCTCCACGCTGGCCGTCTGCTGGCTCTCTAGCTCCGCCTGGGGGTGGGGTGGAGGTATGAGCCATTTCAGCCTTTTGACAAATGCTAGTTTCTCTCACAGCTTAAAAACCCCTTTTATAGAGCCGATTTCCCCCCTTTTTAAATGTACTGTGCATCTTTTCTTAAAGAGTACAGCAGCGTCCCACCTTGGACGTGAACCTATAACCCACTGGCCATGATCCCAGATTGTCTGCGAACCCGGCCTCCTTACTCACCTGGGCCTGCTCTAGCTGTCCAGCCTGCCTGCTGAGCTCGGCCCCCACCTCAGCACGCCCCTGCAGCAGCACCTCCTTCTCCAGTTCCAGCTCACTCTGGGGGATGGGGGGTGGATTTCAGATGGAGGAGAACACAAGCTCTGTGCAGCATTCTCCCTGACATTCTTTACATTGTTACTGCTTATTTATTCATTGCTCCTTTCTGTTAATGTCTAAATGTCTATTTTACGCCAAATGGGTGGTTTGTGCTACTGTAAACTTGTAATTTCCTTCGGGAGTAATAAAGTATCAATCCAGTTGGACTACAAGCAGTCTGCCGAGTGACACAAACAGATGGAATATTAATACTAAAAAAGCAGCACACACAGGCGCAGTCACTGATACCTTGTAGTTCAATATATTAAGATCTTTGTATTTTACACTTTTCATTTCTATAGTATTGTTGAAAAAGAAAGTACAATTTCTAACACTCAAAATTCTAAGGTTTAATGTATCAGGACGTACAAAAATCATCTGGTCCTTAGCAGGTCTTAAAACTAAGTAAATACTACTTCAGCTGAACAACACATATGACACATTACAGTTTTATTACTTAACAAAACGCAGAAGCGGTGTGTAAAAAATTACTGCTTCAATGGGAATTAAGAGGGTAAGTAGCAGCCAGGTGTTGCTAATCAAATGCACTTCATTAACTGATCATTAGCAGGTAAGATCCCCTCTGCCAGGAGAAAGCCTCTGCTCTTTAAAAAGAACATGGTAGCTTAGGTTTGCAAAGTTGCGCCTGAACAAACCACAAGATTTCTAGAACAATGTCCTTTGGACAAACCAAAGGACATTGGAGACGTTTGGCCATAATGCACATCGCCATGTCTGGCAAAAACCAAACACAGCATATCAGCACAAACACCTCGTGCCAACTGTCAAGCACGGTGGTGGAGGGGTGATGAT
>JAODKN010000041.1:3457113-3472785 GCA_026774425.1 Petrocephalus zakoni
AGCTGTCCGCTTCTGGTGCATACACGCGGCCCCCCCCCCCCCCCCCCCCCCCCAGCGCGCCGCGCAGGCCGCGCCCGCCCCAGGCAAACGCCCCCGCCGGCGGGAGGGGGGGCCGGGGGGGGTGTGTGGGGGGGGGGGGGGGGGGCCTGGTGAGGCCCGGCACGTCGCCTCTACAGACATTCCACTAAAACCAATAAGGGATATTTCACCAAATCATATGGCATTTTGGCTTTCAGGCTGCCCCAGCTGGGAAAGGGAACCATCAGTTCAGGCAGATTTACTCTCAGCTGGAAAACTTCTGTAATATCGCTTCATAGTACGTCAGTGCTCAGGGCTGAGTCACTAATCACCCACAGAGTGTGACTGTGTGCAGTCGGCCCTGCCACGGATGGGCATGGCCAGCCGTGTGCCTTATGCTAGCTAGGACAGGCTCCAGGACCCTCCTGTGATCAAGGTAAGTGACTGCAAGATGGAAGGAAGTATTCTAAGGGATATAATAAAAAAAAAAACACAAACACATCAGGAGACTTACCTTCTCCAAAGCAGTGATCTTCTCCATCCATTCCTACAAACAAAGACTTGGATCAGACCGCAGCAGAACAGCGTAAGCAGCACAGATACATTGAGCAGCCTGAATACGCGTGAGCCACTGAGAGCTCTCCTCCCAGCATGTTTACAGTATACACAGGTCTGACAGAAAGGTGAAACAAGCTCTGTGCTGACTGCGAGTAGAGGGAACTGGACTGAGTGCACGGCAGCCAACCTGATCCTTCTTGGCCAGCGCCAAGGCCATGCCCTCGGCCATTTTGGCCCGGCTGGCCTGGTAGCTTTCGTTCTGCTCCTGAAGCTTCCTCATGGATGCTGAGGAGAGAGGCAGGGAGATTATCGGAGGGGGATTATCGCAGGCGGCCACGTGTGGGGCCAAAGGCCATGTCCTGTTTTATCAAGGGAACTCTTAGCATTTTCCCAATGCCTACATGGTCGATTTGAGAAAAAAATAGGCTTATTTGCACATGTAATACTGTAATTGTTAGCATTCCATTAGCCCAAAGGCTGTAGTGGGGTATGCCCTTCCCTGGGGGTGAGAGGATAGGCTGGGAGTGGGACAGCTGGATTATGACTCCTCAGGTAGCTATAAAAGAGTCTGCCTTTATCACTGAATCACACTAGGAGAATTGTTAAAATTTTAAAGTCAGGAGTCAAGTGGAGCCGAGCAGCATTGACAAAACACCCCCCCCCCCCACCCCCCCGACTGCGAGAAGTGACCGGCTCAGTGAGGAAATTAATCTCAGTGGTCAAAGGTCAGGTTTCAGATGGCTGCCATTTTGTCAGAAAACTAAGGGAGCGACGGCCCATGGATAATGCAGCTCGGCGTCGCCTTTCACAGCGCCGTGGCATTCCCGCGGCACCGGCGCTCAGCCACGGGGGCGCGGCAGGCCAGCCGACACGCCACTGCGTCCTCACCTCCGGCTCCAGTCACGCGGCACGGGGCGCTCACGCTTTCCACTGACCGGGCGCCGCGTTACTGCCGCCACCATTACAGCTTTTATCTCTATTCTTTGTGCTTGCCACGTGGCGGCGAGCAGAGAGGCTTGTTAACAGACAAATGAGGGACAAAAACAAACAAGGAAAAGTGAGGGGTACGTACAATCCTGGTGTTTCTCTAACGCAATTTCAAGCTTCTCTTTTGTCTTCTGCAGAACTCGAAGCTGCTCAGCGTAGTCTAGGGGGCAAGAGGTGGGGGGCCAATAAGGGAACCACGCACGCACGCAGACACACACACACACACACGCAGACACACACACACACACACGCACACAAAGACGCACAAACAAAAGCATGAATGCACTCACAAACACGCACAAACACACAGGTACACAAACAAACACACCCATACACAAACATGCACGGACGCCCGCGCACACACACACACACACACACACACACACAAAACAGGTGGGGGTGGGGGGTGGGTGCGGGATGGGGGTCCAAAAGCAAAAAAAAAAGGGACAAAAAAAGAATAAACATGAGTGAGCACAAATTAAAATGAACACAGAAACAAAAGGATTTTGCGGAATGAGGAGCACGGAGGCTGCGTGCCGGCCTTAACTGGGGGAGGGGGCACAGACAGGCATCTAAGGAACCACAGAGCGATATTTGGGTGGAGGGGGGTGTATGGTCCTAGCAGGAAGGGCTTGAGTCTTCTAAACACGGCACAGGAAGCCACCAACAGGGACAGAACCCCGACCTTCGGCAAACGCAGCTGGTCTCTCAGCCGCCCGAGAAGCGCCCTGCCTTGTGACTAAAGCCGCCCCCACACTACATGACTTTAAAGGCGTCAGGTTGCCGGGCTGCTCACGCTGCACAACTCGTCGTCTTGTAAACGGGACTCTCAAAGTTGCTGTAGCTATACACTACATGACTGATCAGAGACAGGGGGTCACACATAAGAGCAGAAGGAATCGCAGACGAGTCTGTCTGGTCTCCAAACTGTGTTTTTTCAGGAAAACACACATGTAAATGACACTGGGAGATCTCAATTCTAGCGTTAACACCTATAAACTGTTAAAACACTAATCAAAACACATCACTTATGCTCGACAGTTGTAGACATGCAGCAAATTATATACACACACACACCTCATTGTGCCAGCCACGACACTTTTACACCTATAGGATTGGAGCCAACCCCTCACCCCACCCAAGTCCCGCCCCCTCACCTGACAGCTTGGCCTCCAGCCTGCGGATCTGGCCATTCCGTCTCAGCAGCTGGGAGGAGAGGTCGTCTCTGGAGCTGCTGCCATCTGAGGCCTGCGATAGGAGGACGACATGCGAGAGACACCCCCCCACCCAAGTTAACATCCCGCAGCTGTAAAGTCAATACGACTCCCACCCGGGCCTGGTTTCAGCAGTTTATAAGGGTTTCAGGGTCAGAACCTCTCACTGGTACTGCATAGAAGATCAACACAGGGTTTCAGGGCTTTTAGACCGTTGGATCTAAACCGATGAGATACTGTGACCATACAGAACCAAGACTAACACCCACACCCTTCTGCTTAATTTGGACGGCTGCCAAAAAATAATAAATATTCCAGAAGAAAATCTCTAAATATGCTGAGCTGATTTTTTTATTTTTTTTTTATCTACAAGATCAATCTGACAGCTTTACTGATACGATAACATTTGGTTCAGACTCAACAGGACAGAAAAATAAAGTGCTTATAAAACGCCATGCTAATCTTTTTCTTAACTCCAGATCAGTAATGCAATAACAACTGCACAGAAGATAAGCACGTGCGGATTCGATTATAGAGCCAAACGACAGTGGCCTGCGATCAAGCAAACGCATGCCAAAAATCTGGGCCGGACAGACAGCTGAAAGAGCAGCTCAGGGCTGATGGAGCAGGTCCACGGTGGGGATCAGGGAGAAAAACCAGGCGGAAAACTGGCAGAGGAGTCGCAGAGGCAAACAGCTTCAGGTAACGCTGGGCTTTCGGGCCTCACAGCGCTAAAGCCAAGTAACCAGGGCTGCACCAAAAATCCCTCCTATTTATTAATATGAATGGCAGGAGGGGGGCAGCTTGACTCAGAGGCAAACGGTGGGAAGGATGCTGACATAACCACGCTGGACACAAGCATCACACCCAAAAACCCTGAAGTGATCACTGACTTCCATCCATCCACACATCTTCTGACCACTTAACCTGGTATCAGGGGGGCCTGGAGCACAAGGGACATGCCCCCCTCCCCCCAATCCATTGCGCCACATCATTCCTCTGGGGGGGCAGAAGGGAAAGGCCGGGCCGGATAATTCCGGAGATTAATGGAAGAGCATTACTGCAGAAATCGTGACTGGATGGAGATGAACGGACCCCAGCAATACTGAAACCATACTGTGGATGCTCACAAACATTCACATTGGAACTCAGCTGGGCAGCCAGCAGTGAGACAAATGCAGGCCCATGGGGGGGGGGGCATGCTCTCATTTCCCTTCATATTTGCAATTCAGGGACTGGGAAGTAAGATTTATGTCAGCAAACTTTTCTGAACTATAAGCCTCAAACTGAAAACGGGAACCACAGACCACCAGACTACCGAGAAAATCTCAGACCCACACACACAAAATCATGACTTAGGAGCATCAAGTAGCTCAGTCTGTGCTCCTGTGGCCTTGGTTGTTGGTTAGGAGAGTATTCGTATCAACCCTGGGCCCTTGAGTCAGCATGCAGGCAGAGGATGTCGGTAGACACCACTCTCTGAGCCAAAGCTAAATGAATAAAATCACCAAAGTAGCAGGATAAACTCAAAGCTCAGCTGACAGAGGAGACAGACTAAGTTCAAGTACGAAACAAAATCCACAACACCAGATCAAAGTGCAAAATCATCCTCTACCCCTCAGTTTTTTGCATCTTGTGGCCAGTTTCTAAGACTAAATAAAAATAAATAAAAGTAAACGCCGTAGCAGCATCCAGCCTGAAGACCTTCATTAAGCGTGCACCTGCCAAGAGCTGAAGGTGTGTAACAGTATCCCAGCTTTAGAGAGACCTGCGGCAGAGCGGCGACACTCACAAAGTCGTCGCCCGAGTCGGCGCCAGCGGAGGTGATGGACTCCTTGCTGACGGAGCGCGGGATGCGGCCGGCCGACCGGGGCGCCGTGGCGGCTTCCTCCGCGATCTTCTTCTTCAGCTTGGCAAACATGGCGAGGCGGCGCTCTTCCAGCCCCCGCGGGCTGCCCGGCGCCTCGCGGTTCAGAGTGCTCAGTTTGTGAGGGCGGAGCGGGGCACTGCGGGTGGGCCACTTAAGGTTCACAGCCCGGCCTGCAGTTATGGCTCCATCCACAGAAGAGGAAATCCTTCATCTTCATCACCTCTAATGCTCTGCAGCAGATCAAAACACCAGTTAGCAAAATCAGCATAAGGCTTCAGTACAAATGGAGTATCCCATGGTGGGCAGGACAGAAGCTATAGGTTACAGAATTTTGCTGGTCTCAAAGTTTTCAGTCCACATATTAATAATCAATCTGTCAAACACAGCCAGCTTACCCTCTGAATGGATTAAAAGCCAACAGCTAATCGACACCCCACTGACACAGAGGGGAAGCTTATACTGAGGAGCGACAGCAGAGAATTAGGAGACCAGTCAATTATCTGCCAGAAACACGGCTAGCTGCTACGATTATTATTATACAGTGCAACAGTGACAGTCAAGATAAGAGTACAATTGCAAAGGAAACATGCAGAATAATGACAGTAGTAACGGCATCCCCTGTAAAATAAGCATGTCAAAGAGCCACAATTGTTCATTTTGCTTATTTTTAATTGCATATTGTACAAGATCGCTTTCATTAATTCATGGTATCCACGTTGTGTATGACGCACCGTAAACACAGCAGGGCGACCTGAAGTGAACCCAACTTCTCATCACTTACGAACTTAACAATCGAGCAGCTATTCTTACGGATGGCCGGACGCGTCACGCCGCGGGAGCGCGCCAGCTTCCCGGAAGCGCGTGCCTGCAGGCGGCGGAAGCGTGCGCGCGCGCCGGCGGAAGCCGGCTCCGGCCACCGATGGCCGGCGGCGTCGCACCGACGGAGACGTCTTCCGTCTTCCAGGAGGAGGGCCGTCACGGATCGCTACAGCGCCCCGGCTTAAGGCCTCGACGCAGCTCGACCCTGGACTGAAAAGGGATCCGATCCCGATCCGAAGCTGCGGGACGAGAGCGCAGCGTGGCCCTCAGACTGCGACGGCCGGCATCGCGGGGGACGCGCGCAGGTCGGGTGTGCAGCAGCTCCGGCGGCGCCCCATCCCGGCAGCCCGCCGCCGCTCGCCGGTACCCCCCTACGGTATCATTACCGAGCGCCGGGGGGGCTCTCCGCAGCCCTTCCGCGGCGCCTTTCTAACTTTGTGAGCCACGGCGACGGGCGGCATCGCGGGGGCGACAATCGCCGTGAGGAGCACAGGCGCGTCAGCGGGCGCCACATCTCGCGGCGTTAAAGGCTGCAGCGCACGGCGACGTGACCCATGGACGTTTAGCTAACGGGTAAAGGTAGCTAGAGGGACGCTTACCACAGGAACTCCGCAAAGAAAGTGAAACACCGAGACGGTAATCCATAGCGCCGCTACACGCCGTCGGAAGCAGCGGAGAGCCGGTGGAAGCCCCCCGGAAAAGGCGCGCGACGCGCCGCATTTATTATCCCTTCCAACTTCTTAGCGCGTCTCCGAAGCGCGCGGACGTGACAGTGCTGACGTTTGCGAAGCGGCCTCGTGACCGAGCTGCTGCCTGATTGGGCCCTTCGCGAGTTGAGGGCGGGGCAGGACGCGATTCGTTCTTGCCCCTGTCAATTAAAAGAAGTAGTTCTTTTAGAAGTAACTCTTTAAATGTCTTCAATCATATTTTAGCATATGTTTTGTCAGGTGGGAAATACACTAAGGTAACAGAAGGGGGTGGGCGTGTTCAGTGGCTTGTGTATGTAGATCAGATTAAATGCATGAAAACTGTCGTTCCAGTCACTTTGGAATAGTGTAATAGCCCCCGAAAGTCCTGTCGTGTGGACTTTGTGAAGGTGTCCACCAATTTATTATGTAATCCGTTGTTTCAGAATACACTACAAACCTGTCTTGAACTAGAACATTATCTAGCCCCAGGTTATAACGAATGTAAATCTAATTAATCATCCATACTATAGTTCGATGGTCTCCAGCTAATGTGTTTGTTGTTCAGTAAAAATTTCCCCAATTTCTCGTATTATTTACAAATTACGGAAGGTGTAGGCTACACCTTAAAACACGAATACAATAACTCTTTTGAAAGTGAACAAAGCAATATTAAATGTTTATTTTTAAAAGCATTCAGTGAAAACATTCTATGAAAAAACATTACATATATTCATATTCTGATTATTCATATTATTACATCATTACCAGAAATAAACAAAAACAACATCACTTTGGTGACAAGACAATATTGTTCTGAAGGCAGACAACAGAGCGATTTAAGATGTCGAACTACAAGCTGTAGAATCCCTTAGCTTATAAAGAAAGAGTATTCTGACATTTTAGCCTCTGTTTTACACCTTCAGCAAAACACCCTTACTAACCAAGTAACAAGATTCGGCTTTGATCAACACGTTTACTAAGACAACTTAACCTACAACATGCCTCTGACAACAAAGCAATTACGTTGGGTCCTGGCTAAATCGTGTTTCAACCATGTTCTTAATGTGTGTGTGTGTGTGTATAAGATACCGGCATAACATGTACTTAAACATTCTAAAAGTGTATAATAAAATCTGTCAAACCTAGTCGATCGTTATTTTCAAGAGGGAGGTGTATTTTATTACGACCGACCTCCAACTCAAATGCTGGGAGGCAAGACGGGCATTTACACAGTTTTCCCGCACAGTGGCGCTGTCGTGCCAGTCGGTATCCGTGCGCTGGCATTGACACAAAGAAGGAACAAGTGCCCCTTCATAGGCGTGCGCTAGGCCTCCTTTTTGGGTAACAGTGCGTATTTTCCTGCCCTCTGATGCGACTATTTTAGACGCAGCTGTTTTAAAGCCGCACCATTTGTTCTATTAACTGTAGCGTCTCCTATTTTACAATCAGACGTCAAAGGAATGTTTTGTCTGGCAGTGATTATTGCGAGGATGAGGAATAAGTCTCCCTTTTTTTCAAAACTTAAGTTTATTCCAGCAGGTTTTAAATAGATGAGCAGGCTTCCACTGCAGAAATTATTTAAAGCAAATTTCTGCAAAAGTAGTTAGAGATGGGCTTAATTGGCCTTGTGCAGGTTAAATACTGCAAGTGTTTTTAAAAATGATATCCACTTGTTTTCTCCTAGATACCCGTGCTGTGGGTGTTTGGTTAGGCATGCTATTGGCTCAGAGTGTGTGCTGTTCTTTTAGCAAAGCCTCAATTTGGGCTCACTGCCTGTCCGTAAATCTCAAAACGTGAAAACAACACATCATTCATCATTGGACATGATATTTAAAGTTATCTGTGCATAGCTCTGTTAATGAGCAAATGAGTAGCAGGGGAGACGTCTAGACCACATGACGGTGGACAGATTTAACTGGAGCATAAAAGTCAGACTTCACAAAAACAGCTCCGTGGACACTTGTGCTAAGGTCTGTCACAGTTAAGACACCCACATATATAGAAATATATATAATATCTACATATACACATGTTCTTGTTTTCACCTGTGAACCATACTGCTACCTGGGCTAAAATCCGTCTGTCTATCACACGTGACAAATGTGAGAAGCTTGGCACACCGTACACATTGGGCTGTACCTAATTCACAAACATGCAGGAGCGGGAGAGGAGCTTCTTACCGACAGCCAGAAACATTTAAAAGTGCATTTTCTAAATAAAGGGTCTCCTATATGTTCTGTAAGTCTTGCAGGAAGTGACACATGGCCTCTTCGGAATAGCCAGCATCCCTAATGCAGTTAGCCATATTCACAAAACCAGTTAACAAATCACCGTGAAGAACTTCAAAGGTTAATCTTGCTTCCCCTGCAGAAGAGTGGGGGAAGTTCAAAGCTTCTTCTGTAAATACAACAGGTTAATTAACAAGGAAGATGAAAGAATTCTGGGAAAAGAACCCTAAAGCAATGGGCAGACTCCAACTACCAACTACCAACTAGTATTTTTAAAATTGTAATGTGAGAGATGTAGACTAAGACAGGGGTGGGTATATTCTGACCAGATCACACACATACAGATGGATTACAATGTATTCTCGCAAAGGAGATGTTACTAGCCAGTACTACTTAGGACTGCCCAGGATCTGACGCATTACACCATGATGTGAGAGTGCGTGTGAAGTCTGCCTCTATCCCATGATAATGCAGTACACGGTACAACTATTTGTTTTCTAGTATCTGCCAACAAAAGTGTCTTCTTATGTACATTTAGAACCAAATTCTAAGGTGCAGTATAAAACTGTTTGGCCATGTTCTAAAAAAATAGATGATCAGCTCTTTTTAAAAGTAGAAAAATGTACGTCTAGTGAGAGAATGATAAAACAAACTGGACGTTCTTGTCTAGGAATGTTCGATGCCATCAACACCCCTTAGGAGAGTGGTCTGAGGGAGCCAGCAGAGGGCAGGACTGTCAGTAGCCGTCCAGGGTGTTGCTGTAGAAGAGGGACTGCACATCCAACATGGCTGCCAGCTCTAGCACACGCTTCTGCAGCAAGCTATTCTCCACCGTGTCCGGCTTGGGAAGCTGGGGGTAGGACTCTGGGTAACTCCGGGAATCCTGCATGGGGGGGGTGGACAAGCATAAAGCATACTGGGCTTCTGGGGGGTGATCTGTAATCCATACAGCCTCAAACACGTAATACAAATAACAAGGCAGGACAAGATGTGTAAATGTACCCAGAACACCTTGTGCATGCTATCATGCTAACATACCCGGAAGAGCTTGTACACTCTAACATGCCAATGTAACAAGAAGAGCTTGTGCACACTAACGTGCTAACATGCTAATGTACCAGTAAGTGCGTGTGCACGCTAACATGCTAACATGCCAACACGCCAATGTAACAGGAAGAGCTTGTGCACGCTAACGTGCTAACATACCCGGAAGAGCTTGTGTAGCCTCAGGACAGCCGAACAGAAGACGAAGCGGATGAGGAGAAGCCGCAGGAATTCATCCCCATAGAATTGCAGAAAGGCCTGGTCTGAATGAGAAGGAGACAGCAGGAGGTTTTAAAACGAGGCGCCATCAGATTTGTCCTGAGGACCTGCAAGCTGGGAAGGTACCTATGCTGCGTGAGCGGGTGATCATCTGGCCCACTTCACGGTACACAAGGTGCAGGAACTCCTGAGCCTTTTCCCACAGGCCCTGCCGTAGGCTACTGAGGCCACACACAGAGACAAACGCCACTATGGGGCTGTACAGGAAGAGAGTGAAGAGGCTGCCGCGCTGTGATTGGTCTGAAAAAAGAAGGGGCTGGGTTACTGTGATATTCACATGACAATATCTGCCAGTAAATAATGTAGGATTGATGACAGTCTTCAACATTACTTAGTCTGTTTTTCCGTGTACGGTGGAAACTGCACATTTGTAGTATGAGTTGTAGTATAAGTTGTGGTAAATATTATTTATGGGTGACAGGCATGCAAGACTGTTTTCTACAAATAAATATATGTGGCAGTGAAAGTGATTGTGAACACACAACAATGAAATGTGTCCTCTGCATTTAACCCATATGTGACATAGCTGTGGGTAGCTAATTCATCACCCAGGGAATAGTGCTTGGGGGTGGTACCTTGCTCAGGGTCTCTCCATAGGCAGGGATTCAAACCAGCAACCTTTCACTCACAAGTGTGCTTCCCTAACCATTAGGCCACCACTACCCTTCAAATCAATAAAAATCTATAGAAACAGTTCATGATAATATTTCATTGAGGGCCAGGGGCCTGTAGTGCAGGCTTACAATGCAGGACAAATCTGTAAGTAAATAAAGATTTTTTCTAAAGGAAGAGTTTATCCTAAAAATTAAATCAAACCACTTTAAAACAATGTAACAGCATGCAAACTTTATCACTCCACCAACTTACGCAAAAGTTGTCTATGTCCACCTTAAAAAATATGAAGCAGCTCTACTGGGCACTGAATCCCACGTCTTTCACTCCCAAAGCAGTGACTTGACCTGTGCACGTTTACACTGCCCTCCTTACACTGCACACCTTTACACTGCTACACTGACATCAGCTGGACCATCCACATTTATACCTAGACTATTTTACTTTATAAATTTGGACTATTTTAAATTGGGACTTCTTCTACCGGCCCCCAGAGGATGGGCGCCCCCTTTGAGTCTGATTTCTCCCAAGGTTTCTTCCCTCTAGGGAGTTTTTCCTCACCACTTTGGCCTCTGGCTTGCTCACTGAGGGCTTTGGGCAGAAATTATGTAAAGCTGTGTAAGGAAAAAGACAGTGTAATGTTGTGAAAATACGCTATACAAATTCAACTGAATTGAACTGAATTGAATTGCATCTTAAACAACTGATGTAAGAAGCTGCATATACAGGGACCAATTGCTGGGTCGCCAGACTCTTTTCCCCACATATGCTACTCAATGGCATCCCCAAGGTGAGGCCTGCATTCTCCCACAGTGAAGGCAGTGACCCTGACCTTACCATCAGCTACAGTGTAGCTAGTGGGATTGGCAAAATCCATTCGCTCATTCTCTGTATTGCTAAGCCTAATGCTATGTTCACACCGCGAGCGGCGAAGACGCCAGAGGTTGCTCTTGCCACCCTGAACGTGACGCTAACCAATGCCAGAGACGCTCTCTGATGTCACGGAGTGGGCGGGGACAAGGCCACTCAGAATGCCAGGCTCTGAGAATTTTTAAATCGGCCACAAAGCAAACAAACGTGTAGCTTATATCTCTGTGCTGACTGCCGATGGGAGGTTTGTCAAAGCACATGAAATGATGTTAAGACAAACACTACTGTTATGAATAAATAAGTGAAGGTGATTAATCATCATTGTTGACTCAACGGTATTTGCGGGTCGGGGACTCGAACAGGCAATCTTTCAACTACACGGTTGCGTCCTTAACCACCTGCCTACCCGAATAATGTTAGTTACCGACTATTTGCACTATTTTAAATGCTATAACACCAAAATTAGTATGTGATTTGCTTTCCTTTCACAAAAACATATATATTTGTGTATACACCTCATTTTAATTTATGTCCCTCCACGCAAACAGCGACACGTCAAAAATAAATTTAATAAAATACTATATATCTTTGTATTGAAAGTCCCTTTTTAACATATTGACGTGGTATAAAAATACAAGTCTATTTGGGTTTTTTAAATGCATAGATTTATGCCATGGGCATTTTTTACTGTGTCTAGAGAGTAAAGAATGCCATGTGGAGACTTTGTCTCACGGTGTATACCCCGGTGGCATTCCATACACTTACTCCTATATTGGGCGTGGGAACTGTTGGGTCGGAACAAAAGTTTACACGCTTATGTTCTGCGGCGGTCTCTTTAGTGGAACATCTCTACATTCCCATTGGTTGCCGCCCAACCGCGTCATAGCTCATTACCATAAAGTTGACTTCGCAAAACTTCGTTTTGATGTTCTCGCTACCCAGATCGCGTAAAGCATCACTGCACCACCCTGAACGACCTCTGCACCACCACTATGCCACCCTGAACCACCCCTGCGCCACCATGAGCTGCCACGAGCCACCACTACGCCACCCTGAACCACCCCTGCACCACCATGAGCCGCCACTGCGCCACCATGAGCTGCCACTGCACCACCCTGAACCACCCTTGCACCACTGCACCACCCTGAACCACCCTTGCACCACCATGAGCCGCCACTGCACTACCCCTGCACCGCCATGAGCCACCACGAGCCACCACTGCGCCACCCTGAACCACCCCTGCACCCATCCCACAGAATGGTACTAAAATTCATACCTGGCATAATCTGAATTTGTCCTTTCCAGGCCAACTCCAGAAAAATTAAGTTAAAAGTGCATGAACACTACACACACCTTGCAAGCTCTTGGGATAGACTGTAGGCGACAGCAGGCACACCACTGGCTGTCCGAAAAGATTCAAGAAATTCTGGTGAAAGAACCACAAAAAAACAGTGAGTCACTGCACAGCTGGTGCTGTCCCATTTAGTGACTCGTGCACATAATAACAAAGTAGGAGGAGGGACTGGAATCACTTCTTATGTGTTGGCTTGTAATATGTGCTTGTCAGATAGCATGCACAGGCATTATATTTTGGAACTATATTGAAATATGTTTCTAACCATGCTACAGGCTAAATAGGATTTCACACCCTGAAATTAATCTGTGTTAAAACCCACCCGTAACTTTAAATTCAAATTACAGGTACGTAATACCATAATTGTAATCCTTAATGTTGGCCACAAGGTGGCGTCTGGACATACCACTGCACTGGAATCAGTCACAATTCATTGTCTAGATCAGGGGTAGGCAATCTTATCCACAAAGGGCCGGTGTGAATGCAGGTTTTCGCTGCAACTAATTAGAGATCACTAATTAAAGGACTGATTGGCTGAAGAATTCTCAAACCTGGGTTTTAACAGCTGACCTTACACACACCGGCCCTTTGTGAATAAGATTGCCCACCCCTGGTCTAGATGATGCTATTTTGAAAAACTTTACAGCAAGCACAAGTTTTTTTTTAAGTTTCATGTCATGAACTGAATTGCTCCAGTTAAATATCAACTGCTTTGGAAAGATATCTGTTACGATAGTTATTAGAAATTAAAATCTGATAAAAAAGTGTCCGCCATGTAAGGCATACACATTGGTTGATGCCTTGTGACCTCCTCACCTTGTAGGCCACGCTGTTGGATGAGTCCACAATAACAAAGAGGGGTTTCCTGGTGAAAGGGTACAGGTCACCTGGATGGAGACTGAGATATACAAGGCGACAGGTCAGCAGGTGCTGCGGGAAGCGGCTGTACCCCTCACAAAGCCAGTTAAGCAGAGCAGCTTGGGTAAAACTATTCAGCTTCCTGAATTGCTTAAATGACTGGCATGCTTTGTAAGTCACAGATAAAAGCAGTCACTAAAAATGGAGGAATAGACACAGGCGCCATCATCTCTCATGATTTAATGCTGCTCTTAGACACCACACCCGGGGCACTGCTTGGGTCAGCAGAACCTGATTTCACCCTCTCACCAGTGCATCTCCTTCTCAGCCTGGTTTCTCCGCTGGACTGTCTCCCCGTTGACCAGTTCACGATTGTTGCTGGTGAGGACACCCCCTAGGTCATAGGGCCCTGGGGGGAGTAGCAGGTTAGCATTACACACACACACGGACATCCTGTATAGACAAGCACTGTAGGTATCCCTCCTACTCAAATCCACACCAGTGGAACTAATGGTCTCACACAGGGAAAAGTATGTCAGGCATCATCAAATAAGGATAAAAACAACTGATGTATTCAGCTAAAGATGCCAGAAAGTGCAGCAGACAGCAGGGCTGCCTGTAAGGGGGGAGACTTTTAGAGGCCCAGACACTAGGGGGGGCTCATGAGCATGGATAATGGTAGCTTTGGCTCGGAGTAGAGGGAGATCTACTGGGTAACATTTTTCACAGGCCCAGTCATGCGTTTGCATGGCCCTGGCAGACTGTCCCTGTGGAAGACAACAAGGAAGAAAGACAGTTTTTCTGACTGCATAAGCTAGGAACCGAAGAAAAATAGTAGTGAGGCCTAGATGAGCCTCTTAGAAAAGCGGATGAACATAAGTCAGGGCAGGAAAGGACAGGGGGCCTCGGTAGGTATCAGCTCACATGCTGCAGTTAATTAGCACCACCACTAACGATCAGCCACATGGCCAGCAGACGGCAGGAGTGCATCATCTGAGGGTGCAGCCCCGGAGGAGAGGATGGAGACTTTCCTCAGCCTCCATGTACCACACAGAACCACTCCAATAAACAAAGAACACACACACACTGTAGAGTGGAAATATGACAGAAGAAGTGGATTGTGTGACTGGCTTAGATCCTGGTACTCCACAGTCTGCAGTGGATGCAGAACAGCTGAAACGGGCAGAATGTGCTACAGCATACCTTCATATTCGCCGCGTCCATTGGGGAAGACTCCAGTGGCAGAAAGGTAGATAAGCAGCACACTATTCGCTGGCAGCTCCTGAAACAGCAAACGCATCACCCAATGATAGATCAGGATACAAAGACATTACGCAAACATGTGGTTGTTTAAAGAGGTACAGTCAGGCTCATTCTCATCAGCCAATCACAGATCTGGGGCCTCATGTATAACGGTGTGCGTAGAATTCACACTAAAACATGGCGTACGGACAAATCCAGATGCATAAAACTGCGTACGTGAAGTTCTACACTCTTTCCCTTCTTACATCCCAAAATGTTACGGATGTGCATGAGCCCACCGCCACGCCCCGACTCCTCCCATAATTCTACATATTTTAATATGCAAATCAATATAATGATCCCTTTCGGGGTTTTGTTGAAAACAATGGCCAAGGCACGTGGGAAGTGATGGTCTTGCATGCTTAGCGAGATCAAGGCGAGGGAAAAATTTTATTTGGTGGTTAAAACAGTAGCATCAGCAACAAAAGAAAACTGAGTGGCACAGCGTGGCAGAGGCACTTAAAAATGTAATTCCGGAAAGTCGCACAGTGGGCGAAATAAATAAAAAATAATAACTGGTCAGATATTAAAGTAAACGTAAAAAAGCGAGTTGCAGCTCAACACCACTGGAAGAGGTTGCGGAATTGCTCACACCCTTTGAGCAGCGAGTTGCTGCCACGGTCAGAACAGCAAATTTGCCAGCGGATGAGGGGGACTCCGACATCAGGGCGGGTGAGGGGGGACTCCGACATCAGAGCGGGTGAGCTGCCCAGTGAGGGAATGATTCTATAAGGCTATAACTAATCGATACGGGAATTGATTACATTGCGGAAATGATTCTATAGGACTATAACTAATTGATATGAGAACTGACAGGCGCCAGCAGGACAGGATCGTCCAATCGGGACAGATAGAGGGAACAGAGAGACGTAAATGGCTCTTATTTACGTCTGGCCTTCTAGAAGGACAAGGACTAACCAGCTGAGGAGAGCAAATGTTAAACATGTGGTTGTCACGGAGATGGAAGGTA
>JAODKN010000041.1:3500358-3523144 GCA_026774425.1 Petrocephalus zakoni
CACAATGCAGTCAGGCAAGTACCGTTCTCCTGGCAACCGCCAAACCCAGACTCGTCCATTGGATTGCCAGACAGAGAAGCATGATTCGTCACTCCAGAGGACATGTCTCCACTGCTCTAGAGTCCAGTGGCAGTGTGCTTTACACCACTGCAACCGACACTTTGCACTGCACTTGGTGATATAAGGATGCTTGGATG
This sequence comes from Petrocephalus zakoni, assembly GCA_026774425.1. NCBI lineage: Eukaryota > Metazoa > Chordata > Actinopteri > Osteoglossiformes > Mormyridae > Petrocephalus > Petrocephalus zakoni. The sequence continues at coordinate 3,500,556 of JAODKN010000041.1, forward strand.
CAGCTGCTCAGCCATGGAAACCCATTCCTGAGCTTATCTGAACACCAAACAATATCGTAAGCCATTTTACCTTTACTTTGTTTTTAGAGGATTTCACAATTCAGTTCTAACTAGTTTGAATGCACATTTTTTATATCATAAATTCAATTATAACTAGCTATAATGTTAAATTTATAATATAATATATAATATAATGTTAAATGTTAAATTTAAACTAGTTAAAATTCCAATGTCTTATATGAGGAATTCAGTTTTAACTAGTCAAAATGCCAATTGTTGATATCAGGAATGAAATTTTAACTAGTTGAATAACCAATTTCTGATATCAGAAATTGAATTGCAACTAGATATTCAATTTTAATCATGACTAGTTACAACTGGATTCCTGATATCAGAAAGTGGGTAGTAACAGTTACCTGTGTATTTAGTAGCGAGGAAATTTCATGGATGGACTTAATGGCATCCCATCATGGTATCACGCTTGAATTCACTGAGCTCCTGAGAGCGACCCATTCTTTCACAAATATTTGTAGAAGCAGTCTGCATGCCTATGTGCTTGGGCATGGAAGTGATTGGAACACCTGAATTTAATGATATGGAGGGTGCCCCAATACTTTTGGCAATATTATGTATTTCACTGGGTACTGCATTCTCCCCCTAAAAACATTTGGGTTAGTCTGAATAGTGTGTATGTGTGTCCTTGGATGGAATGGCATCGTACTTTGTTTCCTGTGTTTCCTGGGATAGGTTCCAAGCTAATTGCGACCATGTGCTGGACAAACAGTCCAGAAGGATGGATGACATGCATTACTTCATACAGACACTTAGAGAATTGTGTGCATCATAAGACGTGCATCCTCTGTGACCTGGGCACTGATGAACCCGTTGTTGCTACTGTCATAACTATTTGCATCACTTAAGCCATTCAAAGTTCAGGAGTTATTAAGAATACTTCTCTACGCTTCTGACTTGATCTGACCAGACTTTGGGTTCTCTGAATTGTTAGAATTTTATACCTTAGATAAACATAGTGGATAAATGGTATATCAAAAAGCCTTTACTCACTGTGCTTTATAACGCTATATATTTATGTTTATTTACTGATACTTGCCAAAGGATAGTCAGATATTTAGGATCTGCTACTCATATCACATTCATACCAGAAGATGGCGCCTTTGGGCCGCCGAGATTCTCGGGCCTGCCGCGGCCATCAAAACGTGTGTGCTGCATATGGAAATAGCCCAGCAGTAGCCGGTACGGGTATTACCCGTGCATGTTTTCACTTTCGTGTAATGGCGTAGGGAACCTCCAATAAGAGTTGCGAATGTCATGCTAAAGCATGTCATTTCTCACCGGTTGTTGATGTGTGTGTACTCTCAATTATAAAAAGTGACTCTTTAGTTATTGCAGGTACTAGGCTATAGGATGGATAGCAATGACAGCCAATAAGATATGCTGATATGGACGTTTATGTCAATAAAAAGTTTTCCTTTTTGGCGGGTATCAATCGGAACCGGGAGAAACTTCAGTCTAGCGTTTGGGTACACATGCCGGAACCACTGAGCACTTCTCTGCCAACACTAGTCTCTAAAATTAATTATGCAACTTTTCTTTTTACTAGGCAAATGTAAAGCTGAAGAGATAAACTAAGAAAATGTAATATAAGTGGTTTTGATAACCTAAAACTAACCTCTGCGTGCAGGCAAGTTCAATCAGACCGTTTGCGTGAATTATAAATATGCAATAACACAGCTTTATTAACAATAATCTATCGCTTCGTGGTGTCCTTACATAGGATTGCTAATTGTCGCAGATTTTAAACACCTTAGTACTGTAATAACCGCAGCATGGCGTCGGCGAAGGTCCGAAAACGAAGCAGAGCGACGCTTTTTTATTGGGCGCTTAATACAGCTAAGTGCAGCGCTGGGGCAGAAGTCTGGGGGAGGCGGACAGTACCGCCCGCGCACGGTGGGTGATTACACGACTAGAGACGCGCCGGGACCGGGCAGGGATCGCACGGGGCAAGACGGGCACGCTCACACGCCGCAGTAGGAAGTGCAACAAGTATTTATAGCTACGCAAACAAGGGGCTATTCACAATTACCCAGCATGCTTCGGCGCTACAGTATATTTATCTCACTTCTCTCCGGTCCCCGGTTAGCGACGTTTCTCTGTATTTATGCTACCGACCGAAGACTGCTCACGGAGTTGGAGCGAACCGGACTCCGCCCTTCACGCCATTGATACGGGCGACTCCTCCCATCGCAGTTTTTATTGGTGCGTTGGAGTGTCCATCACAGGCCAAGCCGGCGAGGGGGCGGGGCTCCTAGAGTGGAGTGGCGCGCCTGTCACTCGGCGGAGGACTCGGCGCTCTGGCGGGCGCGCGGGCGGCCAGACGTCCTACTTGAGAAACAAGTTGTCCTTATCGGGAGCTGAGTGGGACAAGCTGGAGATCAGCACGACTGGAGGCTGCTCGAGAAGGTGCCATTTTCTGGGGTCTGCATGGAGAGTTAAGGGTACCATGAAGTGCGCGTCCCCGATGATGTTCGTGCAGCCGCCGAGTCTGCATTTTATTGTGATCGCATGCATCGGCTTATGCGAGGCTGCGCCGCGGCTCGGCAGCAGCGATGTGCCGTCTGTCGGAAAGGGGCCCGTTCCATTCCCCGGGGCCACCGTGAAACCACCCAACTTCACCACCATGCCCAACCACCTCCCGGAGGACGGCATCAGAGCGGCGACTTCTCCTGCGCTGACACCGGCTCCGGCCACCGTTTCCACCGGGACTTTCGCGAATGCAGTGCGGCCGGCTCTTACCACCGCGCGGGGCGCCGCGACTCTCAGCCCATCGGGCACCCAACACGCTACCCGAGCTGCGATAAGGCGGACGACCGGAGCCGCTCCCGTACCATCACTCACTGCAGCGGTGGCGGCCCCTGAGGTCCGTACGGCACCGGGGGACACCGCGTCGCCGGCCCCCGGAAAGAGCACCAAAGCATGGGTTCAGGGGAGCGACGCCCCGCACCTTACCGCCGCGACCGACAGACAAGGTGAGGGAGAGTTTGAGGGACCCAGTACAGACGTCCCGTCAGCAAGACCAGCACTCCTCCTTATATTCCGCACTTTATCTCATTCACCTCTGCCCGTCCTTCCGATGCTTTCCGCCTCCTGCAGAAATGCACTTTCTTTGGTGGCTTTCCAGCTTGGATCACCGAGACGCACGCAGAAGTTTTGCCCTGCTGGCTTTGCGCCTTCTCCTTCCCTTTGCACACGCAGCTCACACACTTACTGCCTCTGAAACCTCGGTAAATATCGCCGGGACGCGATATATCGCCCAGACCCACTGCGATTCGGCAGAACTGAGAAGCAGTCCGTTTCAATATCAGAAAGTGTCCGGTTATTATGGCTTTCTTGCCGCCGAGGTATTAAATACCCACATCCTTAGCTGCTGTCTTCTTCTCGTATTAATTTCTTTCAGATGAAAGCGCGTTCACGTGATCTCTCACGGGCGCGTTCACGTCCCCACACGGTAATATCGGCCGTTGGGACACGGTGTCGGGATGGCTCCGTTAGCGTCAGCATTTATCACGCTTTTGTCTGAGACCTGTTATAGTATTAAGCGTCTGTAAGGGCAGTGTAATGTTTACAAAGCTGGCAGTCAACTTTGTATAACAAAGCCGGTATGTCTGGTTACCAGCCAGAGCTTCGAACTGCTGTCCTGCCTGTAGACGAACCTCTGCTGCCTAGTTGCGTAACGGTGAGGTTGATCCACTGTTTACTTGCCAGTTTGTTTTCTGCCAGAATGGAAAAGGGGTCGAACCGTAACGTTTTGGACGATGCGCTCGGAGAGGGCTGAGGAGAGCTGGCCGGGCCGCCGTGAGCGCCGCGCCCGGGAGCGCGCATCCGCCTCCCGAGAACGCGCATCCGCAAAGCTGCGAGCCGCGATTAGACGGTGCGCGCAAACGGCGCTGCGGTTAGGGCTCTCAGGCTTTGCAAACCACTTCAGCGTCTTTACGGAAGGCTTGTCTGCTTATTCCGTCCGTCCGTCTACTCGGAAGTAATTTACCAGCTCTAGCAGTATCTGAGTTATTGCCAAAGCAATGAGTATGACCGAAATAATAAACATAAATAAGCTATTGCTGGTCGGGCAGCATGGTGGCTCAGTGGGCAGTGCTGTGGCTTTAATCCCGGGCTCTGTGTTTCAGTAGGCGTGTGTCCTCCCGTGGACTGCTCCCTCTTCAGGGTGTCCTGCCTCCTGGGACAGGCTTCTGGCTCTGGGCTACGCTTTCTAGCTTGCGCGGTTATGGAGAATGAATAGACATTGAATGTGAGAGAATAATTACCGCATGAATATTAATAGGGGCGGTGTGCGTACGTACTTAACGATTGGTTACGTAAGGCTTCTCTCTGTCTGCTCCAGTTCTGCTGCCAGGTTGGCACCATCCCTGGTCCCATCGTTCAGATGTCTGGATGTTTTTAAGTCCTTCTAGTAATGGAGAATTTGGTGGAGTGTGAGGGAAAGTTCCCATCAGTCTTCAGCGCTGCTATCTGATTGTGAGCACACAGGGCTTATCTGCTACTAGGCCAGCCTTTCTTCCGGGTTCAGCAGGTCATGACTGTCTTTTTTTCTCTCTCTCTCACTGTCTGTTCATTTAACTTTTCTTTCTCATCCTACATCCTGTCAGAAGAAATGCCTTTGACCTTCTTCCTGCACAGTCAGCAGGTGGCGTTTGCGTAGGTAGGCCTGCTCTCTGAGAGCAGTGCCTTCCCTGCACTGTTGCCCTGAATGTCTGTGCTTTCTCGAGCCGAAATACCATCCGTTGTGTTTGATGATACAATCAAAATGCACGCGGTGAATCTGAGGAATTCTTCTTGGGGTGTGATCCTCTCGATTCTTCCAGCTGCATGATTTTGCTCCATCTTATTTCAAATACAGCCACCTACAGGATTGACTGCCAGGAGCCACACCTGACTGGTGGGTGTCTACTGCCCTGCCCCCCTTCCCCCCACCCCCCTTATGGATTCGTCTCCCTTAGGTGCCTGTGTCCTTAGATCCATACTGCTATACGTCATTGGCCCACTGCGAGTCCCCCCAAGATACCATGTAAAAGGTTTATGTAGCCTGGCCACACTGCCTGACTATGAACGTATGACCAGGGTCTCACCTGCACATCTGGGTCACATGATGGGTGATACCATTAGCTTGCTGTTGTGGGGGGGGGCAGGGATGATCCTGCTTTAATTCCAGAGTCTGAACGCCGCATTTATTCATTTTCATATTCATTTCTTGCTTGAGGAACGCGTGCCCCCCTGGTCTAAGTCAGAAATTCATACACAGTGTGAGATCCAGCAAAGCTGTTCTACATGTCCGGTCGCTGGCTTTGCATCTATATCATGGCGTGAAAGACATTTGTGTTTCCATAAATAGCTCGTTAACTATTTTGCCTTGGCATAGGAAGCAGTGTGCTTTGTTTACACTTGACCTGGATTCCGCTGTCGAACTCCCGTGTAAAACCGGTGCCTTCCTGGTCACCTGAAACAGTCCTTGCGGGTAGCTAAACCAGCCATTATGCACGGGTGCGTTCTCGGTGCAGATTCCGATTCACAGGCGGCTCGAATCATTGTGCTTGGTCTGCAGAGACCCTCGCCCCTCTCCCGGGGGGATCCTCGGGGAGCTACCGTAACACATTCACATTAGGGCATGTTGGTGTAGAAAGGTCTCGTGCCTCAAAAGCCAGGGCTGTCCTGTAGGGTCAGTTTTGTTGTTTCTGTGGCCCCTGGCTATGCAGTGGCTGTTTGTAGCCAGCAGAGGGCCCCCAAACTTCAGGGGCCCCACACAAATGTCTTACAGTTGATAAACACTGCCTCTGCCTTGCTGATAGATAGAGAGCTTTTTATCTGGTTGGGAACATTTTTTAATTTGCCAACTCAGAAAAACAGTTCCTCTGAAGGTGGCCTGTCTGTCTTCCCAGAATCCATCTGGTCCTCCTCTCCGTTGTCTCACCTGAAAAATGCTTCCTAGTTATTTATGCCAGAGAGCTAGATTTTTTGCTTTTCCCCAGCTCACTGTACCCTTATTCTGAATAAGCAGCATGAAATATGGATGGATGGATATTTAGTTGTGGGATGGAAAAGAAGTAATTTAATTGAATTGGCACACAAAGCACTGTGAATGACAAAGTGACACATCGAGGTGGAGAACCGAGGAGGAGGTAGGCTTCACCGCTACAGAAGCTAGGGATTCCGAGCTGACCTTTAAAACACTCTCCCTCGTTTGGAACGTGCAGAGCTCTCTGCATTATTTTCACCCCTCTGTTATGACAGTTCCAGGCTGCCAGGAAGGCGGACAAGCTTTAAATACCACAGCTTCTCATGTGGGGACGCGGGCCCGTGTTCCTTCTGCGCAGCGGCGCTGGGCTGCATTTGGGCACTCCGCGGGTTGCCTGGTGCCCCAGCCTGCTGTTGTACCAGGGGAGGCTAGGATTAGGGGAGCTTTCATTAATTATACACCCGGGAGCTCGGTTTCCCTGAGCTGTTGAGAGGAGCCGGCAGTGGGGTTTGCATGGCTGGCGGGGGCTGGTTTTACAGGCGGCCTGCACAGTTTTGCAGGTAAACTGTTTAGTCACTCAACAGCAACTGGAATAATGTCATTGTTATATAAAAACAAATGAAGGAGCCCTCGAGATTTGTTGCACCCGTCTGTGGGAGCTGTAGATACCCTGCCATTTGGATTTGTGCTCTTAAAAAAATCTGTAATTGGTGACCAAGGTTTGCGAGTTTCCCTGACGTGAGCCAAGCATGTTTTCGCTGGTTTTGTAATGTTCATTTCTGTGTTTGGTTTCCTTTTAATGCCTCTGTGGGGTTTATTGACTCATTACCCATGTGCCAGCAGATCTGCAGGAATCACAAGGTCCTGTGAGATGAAGGTGTTTATTTTGCCCAATTTATGGAGGAGGATGTAATGACCAGAGAGAATGATGACTTTAATTTGTTTTTTAACTTAAAGGGAGGGAGACACCTCAGAAATTGTATATTTTCTTGTTATTGTGATTATTTTATTTTGGACACTATGAGGTTTGGGGTTTTACTGGGTTTGGACTTGTACATGGGGGCATACAGGGTGCCTCTTGGGATTGTTATGCTTTGGAGGTGTGATTAGGAGAAACATGAAGGCCCTGTCCTCAGGGGCTCGGCCATTTCAGGCGCGTTCATGGTTTCCTATCCCTCCTGTGCCATGACAAACGAGCGATGCGCTGATGCCTTCTTAATGACCCTCTCCCTTTGATAGCTTTGCCTTTGCTTGGGTTATGACCAAACTTACACGCATACTATCCCCAGAATAAGTGAACGCGTACAGGTGAATGTTTTTTTTTTTCGATGGGCTTTTTCAGAAAAGCAGCCCCCGGCTTGAGGGGCCTTTAATGGCTCTTCATCGGTATGCACTGTTTTCTGGCCCAGCAGAATGGCACCTCTGAAGCCTTTTCCTATTCAGTCTGTTTACTCCGTTACTTTTTCCTTGTCGATTGGGCTCCGCTTTCAGCCCTCGATAATGACGCCTCTCCGGCTCGTCTGTGCCGACATATTTCCTAGTCCCTGGGGGGGCGTCCCTAAATGCTGCACACGCGAGATGCTCCTCGGGAGACAGTGTGGAAAACGGCGCTGTCAGCGCACCCCCACATATTCCTTAGAAATTTCCACTTAGGAGAAACATAGAAAGTGAAACTTCCCTTGGCCAAGGCTTGGATTTATTGGGTGGGGGGGTGGTGGCTATACAGATCTATCCATCTTCTGCTGGGGTGGGGGGCTAAAGTATCTCTTAGGCAGCATAGCATATTGGGCAGGACAGGGCACTTGCGCACACGCACACACACTCACATGCAAACACACATCCCTGCACTAGTGTAACCCTAATCCCATGACACCCCCTCACTCTATCCATAAGTAACCGAACAAGATGGACTGATGGTGGCTTTAGTATATGTTATGTGGGGACCAAATAATGTCCCCACAAGGTCAAAATAATAGATATTTATCACATTGTGGGGACGTTTACCCCCCACAATGTAATGTATACATGAACCCCACACACACACACGCACACACACGCACAGTTAGGGCAGCACTGGGGTTAGGGCAGCACTGATGGATTTTTGTAGATGCTTGCCTGGCACTTTCGTCGAGATATATTTAAATTGTCAGCCTGCAAAGTGAAGGTCTCACCTTCTCACATTACCGTCCGGTCCTGGAGTTTTCTTTAGGCTGGTTTGCTTTTTGCCTGAACTCTCTGTGAAGGTGGCGTGCTACTATTTTTATGGATTTCCTCTTTAAACTTTTGGCTGCAGGACATGATTCAAAACATTTACTAGCTGCTGCTGAGTTCCCTGCATCCTTAAAAAGAAGCGTGCTGTTTTAAAAAAAAAAATGAGTGCAAGAGGTTTCGAGGTCAGTGCTGCAAAGCGTGTTCAGTGTTCTGTTTGCTTTGTCACGTCACGGTTATGTGTCTAACCTTTGCTTATACCACAGCGGCCTCCTGTTGGCTATTACATGGGTTTTTTTAAACTTGTCCAGTAACTGTTGGCCACAATTAAAGAACAATTAAAATAAGTTTGGGCATGAACTTAATAATTCTTAATAATTCAACAGAACCTAATAATCCTGCTAAATGGTTTTAAGCACTTTAATTGGAAATTAAAAGGTATAAAACTTTGCTCTGGATTCGCTCTTTTCATTGGATGCTTAGTAAATGGCAGACTAGAATTTTCTAATTTGCTGTTTTGAGATTTTAATTCCTCTGTATTCCCTGACTCCCCATGCATCACTATAGTCCGTGAGCCACTTCAGACATGGCAGGTAAGCAGGTCCCTGACACATACCTGCTGTGTTTTTCTGTATTCGCTATCTGGCTTGTAGCCATTCAGTCTTCTGTGATGTCACTTAATTAAAACTGCCATCTAACTAACCCTGTGAGAACCCCCCCCCCACACACACACACATACATTAATATTAGGCTTCCTCATGCCTCCGCCTTCATCACTTCGTTTCCCCAGGGTCTCATTAAGCAGCATGGCCGCTGGGATGTGGTGTCAGTCTCGACAGGCTTCTGATGACACTGCTTCCTGCGCTCGCTGAAGGACTTCCTGTATTTCTGCCCTGGGGTGGGGGGGGTCGGGTTTGTTTTAGATTGCCTAGCAACTCGTTTATTATTTTGAAGTATTATCATTATCATTTTTATAATTTTTTCTTAATATATATATATATATATATATACATTTATATATTTATATATATATATACTATATATAATGTATAATGTGTGTATATACTTTTCTCTTTCCTTCCCTCCACGTGCTTTTGGATCTTTACACTTGTCTCGCTCGCCCCCTCGAGCTGCATCAGGGGGCTGGGGGGGTCGGAACCTTCTAGGACTGCCACCCTTCTAACGTGCCGCCGTCTCAGGGGGATGAAGTTCCAGCACACGCGGCCTCACCTGGTCATGACGCTAAACCCTCTCCATTCTGGATCAGGATGGGGGGGGGGGCGGCTTGGACCGAGATATGAGAGGTTGTGGAGTGGGGGCGGCGTACCAGCCCAGACCAGGCCCCCGGCTTGTGGGGCCACTCATAGGGGTGCGAGGGGCACGAGCAGGCACCAATGGGCTTTGGATCCTAAGGCTCCGTGAAGTACCCTCTTGTCCCAGGAAACAAAGAGGACCTTCCCGTGTGGTCCTCAGGGGCAGCTTCAGAAGCAGAACCCAGAAGCCATGGAGCCCGGCGTCCTTGTCTATTGTCCGCAGAGGCCTCTCTCTGTCTTGCAGAGAAGCCCTCCAGTCACTCTTCAGTTCTGTGAAGAATACTGTCGCTTCAGAGCAGCGGGACCAGCTGACTGAGGCTCCCACCCCCCAGTCCAAGGTGGGTGCTGCACCCACATGTTGGGGTGACTGCATACTCTTGGTGAACTGCCAGGTGGAGGGGGAAGTATCTGACTCCCAGGACCCCCCAGAAGCTATGACCCTTTCACCTGCAGCCTGCATTTCCACACACATGGGGTGCTTGCAGTGGGTAGTATGCGGCTCAGTGAGTTTGGCCGCTGTGCCTGTCATCAGAAGGTCGCTGGTTCAAATCCCAGGGTTAGTGGAGTGATGTCACCCGTGTGCCCCTGAGCAAGGCCCTTAACATGCAGAGACTGTCTAAATAAATCTGCATAAATAAACAGAATGTAATTAAACATCACACAAACCACCTTCATTCCAATGAGGAAATCACCAGCCGAAAATGCATCACAAATAAATCAAACGGCGGTACTTTTCCTATTGAAAAACTGCCCAAAATTTGTTTTAAAAAAAGACATTTTGTTACCTCTTGAACTTCCGCACAGAACAAGCTGCATCTGGTGAGTATCAAGAGGGTGATGTTCTGGGGGTGTACACCATGTAAAGGCCGGGATAGGCAGAAAACGCGTGGGTGGGGGCGTTTACTTCATGAAAAAGTCCAACTCTCTTGTAGAAGTGCCAAGTGATATCCCTACTTTCATTTTAAGTACTCAAACTAATTGAAAACAACAATAACGGTTTGCAGACTGTGTCTGCTGCTGTTATCCTTTGTCGGTCATTGTTCCTGGCATGGTGCGTGTCCCGGCGTGGGATCCAAAGTGAATCTGACGTCTGCTACGCACTTAGACACAGAGAGCGTCTGAAGGAAAGCGCGCGAGTCCCGTGTTCCGCCTGGGCAGCCGCGGGGGAGGGCCTGTCAGCTGCAGACAGTCACTGCCCGCCTGCCCGAGACAGGCACGTATCCACACAAGCCCAAGCTCTTAACCACTGAAACGCCGTGTATGTTTGCGAACGCTTGTGGAGGACGCACAGTGGATAGCTACAAAATCATTGATTTAAGGACTGGTGTACTTCACTGGCTCAGTTTAATATGCTCATTACCATGGAAATTTAGATTCATTATGTCAGAACAACACAAGCTAAAAGGCATTTCAGAAGCCCACGGTACCCAGAATCCTTCACAGGGCGTGACAGGTCTGAAAATGACCTACTTGGTGTGAAAAAGCAGTAAGTGACGCTGCTGCGCCTAAGCTTCCTTCAAGTTTCTTTAAATAGGTTGCGAAGAAAAAACTATTTTGATTTAGTTATTAGAAATAAGCCAGCAGTGACTCAACATCTTAACAAATTAAAGCTGGAAACTGCAAATCCACAAGCATGGTCTTTTACTATGAGTCACTAAATATTTCAAGAGAGTATATTATACTCTGCGAATGGCAGTATATCTCAACAAAAATGAAACATTAGATCAAATAACCCTACTGTCATACCAAATGACAAATTCCCTATTTGTGGTTTATGATCCTTTCATCTATGCTTGAACAATTTTGGTTCAAAAAGTCTTTTTTTTTTAACGTTTAATGCAAATTTTGAGCCGTGAATATAAATGAGCAGGTGGCTTTTCTGAATGCTGATGTACTCCAGTGGCGTCTGTCAACACGTGTTTACATATGGGTACATATTGGGGGGGGGAGGGGTTATCTTGGGAACGCCCCAGTTTATCTGCAGTATTTGTTAAACAGGACTCGCCCATCTTGTCGCTCCAGTAAATGCTCCTTCCGTGTTGGGTAATGTACATTGTGCAATGTGCTGTTCATGCTACCAAACTGGCAAGGTGCCAGAGATTGCACCCACATGGTACCTGGGTACCTGGAAATGAAGTTACCGCTGATATGTATCTGAGATGCTGTAGTCCTTACGTTCAGGCATGTCTGCCGTTCTGGGGCAGAGCCACACGGTGGCTGCAGCATGTCCACACGCTGGCTGAGCTCTGAGTGATTCTCTGTGTGAGGGTGCAGCCTGACTGTGTTCATGAGCTGCTGTACCTGACAAGCTGCCCATGGTGTGTAATTTGGATCGGAGCTGCTATTTCCCCCCTCGGGGGTACCAGAGCTGCCTTCCCCCTCACGATGGGGATCTCCTGGCCTCCTGGCCACAGCCGCGTGTCGCTTACACTTACACAGCTGCATGTGGCCCTGGCAGTTTCAGAGATTTCGCCTAGGAGCTTAGCCTGGCTCCGGCAGTCACCCTGTGGTTTAATGGCTGCTGTTTCTCGTGTTTTCGGGTGTCCGCCACCCAGCTCCTAGGTGGTGGGAGCAAGAGGCGGCCGCAAATCGCCCGTACAGGAAGCACCGTTCTGCCTTACTGTGTGGAAACTTGTAGCTTCTCCAGCGTTTAGTTGCCGTATATTTCTCGAGCCTTTTTCCCCGCACTGTGGCCTTCTGGGAGTCCCACTTCTACGATACGGGACTCTGGTTGGATTTGGCATTGCGTTACCATGGTTTAAAAGTGCAGCCCGCTTTCTCCCTGGCCTCAGACTTGTTCTCCTTCCAGTAGATTCCACTGTAACGTGATTAGCTGGTATGCTAATACCCCCGGACCTCCCTGAAGCTGTAGTATGTTTTTTAAAATGATCAGCATCATTTCTGAGAGAATCTAAATACACCAGACTTAAAGCTAGGTAGTTAAACAAGTCTCTCCTAATTTTTTATAACTCCCCCCACCTAGACATGACTCCATTTAGTGGCTGCATAAACCACGTGTGGGGTCCAGTTTGAGTACGGGGTGTCATTTTGGAATTTACGGCGAGCACATTAATACTGCCCTCTCTCGCTCCTGCCTCATCTGGGAAAATCCAGCCTTAAGTACTCAAAAGCTGCTTAGCCTGCTTTCAGCGCCGACCTTTTAAAGCCAATGCAGTGTTACAGTTCCTGTGCTGGAATGGCAATTAGCAAGTCATGCACTGAGCACATGAATTCTCTGAACAATGGAACGACTAACATGTAGATGTCAGGAACCAGATTGCAGACCCAGATTAGCATTTCAGAGGAACATATATAAGATCTCTGAGTGGGAGCATGCTAGGACCGGATTTCTAGATTTCTGCAGATCTAGTCTGTAAACACCCTCTCTGACGCACGAGGAGGACGCCGAATCGCCACGTTTCTACGGTCGGCTCACAAACGGCACGCGCCGGCTGGGGAGTCATTAACCCAGGAGCTGCTGTCACCCGCCGCCTGTCACTGGGCTCTGTTGCCCCCCCACCCTTCCTGACGTCCTCCAGAGAGATCGCTTTCACGGTGTAACTGGAATAGAGTCCCCGATTGTGGGGGGGTACCTCAGGGTTGCCCTACGAAGTGGGCGGCGCCGAGGGGGGGGCTGTTTTTGTTCATACATTTATTTGTAGCATGTCTGGAATGACGCTGACTTTTGAGTGAGGGCTGTTTTGGGATTTGGATGCACTCCAGAGCTGAGCTGAGCGATGAGCTCTGGAGTGCCCTTTCTATTCTAATGTCAACCACTACCTGGCCCTGGGGCAGGTGTTAGGGGGGTCAGTGAGGCAGCAGGTCCAGTTAGTTCGTTGCGTGACCCTGCCCCAAACCGCCCGTGTGTGTGTATGTGAATACCTGTGTAACAATAGCCCACTGTGTTCTGTGTGACCTTGCTGGGGGGCTGGGTATCTTTTTTAATGGTCTTTATCAGGAGATTCAGATTGGAGCAGAGCAGAATATCGACCCTATGGGTAACGCTGGTCCCGCCGCATGGAGACCGGAACTCACCGCCACCGCGCGCACCATCTGAGCTGCCGTCCCGCGTGGCAGCCCATCCGCTGCAGTGTCAGCAGCTGCTCCCCTCACAGAAGGTCCTTCTCCACCCTCTTCCTTTATGTGAGGCCCAGCGTGTGGCTCAGTGGGTTATGCCTCTGATCAAAACGATGTTTGGTCGAATCCCAGCGAAGACGATGGATGTCACCATGGGGTCCTGACAAGGCCCATAACCCCAAATTTGCTCCAGGGACGGGCTGACCCAGCTTTCTCAAGAATATAAATTGTTTTTGTTTAAATGATCTTCTAAATAAAGGTATATAAATGACATCAGTGAGTCTCACAGGGGACACTAGGAGTTGGTGTTGGATTACAGGACATCCGTCACAGCCCTATGGAATGTGGTTACCCTCTGACTCTCCTCCCCCCTCTTTTACGACCCATCCTGCATTGGGCCTGGGTCTGCCGCCAGCCATCCGACAAGATCGCGTCTGTTTCTCATCCCCATTTTGCCTGCCGCCACTGGGGTGTCTCGCAGTCACAGCGAGGTCAGTGGGCAGTCCCTTGGCTCCTCAGTAACTTCGCACTGGGTCATGTCCCCTCTGCCACTGGCTGGGTGACCAGGTCAGTGATTGTAGGGGTGAATCTAATTTATTATTTGAATCACGATTGGCGGTTAGGATTCTGTCCCTGTGACTGGAAGGTCAAATCCCAAGTTCAGCAGGATGATTCTTCTCCTGGGTTCTTGACCAAGGCCCTTGACCTGCAGGTGGTCCCGGGGAGCCAGACCCTGGCTAGCCCTGTTCCTCAGCCCCTAAATTTGGGTTGCTGAGGTGGAATACTAAGCATAATTTTCTGCTAATGATGAATGGTGGAGTCTGCCCCCTGTCAGACGGCCCACACGCAGCCGAGCAGCACGACGCGCTTACTGCCAGCATGCGCTGCTCCTTCCTTCTCCTCTTCATGGTTAGTGGAGCTACACATTTGGTCAGATTTCACAGTAAAGCCACAACTCGACGTCCAGAATTCCTCTTCCGCCATTTTCCCATCTGGCCATTGAGTGCCACCTGGCTTTGTTTAAATGTTAAAATGATTGATTTCAGAATGACTCACTTACTCGGGATGGATGGATGGATGGATTCAGGCATTTTCAAAGCTCCCTCGTGTCCTAGACATAACTGTCCTGGTTACTGGTCCTCGTATGCTTTTAACTAGCTGGCTGTCTATGTGGGACAGGTGACATAAATCTCCCTAAACCTGTAATTACTCTTGCCCTTACGTCTTGCCTGCTTTCTTTTTTCAATGTTTTGATTTAAGGCGCTTTGGGTCGGTAATGGATTCCACAGGCGGCAAGCCGCTCTCGGGAAATCAGCCCAGAGTATCATTCAGCTGAAGCAAGCTGGTTTAATTGGAAGTTAATTAGACTGACTTCAAAGAAGATTCTCTGTCCAGAGGTGGGGAGATCTTCTGGTAAGGGGTGTTAATCCATTCGCCACGACAGTCTCTGTAAAGGGTTAAAAATTTATAAGAGTCATTTTTACTAGCTGGACTGGACTATATGTCTTCTGAGTGTCTGTAATCATATACAGCATGGCTCAATAGGCATTCAGCATTGGATAGATGGGGTTTATACTCCCTTTTTAAATGCAAATGCAATCCCTTTCATTGGGACATAGATGCAGTTTTCTGGCCGAGCTTGACAAAAGCAAGTTTTATGCAAGGCAAGTTTATTTATACTGCTCATTTTCATAGATGAAATAATTCGAAGTGCTTTACATAAAAATACTCAGTGACATAAAATTAAGTAACGGAGTAAAGTCTTTCAAGTGAAAAATGTAAAATGAAATGGTAAAGAAAGAATATAAAATAAATGCAAGTATATTTGAAATTTGAATTTGAGAATCCAGACAATAATACATTTTAAAATAATTTTTTAATTGACAAAGGCTGTGGCACATGTAGGGTCCTGCCAGAACCAGCTCCAGCTGTGGCACATCTAGGGTCCTGCCAGAGCCAGCTCCAGCTGTGGCACATGTAGGGTCCTGCCAGAACCAGCTCCAGCTGTGGCACATCTAGGGTCCTGCCAGAACCAGCTCCAGCTGTGGCACATCTAGGGTCCTGCCAGAACCAGCTCCAGCTGTGGCACATGTAGGGTCCTGCCAGAGCCAGCTCCAGCTGTGGCACATCTAGGGTCCTGCCAGAACCAGCTCCAGCTGTGGCACATGTAGGGTCCTGCCAGAGCCAGCTCCAGCCGTGGCACATCTAGGGTCCTGCCAGAGCCAGCTCCAGCTGTGGCACATCTAGGGTCCTGCCAGAGCCAGCTCCAGCCGTGGCCCACATACTGGCTGAAAGCCATTTCTCTGTTTTTGGTTTGAACTTCAGACGCCATGAGCTGACAAGCTCCAGGCATCTTATTGACCTACGAGGTTTGTATTCTTAAATATATTAGCAATTTATTTTGGGTCTGAGATATTTACTACTTTGTGAACTAATGAAATAAATTGTAACGGTGACTGGGATCCAGTGCAGTGGTTTGATAAAGTAATAAAATTAAATATGTATAATGGGCTTTTTCCTTTTATGTTTATGTTAAAATTCTAGCAGCAGCATTTTGAATGAGTTTTTGAATGAGCTGTATAATGGTGGCAATTTTTAATGCCAGTCAGGGGCGCATCGAATAATGTATCCTACTGGGTATAAAGGCATGAGTAAGTCTGACCTGGACATGAAACCACTGATCTATTAATCTATATTAGATATATCTAGATTAATTTAATTAATCTATATTTTTCAGATGATAATGTCAATTTGGTTGTTGCCTTAGTCTGGCTGGTGAAGGCAGGATCCCATCTTGCGAATGACACACTGATTTTTTGCCCTTGGTCACTGTTTAAACAGCCTTGTAGTCAGGATGTGTACCAAACCAAAACCTGCCCTCTTTGGTAACAAAAAATATAATCTGACATTCATATTGGCTCAATTGAAGGGAGTTTTGTTTTTGCCAGTTGTCAATTTTCTCTAGGCATTAGTACTTTGAATTTATAGGACCATAGTCATTAGGAGAAACACCTAAGTAAGCTTATCTGTGACAGACAGCGCTGTTGTCCTGCAGAATTTGGCCAAGCAGGAGCACATTAAGTTTGAATAAGAAAGAATGTACACCTAGAATGGATCCCTGGGAAACTCCATTTGCCAAGTCAGTTAGGAATCTGAGCCGACTGCTGGTAGTGATAAAATAACCCCTGCCGTATAAGTGATCCATCTACTATAGAATTATAGAAGTACTACCTTAGTTTGTCCCTATTAGTCTAAGGGTGTGCGGATAGTGACACAGTTTGCACTATTGCCTCACACCTCTGGGACCCGGGTTTGAGCTGCATCTCCTGTGCCATGTGTGTGGAGTTTGCATGTTCTCACTAGGTCCTCATAATTTTGACCTTCCCCACAAGGGGAAACAAAATGTTGAATTCTAAAACCAAAAAACTAAAAATGCCAAAAGTCTTATATTTTGTTTGGTTACTTAAGTTAAGGTTAGGGCTGGGTAGGGGTTAAGGTCATCATAGTTGGGGTTAGAGTTTTTCCCATAGAAATGAATGGACAGTTCCCCAAAAAATGTGAAAGCAAATGTGTGTGTGTGTGTGTGTGTGTTTGCATAGATCACATTTGAGGACCAAAGTGTCCCCAAAGTGTGGTAAAGCCTGAAATTTCCCTACTTTTGGGGACATCTTTTCAGGTCCCTATCTGGACAATTTTATAGAAATCTGTGAATGTAATCACAATCAAGTAAAAATGCCAAAAGTGTTGTATTTGGGTTGGTTACTTATGGTTAAGGTTAGGGCTGGGTTGGTGTCATGATTGGGATTAGGGTTTTTCCCCATAAAAATGAATGGAAGGTCCCCATTTAGATAGGTACGCGAGTCTGTGTGTGTGTGTGTGTGTGTGTGTGTGTGTGTGTGTTTGTGTGTATGTGCACCCCATCCTTGGTTGTATCCTGCCTAGTATTTAGTGGTTTACAGAAGCTGCCATTGGTCCACAGTCACCAGGACTGTTCTTTTATCTGCATCAGTATTCTGGTAGCTTTATGGTCGAAAGCCAGATTGAAACGTGCCAAGATAACCATTCAGGTTCAGAAAGGTGCTCAGCTGACTGAAGACAATGAAGAACCTTGGCTGTGAAGGGCAGGTTTGAAATAGGTCTGTAATTGTTCAGTATGAAAGGATTCTGCAGTATGTCACACTGTCTCCTGATGGAGGTGAGCTCACTATTTGTAGTCAGTCTGCTGCTCATCAACTAAAGTCATTTTTTCTTAAAGCTGGAGTGAGAAAAGCATCCACTGCGTTGCTTAAAGTTGTGGAAATCTCTCTGTGCAGGCACTTTCGGTGATACATTGTGTAAGGTTTAAAGAAAACTCTGTGGACAACTTGTGTGCATCACAGTGCTCTGCTGACTTTGGATTTAGCACACATTTGCTCTAAAGCTAGCAAATCTTCCATCGCTGGTTCGAGCCCCAGCCTCTGCAGATCTGTTACATTTCCGTGGGCCTTTGAGCAAGGCCCTTGATCCCCCAGTCCCCTGTGCTGTAACCCCCCTCCCCCCCAAGCTACTGAGAGTAAGATGGGGTAGATGAAGAGAAGCTTTGCAATATACCTATACTCTAGTGCAAATGGCAAATAAAGTATTTACTATTTATTTAATGGACATGCTGGCAGATGACAGATGATGGCTGTTGATATCTTGGAAAACCCCGGGACGCTGTGTCCTTTTGGACATTCTTGGTAGGTTTGGAAGATGGACTTTGTATTTTTGTATTGTGAATCTCTTTTCTTTATTTCTGGACCATCCTGAAGGGCACCTGGAGAGTTTGGCTCAGTCGGCAGAGCATGTCTAATTTAGGCTGACTGGAAAATTACTAATTGTGACGGCAGGTGAAGGGTGATTAATCGTCATAGTTGATACTCCACAGCACACAACAACAAAATGTGTCCTCTGCATTTAACCCATGTGACATTGTGACACAGCAGTGGACAGCTACTTCAGTGCCCGGGGAGCAGTGTTTGGGGGGTGGTACCTCAGTGGTGTGTTTGTGGGAGGGATTTTGGCATTCTGGGGGCGGGGGGGTAGTGCGCCTTCAAGAAACACTAGAAGCCGGAAGCCAGAGGGAAGCAGGAATTATTCCCGTCAGCCGGCCTGCTGGTACCAGGGACAGCGTGCTGGCGTGAGGAGGGAGCTGCCAGGCCTCACGGGACCTCACAGCACCCCCCCGCCCCCCGCAGGCTCCCGGTCCTCCTGCCTTTATCGGCACTGCTGCAGGCCCGTGCCCCATCCCGCGTGAATCCCCATCCGGCAGGCGGCTCCACACATACTGTAGTCGTCAGTAATGATGCACATGTTCCGGGAAGGGTGGGGGCTCTAGGGGGGTCCCCCCCCCATGAAAGTAAGTAAGCCGTGTTGAGTGTTTCTGCCTGATACAGAAGCTGCTGTTTGTGTAGCAGAGAACCAACCTGACATTCCGGCCCTCGGCTCTCCCATCCAGCCATGCGTGGAGCCGTCCTGCCGGTGTTGGGGGGCAGGGGCAGTGGGCGTGTTACGAGCACACAGTGTCACCTGGCCGCTGCTCCGAGGTATGCTGGTGGGGGCTGCTATCAGCAGACCGAGAGCCTACTCACTCCACGCAGGAAAAGCTGCCAGCACGTTCCGCCAGGCAGCCGCCATCGATCACCGCGCACAGCTGGGGCTCCCGCTCCTATTGTGGAGGTGGGGCTCGGTTTGGCGCGTCGCGGGGGCGATGGCACAGCAGGCCGAATCGAGCTTACACAAACCCCCCCAGCAAACAATGTGTCTGCTGCTCGGTATAATGCTGACTGAGCCTGAGAGAGCACGTGCAGCGCGCTGAGAGCGCGGGCGTCAGCACGGCAGCCGGATTCAGCGGGGGGAGGGCGCCACAGTCCGCCATAATCCGCCATCACCCGGGACCTGCTGCTACCATTAGACAGCCAAAATGCTGGGGGTGATGGCGAATTGGAATGCTATGTCTGTGAACATTTTCATTCGTTTAAAAAGGGCTGACGAGCCCCCCACCCTCTCCTCATCAATCTCTGACAGTTGTGAGGAAAAGGGCTGGTCATTTCCACACAGAGACACCCGGATTTGTCAGCGCTTCTGTGGCGTTCCTGTTTTGGTTCGTCTCCCAGAATCCCAGAGTGAGGTGTACGTCAGGCTCGGAATCTGTGTAGATTAAGTCTGATGACCATTCAATGGGGCACATACCCCCACTTACAATGGCTTCCTGCTTCTGTTTGGATGTACAGGGTGATCAGACCCTCACCAGCCCCGCTGATTCCTAGGTGATCCTACTTCTGTGAACAGCCTCGTGACACCAACTGGCGATCAGCGCGTCAGGGTGAAGGGTTCGAGGCCTCTCCGGGGACCCAGGAATCAATCCGTCCATCCATTTTCATAACCGCCCATTTAGTGAGGGCTGGTGAGGAAATTTTGACCGTTAACAGACATATTTTTGTCTAACTCATCGAGCTCGGCGGTGCTGATTACTGGAGTGACGTTAAACTGTTTTTATCCTCTGTGGAAAACGAAAGATCGATCCGCAGGCCAGATTTAATAATGGATCAAAAATGTGTTGTGGGTCGTGTAAAACAGTCACCCGAAGTGGATCTTTTTGACCTACCCCTTTAAGGGGTGAATGAGCTGAGAAAATCCCTCCCCCTTTACTACGGCGAACGGCTGATGGTCCGATGCAATCGTCTCTATTATTTCAGTAGTTATGTCTTTAGCTCTGCTGCTGCTATTTTTGAATATCGATTCAAATTTTAAAAATGGCAGCCCATATTGACCACGGTCTACACTTTGGACCGATGTGTTGACTGATATATCCTGTGTCTCTATGGCTTATGTGACGTGGAGTCACAGTGAGGCTGGAGCCTTTCCCAGAAGGGTAGGGTGTGTTCTCTGGGTCACCCTGGGTGGCATGACGTGTTCTTTTATGCACCATGACAATGCCCACACTGCTACCTGGTAAACCACATGACCAGGCGGGCCCTGATAGCCTTGCCCTGGTACCAACGGCGACTGGGGTCAGGAACTGAAGGGCTGGGTCGGTAAAGAAGTGGCTGGGAAAGCGGGATCTGCCTCTGTGCCTGTGATTGGAAGGTCGCTGGTGTGAGCTTGCTCTCAGCTGAATAGTCACATGGGCGGCGGTCTGCCTCTGTGCCTGTGATTGGAAGGTCGCTGGTGTGAGCTTGCTCTCAGATGAATAGTCACATGCACGTGGGCCCTTGAGCAAGGCCCTCAACCCCCCCCGGGGCACCGATGGTGCCATGGAGTGCGAGATGCAGCATGTGAAAAGAGAATTTCCCCTCCGTGTCATTATAGTTGTTGGATTGTTCTTTGTGCCAGACAGGGAATGAAGGGGGGTCCTCTGCACCCCTGAGGACCTAACCTCCCAGAAAGTCCCCATCCGCCTCTTTTTCTCTTTGTCTGTCTGCCCCTCAGTTTCTCTAAGCTGCCTCTGGCCAGCAGTTATGTAAGGGGTCTGCTGAAGTCTGCTGGGGCTCTTCTCTAATCAAACTGATGATGGGCTGATCTCTGATGGAGGAGGGAGGTGGAAAGTATAACAATTACTGAAACAATTCTGCCCATATGATGCTAAAAATATCCACAGTGTCCCGTTTTTATGACTATAGGACTGCTCGTAATTTAAGTGGGCGCTTCTGGAAGCGAGGAGTAAGGCATGATGGGAAACGTTCTGTAGGTGCGATGTCGGATCCTGTGGGCCCCCTCCATCGCTAATTGAAATGAAGATGAGTTTTATGTGGCCTGTCTTGCACCTGTTTGTCATGAGGGTGAAACGTCGCCCCTGTGAGGCAAGAAGGAGCAAGTTTGGAGTTTTATAAATGAAGGCAAATCTCACTTAGTGCTGGAGTGGAGGAGGTGCAGAGGGGGTAAGAGCCCTCCATGCCGCACGGCGGGCTGCTGGTTTTCGAGAGGACAGAGTGGGGATGGGAGCCACTGGTGTGGGACGTGACTGTGGTGATGCTTCTGGGCTCTCAGAGGGGAGTCTGTTAGCTGTGTTGCTGCTTGAGGGGACTCTGGGTGGACCTCCAATGGCTCTTTCTGGTAGTTTCTGCTTAGGGTATTTTCTGCTTATGGTGCATGGCTCATCAGGTTAGGATGCTGTGTGGCGTTGATTACAAGGTCGCTGGTTCAAATCATAGGCTCAACAGGTTAGGATGCTGCGTCTTTGATTGGAAGGTCACTGGTTCAAATTACAGGCTCAGCGGGTTAGGATGCTGTGCCTTTGATTGCAAGGTCGCTAGTTCAAATCACAGGCTCACCGAGTTAGGATGCTGTGCCTTTTGATTGCAAGGTCGCTAGTTCAAATCACAGAATCAGCGGGTTTGGATGCTGTGCCTTTGATTGCAAGGTCGCTAGTTCAAATCACAGGGTCAGCGGGTTTGGATGCTGTGCCTTTGATTGCAAGGTCGCTGGTTCAAATCACAGAATCAGCGGGTCAGGATGCTGTGCCTTTGATAGGAAGGTTGCTGGTTCAAATAACAGGGTCAGCGGGTCAGGATGATGTGCCTTTGATTGGAAGGTTGCTGGTACAAATCACATGGTCAGCGGGTCAGGATGCTATGCCTTTGATTGGAAGGTTGCTGGTTCAAATCACAGAATCAGCAGAGTGGTTTAGCTTTGGGGCCCCTGAGCGAGGGCCTTTACCACCCCCGCTTGCTCCAGGGACTATTTGACCGTGCTTTCTCAAAAATGTCACTTTGGGTAAAATAATGTGCTGAATAATTAAAATGTGATTTCCTTTGTTATCAAACCTACCCCCCATGAGCCTGCTACACCAGCACCACCAGCCCATCTCAGGGGGTGGTGGTGGCCGGAGCAGCTGTTAGGTTCTGCCGGAGGGGGGGGGGGGGGCGGGGGGGGCGGGGGGAGCTGGGGGGCGGCAGGGGGGGGGGAGCTGGAGGGGGGAGTCGAGT
>JAODKN010000041.1:3546240-3578522 GCA_026774425.1 Petrocephalus zakoni
CCCCCCCCCCCCCCCCCCCCCCCCCCCCCCCCCCCCCCCCCCCCCCCCCCCCCCCCCCCCCCCCCCCCCCCGCAGAGCTGTATATCAAAAAAGGAGGGAGGAGCCCTTTCAGCAGCCTGGCAGATGGTAACCTTTCTGTGACAGCAGGGAGCCAAGTGCTTTGTCTGGATTGACCACATAGACCACGTGGTGTCATTGGTAGTCATGTATTTCGGGACTGGTCCATGGTCACCAGCACTTATGCCCCTGAGCCCTGCACCTGCATCCCTTTGCGATTGGCATTTCACCCTGGCCTCAGCTACTGGATTCAAATCTGAAATGTAAAAACTTTTCATGCAAATCAGGCATTAAACTGAGATGCAAATACATGACGTTCATTAGGCGTCCTGAGATAGGGTTAGGGGTGAGGGTGAGGGTTAGTGGTAAGGGTGAGGGTTGGGGGTGAGGGTGAGGCCAGCGCCCTGCTAACCAGGACAAGGAACGTCCTCATTTCCCTCCACACGATGGCAGCAGCTCACTCTGTGACAGATAGGAGAGATGGTGCCCCTTTCACCACCGTCAGAAGCATCTCCTCCCTCCCTCTCTCTCTCCATTCCTCCCCCTCTCCCTCCCTCCATCTATCCCTCCCGCCCCTCCCTCTCTCTCTCCCCCTCCCTCCCTCTATCACTCTCTTCCTCCCTCTCTCTCTCTCTCTCTCTCTCACTCCCTCCCTTCCTCTATCACTCTCTCTCCCCCCTTCACTTCCCCTCTCTCCCTCCCTCTCTCTCTCTCCCTCCCTCCCTTCCTCTATCACTCTCTCTCTCAGTGTGTACTGCGTGAGTGTGACTGTGTGTCTTCAGTGTCACCATGACCCTGCACTGGATCAGCTGATATGCATGGCTATAATGAAAAGCAGGGCAGGTGTTAATATCTGAACATCGAGATGCGCGTGGACTTGTCCTACACTCTGCTTGCCATTCATGTTTGAGTTTGACTTGGCAGTTTGGGTGCATTACCCCCTCCTGTATACGTCGGTTTAGTTTAGGATAAGATCACGCTATCAACATGGTCGTCACGAGTCGTTAGTGACCTGGCAGTTCCAGCTAAGAAATGAGCTAGAAGCACCCAAAGACATCGCTACCTGGCCTGTGCTACTGCAGCTGGGGCTCTGAGCATCCATTCCTATGTAGCTGCAAGTTTAACTCGATTTTTGTCTTCATCTCGACTGGGGAAATAAGGATCTGTTTGCCATCTTGGGCGTATCCATTACCCCCCGACCAGAATGCATGCGGCGGGTATTGGAATTGGCATCAGGCGTCAGGGAAACACTGGCGGCTCACAGCGTGTCTTTCTCCAGTTTCCAAGGTTCATGTTGGGATATAAATTTCTGCTGGTGGCATGGCATCCTGAAGCAGCGCATATGATATCAGTTCCCTTTGCACAGAAGATCACCTGAAGATAAAGCTGGACTGAGCAAAGCTCCTGGTGCGTTACTTCACTTTTGGATGCGTCCGTCCTTCAGCCACTTGTCCTGCTCAAGGTCGTGGGTGGGTCCTGGAGTCCATCCCAGGCAGCACAGGGCACAAGGCTGGGGAACAGCGATGGGCGATTTGAAGCACTACCATACAGAGTACATGATGAGCAAACAATGGGCTGCCCAACCTCACCGGAAAGCCCCCCCATCAGCAGGTAGGGGCGTTATATGGGTGTCCTGCCCAGCCCTGCTGTCTGCTAGAGCATTCCCACCGCAGGCACACAGATCTGGTGTTTGACTTCAAATCCTCACTCCTCACTGCCAGCTTGCATTGAGCCTAAAAGTACCAGCATTAGCAGGAGCTTAACACAGAGGTCTCAACCAAATTTACATTCGGGCCCAGTTAGGGAAACCCCAGCCCTACTCATGCTCTCCAACTTTGGTCAGATCATCTCTTTTCTCTGCCGAAGAAGTTTGGCATTTTGGCTCAAAGTGCGGGCCATTTCTTGCCCCACTTGGTTGTATGTCACAAATACAGGCTGGCCCATGCGTCTGCTCTGGGAAATGGGCTTCTCTGACTATATGACCATCTCTCTCGCAGTCCCTCCAAATATGTGGAGGCTATAAACAGGTCATAGGCTCTCCATCAGCACCGGTGAAGGTGAAGACGTCCCCCACCCACCATCAGTCTTCAGCTTTGGCTGCAGTTTATTTATGTTGTTTCTGCCGTGTGAAGCTATGTCCCTGACACTCTGTAACACTCAGCTGAATCCCTGACGCTCTATAACACTCAGCTAAATCCCTGACATTCTATAATGCTCAGCTGAGTCCCTGACACTCTTTAACGCTCAGCTGAGTCCCTGACACTCTGTAACGCTCAGCTAATTCCCTGACACTCTGTAACACTCAGCTAAATCCCTGACACTCTTTAATGCTCAGCTGAGTCCCTGACACTCTGTAACACTCAGCTGAGTGTAACAGAGCTAAGTCCCAAACACCCTGAAACGTCCCTGACACCTTATTTTTGGAGCATGCAGGTAGTGTGGGGGGTGTGGGTGTGTGGGGTTGAGCCATGGCGCTGGTGATGGAGGCTCCACACAGTGAACCCGACAGACGGACATGGCTGGAGCCTCTCTCCTGCCCAACGCCCCACGGCCCTCCCTGCAGATTCGGCTGGTACCTGCGGCTGAGACCAGGTGCTCCTTTATTGTGGGAGACCCGCAGACAGGGTTTTTACCTGTACATAAACGCGGGGCCAGTGTTTAGCTCCCTTCAAAACATGCATTTCAGGGCCCCCCGTTGGCCACAAACAGTGTTATTCACTAAACACATTATTTAGGAAATGCTGGGTTCTGCTAGCTAACTATGATCTTCTGACTCTATTCACTAGCTATTTATTTAGTTCTTGAAACTTCTGGGGGGTGGGGGGACCTTTTTCTGTGGTGATCCAGAAACAATAAACCCATCCCTGCATAGATGTACATGTCTTTACAGGTGTACACCGTGTTCGCGCCATATGAACACGCACAGACGCACACGTGAGGGGAATACATGGTATGCAGGGAAGTTCGTTATGGTTTCCTATGGTTTTTATACAATAACCATGTTTTTACTGTGGTAACTCATGGTAATTACAATTACTAGGCTCCTACTCATAGTATTACAATGGTTTACTTATAGCACTGCATGGTAAGTATAGCGAAACCATAATAAAACCATAGTCATAAACCATGGTTTTCATGGTTACCCAAAAAAACTATGGTAAATCATAAAAATGAAAAACCATGGTTACTCAAAGAACCACAGGAAAACCGTGGTTCATTTTTGAAAGGGGGGACCTCCAGTAGCAGGATGATAGAGGGGCAGGGCCACCGGGGCATTGGCCCCAGCTGAAAGCTGATTGGCCCCCAAAGTGACCCCTCCCCTGTCACTCATCAATTCAAAATACATCATTGGCTAATGATAAGGTTGGCCCCCCTGTTTGGGCTTTAGCCCTTCTTATGCCCCCCATCTTATAAAATCCTATTATTGTCCCTGTGTGGGGCAGACAGAGGGATTAAATGCAAATGATTATGGGGGCTGTTGGCTGGGAAAAAAGGGTGTGTGTGTGTGTGACCCTGCCTGATGTCTGCTCTCCCCTCTCTGGCCCCTGACCACATTTGCCGGGTCCCTAGGGGCCCTCAGCCCGAGGTGTCCCAGCAGGTGCGACCCCTGCCCTGACGTTTAAGCGGATAGGTGCAGTGTTCCCCGTCGACTGGTTTACGCGTGAATTCTGGGCCTTCATGCATTGGCCTTAATCTGCCCAGTCAGCTCCACTGCAGAGGTCCTGCCACTAGGTCTGGGGGGTCGTGTGGTACCTGGGCTGGGTGATGAGCTGTATGGGGCTACGCGTGTGCACTGGGGTCCCCCCCCAGCCCGCCTTCTCCGTGCCCCCTCCTCTCTGTGCCTTTCTCACCCGCATCACAGCCTTGGCCCATGGGGGGGTGGTGTGTTTACTTCCCGTGAGATCCAATTGTGAAGAAGTGTAGGGGGTTCTTATCTGCTGTAAGAAGTAGAGAGCCTCAAACTCATTTCTGACAGCAGTGTCCATCACACTCCGGCTACACTGTGACTCCTCCCCTTTTAATCTGCTCACTCCTTTCCCCCACCTTAAGACCGTGTGCCTGTGTCGCCCATTTTATTCAGGCATCTGTCTGAACTGCCAAGACAACACGAAAGGACCCAGCTGTGAGGAATGCAAGTATAACTTCTTCCGGAGGCCAGGTGCCGCCCTGACGGACGTCTGCATTCCCTGCCCGTGCTCCATTGTCACGTCCACCGGCAGTTGCCGCATCGGTGAGTCCCTGGGGGGGGATTCAGGGTCATGCTGCCGCCACCTCTGTTGTTGGTGATGATCTGCAGGCGCCAGCCTCTCTCTCGTCTCCTTCCCCACGTCGGCACTCGCTGTGACCGCTGCGTCCTTCCGGCCTCCTGTCCGCCACCTGAGGGGGGCGCCAGGCCATTTGTCACTGGGCTGCTGACGTCGGCATGTTCGGTATTGTGGGAGATAATAAAGAGATCAGGTGCTATGGGGGGGGAGGGGGGCTGTGTGTGCCTGAGAGCACAGCCCATGTTGGGGGAAGTTATGGGATGCCCTCTGTTGTTAGGGGAAATTAACTGCATGAAATACATGAACGATTATGATTAATTCATGATGAATGAACATGGGGTCAGTCCATAACTAACATTTAGTTCCTGGTTAATTAGAGTGTACCACTGCGTTATTTGTGCCCCCTGTGTTAGCAAAGCTGTTGTCATCAGAGGATTGTGTGGGTGTGGCCAGGCTGGGAACTTTTCGCGATCATGCAGATGCAGAGGAGTTGCCCCATGTCTCACCTGGCTGACAGCTGCCCGGCGACATTACTCAGAAAGTTGCCGCATGTATGTTTGGGGTTGGGCTTCACTGAGGGTGGCGAACCTGCCAAGTGCTGCCATGTGCTTCAGTCTGATGTCAATGGTTTTTGTTGGTTGGTCTGTTTAAAATGAGAAAGTCCTGGCAGCCATGAAGCAGCCGCGCTGCCTTGCTCTTGATGACCCAGGTATTTTGTTTAAGGGAAGTTGTGCAATTAGCAGAAGGAATGACTTTGATGTGCATGCCTTGGTGGGATGATGTCTTAAATTATTAAGAGGGTTAGGCTTATTCTCCTTTCCTTTTCAACAAATCCACTTACTGAAATATTAGCCGTTATTCATTAAAGGCCAGGTGCAATCAGCCATCAGTGTCATTTTCCACATGGTGACTGTTTGAATAGTCAAGGATGATGTATCAATCTGGTGTCCTGTAATCTGTCAGTGGCTCGCGTGGCGTTTGTGGGAGCTTTCCAGCTTTAAAGGCTGCCACTAATGTTTCCATCTAAGTCAGATGTCGGATTTTGATCATTTTTACAGAGCTGCATGTTTGGCTTAAGCAGTCAAGGTTACGAAGCACATGGTAAAATTCACCAGTTGATTGCAGGATGCATACAGACTGGCAGTCTGTGAGTGCACATTCTGTCCTGTCCTATGCATTTCAAACACTGCTCGTCCCATATCGTCCCCAGACCAGTGTCCCCTTCTCAGGCTGGTGTTATCAGCCTGGTTCCGATTCACCCCCTTCCTGAATTATTCAGAGTGAGGAGGACGAAGAGCCCGTGGAGCGCTATCACACGTGGGGTGGGGTGGGGGGGGGGGCGTAATTCAGCCCCCCATGACCGTTCCCTTTCAGTGGCTGGGACATGGGATACCTTTTTTTGTTCTATCCTGGAAATAAATCTGTGTGTGTGTGTGTGGGGGGAGGGGGTTCTGACAGATGTACAGTTATGGGGTGACAGTGTGGGGTCGATGGACTAGGAAATGGATAGCGAGGCGGCACGGGGGGGGAATGGGGGGGCAGTTGTCCCAGCAACATGGAAAAGTGAGAGAACATTGTGGTGCTGAATCACAGGATGACAGGTGTGCCTTTGGTCCTCTAAGTGTGCATGTGTGTGGGTCGTGCAAATGTCCCCACAATGGGATAAAAAACACTTATTCAGCCATCTTTTTGGTCCCCACAAGGGGAAACCTGATTTTATAAAAATCTGTTACTGCAATCAAATAACTAAAAATGCCAAACATCTTGCATTTTATTCAGTTCCTTTTGGCTATGGTTAGGGCTAGGTATGGGTTAGGGTGTCGCTGTTGAAACAGAACTGTATGGACGATCCCCACAAAGGTAGCAATACAAACAGGTGTATGTGTGTCTGTCTGTGTGTCTTTGTGTCAGTGTGTCTTTGTCTGTGTCTGTCAGTTTGCCTGTCTGTCAGTGTGTGTCAGAGTCTGTCTGTGCATCAGTGTCTATGTCTGTGTGTCTGTCAGTGTGTCTGTCAGTGTGTGTGTGTCTGTCAGTGTGTGCCAGCGTGTGTGTGTCTGTATGTGTCCACCTTTGTAAGGGTGGGTTACAGCTAGAATTATGGTGGAGTGGGGATAACTTTGGTGAACAGGATTACTGACCAGTGAGTAATAGTAGTGATGGTAATAATAGCCATGACATTAGTTACCTTGTGCTGAACCAGCTAACACTAGGGGCAGAACTGTGTGGATTACACTCAGCAGGACCCTTCTGGTTACTCGGGTTAGGGTTAGGGTTAGCAGCCCTGTGATCCATGCCCTGCTCCTGTAGGGGGTGCTGTGACCCCCCAGTCCCTGCAGACCTTGGAAAGATTCCTAGACATATCCGCTTTGACTCATTGCCATGTAGGGTGACTTAATGGCACAAGCTTATTATAAACTCATTATATTACTACAATCAGATGCGGGGAGGGAGGTGTCTGCGCTAAAGTCCCATTGTTTCTGTAAAGACTGCCCAGTGAAATTGCTGTTTTTCAGGACAGGAGTGGCTAATTGCACCATAATGAATAAAACAAATAAATGATTACCGATGACTCAGGGGGCTGGATGTGAACCCCTCAGCCTGAGTCAGGCTCAGTCCTACGAAAACCTAACTATGGTGTGTGCGTGCATGTCTGTGCTGTAAATACACATGGCTTCTGCGGGATCTTTTTAAGGCATGGTTAGGCTGTTCCCCCCAGCTCGCATGAATGAGTACCGTGTGGCCATCCCGGGATGGTACGTTAAGTTTAATTCGTCGTATTTATATTGCAGAGACACTGTGGCTTTAAGGCCTGATTGTTCCCATCTGCCCTGTCCCTAACACCAAACACCATCTGCTCTGTCCCTAACACCAAACACCATCTGCTCTGTCCCTAACACCTAACATCATCTGCCCTGTCCCTAACACCAAACACCATCTGCCCTGTCCCTAACACCAAACACCATCTGCTCTGTCCCTTATACCAAACACCATCTGCCCTGTCCCTAACACCAAACACCATCTGCTCTGTCCCTAACATCATCTGTCCTGTCCCTAACACCAAACACCATCTGCTCTGTCCCTAACACCTAACATCATCTGCCCTGTCCCTAACACCAAACAGCATCTGCTCTGTCCCTACCACCAAACACCACCAGCCCTGCCCCTAACACCAAACACCATCTGCTCTGTCCCTAACACTAAACATCATCTGTTCTGTCCCTAACACCAAACACCACCAGCCCTGCCCCTAACACCAAACACCATCCGCTCTGTCCCTAATGCCAAACACCAGCCCTGCCTCTAACACCGAACACCATCCGCTCTGTACTTAACACCACTGTTACCTTCTTCTCTCCATATACCTGATATATAGGGTCACATTAAGCCACTGAACTGGGCTTTAATGTGCATGAGTGGGGGGTTTGGATGGGGGGGCTGGGCGATCTGGTGGTTACTATCAGCTCTGAAGCTGAAGGCGTTACCTGTGCACGACAGTAAACTGGAGAGTGTGATTGATGTAACACAGTATGACTCCCTCAGGTGCAGCAGCTTGTTAAATCATGGAGAGTCATGTGATGTGGCAAAGCTCGGGGGGCCATGTGCTTCGTTACTCGCGTCCCAAACGAGAAGCGCCGGCGCGGTGCCGTCCAGCGGCCGCATGCGACAGCCGTCACCACGGCGTTCTGCCAGCCACTTTACACATCTCGCTTTTTCATTTACTGAAGGACGGCAGCTTCCTGCCTGCCAGGTCCATGACAGACGCCAAAAACTCGCCCCCCCCCACCTCATCTCCCCTCAGGCTTCTGAACAGCCGTCCTCTGCCAGCCAGCTGCCAGCCCTGCTGTGATGTCCTCCTAAACTGCCCATCCTGCTCAGGTGATTCAGACAAAACCAGAGTGAGGTCCCCTCCCAACGGCACTGTTTCTAAATTGGTGGTGTGTCACTCAGAGGGTTGCTGGTTCAAATCTCATATTCAGCAGAGTGATGTCACCATTGGACCAGTGAGCAAGGCTCTTAACCCCGACTGCCCCAGGGACTGGCTCCCCCGGAGTTGAGAGAAAGAATGATGTGAATTATGGATTGACGTGTCTGCTAAATAAATGAATTAAACAAATAAATGAATAAATAAGATGTGACCATCCCACCTGCGCAAATTACCTCCTGCCTGCTGTCTCAAGTCAGCAACATAACAAAATAGTTCTAGAAAGGGCTCCCACCCGAGGCCGTTCAGGTGATGGGGGGCCGGTGCTCTGGGACTCTGGGTAATGAAGTTCAGGTGGCACATCGCCGCTGGCACTGAACGGGAATGGCTTTGTGTCATGATTTGTGCATACCCCCCACCCCTGCCCGCCATCCAAGCCCGGAGCCACTTCAGATCCAGGTAACACACCCAAGGAGATTTATGCTTCCATAACTCTATTTCCTCCTCGGTAGAGGGGGAAAACTGCTCAGCAGCGCAGCTGAGGATTATAGAGCTGCGGGTTAGAGTAGAGTGAGGTACATAACGTGACTTATGCATATTTAATCATTTTCATGCTGTGCATTATTCTCTGTGTCCTTGCTTTGTATTCTAATCTAGTCACTCATATATCTCTGTGTCTGTGTGTCTCTGTGTCAGTGTGTGTCTCTGTGTCTGTGTGTCTCAGTGTCTGTGTGTGTCTCTGTGTCTGTGTGTGTCTCTGTGTCTGTGTGTGAGTGCCTGCCTGCCTGTGTCACACCGCTTGGTCCACGTCTAACCTTCACTGGCTCTCACACAGCCCTTACTCCCCTGCACATTTGCAGAATATAGATAAGGTTTTTTTTCTGAGTTGGTTCCGCCTCTGAAGCTGGTGTGACAGCTGGGGCCTATGGAACAGCCCGGCTCGATCGCAGGCCGCCCACCATGGCAAGTCCCATGGTCATGCTGCGTTCTGCACTATTCTTTGGGTGACACCTTTGTTTTTTGGGGCAGCCTGTAATGGCTGATGTCTGTAGCCTTCATCTGTCCAGTGGAGGGTTCCCGGCCGAAAAGATGAAAAGGATCTCTCAAAGAGATCCTGTGAACATCAGTTGACCAAAGAGACTGGGGTTGCGTTACCTCACTGAAAGGTACCACAGCCGGCCCCTTCCGGGGGCTAGAGCTAGCGTGTTAGGCGGGTCAGATGTGCTCCTAGGATGCTCGGGGTTTTGTCCCAGCAGGATTAGGTCAGACGTCTGAGCTGGGAATTGTGGGAATAACAGGGGCACATACTGTGTGTCAGCCATGCTGTCACTCGGGGGATGTGTGCGATCCACGGCCCTAGGCTGTGGGGTGAGGGAGGCGATGGTGGACAGAGGATCAGAGCAGGAGGAGAGTGGGCCAGACGCCGGTGCCAGGAAAGAGGCCGTGACACTGCTGGCGTTTTCCTGTGTGGGCTGCACAGTAACAACGAGCATTATAGCCAAGGTGAGCAGCCATGGGTGCGGAGCAGTCTTTAAATGGACAGTAAGCCCTTAAATATGTGCGCGTGACGCAGGTGCGGGGCTCAGGAAGCCAGCGTCACACGGCCCCCGCGACTTGCTGACCAATGGCCACGCCCCGCCTCTTATTCCGTCATGCGGACACTGTGCTAATTGCACTGTGAGACGTGTGGGGGGGTTGGCAGGGGGGTATTGACTTTCTATTATTCAGTCCTGTCTGACTTTCTTACTTTTTTCGCCAGTGTGCAAAATTAAAGTCACAGTGACTGGGGCGACTTTAGTGTATCGCTGAGGAGAGGAAATCCAGTCCGGGGGGGGTGCTGTAGTGGTAACAGTAGTTGAGTCGGTCCCACTCTGACCTCGCCGTCGCCAGGCGCATCCTCTGTCCTCCCACTCCTTGATTCCCACGGCGTTTCCCTGGAGATCGCCTCCAGGCCTGTCAGTCAGAATGCCGGACGTGACGATTGCTCTTTCTAGATCCAACCTGCTCTCCTGCCGAGAAGTTAATACTGTGTGTTTTTCCAGTTTTATTAATTTATTTCCTGTCATTTTGGGTAAATGCGATTTGCTGAGCTTGATGACAAAGTCAAGTCGACAGGAATAATCTACGGAAATGTATTTCTATTGGTCTCAACGTGGAAAGAGCATCACAGGTTGCTGATGTGACTGCAGAAGAATGTTCTGGACTTCTGGCCTGGTCAGGAATAGATTTCCGTTCTCGGCGTGTGTGCGGCCGAGCTGTCGGGAGCTGGAGGGGATGTGCGGCAGGCGGTGACCCTGTGCAGACAGTGTGACCGTGTGACACTGAGCCATGAGACCCCCAGTGGTCACTTCTCTGTCTGTCCACCTGACAGCCTGTTTGACTTTGCTGCCATGGAGAGTGCGAGTGTTTCTGACTGATTGGCTGATTGGGTCCAGCAGTGGGTGGGAGCTGGGAGACACTGCACAGTGTCCTGTCCCCTAATACTAGCATACTGCCATACTGGTATACCAGCATACTGGAATACTAGTATGCTAGTATCCTCGTATAGTGTCACAATGGAATACTTGTATACTCCTGTATACTGGTGTACTGGTATACGGAGGCATGGATTTAGGGGGCCTAAAATTTAATGTCGTAACCCTGAATTTATGGCTGGGGCCTTGTTGCCGTACTGGTATACTGGAATATTCACATACTGGCCTGCTGGTATATTCATATACTAGTATACTGGGGTATGCTGCTATACTGATATACCCTGACATACTGACTAGGCTGCTGCTGTAAACCAGCTAAGCTGAGTAAGTGTACTAACACTGACGGTGTCCTGCATTTGTACCAGGTGTAATAATCAGCAGAGGGATTTGGTAACGTCACTGCAGGTCTATAAACCCATCCACATTCCTGTAAACTGATGTTGTCATGGAGTGCTGGTGGTGGGGTGTGATGTGGTGGGGTTGGGGGCAGGAATGTATTTTTTGTATAGGAATATTCTGGTATCTTAATCACTTGGTTGTTAAAGGAAAAAACACTCAATTTTTCTCTAAGGAGAAAATAACTCTGATAGTAACTGCAGCTGTATTGTTGTTGTTATGTCACAGGAAGAACCCAGCAAACAAAAGAGCACGCCGTTACCTGGCTGGGCCAATTCATTTGAATGGGCTTTGCAGTGCTAACTGAGATTCCCGCCTTCCAGGCCTTCGGAGCTCCCCGACATGTGCATGGCTGTCATCACCATCGCTTGAACATCTGGACGTACATTTAAGCAGAAATGGCTGTAGCAGGATCTGTGTTTCTGCAAAGTGAGCTGCTCGTACTGCCTGGCATATGTCCTTCTGCAGAAGGCTTGTCTTTGTAATTCCGCTATTTATGCAAGTCTGAGCCAAGTGACAGGGTGGGAATGTATTTAATGTGCATTTAATGTGTTCTTTTGGTTGCTTGGTTTTGGGGGCACTGGGGCTCGTGCCCATCAGCTCTCAGTGCTCTTGGCTATCTGCCCCTCACACAACTGGCATCTTCTTTCATTGTAAATTTAATGTGATTCTGGAGCAAATAAAGCGTGGGGATGATCTCTGGCTCATTGGGTTAGGGGCGCCTTGCTATTCACCGGAAGGTCGCCTGTTCAGATCCCAGCGTCGGCTGTACACTGCAATGTCACAGCTTATATGCACCATGTTGCCCCTTTAAGAGGGTCGCTGTTCACTGAAGTAGTTTGCTTCCAGCCAGCCGGAAAGGCAGGTCAGGGGAGTGCTGACTTGTCTCGATCGACGGCCAAGTCACACGGTAGTGACTGTTTTAGACATGTTAAAGAAGTTTTAGACATGTTACACGTTTTACACTTAAATAATTTAACACTTAGATTTCTGACATACACCTGCACATTCCTTGTTCCTGAACATATTCAGTTCAATAAATTTGCATAAAACAGGGAACCTCCTGGGACTTGAACCAACAACCTTTGTCATTCTAGGAGAACGGTCCTTAATGGCTTCAGCAGCCATTACCTGCTGCAGTCCTTTGCAGCCACCTTTGCCTGCTCCCATTCTTACTCCCAGCCTCCGTGCCATCTGCTAGAACAATCAGGATGTATGTTATACAGAAATACCACTGGCAAAAACTTTGCATTGTAGCAGCCTTTAAAAAACAGACATTCTTTATCTGCTCTCTTCTTGAATAATGCTGAATTGACTTATAAAATTCCAGGTATAGGGAGTGAAGGATGTTTGCTTTGATGATTATGGGAACTGTGCTTACAGGTATGTAAAATGCAGGACAGCACCCCCTCAAAGCGATACTTTGCTGCCACATTGTGGGGTCTCGGTGCCCTCTAGTGGTGGGAATGACACTTCAACACTTTGTGACTTCTATGGTTTTTGACGCTAATGCACACATTCCTCCACTGCAGACTCCAGCGGGCAACCGGTGTGTGACCAGTGCCAGCCAGAGTACGAGGGCCCCAACTGCGACCGGTGCCGAGATGGATTCTACAACTCAGACAGCATCTGCCTGCCATGTGACTGTAGCGGTAATGCCGACCCCGGGTCTGCGCCCCGTCTGTGCGACCCGGACACGGGCCGCTGTCTGAGCTGTGCCAACCACACAGCCGGCCCCCGCTGCGAGCGCTGCACCCTGGGCTATGTTGGCGATGCCCTCGCCCAAAACTGCACTCTGATAGGTAATAATAATAATGATAATACATTTTATTTAAAGGCACCTTTTCTAGCATCCAAGGACACCGTACAATACTGCATAATACTGCTCACCCACATTTTCCCTATTCAGTGATGGTCACATGATCCATTGTGTCAGGTAAACCTTATAATCCAGGCAAGTTCATTTACAGGGCTGCATTTGTACTGCCTGACCGTGCCCAGGGTAAGCACAGATAGTGGATGGGTGGATGGTTGACTGGATTTATCTGGTTGGTTTTTATGGACCTTCCAAAATGAATTTTTTTTTTTTTGTTTCGAGATTTGTGGATGCGGGGACCCTGAGCTGGAGGTGGTCACCAAAGTGACCATGGCTGGTTAGGACCTTTGCTAAGGTTTAGGAGGAGGGGAGGATTCCCAAGTGATCCAGCTGGATCCACATCAGAGCAGGCCTGAGGCTACCACTGTAGTGCACTTGGTTAGGGGCTGACCACCTGCCCAGGTTCAATGGACCCCTGGCACTGGCAGATCACACTGAACCTGAACCCCAACCAGCTGAACATTATCTGCTGCCCTGTTCATGTTTGGATGTCACATTGATCTTGAAATGGTTAGCATGCTTAGCAGGATGGGTAGGTAGTCAACTACCACCTCCAGTAGTTTTCTCTAGTTCAGCCTAAT
This sequence comes from Petrocephalus zakoni, assembly GCA_026774425.1. NCBI lineage: Eukaryota > Metazoa > Chordata > Actinopteri > Osteoglossiformes > Mormyridae > Petrocephalus > Petrocephalus zakoni. The sequence continues at coordinate 3,559,812 of JAODKN010000041.1, forward strand.
GGATTTTTGCCTCTCCCCTCCATTGATGGGGCATTTTTCCACTTGCTATGTGTCCTACTGTATTCTTGGGGAGTGCTCCCTGGAAGTACATACCACTACTCTTGGAAATGAGTTATATCCATGAACTGAGGCTTCTACTGGCAGGTCTTATTACTTCGTCCACCAAGGGGTGCTGTGTAGAATACCAGGCTTAGTGATAACCAGAAAGGTGCAGAAGTCTTTCGTGGACCAGGTAATATAAAAAACAGAAATTTACTGTACTTGTAGCCTTACTGCCTCAGCATAGAAGCTACTAAGTTACTACAAGCCTGAGCTGTACCACAAAGAAATGGCTTTTCTTTGTAAATTGTGCAAGCCGTGCCCTTGTTGGTATGTCCCTGTTAATGGGGCCGAATGTGTGACTAGTCCCAGCTAGTGGAGTCACCACCATCTGATTGGTCAAAAGACATGGAGTTACTGATGACCTGTGTCAATGTGCTTGGATTATCTGAAGAAAAAGATTTTCTATAGATTATTCACTGTTAGTAGTATCGCACATCAAGATGTACAGTATTAATTAATTCCCCTTAACTCACAACTTACATTTCCCACCGATATAAAAAGTACTACTGAACAGCTCAACAGAATGGATTTGTGATTTACGTAGGGCGAGTGCTAATTCTGCTGGAGTTTGATGCTAACATAAGGCAGTGATTCTCACAGACATGCTAGCGGAAATTAACACGTAGTAAGTCATGATGTTCACTATGTGAACAATAAATAAATAAACGCCTTTAACATGGGCCCTTCTGTTGTGGAAAATTGAAGTGAGCTGGAACCGCACTTTGACTAGTTTCTCTTTGCGGTGCCGGAGTACAGCTCGGTACAGTTCCTGTTAGCCAGTGGAAAAGCACCATATGAGGACAGAACTGGCTTGCGCAGAGGTTGTGGATGTCAGGCAGATCACAACCGCTGTCAGACTGGCACTGGGCGCTAAAGTCGCTCTCTACTTTTTGACTCTTCTGCTGTTTCACTTGTGTCTTTATCTGCCATGACAACCTTCTGTTTTTCTCCTCAGTCGAGCAGGTCCTCCCTACTCTGGACCACCGATTGACCCAGATAGCTAACCGGGCCGTGACGTTCCGCCCCAGCGGCGCGTCCACCAGCAGAACTATGTCGTCCGGAGCCAACGGCACCAGCCTCCCGACCGCAACCACGGCACAGGCCCTGCTGACCAGCCTGGCCAGTCCAGTCGACAACTCCACCTTGGCCGAGGTGTCCTGGACCCAGTTCAACATTGTGGTTCTGGCCGTCATCATCGCCGTTGTGGTGCTGCTTACTGGCTTCGTAGGCGGGGTCTACACCTACCGCGAGTACCAGAACCGTAAGCTGAACGCACCTTTCTGGACGATTGAGCTGAAAGAGGATAACATCAGCTTCAGCAGCTACCATGACAGCCTGCCCAATGCTGACGTGTCTGGTCTGCTGGAGGACGAGGTCGCTGATGCGGTACCCAATGGCCAGCTGGCTATCACTGGCCCCATCAGCATCTACAAAGCCTAGCCCTTGGCCGAAACCAGACAAAGCCCACCCACAAACTGTCTCTGGGGGCTGACGGCGCGGCCTGGGAACGACGGGCCAGATCTGAGGGGGAATGGGGTTTGCAGCTGTGGAGTGGGCTTCCCTGCTTCTCTGCGCCTTGTCACGCTGGGAGAACTCGCTGGTTTTCCAGTTTACAGGAAAATGCAAGGTTGCATAGGAATCAAAGCAGCACTTTTGGCAAGTGGAAAACAGGACGGGAGAAAGGAAATTGAAAAGCCATACCTAGGCACTGACACATAGGGGCACCTAAAGCAGGGAAGGGGTGCGTAATCCAGTGCGGCCTGTACAGGACGGAGTGGTGTGCCACAGCTGAGCTGGTGGGCAAGAGAGACCACTGAAGATGATAGGCTTTGGAAAATACCTCTGCCGTGGTTTGGAGCAGGAATCCTACAGCAGCTCTGAGGAACAAAATAGGGCCCAGTGTCAGGGAGCCGGCATCTCGACCACTACAGCACAAGAACTGTTGTGTGTCTGGACACTTTATAGGGAGAACTCACCAGTAGGGGGCATTGCTGGTTTTACTGGTATCCCATTTGTAATTTTTCAGACAGGGTTCTATAACAGACCCCAGTTATGCATAGCACCAAGAAGGGGGCAATACAAAAGACAAAGGCGACTCGTCTTTTTTTAATTTATAAAAGTAAATAGATGCTGACAGCATCCTGATGCAGAACTACTGAGAAGCATGTTGGTAGGAGCTTCTCAGTATCAAAGACTGAAGGGAAGTTCATCCCAGCACTAGAAGGTGTACTACCAGAGTTACGGCTGTAGGGGGAGGTGTTGTAAAGACTTAGGGCAGGTTAGAACCTCAGTGTGTCTGCTGTAAAACGTGCTTCGTACTTCTCTGCACACCCACAACATTAGTGCATCCGCGGTCAAGCCGCACACTTCGCACATGTGCACAACATGTCTTAGAGGAAAGTTTCTGTTTCCGTTTCACTGTGCTTGACGAATTCAGAGAGCCAGCTCAGAGCGTCCAAATGGATGGCGGTCCCACTTCACTGCCCCCGGCATCCACGCTTCTTCCCTTCATTTTTCTCTCGGCTTTCACAAACCGATCTCACATACTTCCATCCGTTTCTGCCTGATTTCTCGCCTTTCCCTAAGGAGTTCCCCTTTCCCTTCCATACAGTGTTTGTGAATCATACAGTACAGCCATACTGTTTATATGTGAATCATACAAATGTCTGTAACGCCGAACTTCTACACATAATTGCTCGTCAACGCGTCCATGTCGGCATTGTATGGAGCACAGCTAATTGCACATGTGCCGTGTGTCCGGGGCTGAGTGCACACTGCCTGTGCCGTCCGCGGAGTCGCACAATGACGTTAAACACGTCATACAAGTTCGAGCGGACATGTCCATTAGTACGCGTGCAGAGAAGTATGATCCAGCCTGTAGGCGTTATACTGCTTAGTCTCACGCTGGTTGAATGTCATCTTTGTTCAGAAGAGGCATGCCGTTTAGGGCAATTTTCTCTAGATATCAGGAGCTTGTTTCTGTTATTGACCCTAAAGTTTTAACTCATTTTCATTACTGCTTGAAATGACAACATTGGGAGTGCAACGTCACACTGGATCAGTGCCCTCTGCCAGCACCCTTAGCCCAACAGGTCCACTTGGGCCGTGTGTGAGGATGTGACCCTGAAAAGGGACAGGTTGTTTTATGCTGATCTGGATGCTGACCCCTTTTATCCTTTTCCAAACCTTCCTGGGCTCCTTAAAGCCCCCATAGGCAGCATCTTGTAATCATGTCAAAATGGTAATCCAGTCTGCACGCTCGAGCTGTGACTCCCGGACGGTTGTGTGTTTGCACATGCTTATCATAAGATCCTTATTGAACTGATTGGTAGGATGTTTTTTAATTCAGGGCGTTTGAAAAAGATGAGATGCCATTTAAAAGCAGCAGAAACATTTGCACGTCCATGCACATCAAATAGATGTCCATATACACCCCACGACGCCTGGGGTCTAAAGATGTGTACTGTCTTGCCCCCCCGGGTGGATCTCCTTTCAGAACGCGGGCACAGACCAGCTACTTGGTGGACTCCACGTTTCGCCATGACATTGAAGCCATCCAAGGGCTGGGGGGGGGCTGCAGTGGTCCCTCCTTCCAGCAGATTATCGCTACCCTCTGGGATGCTTGTAGGGCAAATAAAGACATTGTGCTGTACAGATCGATGTATTTAAGAACTTATCATGAAGCACCAACCCCCCCACTGTACCTCCTTCTAGCCTGGGTCAGACAGACACTGCGATGAGAGCTGATGCCTAGAACCTTCAGTTTCTAGTGAATAACAAGGTGTACATGTAGCATGCTAATGTTGCATAAGCCGTATTTAATAATAAAAGAGGTTTTATTGTTGTTCCTGTGGCCTCGTGTTTCTCTGCTCATCAGTTTTGTTCTGATCCTCTTTTTTGTCTCTGCTTGTCCTCCTATCTCTACCCCGCCCCATCCCCCCCGCTCATTGGAAGCTTCTCCTTTGAGACACACGCAGGTGAGGGTGAGGCTTGGGGTCCGAGCATGAGGACAGCCATTTATCTGGTGCCCCGGGAGTAATTCTGATAGATAAAGGCCTTGTCCGAGGGATGAATGGAGATGTTACGATTCTGTCAAGTCATAGGCGCAGAGGTCTAATCTGATAAGCTGCACAGCCCCCCCCACAGGAGGAGGCCTCACTGTGCAAACGTCAGTTGATATTTGAAGCAAGCCTCTTGGGATACACACCTCGGCCTGGGGTCTCATTCTTAAAACATTCTCACACAATGATTTGATCTTAGAATGTGCTTTAGTCAAATATAAACCAAAATTAAGATTTATCAAAAATTGTCTTCGACATGGAAAAGTAGGATAATTATACCCTCGTCAGGTTCAGATGTTCCTTCATAGCAATGTTGGACTGCTGCAGATAGTCAGAAATCTAAGAGTTCAGCATGTCCTCTGCTGCTTATATGGAATATTATCTTGTATTGTGTAACATTTAGTAGTATAACATCTAGAGGATGTAATCATTAGCATATTACTAGAACGCATATTGATTATTGGCTCATGATGTAATCAACAGAAGTAACCAATTCATTATGTATTTGCACTTCATGTTAGTCTTACAGAATACCCACATTAATGAGCTCAAAACATTGCTAAGTTGTGAAGCAAAGCTGCCGTTTTAAATAAAGGTATTGATTAGTTGCAAACAAAAGTATTGTCAAAGTAGAAAGGCCAGAGAGGGCCTGGACAGTAAAGATGCAGATACTGTGTTCAGAAAAGAGGGTCCGCTGGATCGCACTGATTGCGTTAGAACAATAACAATGGTAACATGAAATAGTTTGGGAGAAGAAGCGCTCAGAATGTTTAGTCTAATGAGAAAATTTTATAAGTGGAGAAGGTGGCCATAAATACAGTTTTGGCCCAAAAGAGTGTGTGTGTATATTAAATTAATAGTAAATTGGACTGAAAAGATCATGGCATACTCTGGTAACAGCAATCACACCGAATCATATGATTGGTAAAAAGTTTAGAAACTGCTCTTAGTGTACATGCCATATAGTGAATGCTGAGTTTTAAATAAATAATGTTCAGCCCTGGTGTTAAGGTATATAAGGCAGAAATACATACTCTAGAGGCAAAAAGTTAAGGGGCTAACATTTGAAGGAAATGTGTAGAGAAACAGGTAGACGTAGTTGTGTGATTCGCTAGAACGCTACTGACACTAATAGAAGTATATGTAGCTGGCTAAAATTGGAACAAATCGCAAAAGAACATTGAAAAATAGAGTGTAAAAGGAGGTATATGACAGAAGGCATAGGTCATTGGAGCTGTTTGCTGTAGTGGAGGTTTAAAACAGACGTGCTAGACGAAGAACTGCAGGGGAGTGCAGTACCCATAGGAGATCAGGCCTGTGGATCTGAGAAACAAGGCTTTGATAAATTGGGGAACAAGGCAGCTGTTGGTGAGGCAGAGGGGCTGATGCATCTGCTGGACACCCCTAACCCTCCATCTAGGAGATGGAGGCAGTTTCAGAATAATGAGATGGGCACAGAATGTAAGGAAGAAGGACAGGAGGATAACGCAGAGAAGAGCAAATGGGCTCTGAGGCCCCAAACAGGTAGCCTCCGATGCTCCCGCTATTGGTAAAAGGAGCATGGACACAGTATGTGCTGTGGGCAGGACAGGATCTGGAGGGCCTGCTTCTCAGACTCCCAGTTCTGGTTGATGGGGCCGGAAAGTGGATAAAAGCATTTGACGAAACTGGGGGATTGCTCCTAGTGATAGGGGATGCGACTGAGGGTCCCCCTTCGACTGAGTGTGGCAGAAAATGAAGGTGGAGCCCATAAAGGAGGGGGAAAGCCCAGTGGCCTATCTGCAAATACAAGAGAAGAGGTGGTGCACTGAGACAGAGCGGGACCTGCAGAATCCAGTGGTCAGAGATCTGTGTCGGGGAGGACGCGCTCCCAAAGCCAGTGAGAAGCAGGCTAAGGCAAGTGGTGGGACTCATTTCTATGCCTGAGGAGCAGTACCGCGAGTAGCTGATCCATGCTATTGACTTGCACCGAGAGGAGGAAGCCTCTGCTAAGGAGTGTGAGAGGGAACTCACAAAGAGATTAAACCAATTGCAGCTGGAGGAACTGTCTGCCAAAAAGGTCAAGGCACCGGTGCTCTCTCCGGACCCCAGCTCCCGGGGGCAGCCTGTGGACAGCCGTCAGTCTCCTGTCACTGGTGCCCCCCAGAATGCTAATTGGCCTCTGGTCCCTAACTGAAACAGAGTGGGTATATATGACAGGTGGGGGAGTGATCAGAAAGGATCCAATTACCCACAAATGAGATGATCTCAGTTCCTGGGAAAGCTGGGGAACAGGCCACTTCAGCTGGTGTGCTGGAACTGTAATCAACCTGGACACGAAACACCTGTCCGAGCCAGCATATTCCAGAATATGATCCAGTACAGGTTCAGGAAGGGGATGGAAGTGTTAATATGCCCTTACGAATATCAGAACATACCCCAGCGAATCTGTTAGGAAGAAACGCTCTGCAGATAGACGTAAAATGTACAGAGGGGGGACAGAGGTGCTCAGTGGACAGTGGAGCCTTCTGCGACTAAATTTACTATAGTTTACTATAGTGTTGACATGCCCCACATACTGTAGTGGTCTGCCCACATTGGATTTGGGAGAGATGATGAGATGGGCAAGGCAGGCAGCCTGGGTGGCGAAGTAGTATGAAGGAGGGCAGGCTGCTGCCAAAGGTCAGTCACTGAAAGTCAGTGGACTGCAGAGATTGTAGGAGATGGGAGAAGCTTGTGGTTGCGGAACATGATAAGAGTGCAGTGGGATGGGAAAGTAAGTACACAGGAATGTTAGCAGGAGGAGTGCTAGAGGGAGTGTGATACGGATGAAGGTCTAGTGATACCAACTAACCCATATGTAAGGAAAACAATAGAAGGGTTAAGCCTTTTTCTTATAATAATGGAGCGGTTTCATTGGAGCGAGGTGAAATTTTTGGGGAGCGCTGAGTCAACACTCTAGGAGCGGAAATTCCCACCGCTCCACTCACATGCTCTTGTCATCAATGACCACTACCGCGGTAGGCCGGTATAATCAAAATCTCTCCCACTGGCCAAATTTATACCGCCCACCCCTAGTATCCAGGTCCCTCCAAAGCACCTGCCCTATACCAAATGTTTATTATACATGTATATAAGGCAATTATAGTTGTCAATTTAATCTTATTTTACGTGTTTTATTTATTTATATTTTAATTTTTTACTTTCTTATTCCAGTGTCTGAATATTCTTAATTTAAAGTTCACTGCTCTTTGAAAGGATGTACTTGCATTACTATTCTACGATATATCAGTCATACATAATGATCTTACAATGATAATAATTGTTTCTGGAACAATGGGCATTTAAAGATTTTATCTTTTAATGTAATGAGATGATGTCATTGCATGTCTCCTCTATCTGGATCTCAGTGCCTTGGACTTTAAGAGCTGGTACCTCTGTTTCTGATGCAGGACTTTGATGCAGGTTCAGAAGAGTTGTGGCAGCTAGCTGTCTACTTGTGCTGACAAGCCTTTTCTCAATCTTCTGGAAACTGTAGATATCTTTCCAGGTTGTTGACAGCCTAAATTCAATTATTGGTGTACGTGAAATTGAATAATCTTGACATGTAATCAGGGTGTAGGGGGACAACTGCTCTTTTTCCTGAAACAAACAATGTTTTACTAATAATGCAATATTCATTTTTTTACATCCCTGCCCAAGAAATATTATCAGATACACAAAGGTAGCCCAGGAGTCTGATTCATAAGAATGCAAATTAGGAAAATTTCAAGATATTTTGTAGAAACTTTTAAAAAGTTATCCAGCTAACTGCCTAACCTTGCTTTGTGGAGTATCCCCGTACAACTGCGCGAGTTCATAGGTTCACGCGATATCCTACTGGGCATGCGCAGTCAGACCCTTTTCAACTGGGTTGGAAATTGTGTGCACGCCACACACCTTTACGCTAAACCACGCATAAAATATCCGCGTTGTAGCGCCGTATAAACTGAAAGTGAAAGTTTTTGAGTGTGATGGGAAACAACTTGATATCAGTAAGTCAAGTCTATTTTTTTCTGCCGACTATAAACAATTGTAAGACTTCCGTATGGCGCTAAAACATTTAATGGCGATATTGTGGTGTTTATCCGTAAGAAATATTTCACTTATTTAATTTGTTGAAAAGAATTATAATGCGTGTTATATCGGCCTACTAATCTACTACTACAGATGTGTTATTATGCTTCATTTATGCGCTCAACTGCCAGACACCAATTGTCAGTCGTTGCCATGTTAAGAAATATCCTGTACTTTGATTCGTTTGCAAATCTGTTTATCTTTCTGACGTTTTCTTATACAGGACCTGCATTCAAACGCCGAATGAATGAAAACGTGTCGTTCACTTACTTAAATCATGGCTGCAACCAAAGAGAGACACATCATATACCGATCTGGATTTTTATGTGTATGGTTTCATATTTTCTTAGTCTGTCACTGTGTCCCTAAAGACGTCATAAACGAGCAAAGATTTCCCTGGGACAAAATGAGACTTCCGAGCAATGTTCGTCCAGTGCATTACGATCTAAGCATTCACCCGAACCTTACGACTCTCCACTTCACCGGATCTGTTAATATCGAAGTGGATATCAAGGAAGACACCAGTTACATAGTTCTGCACAGCAATGGTCTGAATATTACGCTGGCAAAGATTGTACTAGAGGACGACTCAAAGGACGGCATCACGGAGCAGACCCTTACGGTCCTGCAGCATCCACCTCACGAGCAGATCGCCCTGTTGGCCCACGACATACTCCACGGTCGCAAGAAATATCAGCTGCACATCGAGTTTCACGCATATTTGGCGGATGGCTTCGACGGTTTTTATAAAAGCAGCTATCGGACCCAAAACGGTGAAAAGCGGTAAAATGTCAATTACACAAATAATCTTCAACAAGATTGTGCCTATGTACTGTTTATATTACGTGCATTCAAAGAATAACAGATTAACTGTAAATCTAAAAACCTATAACATTTTTATGTATTATGTATATTTTTATGCGTTATGTACTATGCATTCCATAGTACATACGGTTTTTTCCTCTATCCATAAAAGGGTACTTGCCGCCACCGACTTCGAGCCTACTGCAGCAAGGATGGCTTTCCCTTGTTTCGATGAGCCGCAATTTAAAGCCACATTTACTATCAGGATAAAGCGGGAAAAGGGATATACCGCACTCTCAAATATGCCAAAGGTATATTTACATCTGACCCCGTTATGTTTTATTCTACAGGAGTGGATTTATGTTTTCACTGATTGCATTACATCTTCGTCGGGAAGTTCTATCCTTTTGTAGAGAAAAACGATCCCTCTTTCATCCTTAGATCCGAACACTTGAGCTTGATAATGGTCTAGTGGAGGACAACTTTGCCCGAAGTGTGAGAATGAGCACCTATCTGGTGGCATATGTGGTGTGCGATTTCAGTTCTGTTACAGCCAACACATCATCAGGAGTAAAGGTGAGGTGCTTTGCTATACTCATTTCTTTTTCTTTTGAGTCAACTTTTGTATTAAATAGTAGAGATGCACCGATCCTATATTTAGAAGCCAAGCACCGAAAGTGCGTAGGCGCCTATTGTTTTCATTAGGATTTTTCACTATTATTATTATACTTTCCACCATGGAAGTCTATGGCAGCCCATAGAACCGATTGGATTTTTTTAAGAATTGGCACATTGATGGAGGACAGTTCAAACTATTCAGACACCAGGTTTGGGGTCCATCCATCCATCCCTCTGGCGCCACCATCAGGCCAAAGTTCAAGATACAGTTCTGCTTATAACTTTTGAACTGTTTGGCCTAGAGTTGTGATCTTTGATTCCCCCGAATCCTTTGGTCGGCCCCATTTGGATGCATTGCCCAATGCCATTAATTTCTGCCGGATTGGATTTTCTGTCATTTTTAATTTTTTTGAAAGCGCACTTTTGCAAACTCGTCCTAGGCCATTGACCCAATCATCACCAAATTTGGTGTGCATCATCTACAAACAGGTCTGACAAAAAGAATTATGTTCAAAGTATTATGCTAAGTGAAATGGTTTGGCCCCTGGCGTCCAATGAATTTGAGGACATTTCCATTAGCAAAAATACATTTTGGCTAATAACTGTTGATCAGTTTGTTATAAAAAAATAAATCTTGTATTTTCTAGTTCTTTGAGATGGCCCCAGGATGACTCTTGGGAAGCTTAATGTCCCCCTAATTTGTGCGGCCGCCATATTGGATTTTAGTGAAAATTTCAGTATTTCCACAGGACACAAAATTGGTCCAATCTTCACCTTTGAAATTTGGAATACTGATTGAGGCTAAGTCACATCCCTCAAGTGCCACCATCTGACCAAATATCAAGATACGTTTTTGCATATAACTTTTAAACCCTTTGGCCTAGCATTGTGATCTTTGATTCCCCTGAATTGTTGGGTCCTCCCAATTCGAATGCACACGTTGTTAATTTGAACCATATGGGATTTTCCACCATATTGAATTTTTTGAAAAAATACTTTTGCAAACTCGTCCTAGGTCATTGATTCAATCACCACCAAATGTGATGTGCAGCATCTATAGACAGTCCAGACCAAAAGTTGTTCAAAGCATTATATTAAGTCAAATCGTATGGCTGCTGTCCTCCAATGAATTTGATGACTAAGGGTGCGTTCCATTTGCCTTGAGATCCGAGTTTCAGTTGCCGAGATTACGTTATATCCGCTAAAAACTCAGGGAAAACCGAGTCAGATGCGTTCCATTTGCCACAGAAGCTAGAACTCGGATTCGGGTTAAAGCTAGACATACCCTAAAGCTTCTACACTTTTTATGGAAATTTTTCGGCTCGAGTTGCAGAGCCTGCAAACCTATGGTTCGACTAGTCATTTGTTTGGACCAAACAATTCTTTAGCATTGCCAGTAGATAAACGACACATAATGCGGTATTTTACGTTTAACGTGACCGTAGCAACACATCTATCGACTACAATAACACGGTATGGTGTACACAGCTTACGAAGTTGACTCAAACTGCACTAAAGTGCTTAAAAATGTAAATATCACCGAGCAGCCATCTTGAATCCGAAACTCGGGGTACTCTGGGCTGCTCCGAGATATTTCTCGGATCTCTGAGAAACGGGAGCGCGCATGTCGTCACTTCCGGCTTCGAAATTCGGAATACGAGTTCTAAGGGCAAATGGAACACACAGTAAGCCACTAAACAGGAAGTGAGGCCATATCTCAGCAACGCTTTGAGATATCAAAACCAAATTTAGAATATAGACTTGGGACGCAATTCTAAGAGGACACACTAAAAATGGTGTCATTGCACCACTAGGGGGCACTGCAATAAGCAAAAATGTGTTTTGGCTGATAATTGTGGAAGGGTCTGACATAGAAAATCCATTCTTATGTCTCCTAAATCATGGGCGATCCCCAGCCTCTTCCACTGCCATATTTATGTTCATCTAATTAATGTGGCCACCATATTGGATTTTATTGAAAATGTAAGAATTTCCCACAGGCCAAATGTCATGGGATTGTTGGGATTGGTCTCTGCCAGTCTCTTTCTGAATTCCTTTCCATGCCATCCATGACTTAGTTGTGTGCTTGGCCCCATTATTGCTGCTTGCAGCTATATTCCTATATGTGACGATCCACTTCCGATACTTTTTGGCAGTCTGTAAAAAAGAGAGGTCCTATTTCTTGTTAAATCGATTTGTACACTCAGCCACACAATAGCTCTTTCCCATTTTAGATGTGCTTTTTGCGGCATCCGAGCTGAACTCTAACGCTGCCGCTCCATCTATTTGCCACTCAGTGGGCGTGAACGCGTGGTGACTTCCACCTGCCGTGACATCATGCGCATACCCTCTGTGGTGGGAGGAGCGTACGAGCATCAGATAAGAGAGTGACGGTGAGGTGAGGTGGAAGTAGCGTTTAGTGGAAATCCCAGTAAACAATCGTGCGAGAATGCAAGCAGTGGCTGATTGTTCTGAGCATGCGCTACAGCATGTTGATACAGCTGATAGACAGGGGGCGCTATGCGTGCGAGAAACATTGTGCGGCATTTAAGCATTTGCCACTATCGTGTCCTCTCTGGGAAAGTGTTTAAACTGAACTGCAAATGCGTAAAAAACGCTAAAAACAAGCTGTACAAAGGAGGTGGAACAGCACGTTATATATGTTTATAGTAGCCCGATTTTTTTTTGAATAGATTTTTTTCATTTGTACTTAAAAGAGCTCTGGATCAGTATTAGCTGATACCCTCGTTTCAGGCATCGACATGATATCGGCAGTGAAAAAGTGGGATTGTTGCATCTCTGATATACACACCTACTATTCATGTACTTTTATATTTTATATTATATTTATAAAACTGAGTTTCCCTTGTGGGGACCCAAAACAAGGTCAAAATAAGAGGGTACATATGGGCCCACAATGTAATGTATACATGCCCACACATACATACACATAGTGAAATTGCATTTCACTGCTTAAATGGTCCGAGGCTGTCTTAGTCACATACAGTACTGCTTGCTTTGTCTCGATTCTCATAAAATACTAGAATAATACTGTACATCTTTCTACAGAACACATTAATATAAATATGTAAACCATCAGCTATAGTTGAGCAGGACGGAGGAAGCAGGAAGTGGCTTAAATATATGAATATGTACGTTTCCAGGTATCAGTGTATGCAGTTCCTGAGAAGTGGGATCAGACTCATTATGCACTTGAAGTTGCAGTAAAATTGTTGGAATTCTATGAGAGTTATTTTGGCATTAGTTACCCATTGCCAAAACAAGGTAAATGCAAAGCAATCTCAGAAATGGTTCAAAAATACCTCAATTTTTTGTAACTGTTTTGAGTAGCAGACAGTCACATGTGCGTTTTGTTTTGTAGACCTCATTGCCATACCAGATTTCCAGTCAGTGGCTATGGAAAACTGGGGCTTAATTACTTACAGAGAGACTGCCCTCCTGTATGACCCCCAGACATCATCTGCCCAGGACAAGATGGAGATCACCAGAATCATAGGGCATGAAATAGCTCATCAGGTATTTTCATCATATAAGGGGCATCAAATAACAGAGTATAGTGCCTTACAGTGACCACTGACTTTTGTAATGCAGTTTTTATGAATTTGTATGTTGCTGGTGTCTATAACTCAGTCATGCCTTGCTTATTCTTTGTGTGATTGATCATCTCTGCAATATTAAGCATTTTTCTGTAGTAAGTTTTTCAGTTTCAGTGGACAGAGTATTTTGTCACCTTCTTAACAAGCATTACTCTGTTATGCTGATCAAATGCCAGCTGAAATGTCATCCCTGCATTTTTTTGTCACAGTGGTTTGGCAATCTGGTGACAATGGATTGGTGGAACGACATCTGGCTGAATGAGGGCTTCGCCAGGTACATGGAGAAGGTGTCGCTCAGCATCGCCTATCCTGAAATCCCGGTGGTGAGTGTAAATTGTTCCGTGTTCTGCGACACTACACCTGGAACAATCCCTTTTTTATTCACGTTACTCATGTGGGCCATAGTCTTAACATTGATGTGCCATATTTTTCAGGATGATTATTTCTTAAATGTTTGTTTTGGAGCCATCTCCAGAGATTGCCTCAACTCCTCACACCCTATCTCTAACCCATCTGAAACTCCAGTACAGATTATGGAGATGTTTGACACAGTATCCTATGACAAGGTCAGTACTCCTACATGGAGAAATGCAATGTTATCCATCAACCACGTGTATCCTCAATATGATTCTATGTGTCTAGCCATGTCAGCTGTACGTGTTTGAGGCTTAAAAGGAGAGCACCCTTATGTTCATTTAAATACCTCATTATGATTTGTGAGGCAGCAGGGTGGCTCAGTGGGTTGCACTATTTCCTGAAACCTCCAGGGTGGTGGGTTTGAATAGTACCTCTGTTCTTTCTGGAGTTTGTATGAATTTTCTGTGTTGTGGGTACTGTAGCTTCAGTTTTCCTCTACAGTCATAGGCCATGCAGGTAGCTGAATTGGCATCTTTAAATCACCTATAGTGTATATGAGTCTTCTCCTACCTTCTGCCGTATGCTGCCTATGATAGCTTCCAGACTCCCTGTGATCTTGAACAGGATAAGCAATGGGAGCACATTATGGTCATAATACTATGATTTGCAACTTACGTTTAGAAAAACTGTGTACACCATCGCTTTATGCTGTTGCTGTCATGTTGGGAAACACATTAAGGCTTTCATTAATGATTTAGGCGTACTAATAATCTGCTTATCAAATTGTGGGTGTAAGTAAACGTCCATATAGTACTAAAAAGCTGGCTTCCACACAAATGTCTATGCCCGTCATCTAAAGCCCTGCTGATTATTGTGCATGTGCCTTGTAATCGCAGCGTGATATCATGCATCCCCAAGTGAAATGTAATGAGTATAGTGAGCCATTCACAACAGTGAGTTATTGTATGGTGATGGTGGGGGGTAACAGTCAAGGCGGGTGGATCTGCTGCTTATATAGCGATGGCTTCTGGAAAGAAACTATTCTTGTACCTGTTTGCTTTGGTACATGTGATCTGTAGAGCCTACCAAAGGGGAGAAGTTCAAAGGGCTTCTGGCCTGAGTGTGAGGGGTCTGTGATGATTTTACCATTGTCATGTTCGTTAACCTTAGCTTTCCTTTCCTAGGGTGCCTGTATCCTAAACATGCTAAGAGACTTTCTGTCTGAGGAGGTGTTCAGGAGTGGAATCACGCGCTATCTAAAGCTGTACAGCTACCAAAATGCCAAAAGCAAAGACCTGTGGAACTCCATAGTAAATGTGAGCACACCTTCCTTATGTGGCATTTTTTCCAGTCTCATCTACAGTATGTCATGTAAATAAACCAAATGCTGAAAACTATTAAATGTTTCAATATTTTCTTTGCTGGCTGAAGACTTCCTTTGCAGACACCTTTCCCACGGAGGAGTTTTGTTACACTCCCACCCAGGCTGAAAGGACTGCTGTAAGTATTGCTGACACCACTGACTGATTCCCTGCTACATTCTACGTTATATTCTACATTCATCTTGTGGTGACGCAAAGCCAGTGGAATGCAGTAGTACATTGCATTATATTCTAGAGGCATATGACTGCACTGGCTGAGTGCATCTACTAAATGATATAGTGCAAATTATAAATGTATCGATATTTTAATTTAGTTCTGCGTAATATCGGAAAAAGTCAAATATCACGACGTGATATTTATAAAGCAAAAGGGAGATGAATATTTAGCCAAAATACACTAGAAATACAACTTCTTACTAATCAATAGAGTGTCAGTGTTTCCGCCAGTTGTGCCTACAAAGCAGTGCTGACAAATCGCCCGCCTTTGCTCAGTATCGTCTCTGTGGAATCCAAAATATTTCGATACAGGGGAAGGCGAATGTCTTTCAGTTCTTGTTCGCTTCCGTCCTCCTCACCCATCTTGTACAGTTTCTTGCCAACGCGCCACACTGTCTATGAGTGAGTCCGGCAGCAAGGACAAAACAGATTATGATTGGTTTGGTGCCGTCCTTGCTTTGTGGCAATCCCATGTGCATAACATGCCATGTATGACATCACACATTGTGCTGGCCGGTTTTAAAGTTTTCATTAGATTCAACTCAGTAACTTGATTTTGCCAGTGATTACTGATGTCAGGAAGTATGAAAAAGACACATCTTTTGAAAAAAGGGATGTCGTGTTGGTCCGGGGCATCTCAGAATGACACCATTTCAGGTTACTATTTAACATATTCCAACATGTTTTTTTCCCCCACTTCCTGCTCCAGCACCGTTATACATGTTCTCAGACCCCAGACATTAGGAGTATGATGGACACCTGGACCAAGCAAATGGGCGTACCCTTGATTACAGTGGAGAGGAAAGGGCGGCTTGTCCATATTCGACAGGACAGGTTCCTGAAGGGAGTGTTTGAGGATGACACAGAGTACCCTGCTCTGCAGTCCGGGTGTGTGATGCCGCAGGGGCCTGCAGGAACTGCAAGGCGTCGTTAGCCTAACCCCAGGCCTGCAGCCTGTAGCACTTGCGAGTCATCAAAAGCTGAATGCATTATTTAGTGACATGTTCTCTGTGTCACATACTAATACATCCATAGCTTTGATCTTATTCCAGCACACATCACTTAGCCACTCCAGGACTTGTTGATTTCTAAAAGGCCTACAGATTTCTTCCACAGTTGAGGAAATGTTTTAAGATAACCTTACTATAAAAAAAATATCCTTCTCCCTTGCAGGCAATGATTGGATAGCTGACTTCACACATAATTATAGTTGTTAATGCAAATGGTTGTTTAGTTTCTGGATGTATTCTGTGATATGTGTCTGTTCAACAGATACCTGTGGCATGTTCCTCTTACCTATAAGACCAGCGGTTCCCAGAAAGTGTGGAGACATTTCCTGAAGACAAAAACCGGTGAGTGGGTGTGTGTGTGTGTGTTTATGTATGGATGTATGGACCAAAGGACCTCACAAGTATAGCAAGTTCTGAAAAAATTTGATTAGGAGATCATTTTTTAATAAAAATCTGTGTAGGCAATCAAAAAAGTATTGTATTATGTTTGCTTACTTAAGGTTAAGGTTAGGGCTGGGTAGGGGTGTCGTGATTGGGATTAGGGTTTTTCCCCATAAGAATGAATGGACAGCCATCACTAAGATAGGAATACAAATGTGTTTGTGTGTATTGTTTGTTTTGTTTTGCCACTGGTTTATAACCAGGGGCACTTTAAAAACCATTTTACTTACTTCATCCCTTATGATTAGACACGATTCAGCTGCATGGAGAAGTGAGCTGGATAAAATTCAACGTCGACATGAATGGATACTACATGGTGCACTATGGAGACAGAGGCTGGGAGGAGCTGACTTCCCTGCTGGAACATGACTATTCGGCACTGAGCAGCAAGGACAGGACAAACCTCATTCACAACGCCCTTCAGCTCGTCAGGTACATGTCCTATACTTGTTTGTTATGCTGCATTGATGCCTTGAATCTGATGTTATCCCCGGCCATAGAGCCGTTCCATAAAAAGAGCAGCCATCCCCCTTTGTTACTGTGCATCCAGGATGGGGTCACAGTGACCCTAGAGCCTATCGCATGACACAGAAGGTCCAAAGCGGGGGAACAAACACACACCTCCTCATACATGCATGAACATATTCTATAGATACTTTTGAGATGGCAGTTTGCATAACTATGTCTTTGGACTGTTGGGTAAAAATGGAGAACATGCAAATTCAACACATACACAGAGGGGGTCAGATTTGAACCCCTAACCCCGAAGGTGAAATTCCAGTCACTTTACCCCCCTTTAAATAAATTTGAAAATAAATAAATTCTTAAATAAATTCTCAGTTATCTAAGCTAATAAGTAGAGCTGTGTTTCCCATCCCAGTCCTCAGGAACCCCCAGACAGTCCATGTTATCCCCCCCCAGCTCCATACTGTTGGAACATAGGAAAGGGCTCACAACCTTGAATTTTATGGATTTTAGACCGGATATTTAGACCTCCTTCAGTACAAATCAAACTTAGTCAGAGAGCATACAGAAATTTCACGTCTACTGCATGAATTAATCTTCTTTTCTGATTGGCTGCTATGCAGTACCGGAAAGCTGTCATTGGACAGAGCCTTGGACCTAACACGTTACCTGAGGAAGGAGAAGGACAACATGCCACTGCTGCAGGGCATCTCATACCTCAATGTGCTTCACTGGATGATGGAGAAAATGGGAATCGTGGAGACGGCAAGAAAGCTTAAGGTTAGACTTCTCCCTGCTCTTTTTAATATTGTGGTAGCACTTTACTTAAAGCTGTCATCTATAATGCATTATAGGTCAAAGTCAAGGGCAAAGTTTATTTCTATAGCATAACCAAAGTTGACCAAAGTGCTCATTGGATACCTAACTGTAGATACCTTCATAATGTATTATAATGGTCAGTATAATAATTAAGGATGCTTCATACTGCATTACTACAATATCTATAGTGCATTAGAGATGAGAGATTCATAAAGAATTTACAGCGCATTATAGCCATGGCTGTAATGTGATATGCCTTTTTATAAATATTTATAGCCGTGGTTATAATGCTTTATGAATGCATTATAATCTGTTATGAATGTGTTTATAGATATTCATAGACAAGGCGTTCATGTATTGTTTTGTATATATTGCATTTGTGTCTTATATTATGCTCATACACCAGTGATGAAAATAAAAGCTGTGTATTACTTTATAATGATCTGATTGATAAGTGGTGTTTGTGTGAGGAACTGGCATGTTCTCCCCCTGAAGTCAGGCAAATCAGGTGAATCAATGACTCTAAATGTATGGTAAGATGTGGCCTGCTGTGGACTGGCACCCCATGCAGGGCATCCCCTTCCTGGGATAGGCTCCAGGTTAACTTTGACCCTGTCCTGAATAAGTGACGAATAATAAGTAATTATTTGAATTGCTCTAACTTTTAGCAACACTTCTTTAAATTTTGCAAGTACATTTGTTGTAAAATGCAATCATTAGTTTC
>JAODKN010000041.1:3601751-3613130 GCA_026774425.1 Petrocephalus zakoni
CCATCACAGCGTACACTTATAGACTGCACAGTGCAAAGCACAAAAGCAGGAAAAACGCTGTATGCACCATCACAGCGTACACTTATAGACTGCACAGTGCAAAGCACAAAAGCAGGAAAAACGCTGTATGCACCATCACAGCGTACACTTATAGACTGCACAGTGCATAGAAGCAAATACTGTAGCAGTTCCGTCTGCAGTTCCCTTTTCTTCTTTCCTGTTACTCCTTCTCGGATCACGTACAGTGCTGTGACCCCTTTTTGACTTATTTTTTATGCATATTTGTCACACGTGTTTCAGATCCGACCCTCGTTTGTATAGTTCTTATGTTCTTATCATCAAACAAATTTTAATATTAGACAAAGATATCCGGTGTAAATACAAAATGCAGTTTTTAAAATAATGATTTCATTTATTAAGGGAAAAAAGCTACCCAAACCTACCTGGCCCTATGTTACAAAAGTAAAGGACTTAGTTTGAACAGGTCTTTGGTCACGATTCAACAACAAGAAAGAGACTGGGCAAGCATGGCATCCATGGGAGAGTTCCAAGGCAAAAACTGCTGCTGACCAAGAAGAACATGAAGGCTCATCTTACATTTGCCAAAAAGCATCTTGATGATCCCCAACACTTCTGGGAAAATATTCTGTGGACTGACAAGACAAAAGTCAAACTTTTTGGAAGGTTCCGTCCCAGTACATCTGACGTAAAATGAACACAGCATTTCATAAAAAGAAATCATACCAACAGTTAAGCATGGTGGTGGTAGTGTGATAGTCTGGTGCTACTTTGCTGGGCCAGGACCTGGCTGCAATTAACAGAATTATGCTCTCTACCAGAAAATCCTGAATGAGAATGTGCAGCTATCGGTTCGTGCCCTGAAGCTCAAGCGCACTTGGGTTATGCAGCAGGACGATGATCCAAATCTCACCAGCAAGTCCACCTCTGAATGGCTCAAAAAAACAAAATTAAGGTTTTGGAGTGGCCTAGTCAAAGTCCGGACCTAAATCCAAATGAGATGCTTTGGCATGACCTTAAACAGGCCGTTCCTGTTCAAAAACCCTCCAGTGTGGCTGAATTGAAACAATCCTGAAAAGAATAGGTCAAGATTCATGCAGAGCGATGCAGAGTGCGTGACTCGTTACCGGTTATCTCAAACGCTTGATTGCAGTTTTTGCTGCCAAGGGTGGCACAACCAGTTATGAGGTTTCGATAGCTTTTTCCCTAAATAAATGAAATAATCATTTAAAAACTGCATTGTGCATTTATCTTTGTCTAATATTAAAATATTAAAATTTGTTTGATGATCTGAAATATGCACGTGTCACAAATATGCCTAAAAATGAGAAATCAGGATACTTTTTCACAGCGCTGTATATCAT
The DNA here is from genome assembly GCA_026774425.1 of Petrocephalus zakoni. Taxonomy (NCBI): domain Eukaryota; kingdom Metazoa; phylum Chordata; class Actinopteri; order Osteoglossiformes; family Mormyridae; genus Petrocephalus; species Petrocephalus zakoni. The sequence continues at coordinate 3,603,134 of JAODKN010000041.1, forward strand.
CCCCTCACTGTGTTCTGTGCATTGTGTAGGAAAAATAAAATCAGCAGGAACAAAAAATGATATGGTGCATGCAGGGCTTTTCCCAGAAGCTAACACCCCTCTGGTCTGTGCCTCCTCAGGAAATCGAGCAGAAACTCCCCACACGTGCCCTGAGCGTGCACAGGCCTCAGCTCAGCCTCAGCTCCCACCAGAAGCACCCTCGGGACCCCCGGAAGACCCCCCACCTTACTCGCCCCCTGACCCCAAAGCAGACTGCTTCTTCTTCCCGCCACCCTGTCCCCACTACCTGGAGCAGCGAGTAGGCTACCCAGGGGGGGCCCACCAGCCGGTCTTCTGCCAGCCGCGGTTCATACCCTCGGGCAGCTACTCTCCCTACAGCATCGTAAGAACCGCCACACACCAGCAGCACTGGAGTTTCCTGCTGCACTCGCAGCAGCTTTCGCAAGCGGCAGCATTGCACAACCTCCCCCCAGTACTGCGTCAGATGTTACGTCTATGGTCCCATGTCTTGCGTCCCCTTTGTGAGGGCCTTCCCGTTCCATTTTCCTTTTTTATTAAAGGAAAATAAGAACCTCAAACAAACAACAATGCAGTTACAGGGACAGTGGGGGAAGAAGAAAAAAAAAAAGGACTAAAGAAATATTCACACTTCCCGTTATATTTTCGATGGCCGGAGACTGGCGTACGAACACGACACGGCATCAATACTGCACACCTGTCAGATGAGACACCGAACTTTGGTGGGGGGGGGGCTGCTCACCATTTTATTGGGGTGTCAGTTACGGGTGTGAGGTGCAATCTGATGTTTAGACTTTGCTTTGCTTGTTACTGTGCTTTTGTAAAAGCAAGTCGCTCTGAACCATTGTTACTGAGTAAGCATATTCTGCTTAAAAATGAAAAAAGCAGTAGTAAATGTGAAAGTGTGACTGCGATACAGCTCCTGGTGACGTGACTGAGCTGCTCGGGTGACAAGTGCTCACTTGAGCGTGATCATTTCTGGCTCCTTTTCAGTATGTGAGCGGCCCGCCCTCAGGTCAGGAGAACAGCACCCAGCCCAAGGACTACATGATGGAGTCTCTGCTGGTCACCATCTTCTGCTGCCTGATCAGTGGCCTTGTGGCCCTCATGTACTCTTACGAGGTGAGGTCTGCTTTAGCCACCAGCCCCCGATCAGGAGGGAGTCACTGAGACTTCTTCACAGGTAGCTTTTATTTGTTCTGACCTGGTGTCCTGGCCACCCCAGACACGTGCTGCCCTGGCGCGGGGAGACCTCGCAGAGGGGGAGCGGGCATCCTGCAAGGCCCGCCAGATGGTTCTGCTCAGCCTGCTTTTTGGGGTTTGCGCATGCCTGGCCTGGATCCTGTACGTTGTGGTAGCCCTCTGTATCTAATAAGCACATAGTGTCATTCTTTAGATATTCAGTTCATATCATATGTATTCCTGCCTTGATGTCCAGGTTCATCTTGCAAGGTTCAAGAAAATGCTGTATATTACTTTGGAATTAATGAGGAGGGAGATGCAGCAGCTAAACCTTTGTAAGAATGCTGTAAAAAAAATTATTTATGAGAAATAAATGTAAGGGTTTGTGTGTATAGTGAAGTGTGTGAACAATTATGAGATTTCCATACCAGGCCTGTATGAGGAGCTCATCAAGCCCAGCAAACTGTCAGCCTTTCCATCCCACTATACATTTGTATCTTCTGGGTACAAATTAGTGGACACTCGGCACTAGGAGAATCTTCAGAGTCATAAATCTGATCTCACCTGTAATGAGTTCAGAGCAGTCACCACCACCACCACCACCACCACACATTTATCGTGATGATAAAGCTGCAGTTTATTATTATTTTGGATCAGAAAATACAATAAAAAAAATAAATGAATAAATAAATAAAAACAATACGGCTCCATCAGCTACGCTGCTTGGACCCCTGAGTGACGCCTGAAGAACAGGAAGCATTAGACCAAGGAACAAATTACTGAGCGAGAGTCTCGCAGTTCCTGGAAAAGCATGCAGCTTAAAGGGGTGGGGATGAGAATGAAGGCTAAAGTGGAGATAAGGCATCATAAGTCATTGGCCTTGATCAGTGGTTAGGGGTAGGCCTGCTCAACTGTGTCAAGCCACAGATGAAAGGAAGGCTTCATCAGTCAAGGAATTAGCCACACAAGATGGAGACCAACGCTGTCGTAACAGAGACGCTCCTTAGTGCTCGTGTGTTGTTCTTATTTATTAGGCAAAGACTGAACAAACAGGAACACTTGCAGGAGATCAAGCATGACACGAGGAATGCGTGTGATTCTGCTTTAAGTCAAGCTAGACAACAAACATAATCAAACAGACGTCACATGCTTCAATGATCCATATGTGCAAGAAACTCAAAGCTTAAACTGGAGTTTAAGAAAAACAACAAACAACAACAACAACAACAACAACAACAACGTGATCTCCAACCTCAGATCCATTATGGACACATGCTCTCCTTTATAAATGTTTGGGTTTGACAGATAATTTACTAACTGAGCCCTTTAAAACCTTCAGATATTTACAGGATTGTTAAATTGACTGACAATCCACCAGATCACTTGAACCTTAAGTTCAGAGTAAATTTCCAGCGCTTCATCGGGTATGTTACACGGTGTTGTGCAGACATCACACAAACTGATCTGAGCTCAAACTGCTGGATGTAAGACCCACACAAGGCTGGAGGTCTCTGGAGCGGCGTCATATCCATGCATTTAGGCTGTGTGTCCTGCAGGCTGCTGGGAAGCCTACACCGCTCTCCTGTCAAAGGCAGTGAAAAATCAACACATGCGTGCCAGGCAGGAGCCAATAGACCGCACGGACAGTGGCCAGCTACGGATTTGCAGGCATGCTTTTGACGTGACGCAGTTGCGGGTATCATTTGTGGGCAGACGGACCACGAAGTGGGCGTTTTAAAAAAAACACCAAAAAAAAAAAAAACAAAAAAAAAAAAAAAAAACAAAAAGCAGGATCAGACGGAGATGTGATCAAGCCAATTTCACAACAGTCCGGGGCGGACGATGTCATCGGTGCAGAGATATTTACATTTACTCACTTCATCTGTATGTGGTCGCCCCAGGTTATTCTTACACTGACTGCAGAATAAAATCCAAAATAAAAAAGTAAAATAAAACTTCAGAAGCGCTGGAGGAATTCAACATGTAAACGCTTCATTAATGTCTGGATTTAGAACTACTTTGCTGCAAACAATTTCCATAGGTGATTTCCTTTAATCTCTATCGGTTTGCTGCCAAGAGTGTGTAGGTGTGTGTGTGTGCGTGCGTGCATGCGGGTATTTGTGCGCCCATCCAGCCTGCTTCAGTCTGTGGGTGTCCATGGCGTCACCCATGTGTCCTCCTGTCCTGATTAGCTGAGCAGCTCCAAGTAAGTGACGGGCACCTTCCCTTTCTGGTTACCCTTCTCGCCCATGAGCCAGTCAGGGTCCATGCCGGGGACGGTGTAGACAGTGATCAGCTGGAGACGGGAGCACGAGGGTCACACCGATGCACGCACATGCACACACGCACACACGCACGCATGCACGCACCGGCTACCCTCAGCTCTCACCTCGTCTGCCAGCAGGGACAGCTCGCTGGTGTCTGCCGCATCATAGTCGTAGAGCACCTTGGCTTTACGAGTTCCCGCGGCAGGCGCCCGCACATCCTCCAGCTTCAGCATGTCCACTGAAGCCCCCGGGGTGTCCTCCACAGACGGGGGGGTGACAGGGGCCCCAACGGACACAGAAGGGTTCCCAGCAAACATGTTGGGGAATCTAGATGAGAGGGATGAAGGCCAGGGGATGGGCCTCAGGTTATACACTCGTCAGCTTCACATCTCCTGCTTCTAACCTACATTTACAGCATTTGGCAGACCATTAGTCTTGTAAGGTCTACTTACACGTCTCCGTCAGAACTGGGAGCACAAGGGGTAAAGAAGGAGTAGGACAATAAGAGACAGCTTTCATATGGGGAGGGATCTTTATGTTCTGCCTCCACCAATCCAGAAGAGCCCAGCAGATAAGCAGGTGACTAAAGCAACAGCCGAACCATCACGTGTCATGGAACGTGTGTGAGGGGGGCCCTTCCCTGTCAGGTCCCCCGAGACCCATTTCCCTTACCTGCCCAATTCCTTCTGCAGGTCCTGCATGTAGCGGTGGCACTGTGCATAGTAGATGACCTGGGCCTCCACAAACTCATGCAGGCAACGCAGATGGTTCACCTGCATGAGTGGAGAAGCGACAGCATGAGGATTCTCTCAGTCCGGTCATGCCCCCATGAGCACTGGAGCACAATCGCTGCAGTTTAATGTACTGCATGAGTTCCCCAGCTAAGCACTTAGCATATCTGGGCTATTTCCCCTCACACCAGGTACCATACTTTCGGTACTTTCCCTTTCCCGTTGGCTTCGAGTACAGTACCAGTACCAAATGTTCCAGTACCTAAAAGAACCAAACCAGCCAGGGCAGTTTTTTGGTACTTCAGTACTTTGGGGTGGGACTTGAAACGCTTTCGTTATCAACTGGTTATACAAATATCCTGACTCTAAACAAAAGACAACCCCCATCATGGAAATCAGAAAATGATAAATCAGAGGGGAAAAAAAAGTAATAATAATGTAATAATGTAATAATGTAATAATATAATAATATATGCACAGACAGATGGGACCCAAGCTGTAATTGTGATCGGTTTGGAAAACCAGATACAAGATCAAGACGGCATGACAAGAAATAAAAAATGTATTTTGTGTAATATACTAGCACAACTTTCCAAATATCGCAATGTCGTTTTGTTGCAATAAATATTTGGGCATTTATGAAGCAAAAAAAGGAGCTTAACAAATTCCCCACAAAGCCATCTAGGAGTGACTTACACTGCAGGAATGTAAATGAATATGAGACCACATGCAGGACTCATACAAAAGCAGTGGAGGTAAACTATATACTGTTGTTTTTTTTAAACATATACTAGATAATCTTCAAAGAGAATTTCCCATAGTGAAGTATGAATGTTTGAATGAGCCAGATCTCAATCTAGCTGACTAGTGATGTAAGAATTGCAAGTGAAAAAGTGACGTTGGTATGATCATCATCGCACATCGCCCAGCCCTGTAATATGCTATAGACATTTTTCCACTTCAGCACTAAATACCCCACCTCATGTTATGCCTGTATTCAGTGCCAGTACCAGTTTTTATCCCAGCAAAAACCTACACCCTGAAGTACTTTTGTCAGTTTACACATGGTATGCTGGAAAAGAAACCTATGTGTGTTTGCAACCTGGTGGTTACTGGCTGTAGATTTTACAGCTAGTGGACAGTGGGAGCTTCATAAACAAAAGTGTTTACGTGCTTTGGGTGCGCAGGGAAGCATGCATGCAACACGTACATCATTTTCACATGTGACATGACACTCATATTGCAGGTATAACTGTAGTGACATGCACACGGATGACTCACATGTGTACTGCTGATGCCTTCCAGGAGCAAGCGTGTAACTTCCTTCTGCCTGTCAAATTCCACCTGTGCCACGCGCAGTTCATGTTCTGCCTGCAAAGGGCACCAGACAGAAGGAGGAAAGCTTTGGTTTCCATGTCTGACATAAGAAAACATACATTTCAGAAAGAAGAAAAACAATTCCAGGAGTATCTTCTGAGTAGTACGGAAAGGTCCTGGGAGGAATACTCACAGGAAGGAAACCGAGGCCAAGGATTTGCCATTTCTAAACTGATACTCACCATCACTGAGGTCAGACAGGGTCTTGTTAAACAACGCTCAAGTCTCTGACTCTGTGATTACTGGATTACATTTTGAACTCAACAATTTGATCTGATGTATATAGAACAATCAATAAAACAATGCTTTGCCAAGTAAATTTTACGTGAATAGGAAAGGGGGTAAACATTTTAATCGTTTTAACAATATCTGCCTTTATATGAAACACACTAGTCCCTTAAGCTGAAAAAATCCTTTGCTCCCCTCTAGTGGCACAGTCTTAATGCACATGCCACTGTCCATTTGCGGGAAATACTGAGCAAAATCTGGGCAATTGTAAGGTAAAAAAATTATTTTTAAGTCTGTACCAGCGGAGACTGCATTAAATCAAGCAATCTAGCAAAGCAAGGACCATGACCTGGGGTGTGCAAACATTAGCATACAACTGTATTTCTGAGTTTCTCTCCTGGAATTAAGCATAGAAACCTCCTAATATGATAGCAACCCCTCACCGCCATAATACTACACATCTCATAAGCAGCCATCAGAGTCTGAGCCAGTGTAACACATAAGCAGAGGTTATCCAGGACAGAAAGCTGTTATGAAGTCAGTCTGATCCAGAAGATTGAGCAGTAATTACCACGAAAGGAGTCTAAGGTCCATCACCAGGGAGTAGTACTGAAACATGTATGTTTTTCCCCCCGATACAAGAAGGGAACACAGACAAAGTATTTCACAAAAAAGAAACAACTGGGCAGAGTCGCTGATGAATGGGGTAGTGTTTTTGGAGACGGGATACTCACTTTGTCTACCTCTTCACTCCAGAGCTGGGAAGCAGTATGGCAACAGAAAAGGGGAGGTGAGAGACACAGTAACAGCGGCGAGGATATCACACAGAGCACTTCCTGTCCCACAGGCCCACCTGGGGCTCAGTGTAATATTATAGTGCAGCTGCTCAAAAATGAATGCATATATACATACATATATATGACTATAAAGTTACTAGTGTGTTTTTAAAGAATGGAACAGATCTGTAACCTCGCTAGCCCCAGGAAAAGAGGCTAAGAGAGGCATGAAGACAGGGTGCTGTTCATTCTTCTACCGTCAGGAAGCCTCCATTATGAAGAAATGATTAAAGCAGAATCAGGATTGGTACCAAACTCAGTTAGCAGTGGCAATAGAAGGCAGCACACACACACACACACACACACACACACACACACGCTGACATACGCGGGCAGCCAACAACAAAGGAAGAGAAATAACACAGTGACATTTCAGCAGCTGAAGAATAGACACGCCAAAGGGGTCGATCGACAGCACGGGGGAAATGTGTCACAGGGACAGGGGAGGTCAGACGGGCAGAGCGCTAGCGCAATCTTCCACGTAAGAACAATAAGTGGAAACTGGTGGAAACTTGTTATTGCAAGTTTGTCCTGAAGTACAGGTCATGATCAGGGCAGGTCGGATCTTTCAGGATGTTAACTACTCTGCACAGGCAGCAAGAACTAAAGAAGTCCTCCAGTGATGGAAATGGGTAGCCAATAGATCCTCTGCACCGCTTCTGACCCTCTGAAGGGTCAGAAGGCAGTGGCAGTGTTTTCCGACCCAGTCCTTGGGGGAACCCTGAACAGTCCACATTTTTGCTCCCTCCCAACTCCCAGCCAACCAGGAACACTGAATACCTGGTACAAGTGAGCTGGGAGTTGAGAGGAAGCAAAAGCGTGCACTGCCCGGTGTTCCCCGAGGACTGGGTTAGGAAACACTGTGCTACGGGACAACTAGAAAACCACAGCGGGATGCAATTAGCCAGCACGCTCTAGTGGGAGTATCGATAAAAAGACAAAACAGCTTCTCAGGCGGGTTGTTTTTCTTGAGAATCCAGACCAGGCATTTGCAGACATGGGGGGTATTCTCCATACATCGCTTAAATTATCCAAGATCAGAAGCCTCATCTTGGATCAGTTAATGGCAGTGAAAAATCATCCAGTTAAGTCGGTTCCTTTAACACACTTCAGGAACGGAATAGTTTAGCTCGATCCCATCATCGAAGATGATTGCACTGCTTGAAAAGCCTATATGTATCGACTCGGCAAACATCGGCAAGTCTCTCATTGGCTTCTACAAAATTTCACTCAAGCTGGGCAGGACCTTTTATTGGAGCGATATGATGACTTCAAAGAATTAATCTGTACCAAAGGAAACGCAGCAAAAGCGACCCAAATCAGAAAAGAACGCTGGCAAAAACTGGCTAAAAAATGAAACGCATACATAGTTTTCATTATTATACTTACTACCTGAATTCAGCATTACATTTCAAATGTGTCACATTAATCATTTGTCATAATTCCAGATGAAACGGAAGCACAGTCAGGACATGGGAACAAGTTACAGTAAAGGAAAAAATATACTTCAAACTGGTAAAGAGTGTGTGTGTGTGAGTACACACACACATACACACACACACACACACACACACACACACACACACATTACCCTCTCTATTTGAAATTCTCTTATTATTTGCCCACCGGTTGCAATGGGTCACTCATCCATATACGGCAAGGCCAAGGCTGATTGGACGTACACGCACAAACACTACTTAAGTGTGCGAGCTAACCCTTGTTTACACAGAACAAACCAGCTCCTAGCAGCTTTGAGGATTAGGATGTATTGCTATAACAATACATCCAGCAGGAGTTTTGAAGAACCGACAGATCTAGGATCATACCAAATTGTCAAGAATTTCATCCAGCTAAACAAATAATCCACTTAAAGAGAATGACTGTCGGCTGGCCTGGGAACGCCTCGGGATTCCCCCAGAAGAGCTGGACGAAGTGGCCGGGGAGAAGGAAGTCTGGGCTTCCCTGCTTAGGCCGCTGACCCCGCGACCCGACCCGGAAAAGCGGAAGGAAATGGGTGGATGGGATGGATGGAGAATACCCCCCAGGAGAGGTCCTCGGAGATGTGAGTTCAAAAACATCTGAAACTAGTGACCCTTTCAACACAGTCCCTACTGATGATGAGTGAAGCTGATTCACACCTATTCTTCTACAGTCAGAAGAAAGCAACAGCATACTTTGGACTAAAACACAGTCTGGGTACAGCTGACAAAGGAAAAATAACAGGATAGAGGCTCAGACAAAAACAAGACTGACTACCAGAAGCCCCAGCAAGAAGTCAGCGAATACTAGAAGGCAGGATGGCTACTGTGCCAGGCAGGAATGCATTACAGCTTACATTGACAAACACAATTATGTGTAGTTATGAATTATGTGAAGTTTGGGGAGAGGAGCAACAGAAGAGTATTAAGCGTTGGCAGGTCAATAAGGGGTAAAAAGTGTAGAAGAGAAAGAGCTGCAGCTCTATCAGATGGCACACAAGCAAGGAGTTTTCACAACCCACTGTATCATCTGGTTCTGACCCAACTGTTTAATTACCCCATCCACTCTACACAGAGAATAACAAGCCTATAACAGAACAGTAATGATCAGCAGCTGTCAGATGTGTGGTGTTCACGCCGCACAAACCTGCAGTAATGCTCTACGGCTATGAAACAAACACCACAACTATGGGACGTCAGGTAGCCGTCCAGCACGACTGCACCTACAAAGCAGCCCCCTTGTCTCTGCTGCCCCCCCCTTTTGAAAGTGCCAACAAGGATCCGAAGGCAAGGACAGACAAGCAGCCAGCAATTGGTGGGAGGAGAAGGGCTGGAGGTCTGAGCAGCCACGTGCGAGGGTGTCGGTCCTTACCGCAGCGGCACTGGCAGACAGAACGTAATTACGAGGTCTAGTCTCCTGAAAATCAGGCGTGGCCTAAAGGTAGAGGGGGGAACAGAGTCTTACACAAAGACATCAGCAAAGACCGAGTCCACAAAATGTTAAAAAAAAACTGACAAAACAGGCTGACAGACACCACTGGATTCAGAAAAAGGAAAAGGGGGTTGCATTGACGTTGACCTAGCGACCTATGCCCCAACCCCGCATCTGATCTGCGACTCACCCGGCCACTTAGGAGCTGCCTTATCCCCCCGACAGAGAAGGAGCAAATCTCGTCCTTGAGCAAATTTACCATTTGCGTTTCAATTACTGAAATCCCCAACGACCTCCCCCAAGGAATCCAAGATGACAGAGACCACCGCAGCTTCACACCCAGGCCTCATCCGTCAATGATGGTCATTGTCAATCAGGTCAGTGCAAGTTTAAGCAGCCCAGATTTTCAATACGGCATTAATACCACCATGAACTGACAACTGACAGT
>JAODKN010000041.1:3618015-3633489 GCA_026774425.1 Petrocephalus zakoni
CTGGCCTGGATCTATTTTTAATGACTGAATCGGACACACTCAATAGCTAAGGTGTTTTTGTGTTCTATTTTTGCGCATTTTTAAAATTATCACAAAAAGCCACATGCGGGTCTCTGGCCAGTTCAGTTCTTCCCTCTTGCCAGTGAGATGATTAGTGCTGCTCTCTGGTGTCGCTTTGTTTCCTGACGTTCAACCTGTCCGTCAGCCTGTCCTTGGATGACCTCTGCCTCTCAACTGGTGGGTGCAATAAGCAATTTGTGATGTTTATGCAATTTGTGATGTTATGTTTAGAATCCGATTACTCATCACCAATCACTGGATAAAATCATACTTACTACCACAAAGAGAGGTCAGAATTTGGCTCTTGGTGACATGCACTATGCAGTTCCAAGAAACAAAGATTTTTTTAAGAAATATAAGCATCTTTTGGAGGGATTCCAAAATTTGCACAGGTGTACTGAATAGCCGCTCACTCTCCACACTCATACATGGACCACAAAGAAACTCGGGCGCTCATATTTCTCGTGCTCCTCTTGGTGAAAACATAGATGTCTAATGAGGTATGTAGTGTTCAAAGCTTCAACAGATGATCCTCCATAAGCAACTCTTGAGCATCTTGCAAACAGCAAATCTTTTATTCTTTAATTCACAAAATACCTGAAACCGCTGGTAGAGCTCATGTTTCAGCCCCGCAATCTTATCTTTGTACAGACTCAAAACAGCATTTCTGGTGACACAGAACGTTTGTAAGTGAAGAAAATGAGTAGGGCCATCATTTGACAGCTGTTTCAGTTTCACCTGAAATGCACAAATTCAGTCATAATTGTGAATGAAAACTTTTTGGTAGCCTTGCGTCATTTTACCAAAATTATTCAAGTGATCTATCATGTCTGCTATAAATGCAAGGTCCTGTATCCATCACTCAGGGATCACTCAGTTCATACACTGGTTTACCTTAATGCTCTATGAATTGCCTAATTTCCTCAGGCAGTTCAAAAGCACTTTTAGAACAGCCCCCCAGCATAACCACTGAACCTCGGTATGATACAGCATACCATAGTTAATGTGCTTAATATTGAATAGAGCTGGGTGATATTGCATAACAATATAACGCCTGTATAGTAAAAGCTGGCATCTAGCCAAATGTTTCGCCCGTCATCTGAAGCACTGGTGATTATTGCACAGCACGATATAATATCGATGCAATATCACCCAGCTCTACCACTGAGTAAAATAGTGATTATTGAATACTGTTGCTCAGATGAAATGACAGTTCTAATAATGTCCATTACATTATCCATTTTCAGTGACCTTCAACACAGTGCCTCTTGGTGCAAAATACGATGAAAAATAACTGAACCCCAGTCATTGATAGGCTGGCTACTAACAGTGCACTAACAGCCTGGGCCCAGTCCACTGCAACGCCTTCCAGATTTTAAAAATGTTACTAGCTGTTGTGTATCAACACCATTAATAAACCATAAATGAATATGACAGCTAAGCAACATCTGTGATATTGGTGCTCTCGTCAATAGCAACCAAGAAAGCTATAAATGACTATCATTCAACTGATTATTGACATCTTTTGTGAGATGTGAAATCCTGTCTGCAACCTCATTTCACATAAGACTGATGTTGGCAAAAGCTCACATCACTTTAAGTATACATGTCTTCGCAAACTCATCATCAAAAAATGGTCTGGCTGACGTTGCTACCTCATTTGCAATTGGGTAACTCGCTGTTTCTTCCATTCCACCATCTATTCATTTACAATATGCAAACTAATTGGCCTTGTATGTTGTTGTATTTCTCAGCATGGACAGTCTGAAAATGCCGCAGAATATTGAATTCCTTCAGTACCACTGAACATGATTGAGTACCACTAAATGATTCAGAGGAGGACTGGGTGAAAGTGTTGTGGTCCAAGTGTTGTGAGACCAAAATCAAGCTCTTTGGCATCAACTCAACTCGCTGTGTTTGGAGGAGGAGGAATGCTGCCTCTGACTCCAAGAACACCGTCCCCACCGTCAAACATGAAGGTGGAAACATTATGTTTTGGGGGTGTTTTTCTGCCAAGGGGACAGGACAACTGCACCGCATCAAAAGGAGGATGGATGGGGCCATGTACCGTCAAATCTTTGGTGAGAACCTCCTTCCCTCAGTCAGGGCATTAAAAATGGGTCATGGGTGGGTATTCCAGCATGACAATGATCCAAAACAGACAGCCAAGGCAACAAATGATTGGCTCAAGAAGAAACATATTAAGGTCTTAGGGTGACTTAGTCAGTCTCCAGACCTTATTCCCATAGAAAATCTGTGGAGGGAGCTGAAGGTTTGAGTTGGTAAACATCAGCCACGAAACATTAATGACTTGGTGAGGATCTGCAAAGAGGAGTAGGACAAAATCCCCCGAGATGTGTGCAAAACTTGTGGCCAACTTCAAGACATGTCTGACCTCTGTGATTGTCAACAAAGGTTTTGCCACCAAGTACTAAAGCACGTTTTGCAAAGGGATCAAATACTTATTTCATTCATGAAAATGCAAATTAATTTATAACTTATTTGAAATGCATTTTTCTGGATTTTTTTGTTATTGTCTCTCACAAACCCCAAATGAACCTACCATTGAAATTATAGACTGATCATTTCTTTGTTAGTGGGCAAATTTACAAAATCAGCAGAATCAGCAAATAACTTTTTCCCTGACTGTATGTTTGACACCCCATATTTAGCCACAACACAGTTATGGAGAGCTTACCAAACAGACGTTGTAAGTGCAGAAAACATGGGTTTCAGAAATAAAAGCATTGCTACGAAAACCCCATTGCTACAAAAAATACTTGGTGTGTTAAATTGCCATCTGATACTAAAGATCTCTGCCCACCAGTTTCCTTTGTCACTTTGCCCTCTTTCTACTGACAATACACTTTGTACTGAGATGTAGGTTTGGTTAAGGATGTATTGGGCCAAACAGCTTTCACGGCAATGAGACAGGGTAGTCCAGTGATATAAATATATAGACCTAGTTTGTGAAATTTTGGTAAAAGAAGGTACAGAACACGTGACATTTAAGACCTCTAAAGGCATGCAGAAATATTTGAGAGGGAAAGCAAAGGGAAGACAGGTGGGTAAGCACAGAGTAGCAGCTGAACAGCACGACCTCCATAATAGGAGTAATAAACTTGGGTAAATGCCATTCCTGCCCTCACTCACCATACGGGGTCCCAGCCCCAAAGTCTCTGGCTGCCTCCTGCATATAATGCCCCAGTATCTCTCCATTGGTGATCCGGGACGGGACTTTCTTGTCGAGCTTCTCATAGAGGAACTCTTCAATCCGGGCACCTGAGGAGGATGGAATGGAGGGGTTTACACAACTGGCACAAGTAAATACACAAACACTCCCACTCACACACACGTGGCCCTGGCAAAGGCAGCAGCTGTCCGCTGCTCTATAAGGAGTACGGTGTCAGTACCAGCCAGCACGAGATCACTATAGAAACAGGATACAAAAGGGTTAGTCACCCCATCCACGGGATGGGGCAGTGTCTGCCAGCGAGAGCTTTCCTGAACAAAGGAAACAAAAGCCAGCCGCTACTATTCACCCGCACATGCAGGTCTGTTTGTCTTTCTATCTGTACACATCAAACTATCTCACAAACTAGACAGGACATTTTCCGAGACATGAGCAGGCCAACGCGCTTGCACGCAGCAGAACACACATGAAAGAAACAATGAAAAATGACAACTGCTGAACATTTTCAGGCATTAGCACTGAAGGTAGGGCAAAGTCCAGAGCATCACCTACGGCTACAAAACCGATATATCATGAACTCTGAGCAGCTCTGCAAGTGCCACACAAGCCAGAAGGACAGAGCACAGAACAGGTAAAGGGCAGAAAAACCCATGGCAACACCACGGTTAAAAGTCACATATAAGCCTTTGTATCTGAGAAATTATACTATGGCCAATACTATAAAATCAGCCATTGCTGGCAACCCTTACCCTTCTGATCTGTGATGAACCCTACAACCTTTATAAAAGCTGCAAAATAAAACTAAACGGAACGCCAAATATTGTCACAATCTCAAAAATGGTTGCAGTAGTCAGCACTCAAATGAATGTACTGGTATGCAGCTGCATCCACCAAGAGATCTCAAGGCCTTCCTTTGGTTACACTTTAAAAATTAGGGATGTAGCGATCGATAGGCCAGCGATCAGAATTGGCCGATTTTCAGCCTGATCGGTGATTAGTCGATCAGTCACACGTATTTCAGATTTCAAACCGATCTTACGCATGCGCAATACGTCATATGCACAGCCGCTCGCACACCCACATCCCAGTCACACACACTTACAGACGGACTAAAATATCCATACTTTGGAAATTCTTCAGTGTGAGCGAAGAGGACACACAATTCGCTGAGAAAACTGTAAAGTACAGCGTCAGGGAACCATTGCAAAGATATTTAGTACAACACATTTAATTAGACATTTAAAAACTCATCACCCCAGTGAACATGTGCACAGAGTGAATGTGCATCTGCTTTTATCCTATATAATTACCCAAAAATCTATCGTAAACTTTTATTTTGATACCTGGCTGTAAGGCTGATTGTTTTCCCATTATATTTCCACCTCACACTAGTGATACCAAGTGCAATCGTATCGGCCGATCCCACGCACATAAGGATCAGCCAAGAACATTGCAATCGGTACATCCCAATTAAAAACCCATTCAACTGACTGGGCGGTACAGTTCTTGTTATCATCCCCGTCGCATTATCATCTGTCAGTCATTCATGGAGGCAAGTTTGTTATGGCAGAGCAAAACAAAATTCTGATGGAAAGGATGCTTCAGAAGGACGAGAATGATCAATTAGCCATATAAACATGGCAGACAGGAAGTAAAGGCAGTACGAGATCAACATGGAAACAAATGGCCTCAATTACATAAGCACCATAACTGTCACTATAATGTGCACACAGAAGGAAAATAATCCATCCATCCATCCATCCTCTTTGAGTGGGGAGGGGGCAGAGGACTATCCCAGGTAGCAAATAGTACAGCACTACACAGAGCGGAAAGGTGGAGGGAAAAATGTTTTAAAATAATAATTAAAAAATAAAAAATAAATAATTAAAATGAAAATAATTAATAAATAAATAAATAAATAAATAAATAAATACATAAATAATCATAAAAAAATAGATTTCCCACACATTCTAATGGAAACAATAGAAGTGGTGGAGATTAAACATTCAAAATGAATGACAAGATCTATGGATGTGACCGATTACCACCAGAAATACACCTTACATTACAATGCACAAGTTATCTAGGGGTATAGCAACGTGGTGCCCTCCATACTCTGATCCTGGGGCTTGTAGCAGGTGCAGTATAGACTGGAACATTAGCTTGGAACTGTTACCTTTTTGACTTCACAAAAGCAATTTAATATTAATCTGTGCAGGTCTCTACTAATGCTTGATTCAGATCTTGACTATTCATAAATATTTATGACTATGGTGAGCCAGAGGTCCCACACATGAACCCCACGGGGTGCTTTGTAGTTAAATTTAGCCTCTGTTATTGTCCTGGTTGACGTCACTGAATGTAGTCACAGAAACCCTCTCTGGGGATAAAGGGGCTATCAATACATTCTGAAGGGGAGGAATCTGTGCCCTTCCAGTGACCCAAAACTGGCAGAGTATTTCAGGTTTCATCACAGCAAACAGAAGGGCCCACCATACTCCCTGAAAGCGGTTCTTAAACAGCGGCTGCAGGGAATATAAGCCAGTACATTTTCATGTAACTATTGCCAAACTACATGTATAAAAATAAAATTAAACACTAATAACACTAAAACATCTTTGAGCCTTAAAATAATAAAGACAAACATATAGTGCTCATATAGTGCCCTGCACCCAACTGGAGAACCAAAAATTCCAGCTAACACACAGTCACTGCAAGTCAGCTCAGCGCCAGCTGCTTACAGCCTCCCATAGAGGGCGCTGAGAGAAGAAGAGGGACTTACCCGTGTGATCGACTGGAGCATGGAGGATCAGAAAGCAAAGGTTAGACTGCCCTAGGAGCCGTTTCAAAGTGACTGGGCTCTAATTACAGAATGACAGTTAAGGTCATGTTACAGACTCAAGAGATGAGGAGCATTAAAGAGCAGCTTCACTGGCTGTCACTGCGAATCTATGCAGTGCAGCTAGCGGGCAGTACAGGAGCACGTGGTGCAGCTACAGGGCTTAGATGGGGGCCTCTGCAGACCACCTTGGTAGGCAGCTGAATACAGCCAGCCAGGCAAGGGGTCCAGTCAGTGAGTGCAGCATAAGTATGTTAATGCAGAAGAGAGTGACATCAAAGGACACACTCCAGTATTAATGTTGCACTCCTGAGGCACCCGCCACATCTCTCCCTGCCTACTAGGGCTGAACGATTTTAAGAAAATATCGAATTGCGATTTATCTGACAGATATTGTGACTGCAATTTAATCTGCGATTTTTTTTTTTAAACTCTGTATTCACTATGTGTGTATAAAAAAACGAATTGAGCACAACCGTATATATAAATCTGAACTGCGCTATACATTACTCCAAATATAAGAATGGAAATATATGAATTCAGTCTAAAATGTATTTATTCTAACAAAAATGATGTAGAACATACACCTAATAAACCATAGAACAATTCTCTAGAAACCCGAACATGGTAAAGTGATTGTATTTTTACATGCACATTTTAACAGCTCGACCGCTTTTTTACTCTTAATAAAGTGTTTCCGGAAAGTCTTATGTACACAAGGGTCAAATTAGCAGAGAACAATGACACATAAAACTACTATCACAAAAGCTGTGACTGTGCTATGTTAAATAAAGTAATGACAATAAAACAATTCCAGTAACAAAAACATTAGTGATCTTGTGGCTAACGCTGCTTGGACCCTGAATAACAGGATCTTTCTGTGAACAATCTCTGACCATGAAATAGGTAGATAATTTACTTACGGCTCAGCAGCAGAACCAATATTTTTCTGCACTGCGAATGTAACGCTTTCCTTTGGTTTCACGTGTCTGTTGTTTGTTTTAAACCAGTTTTAAACCTTGGGTCAGACGTTGAATAATGCATATCCTAAATCGCAGCCTTTGCGATTTGCTAATCGCATTGCTTAAAATTGCAATTTCGATTTGAAATCGATAAATCGTTCAGCCCTGCTGCCTACCCGTCACATGCTTTGCATAAGGCAATTCTAATTACTGAGCACAGAGGCACAGCCCACCAAACCCAAGAAAACTGAATTGAAAAACTAAAAACTAAAATTTAATTAGCCCAAACCAAAAGGCAGAGCAAGGCAGTGGGCAGGAGAGTCACCAGCCAACCCATGTGAAAATGAAGATCAGATGAGACACTATGAACCAAAAGGGGAAAAGAGAAGAGAAGGGGAAATGTGGAACTGAGTTACAGGGGTGACTATTAAGCCAAATATGCCTAATGGCTTACTTGGGTTGGGCTGCAGAAGGATCTCAGTTTGCCGAAAAATCCTCTCGGTCCAGTTCTTGGTGGTGTCACCACGAGCGAGCAGGTTCTCCAACTGGGAGTCGAGCTCAGTCTTCTCAGCCTGGCCCAGCTTCTCCTCCGTGAACTACGAGGAGGAAGGACAGGATAACCTTCAACATGACTGCTGCCAGCCAGGAAGAAGGCAACTTATACAAACTCTACATGTTTTACATCATCCACTCATCCATCCATCCTCTGCTTATCTTGGCTAACAAGGACTTCCCACAATATACCTATTAAAATTAAAATAAATTGAATTAACTAATAGAATTAAGTAAACAAATCACAACATGATTCTATTTTGGAGACGCATACAGGAAGGTCACGGAATTGTCATACATGCAGCCCTGCTTCCATAATACAGCCCCTGTTTAGGGAGGGCTGCTTCTCGCCATGTATGCACAACATTCAAAGAAACACGGCTGGGCCAATAGTTACCATAACAACAGTAAACCTGTGGAAAGGAAAATCTGTTCCAGTCACCAAACTGTTACCTGACCAATAAAAACTGCACTAACACAACAGGGCTAGCTAAACAAAGGGCCTCAGAGTAATCTACTCTGTACTCCGTTTACATCCCAATGCCTATACTTCGTCAAACCAAAGGGCATTAGGTAAATGGTCCAATTATAAAAGCGGATTGATGTCAAAACTATAGTATAAAAAGCTTAGGCATTTTTTGTGAGTAACATGCAGTTCCTGAACCTGCTTACAAGCCAGTTCCAATAGCTGGGCAACAGCAGCCTGGCCTACCCTGAACCAGGAACTGAGTCCCACCAGCCTGGACACATGAGGCAACAGAACCCGCCTCCTGAAAACAGACACCAATGGGTCCAGCGCCTATGCTCTCCTATATCGTGTTTCAACAGTATCCTCCCATTTCAAAGTCAAGCTGGTGTTGAATTTCAAGTGTGAAAACCACATAGGAGAAACATGGGGAATCAAAAACTCCGGACATTAGGTGATGAGACCACTAAACAGGTTAGCTGAAGAATGTGAAACTGAGTACCAGGCTTTACACACCCCACTCTTAAGTTGTCCAAACCCAGTATATACCAATCAAGTCCTATAACAGAGAAATGGACCCTCCCCAGCATTATTCTTGGTGAGGTGCAAGTCTAGCTTAGTTTTCATTACCTGTTAGTGTCAAAATAATGTGAAACATCAACCGCCTGTACATCTGAACACCTTTATTTTAAAATTAAAAAGTGACACTGGTCAGGTGAATTGACTTTTCGCAAAAAGGCTGGACACAATATGTTACTCTTGATATGAGTCATATTTACACATCATACATTATTTACAGTAAAGGGACAATTCTAACAACCAATTAAACCAGTCAAATAGAAGTGTGTTGGAATAGGGAAGAACATCCTGGTGATGGGATGGTTGTCAGTGTGAATCATGGGATCACCAGAGTGATTTCATTGTTGGGTCCTTAAGAAAAACCTTTAACTCCCAATTGCTTCCATGGACTGGCTGATGCTGCTTTCTCAATTGCATGTCACTTTAGATAATAGCTTCTGTCAAATGAGTAAATGTAAGTAGAGAGCACAGAGGTTGTCCAGAACCCCTCTCCTGCTGCACCCTGGTAGTACTCATACCAGCCATTAGCTCCACTAGCACTTGGAAATACTGTTCCTGCTAATATTTTTAAAGCATACCTTAACCATTGATAACCAGTTTAGAAAACCCAACACAGCTATGATCAAATCACTTCTTAATTTTTATCCACGCACATATACATTTACACCACTTACATTAATGCTTGCTTTAAATGCACTGTCATGCCCTATATAAAAAAAAAAATACCCTACAGAGCCCCCTCGTTTGTGATCATCTTAATCACCTTTTCCATTTAGCTGATGACCTGCTTTCTTTTGTTAGAAAGAGGTATGTCCAAAATCTCGCCAAACTCTCCTCAGGACTGCCAGCAGTCCACAGCCATCAGCACCAATTTCACCTTCACAATCCCCCCATACCACCACCCACGTTGGAACAGGCGTTAGATCAGTTTCCATGAGAGGAGCATCAGCAGGCGGTGCTTACTGAACCATAGGCACAAACGTGAAATACCCTCATAATCATTCAGGAACTTCCAAGTAAAACTTATATTAATGACAATGACTAACTGCAGATTTGTAACACCTATATACTGAACCCCAATATTCTCAGTTACTAAATAATTATCAGGAGAAAATCCCAATTTGCTGGCTGAGTCCAAGCAACACTGGCTCAATTGTACTACAGAAGGGGTCACGAGCCTCTGACACTGGTGGTTTGGAGGTCATGGGCTAAAAAGCTGGGGATCCATGTGCTACAGGGTGACAAGGGCTGATATTCTCAAATTTATAGTAGAATACAGCGGGACACTGTCACTTTGTACAGGGGACATTTGGTCAATATGGAGGCAGCATGAAGGCATGACGGTGTGTATGGCAGGGACGGGAGACACCTTAAACCACAGCCACAAGGCAATGTAAATAATTAAATGACCTTTATCTCATAAATACAGCAGGTGCCCTACACAGGCTAGCCTAAGCTGGTTCAGCTCCCCCTCAGGCCTCTGTGTAGCAAAGTTACAGTTTGGGAGCTTAGGGACTATTCACTTTTGGCAAGTTGGAAGGTAACGTATAAGCCACACAGTTGGTGACGACATTTTGCAAGTTTGTTAACAGCAACATTCGGATTCTGGTGGCTCAGTGGCCTTCAAAGATACGCTTCAAAATTTCACTAAAGTGGTGTCCGAAGTTGTATGCAAGAATTGCGTCAGTAGCCCTCACCCACTGCTGTCTAGGGGCTTCAATGTAAGTCTGCAATTTTCCATGACATCCGTCACCAAGCCAACTCCTTTCTTTCACACGCAAAGGGTCACATGACAGCGATGAGTGGAGGAAGCTCACACCTCTCACTGCTGGCAAAGGACTTCAGCTTACCTGACGTGAGCAGGAGGCCACGGTTCAAAAAGCAAATGGCCTAAAAAAGTTCAACCCTCAAACCAATTAAGAAAGGGCTCTGTGTAACTCTTGGAGCTGGCAAATAAAACACCTGACGTAACTGAAATGGATACGAGTTATGGGATCTATGCTGTATTTGTTTTTTTTTGTACAATATCTCTCTGTGCTTTGGTTCTGCAACAGCAGATGAAAGCAGCAGTCAGCCCAGACAATTTGAGGGCTCCCATTTCACCCTCCCCAAGGAGGTGAACATAATGAAAACAAGCCATGAAAAATTGTAACCCAGTTCAACTGGCAGTCGGGGTCTTGCCTGTTCTGTAGGTCATAGCCTGACAATCCAATAGCATTCCTCTATGACACCCTTTTCCTTGATGGCCCATGACACACAGTACTGTGTATGTAAACAGGAAGAAGGAGAAAGATCATGGCCAGCAGGGCAGAAGACCAAGACAGCTCAGACCACACACAGGTAAAAACCCACTGCTGAGGCAGCAGAAAATGGAAACCAGCAGAGTATCAAAAGAAAAATACTAGACTAGAATGTTACGAAGTTTTGGATACTCCATTTTGTGCAGTTTAGATAACTTACAAATCTTGTAGGGTCAGAAATAGGTCTGTGGTCACGGATTCTGGCAGTAAATAGCAGTGTGGTGTCATTCCTCTAAGACTTAGATATATCCTGCTGCTTTGTACAATGATAACCATCTGGTCCTGAGCTGAATGATTCAGAAAGTAGTGTCATGTGCTACTGGAAGAAGAGAAAATGTGTGAATGGGAGGACAGAGGCAAACTTTCATAATTTAAATAAGATGCACCCTAAAGCCAGTCTGAGTAATGGTGTTCCGGCAGGAACCATGATAATGACCAGGTCAATGATGTCAGCAGGAACAAAATGGCATTTAACAAGGTGGGGGACACCATGGGTGAGATGCAGATCCATTGCAGGGCACACATAAATTAAACATCCCATATAAATGCCCCATCAGCCCACACATCAATCATCGACCACCCAACACGGATGCGAATCTGATGCATTAGGGGGCTTTTTCAAACAGTGCAAATTTGGCAGACATGCTGCCTTCTGAAACCCACTGCACATCACATCAAGGCCACTGAAAGTGGGGTTTCTGGTAGGGTAGGGTTGAAGGCACTTGTCCAAAGGAACCCGAGCAAACTGCAGCATTCATATCAAACAGCATTTCAGCAAGTGCCTCCCACCTCCATTTCACAGAAAGTCTCTTTTCTAGGCATTGCAAAGACACAACACAGTTCATATTGAACTATTCAATGCAGACTAATGAATGACACATTTTCCAGAGGCTTCTGTGCCCTTATAAAGCAACACCTGAAGTCAGCCCCATCCCCCAAGAGACATCCCAAATATAAACTCCAGGAGAATTTTCAAATGCATCATTGCTGTAGCAATGCTACAGGAGTTTGTCTACTGCAAGGAACGTCCACCAGTTTAGCATAATATAAAGAGTTGAGGCTTACATGGTAAATTTAATTGCTGTTTATGAATACTGTTTTCAAACAAAGTGCAGTGGATTTTCTGTCACTTCCCTCGCATACACTATCTGGGAAACGAGGCGATCTCAGTGAGATTAATTGTTCGGAAAAACCTACCAGGGGATCTATCAGCCGGGTAACATTTGCAATCCCACACATCATCAGAGTGCAAATGTCCAAAACGACGTTTCCGCCTCAATATACTGACGTACTCTAACACATCATTCAAAAATAGTCTTACTTAAAATTCTGGTTCAAATTTCCTTAACAAAATTAGTATTTGTTTTACAGTAAGTACAATACCACACTGTCAACACCATCAGAAAAGAACTCCAGTGACAATAGAACAGCGGTTACTGAACAGCAGTCCGTTACTTTTATGGCGATTCATCTGCCTCGGAAACATTTTCTCACTTGGAATAAGTAAAAGGGTGCATTTGTCAGCTTCACGTCAGCTCAAGTGAACATAGCAGCAACCCTGAAGTGCGGTTTAAGCACATTGAGGGGCGTTGACATTTTCTCTACCTCAACAGTTGACGGCATAAAGTCTGACTTTTTAATTTCAGTTTTGACTTTTGCTTTGGACTCATTCAGATGCATAGTTCTAACTATGTAAGTTAGCAGCTATGGTTTTGGGAAACGCAGCTACAAGCCCGCATCCATATTACAGGTGGCTGTCCAGCCGCTTAACAGAGATGACAGTCCGCGGCTAGTCAGAGCTGTGAGGAAAACGACGGGCTATATATAAGGCGGCTAGCTGCTAGTCGGTAGCTAGGAGAAGGCGGCTAGCTGCTAGCCGGTAGCCTCGCGCCCAGCCACCCGCACGGCGCGCGTGAAGAACACCCACGCGCCCGACGCCCACCTGCACGGCGCGCGTGAAGAACACCCCCGCGCCCGACGCCAGCTTCTTCACGTTGAAGTCCATGGTGTCCGTGAAGGCGCGCGCCGGTTCTCCGCAGCACGGGCCCGCCGCCGCCGCCGCCGTCCTCCTGCACTGCTAGTCCGGCCCGCGAGGGAGTCGCGCGCTGCTGCGGCTCGTGTGTCAGTCCGCCAAGTCAGAGTTCAATTATTCAGGCTGCAGTTAAAGGAGACGCGCTCGCGCCGCTTGCCCTGCGAGGGGTGGAAGATGTGCGGTCAGCTTTTCTGACGATGCTTAATAAAATATACCATTTAAACGCTTATCTGAATTGGAATTTAAATGGTCATTTAAATAATTACTTATGTCTTTAAATAATTAAATACGATTTTTAAATAGTCATTTAAATTATTTTTAAAATAATAGTTTAAATTGTAACTATTCAGTTATTTACTGAATCCGGGGATACAGGGGGACTACTCACCACTGAAATCCATTCCCACAATATACTATAATGTGGCCACGATACACATCTTTAGGCTACGATATGTCACGAACGAGACTCCGTACACTTTGGTGGTTGTGTAAAAGCAATAAAACAGCAGTCATACCTTATAAATAATTTTAGTTATAGCTAACACAGTGTGGTGGCCAGTGAAAGTTCGGGTAACTTAACCGTTATTTAGGATCTTTGGAAGTTAGAATGTAATACAGCCCTATGACGGAACAGACTAAACGCGGTTATAAAGGACAATTCAATTGTGAGATCGATCTGTTGCTTTGGGCAGAGATAATGTAATGCGCTTTGAGATAATGTCGTGAATATGCGCTATATAAATATAATGTAATTGAATCGAATTGTGACTTAGTTTGAAGTGTAGCCAGTCAGATGTTAGATTTTGTTTAGAGCCCGCCCACTAAGTTTGACTAATAATTTTAATGGTTGTTGGTATTTAAATTGTCATTTAAATATCATTGTTAAATGCCATTTAACAATCATTTAAATGTTAATTATAAAGCATATAAATTACATGTTTATTTATTGAATATTGTCATAAAACAGACACGCTCCATAAGCTTTTAGGGTTCTATGCCTATATTAAATATGTAGAGACGCTTGGAGCATTTCGGCATTCCATTCAGCTATGATAGTGCAAGCTGCCCGTATTTCAGATGATGCTTGATCCAGCTTGTCAGTAAAAAATAATACTGCAGTATTTTAATATTCATGTATATTGTAGCTTCTGGTGGACTGAGGCATCGTGGCAGCGGCAGAGGAAACTTGCTTGCAGTGGAAACCGCGCCCTTAAAGGCACACAGGCAGCAAATAATTACTAAAACGGCAAGGAACGAAGATACAGGGTATCTGATGCTGGACTGTAAGGCACATACCTTCATACAACGACTTAATATAACGACTAAAGACACACTACGATCAGACAGGGTTCACACAAGACACGGGCAAATACAAACGTAACAGGTCATAAATCATACACATAAGTTATCACACGCGGAACCCCCAGGGTTCTGTCCTGGGGCCACTGCTCTTCATTTACATTCAACCCCTAGACCAGATCATTCAGTACTTTAACCTAAATTTCCACCTCTATGACCACAACGCCCAGATCTACTTCAGTACCAGCTCCATAAACAACCTGTCACTTGCACATATTCATGAAAAAAACTATGTATGAGCCAAAATTTTCTAAAACCAAACAGTGATGACAGAATTAATTGTCTTTGGGACAAAATCCACTCTGAACAAAATTAGGCCAATTACCCTTCAATTGGACCACACCTGATTACACAACTGACTGATCAACATGAAGAAATGCAATAATTATACTTTTATAAGTAGTACTGCATCTGCAACAAGTAGATAACATTAACTGGCATTCTCTGCATAATATAGGGCAGGCACCATGACTCCACCATGAAGTTACATGGTTAAACATATATTAAGCATTTAAATAATGGGCTTAACAGGATTTAAGGAGTTCAATATGTCGGGATTTCTAAATCCTGTTCCTGTCAATATCCTGTGTTGGTTTTGGGTCAGTTCAGACTCTAAAGTAACAACCTTGACTGAGGCTGCTTATTGAATTAACTCAAAATCCAATCTTGCCTTGTGACCCTGACCAGGATAATTGGTTAGAAGAATGATTGATGGATGGATTTTTTAATCACTGGTCTAGTAATGAAACAGTTGACTCAAACTGTGAAAATTCAGGTGAGAAGTTTATGCATTTCAGTTTTATGTTACCTGAAGTGTGATATAATTTATACACGCCTGACTGAGAGTGAAGCTGGGGGTCCAGACACTGGGTCAACCATTCATCTGCTTCCCCTGGTTTAGGGCCTTGCTGAAAAGCCCCATGTACATATAACCATTCTACCAAGGACAGTATTTGACTTAGCAACTTTCTGATTACAGGCACTGAAGCCTAAGCCTCTGACCCACACAAAAGCCCCCTAGAAGGTTGTTGTTGGCTGGGAATCAAACCAGAAATTAGCAGGTAGTATAGTGGTTAGGGACACAACTATGTAATCGAAAGATTGCCAGTTCAAGTTCCTGACCCACAAGCAC
>JAODKN010000041.1:3664400-3680525 GCA_026774425.1 Petrocephalus zakoni
ACACAGGCTCATGTGCCTAATACATGACCCGGAACCCAGACACAGGCTCATGTGCCTAATAAACGACCCGGAACCCAGACACAGGCTCATGTGCCTAATACATGACCCGGAACCCAGACACAGGCTCATGTGCCTAATAAACGACCCGGAACCCAAACACAGGCTCATGTGCCTAATAAACGACCCAGAACCCAAACACAGGCTCATATGCCTAATACATGACCCGGAACCCAGACACAGGCTCATGTGCCTAATAAATGGCCCGGAACCCAGACACACGATTATTATTTAAGCAGATGCCCCCTTTACACCCTGAGACACCCGGGTGCCTTTATTGGAGACACCCAGCCTTGTTAATTTTTTATTATTATTATTATTATTATTATTATTTTTATCAGGAATAAAAACTAAAACCTAGCACTAGAACGCAAAGTGTCATTCTCACACTCTGTGGAGACTGACTGTCACTGACACCCACACAACACTGACTGACAGCAGTCTCACGGGACCCGGAGCCCTTCCTCAGGATGCATTAGAGCTCGAGGGGCCTGCTACCCTCCAAAAAGGAAAAACAAAGGCCTTGCATGACTCAATCCGTCCACCGCGTAGGGCAATGGGGTCCTTATCGACCTTCCTGTTACTCTTCATGCCGGGTGAAAACAAAGTCAGCCAAGCTGGAAGGCAAGGCTGTCCAATCCCGCCTGCTGGCTGGATAAACGTGCCGTGAGTACGGCAGGGCCCCTGCGGGAATGTGGGCAGGTCTCTGCCTGATGAGCTGCCCCGCCTCCCCACGCACAGGTGCTGACAGTACACGCCACACTGCCAAGCCCATCACTCCATCACGTCAGGCATGCAGAACAGAGTGTTCACCCCTCTGTAAGAGGAAAGGGAAAACAGGAAACAGCGAGCAAAGTGGGGGTCCTGGGTCCTCCACGCCAGGTCTGGAGGGTTCATGTGGAGCAGAAGGTTCCAGACCGGGCGGCAGACGAGGGCTGATTTTGCACAGGAAAAAACAAGCATGTACGGGTGTTAATACGCATGCACAGGCACAAATGCACACATGCATCACACGTAAACAGACACACATGCATCACATGTTAATACAGACACAAACACACGATAACACAGAGAAATGCGCACACACATCATACAACACAGACAAATGCGCACACACACACACACACATCATATGTAAACACAAATACAAACGCACGCACGCAACACATGTAAATACAAACACACACACACACATACATCACACGTAAACACAAACAAATGCACACACGCATCACACGTATACACAGACACAAATGCACACACGCATCACACGTAAACACAGACACAAATGCACACACGCATCACACGTAAACACAGACACAAACGCACACACGCATCACACGTAAACACAGACACAAACGCACATACGCATCCTGGAAAATGTGTCACTTTTCCTTTCTGGCAGGCAGCAGCTGCCGGGAAGTGCTCCGGGAAGCTGAATGGGGGATAGATAGGGTTACGGAAGCGCCCACCTCCTGACAAGGACACTTCCCAGCCTCAGGCTGTCAGGAACATTTCTCCAGTCTATGAACGTGCCATTTTGTGTGTATGAGGCACAGGTGTGTGACATCAATAGCGGGGGAAACGGGGGTTGCTCTGATGTCTTGTAGGAGTGTTGGTCCATTATTCATTATCAGGATGCTTCGGGTGTTTTTGGTTCAGGGGGAAATCTGTTTCCATGGCACGTTTCCATGACACCACAGAAGCAGGACAAATATCACCGTGCTACGACTCAGAAGCACCAGAAGAGGGTGGAAAATAAGAAGCAGGATGGCGATATAGTACGCTCAGTCCCAAAGCACATACACAGGACAGTGCGGAGGAGAAGATACCAGTGCAGACTGCCTGCGCAGACTGCCTGCAGTGCGTCATTCTGGCCTGGCTGAATGAGGGGTGCAGGAGTGACCGGGATCTCTTACAGCAACGCAGCGGTACTGGGACAAGATGCAGGCAGGGCTCTGAAGTCTCAAGGTCACCACCACTCACTGTCCCTGACCTGCCTTCCATCCACGCATGGCTGCATTGGGGCTGCATCTGGGTCTGGCATGCGTGAGCGGGGGGGGGCGTACAGCGGAGCAGAAAGTCCCCCCTACAAAATGCACTCCCTGCATGATATTTCCACTCTTCTGAAATAAATTCTTTAATGATGTGTTTCACAGGAGGGCATTAGTCATTGGCTGTTCCCGCAGAGGCACACCGCCCCTATCTGACTGGCTGCACCCCGTCACTACTCACAGATAGCAGAGTCCCGAGGCCCCCGAGGACCCCGAGGCCCCCGCTTGGCCCGCCCCCGCAGCACCATCAGGTCTAAAGAGTGAATATTACAATGTGGGGGGTGGGCAGTTATAGCCCCACATGCAGCCAGCTGTATGGTTATGCAGCTCTCTCACACACAGTGTCTGGGGGAGGGGTATATTCCACACTCCCAAGCAACCGCTTCTAAGAGACAAAACGGACTCCAAACTGACCTGAGTGTGACCCCCCAGCCACAGCAGACCTCCTGATCACTGCCCACCCCTGTGCCCACCTGTCCAAGATGCTTTGATAAGACTCGCTTACAGCACCCACCCCTGACCCCAAACTCCAGCCATCAGCATCCATGGCAGCATGAGAATCACCTCCGATTAAAACGCTGCACTCCACGTTCCCCTCTGCTAATGTACCACATCTTCTGTCTTCTATCAATAAGAATCTTTATTTGTGTTAGCAGCTTTCGACTGTACACCAGAGCAGATACTACTGTATTAAACAGACTAAATAAACTGTACTAGATTTTTGGAGAAAATGATGGACAGACACTGACACAGGCACCAGTCCCATCCAAAGCTATGAACTGCCCACGGGGAGAAGCAGACCCTCAGGAGGGACGGCCAGGGGGCACAGGAAAGCCCGTCGGGGCACAGAAACCCGCCCAGACATCCAAGACGGCTGGCAGGTCACGGGGCTGCCACTGAAACGTCTTGAGGTCCCAGTGACTTCCTGTCTCATGGCTGGGACCCGTACAGCAGCTGCACCTGCGAGGATGGAGGCAGGCCTGCTAGCTAAAGGCCAGTGCTGTATCCCCAGCCAAACACCCAGGGCTCCTCACTCTCTCCACGGCATAAAGACCGGGGTCACAGTGCTACAGCAAAAATACCTGCCAGCTTCAGAAAGAGTGAAGGAAAAATAGGGGAGGACAGGTATTACTTATAAAATTTTATTAGAATCAAAAATTATAACCTTAAAATATTAACAAAACTCCAGCTTTGGATGAAAGTCAGTACCTTCAATCCTACCTACCTCGCCCCTAACTCTAGCCTGCCCTCACCCCTAACTTTGGCCTCGCCCCTAACTCTGACCTCGCCCCTAACTCTGACCTCGCCCCTAACACTGGCCTCGCCCCTAACACTGGCCTCGCCCCTAACTCTTGCCCCACCCCTAACTCTGGCCTCTGGCCAACCCCAGTGCCTGGCTTTGCCCCTAACTCTGGCCCCACCCCTAATTCTGGCCCCACCCCGGCCTACACTATTCAGCGGCCTACAGGAGAGAATGCAAATGAGCCTCTCACGTTTCCATGGACACTGTGAACACAAGTCTATTTCTGGCATGTTGAATTCAATGGGGATCCGCAGAATGGCCAAGCAAGGGGGGAGAAACATATACGGGGGGAAAAACGGGACCATTGTGCTGAAAGCGGGCGAGGCAGCTGCCCACGGACACATCGGCCACATCGGTCACGCTCCAGACACGTCACCTGACTGCCTACATTCAGCTTTGGATGGGGATGCAAGACATTTTTTCCTTCCTGGAATCCAGAGGCTACAGGCCTTATGGAAAACCCTGTGATGTGACTCACAACAGTCTGTTTCACAGTGCCGTGGATAGCTGGTCACACCACACGCCCCCAGTGTCCTTTGTAGGAGCCGATATAAAAACTCCAGACCTTTCATACTTCCTAATCAGCACCAAGGCAAAGGAAGGCAGCCTACCCGAGACCACAAAGTAGATCGGGAAGGTTTCTGATTTCCAGTGTCAAGAAGCAGGACGCTTCTGCCAAGCTGTTCGCCAATGTGTAATAAAAAAGTAATAAGATCCACCTGCCATAAGCTCACATCCAGCAGGAGGATACGGGCAGCTTGGGGTCGATCCCTGGGAGGCATTCCACAGCAGGGCACACGCCGGGGGCAAGATAAAGACACCAGTTCACTTACCCACCAGACAGCAAGAAGCCCACATACAGTCCTAGGCACGAGCAGAAGGGGGAATCAAACCTACAACCTTAGAGGCCATAGGCCATGCCACTGCCCACTGAGGCACCATGACACCTGAAACCAACCGGCTAATAAAAGTAAAGGGTTACATGCATACAGCATTTACTTCCGACAATGAGGTGTTAAGAGCCGTGTGTGGATAGATTATCAAACACTTTCAATCTCTGTGTGCATTTCATGGGCGCAGAGAGACCTGTGTCCTCCATTTCCATCTGAAATGTTTACATCGAATTAAAGTCATGAAACTGCTACCAGTTTCCACCAGAGCGAATTCCCCTCCCCCCAGTACCCCGCCTGCACAGCCCCATGCAGGGTCACCCTTTACGGGCAGAGGCAGATTTGCACCAAATTTCTAAAAATACCTGACAAAGGGAGGAATTAGAAAGGAGCCGGTAATTAGCCTAGCAGTACACCATACCGAAGCTAAAAATAAAGGTATAGTGAGTCTGTCACGCAGCGAGCGCGGGCGAGGTCGAACCCGGGGCCGCCGTTTCGTCGTAGTGAGGGGCCAGTTCCGATCGGGTCAGCTGCTCTCAGTCTCAGCATAAAGACGGTCTTGTTCTTCTCGGCTGCCAGCTGGGGACGGCGCGGGCCAGAACCAGGCCAGAGCGACTCTCTGACAGCACACTGTCTGTGGCTCAGAACGAAGGGACGCGGAGGTGTGTGTGTGTGTGTGGGGGGGGGGGGGGCAACCAGGCCGGAAACAAAGACACAAACACACACCAGCCCCAAACAGAATGAAACCCCCCCCCCCCCCCCCCCCCCCCCCCCCCGGGGCCCCCCCCCCCCCCCCCCCCCGGGGGGGGGGCGGGGGCGGGGGGGCCCCCCCCCCCAACCAGGCAGGAAACAAAGACACAAACACACACAAGCACCATACAGACTGACACGCACACGCACACACACACACACACACAATGAGCTCCGACATTCCTATTATTGTGGGGACTCTCCATTCACTTCTATGAGCATAACCCTAATCCCAACTATGACAACCTTAACCGCTACAAAGTAACAAAACAAAAATACAAGACTTTTGACATCTGTAGTTTCAAATATTTCTATTAAACTAAGGTTTATATTGCGAGGACCTGAAACACGCCCCCATAGAGGTTCTCCCACACTGTAGGGACATTTGAGTACAAAGCACAAATGTGCATGATCCCAGCGCGGTGATCCACACTGCATTTATTTCTGAATGAGTACGGCCCCCGGCGTTATGCTAAAATTAACACACTGACACAGGAAGTATGCAACAGCGCAGTGTTGCTTCAGCTCATGTATGAGCTCCATGTTATTATATTACTCTCACTTCAACCCTGTCGGAAAGCAGCCTCATGCTAGCTTATGGATAGTTTTCAGTCCTAAGTCCTCTTACACTTCTGTGTGCTGCCTGTAAATGGGAGCTCATCTTTCAAAAT
Organism: Petrocephalus zakoni; assembly: GCA_026774425.1. Classification (NCBI taxonomy): domain Eukaryota; kingdom Metazoa; phylum Chordata; class Actinopteri; order Osteoglossiformes; family Mormyridae; genus Petrocephalus; species Petrocephalus zakoni. The sequence goes on from JAODKN010000041.1 coordinate 3,670,126, forward strand.
GTCAATTAGAAACCTGTTTAAACCAGACAAAACCTTGCAACCTTTTCTCTTGGCTTGCATTGCTGCTATCAGCTCTCAGCATCCCTGTTGAGAAACTTTAGTGACTGGTGACTGAGGAAATGGACCTTCCCAGCCCAGAGGAGCGAGCTTCCAGAACCAGATTAGTGTCTCCCCAGGGAGGAAGATAACACCAGAGAAACTTAATGAGTACTTAATGCCAGTACTCATTGGTTTCATTAATGCACCCAGAGATGTCACAGGAGGAGGTGTGTGGGGCAGCTGGTTAGGCCTCTGTCTGTGAACAGAAGGTCGCTGGTTTGAATCCTGGGTCTGGCAGAATGATGCTGCCGCCGGGTCCCAGAGTAAGGCCCGTAACCGTCAGCTCCAGGGACACTGCCGGCTGGCTGATCCTACACGTGTATCTCATAGAGATCAGCATTTCTGGGCTGCCCCCCAAACGAGAGACCAGCTGATCTTTAGCCATAAGCCATGACAGATCAGCACCTAAAGCACTATGTTCTAAATCACTGACCCCATTACAGGCCCTGGCGTGGGCCACTTATTCAAGGCTACTGCACTACATCAGGTTTGAAGCCCAAGGAAACTGGTCTGGTCAAGAAAGGCATAGACAGATGTCCTTGTGGTGCGATTGCATGTTTTTTATGAAGAAACACACAAACAATGTGCCATGCTTAGCTAAAAGACCAAGCAAACACTGAGTGTGTATTTCAGGGCTGCCCAGCCCTGCTCCTGGAGACCTACCCACCTTTAGCCCTAATTTAACACCCTGACACAGATAATCAGGCCTTTAGCCAGCTATGCTGAGGCTAAGGGCTGGGTTTGGGATGTATGTCAGTCAGTCAATCCTTGCAGCGACTGTGGCTTAAGGGCCTCACTCAGTGGTCCAGCAGTGACATCAGTCAGCCAATTTGAACCTTCTGCTTACAGAACTTCCTAAGCCACTGAGCTCCCCTCTGCCCCCCAACACCACCCGGACCAGCAGGCCAGGCGCATGTCTGAGCAAGCAGAAACCCATGGAGGCATGAGCCAAGGAGCGGCCACTCAGGACGGGCAGCACCTGAGACCCCAGTCGCCATTTGCTGCTCGCCCCGTGGTTTAATACTTATATTCCAGCCCAGTGCATCACCTCCCCCCCGATGCTGGTCCCTGGATCTGTCTCTGTCTGACCCCGTATTCCCCCCGATGCTGGTCCCTGGATCTGTCACTGTCTGACCCGGTGTTCCCCCCGATGCTGGTCCCTGGATCTGTCACTGTCTGACCCCGTGTTCCCCCCGTTGCTGGTCCCTGGATCTGTCACTGTCTGACCCAGTGTTCCCCCCGATGCTGGTCCCTGGATCTGTCACTGTCTGACCCCGAGTTCCCTGCGGACATCACTGAGTCAAAACACCCGGCCAGACTCGGCACAAAAGAGGAAGCAAGGAGTTGGGGGGGGGGGATCAGCCATCTGGGGACACCGAACAGGAGAAAACCAGTGGTGGAGGGGCAACTGTAACCATGGAAACCAGACGCAGCCAGTCAGCACACCTGCAGCAAGAGGAAGCTGTGCACGGATGTTTATTTAGCCCTGAGGGGTCCCACTTCACACGGCTGAACATGAACGATCCCCAAGCCAAAGTACAAGCAGGTTCAAGCCACTAATATTCTTTCAAAGCAAATGAGATCCTGGTACCGGGTACAGACCCAGAACCTGGAGCCTGTCGGGCTCAGCGCAGCATGTGAAATGGCTCTATTGATCACTAAGCTGCTTCAGGCCGCAGCCTGAAGGCCATCCCAATGCTGCTTTCAACGTCTCTGGGGAAGGAGTGGCCTCTCACAGACCCCTCTCACTGCAGGGCCCAGTAGCCAATGGGCTCTGTGCTTCTGGGACTAAAACCCTCCCCCAGATCTTCTGGAAAACCCCTTTCCAGATGACGTCAGACTGTCTTGTTCTCCTTTCACTGTGAAGACTAAATAATTGAGATATGATCAAAATGCTTGCTTTGTTTATTTCTATATTTGATGGACCTGCCTTCACCTGCACCCACCCCCCATGAGTATCACATGACCCCAAGAGGACAAATGTCTGGATGATAGGGGGGCTACAGACACATAGCATTGGGGGTAAGTGTAGGATCTTTTTATACTGGTATGCTGAGAGTTCGACCACAAAAGTGAATCCAAACACGATCTCTCTTGGTGAAAAAGTGAAGTTCAGAAGGTTTCGTAATTCAATAAAACAGGAAATGTCCTAATTCTAATTCATACTAATTCCTGGTCACCTGGATCCCGCCTTTTTCACATTGTGGCTCTTATTATATGACAGCAGCACCAACTGGCAACACCTTGCCATCAGTGACAAACTCAAGGGGGGCGGGGGGGACTTCCAGCCCTGCCTACCAGTCCCTACTCCCTCCGGCGACTCCACGCTTCTGCACCCCACCCCCCAGAGACTGTTATCCACAGCCCTGCCAATGTCTCTGTCTTGGTTGTTGGGGGAGGGGTTCAGAGACCCAAGAGAAAGAGAGACAGAGAGCAAGAGGGACTGGCAGAGAAACAGGCAAAGGCCGATGGTGACAGGCAGAGAGACAGAGTGACAGAGAGACAGGCAGAAAGACAGGCAGAGAGAGGGACAGAGAGAGAGAGAGAGAGCGAGAGAGACAGGCAGAGACAGACAGATATACAGAGGCAGAGAGACAAAGAGACAGGCAGAAAGAGGGACAGAGAGAGAGAGACAGGCAAAGAGACAGATATACAGAGGCAGAGAGAGAGACAGGCAGAGACAGAAAGAGACAGGCAGAGAGACAGGCAGAGAGAGATATACAGAGGCAGAAAGACAGACAGACAGAAACACAGGCAGAGAAAGAGAGACAGTCAGAGACATACAGAGAGAGAGAGGCAGCAAGAAAGAGACAGGCAGAAGCCGAAAGAGAGAGACAGAGAGCATGAGAGGTAGAGAGAGAGAGAGGCAGGCTAGGCAGAGAGACAGTTAAATAAACTACCTCACTGCAGCCACCAACAGCCATGAAGGGGGTTTAGGAGAAAAGAGAACCCCCCATAGCCAGTCTAAGGGAAAGGGGGAAAACTGAGAACATTGAAGCAGCATCCAAAAAGAACAGCCTCCTGATTTGAGCGAGTTAATTTGGAGAACGCTGCACGTTGCACAGGCCAGTGACGTACACCCCCAGCAGGGGTGTGGAGAAGCTGAATCAGAACTACAAAACGCCGGACGCCGTCCTCTCATTGACTCGTCAATGCCAACTCGTTAGGCACCAACTCCTCTGCTGAGTCAGGGGACAGAAATTTACAGCATCTTCTGCGTAACTAGTATTACAACAGGAAAACCTCATTCTTCCTGGAAAACAACCTACAATCTGTTTGGGCGTCAGTCCGACCCTCCATGATGTGAGCTAAGCTCGCAAAATATTAATCAAGGCAGAATGAAAGCAGAGAGCCAGTGATGGAGCTGCTGTGAGGAAAAGGGGTGTTCATTTTCTTTTAGACAAGAGAACTTGGCAGCTGATTATCTGTGATTCAAGCGTATCTGCAACAGATGTGGATGTGCATATGCATGTGTGCTCGCAATTCAGAGCACATGTGTGATGGAGAGAGAGGCCAGCTCATTCAGTCATTCCTCTGGGATTCTCAGGAATGCCAATTCTTAGCTCCAGGATCCCCGATCCTTCTGTTTGCACTCCCGACTGTCGAGAAGCGAGGAATCCCGAGAAGGATCATCTAGTCAGGTGGGCCAGCGTGAAAACCCAGAATCCACATTCCTAGGTTCCCTATGCCCTTCCCCAGCTAGTATTTAGAGCTCTGCCAACAGCTCAGGGAACAGCACCCCTCCCCCCCACAAACGAGCTGGAAGGGGAGCAAAGGGAGGAATCTGAGTTATTCCAGTTATGCCCATTCACACTGGCTTAGCGTGGGGTAATGCAGCCGGCAAGCGCCGGTGTCTCTGCAACGGGAATCAGAGGCTGGAGGTAAAGCAGGATGGCAGACAGGACCAGGATGGTAGGATAAAGAGCGGATGCCAGGAAGGCCGTGAGGACAAGGGGGGCCCGAAATGGACAGACAGCAGACAGGACCAGGATGGCAGGATAAAGAGCGGATGCCAGGAAGGTCGTGAGGACAAGAGGGGCCCGAAATGGACAGACAGCAGACAGGACCAGGACAGCAGGATAAAGAACAGATGCCAGGAAGGCTGTGAGGACAAGGGGGGCCCGAAATGGACAGACGGCAGACAGGACCAGGACAGCAGGATAAAGAACGGATACCAGGAAGGCTGTGAGGATAAAGGGGCCCCGAAATGGACAGACGGCAGACACCAGGATGGCAGGATAAAGACCCAAGGCCAGGAAGGCCATGAGGACAAGTGGGCCCTGAAATGGACAGACGGCAGACAGGACCAGGATGGCAGGATAAAGACCCGAGGCCAGGAAGGCCATGAGGACAAGGGGGCCCTGAAATGGACAGACGGTAAACAGGACCAGGATGGCAGGATAAAGACCCGAGGCTAGGAAGGCCATGACGACAAGGGGGTCCCGAAATGGATAGACACACCGCAGCTTAAGTTAAGCCCACATTGTCATTGACAATTATTTGAGTTCGCTGACAAAATCCCCAAATTGGAGGTAAATATATTGTTTGCTGGGTATTTAAAGACCTAACGTACATGATACTGCATCCTGAATGTTCAATATAAACCACGGCTTATTTGCCATGCATTTGTAAATGTTGATCATATGTGTTGTCATTTGAATACAATTAACACAAGAATTGTGTCATGTGCATTTTTGTTACAAAACGCAGTTGGGTGTTCAGACAGACTCATCTGTGACTCCTCCTGCTCTTGTTTTGTGTGACCCCGATTCGGATCAGTCACGTAGTGTGTAGTCACAATGACTTCCCAAGACTCCCGACAAGTCATGCAGTGTGAGCAGCACAGCGGAGCTACTTTTAAAGCTTTTTTAGTGTGAGACCCTGCCGAGAGCCCGTAATTAAGGTGTCACATTCTTAGAAAACAGGGTGGGGCACAACAGTGCATTATTCACAACTAGCAGAGGCAGAACTCACCAGCCTCTCTGCTGGACGTCCTGCTCAGACCCCATTCGGGCCACATCGAGTTTCACTTCACTAAAACATGCTGGCGACTCCTTTCAGAGTCACAGCCACGTCTCGGATAATCTCCAGTGGCCCCAATTTTATTTCTCATGCTTTCAGAGAAACAATGATCTGCTTTATTTAGAGAAAGTGATGAGGGTTTAAAGAGCACATATCCGGGGTGTCCAGGAGAAGGGTGCTCTTTCAGGAGACAGGGAGCCCAAAAACAAAAGGCAGCAAACGTTATGGACATGTATTCCGCCACTGATCGGGTGACCGGTGGTAACGAGGGGGCGGAGGCGGGTGACACACAGTGACAGCCTCTGATGACAGATAGGGTATGACAGCATGACTCAAACAGCGGCCTGCTGTGTCCCGGTGGCACATGCGTCCCAGCAGTGACCCACAGGTTACTACAGTTCCTAATTGGGTATCATACTGCAATGTTCCATTATTGATTTTTCTATGGCAATTATTGTTGTTATTAGTGTTCACATTCCAGCAGTTATAAAGTTTTTTTTTTTATATCAAAATTTAAGTAGTGATGCTGGAGTACAAACCGGCACCATGAAGGGGGTACGGACAGGTATGGGGCGGCCACCCGCAAGCCAAGCGACCCGGCAGGGGAGGTCCCAGCAAAAGGGCCAGTCGTGACAATGCAACACTGGAGGGTGTGCTGGCGGGGGGTGAAACAGGTGGGGGAATAAAGAAAAGTCTCCAATCATATGGCAACCAGAGTACTGAGTACTCATAGCACAGTGCATACGTCACGGCCATACGGGTTAAGCCCTCTCCAATCAGAACCAACACATTAGAAAGTTATCCACAATCAGCTCCTACAGCACTGACTTACTCTTTGCCTATAACCTCACTGCAGCAGTGGTCAAGGTCTGGAGCAGCGTAGCAGCACACAGCGCACCGTGCTGGTGTGTCAGCTGGGAGCACATGGGACAGAGAGAGCACACAGCACACTGTGCTGGTGTGTAAGCTGGGAGCACACAGGACAGAGAGAGCACACAGCGCACCGTGCTGGTGTGTCAGCTGGGAGCACACGGGACAGAGAGAGCACACAGCGCACCGTGCTGGTGTGTCAGCTGGGAGCACACGGGACAGAGAGCATACAGACCTTAACCCGGTGACGAGAGATCCACGTCAGACATAACCATTGCTCAACTTAATGAGAGACAGTACACAGGTAGAACACTTAACTCAATTATGCAATCTTGCGAAGCACGGGTTCTATAATCTGAGGACGAGAAACCACAATGTGCCCCGAATACCTCACAAACACAGCAGCTGAAAACACGCACAGGCAGAGCCCTGAGAACAAGAGGGAGCTCACGGAAACCATAACTCGCCTAATGAGAAAACGCCAAAGAACCCTTAATTAACCTGAGGACATGAAAGAGACCAAACACAAAAGCCCTAATTAACCAAAGGATCCGGCCTCTCATGTATCCAGATCCATGCCACAGAGCGGAACATGTCCAGACACAGCCCTCACACAAGCCAGCCCTCTGGAGTGTATAATTAAACAGAAAAAACATACAAACTGAATACAATGAGGTCAACACAGCACGTGTTCCATGTGGGCAAGAAGAGCATGGCAGAAAACAGCCAAAAACGGCCAGGACTTACAACCCAGAGACAGCGCACACAGAAATTTCATCACAACTGGATGTGACTCGGAGCGGCAGTCTGAATGTGTATCACAGCCCCAAATAATATTCAAAACTCACAGGTCTAGGCAGCATAAACAAAACAAAACATTACTGCTACGGTTTTGTAACCATTGTATTATTAAATGTTTGACAGTCAGCACTCAGGAGTGCATTACATTAAGTACTGCAGTTCTGAGCCCAGGGAACATATTACACACGGCCAACAGCCAGGATCTGAGGGACCATGAATCGTCAGCAATAGAGGCTCTTCCAATTAAAGCTGATCCCAAAAAAGGCAGGGCATGGTCCATGGGATGCCAGTGCATTGCAGGACACACCCACACACAAACACACACACCTCATCCACGGTGCCATTCAAGTTAAAACAGCCCCTAGCTATCTTTGTTCTGTACACTTAACACTATACTTTTTTTTTTTTTTTTACAAATTGGGGTCTTTCTCCAGCGCCTTTGTCCCGACAGGAACTCACAGTTTTGTTGCACGCTATCTATCCTCTCTTCCTTCATCAGGTGAGAAACAGCCCGGCATAAAAAGCGTGTAACATTACACAGCAGCTCAAAGACCACAAAGGCTTTCCCGTAGGGCTGAAAAGCCACTTGGGTGCGCATTGCCAGGGGATCCGCTCCTTTCTTAGGGCAGGAACCTCCACAGGACCCGCGCAATAAGGAGCCGAGACCAGTGTAACACCCACACAGGACCCGCGCAATAAGGAGCCAAGACCAGTGTAACACCCACACAGGACCCGCGCAATAAGGAGCCGAGACCAGTGTAACACCCACACAGGACCCGCGCAATAAGGAGCCGAGACCAGTGTAACACTCGCACAGGACCCGCGCAATAAGGAGCCGAGAGCAGTGTAACACCCGCACAGGCCCGTAGTGCCCTGAAGGCCCAGCTGGCCTGAGCCGGATACAGGTAGACAGTGCATCTGGAAGATGACAAGCGAGACGCAGCAGATGGATCCGGCCGGCTCCGGACTACCTGGAGGATTCCGTGGTGAAGTCCCCCCCGTCCAGCAGGCGGACCTTGCAGAACAGCACCCCATTGACGAAAGGAACCGCAGACAGTTCTTCCAGGGTGAAGTGCGTGTGAAACTTGAAGCGCTTCTTCTTCATGAGAAACGCCATTTGCCAGCCGGGGGGTCCGAGCCGAGCCTGGGGGCAGAGGGAGAGACAAAGGCACGTCTCACACAAAGGGGTGCTGCAGTGACACACGGGACGGCGCTTGGGGGGGGGGGGGGAGGAGGTGTACCGACTCCGCCACTTCAGTCCGGGGCCTGGAAATCCGTCCGGAGAACCATCCGTCGCTTCTGCATCTCCGTCCGGACAGGCTTCACTATGCTAGTCTGGCCGATACCTGTGATCAGAATAAACATGAGTGTAGTCTCGACAAGATCCGCAATAATTTTTCAATGCATGCATCGGCAAGGTTCGCAATTAAAATAAAAAAGAATTTTGAAAAAGCATCTACCGGGAAGGATAATTAGTTATTACTGTACTCCGCATAACAGCTGCTTATAACTTCTCTAAAGGTGACTGGCCCATTTATCCAGCCTTCAAGTTAACATAAACAATAACAAAAAGAGTGGAATGGTCCAGGCCGGTTCCGCGGACCGAATCCTCCCCCCGTCCCGGTTCTGCGAACCGGATCCGCGGACCGCATCCTGCCCGTCCCGGGTCCGCGGACCGAATCCTCCCCGCGTCCCGTTTCCACGAACCGCATCCTGCCCGTCCCGGGTCCGCGGACCGAATCCTCCCCCCGTCCCGGTTCCGCGGACCGCATCCTTCCCGTCCCGGGTCCGCGGACCGAATCCTCCCCGCGTCCCGGTTCCGCGGATCGCATCCTGCCCGTCCCGGGTCCGCGGACCGAATCCTCCCCGCGTCCCGGGTCCGCGGACATTAGAAACTTAGCCCTGGAGCGGAGCGCCTTTTGATCGTATCACATACCCGCAGTGCGCCGGGCGTTCTGTGCGAAATGGACCGGCGCCCCCCGGCGAGCTGAAGCCCGGTCTTCGACGCCGCAAGCTGGCCGGTTCCAGCGGAGACCCTCGCAGGGCTGCAGCTCGACAGTCCCGGGAAAAGCACAGAGAGAGTGCGATCGGTGCTTCTGGGCCGGCGGACGCAGTGCTGTGCGGCGGTGTGCCGGGACGGAGGTCCGACGGCAGCGAAGGGCGACTGGCAGCAGTGGGGCGAGGGGCCGTCCGCACAGCCGCCGCGGCAGATGGCTCCGACTAGCCGGCCGTGGCTGCGCCTCTCGGGCTTTGTGCCGAGCGCACGTCCACCCCGTACGGCGGGGAGCGGGGAGGCGCCGCCTAGCGTCCGCCGTGTGCACTGCACCGGCGACGGCCCATCCGCATCCTGCGATGGATGCAGCGAGCGCTAATGGCAAGCTCTGCACGAATGGATCTGCTTTACACCTCTGTAGGAAAGGCTGTGATTTAAAGAGCGACTTTGGCATTTAGATATCGCAAGAAAATGATCTGAAACTAAGTCTGATAAAGAAGAAGGAAGAGCAGCCGGCGCTTTCAGTGCTGCTCTCAGATATGCAGCCCTACAAACTACAGAGTGCGTTTCTGGCACATTTCCTGAGATATCTTACGTGACTGTAAGATCCTTTGACTTTTATCAAATAAGGTAAATGAAAGGACACCAATACTTTTCTGCCAGGAGAAGGACAACTGCGGACTATTAAGCATTCTGAGCAGGACAGTAACGTAAGACAGTAATGTATGGACCATCTGCTGACAATGCAACTTTCTTTAATAACAAACATCCGGTTTCAAAACTTACATTACAGCCAGTAGTTTTGACGTCGTGAACTATTATAAAACTAATAGTGTGCAGTAAGACCCATAGTTAGTGAAAAAATAAATGTACTACTGCCGTGTATATTTTGTCTGTGTGTGTTTTTTGCGGGTGTGCGTGAGTGTCTGGTACCAATGACACAAAGGAGCTCTGGAAATTACTGTGTGAGTTGCACTGGGAGCTAACAACAGTTGCAGGTTCGAGTGTTGGACCTGTGTTTGGAGGTTGCGTGGGTTTTGCACCCTGGATTCCACATACAGCTGTAAGCTGATAACCAGGTACCCTTGGTGTCTGATCGTGTGAGGATAACTGGCAGTGAATGTGTGTTGTCCAGCTCAGTGTGTACCCTGACTTGTACCTTAATAAGTGCACAGAAGGGTTTTTATCACCACATGTGCAGTTATTCCGTGGATTGCTTTTAAAGCCATAGAATTTTTCCACAGACTCATTAATCATATTCAACAATGTAGGTTCAGGACATTAAAATATTTCTCTCAGTCAGCCTCATAAATAACATGTCTTTGGTGGAAACTGTACACAGGATCTCTCCCGCTCTGTACCACCTCCTGCATTTGCTCTTCAGTATCTCAGTAAAGGAATTGCTCTCACCCTGATGGTGATTGGGAGTCCTTCCAGGGATATAAAGCAAAATGAAAGTACCAATATAAGCACCCATTCACTATTAAATCTTAAAAGCTTTTCAAAAGTTCCAGCCATTGTACTGTCATGGTGATGAATGATAGAACAGGGACAGTCACTGAACACCAGAGAGAGATGCAGTTCATTCTGTATAAGGAGCCAAGCTTAAGAACAC
>JAODKN010000041.1:3680625-3693359 GCA_026774425.1 Petrocephalus zakoni
GAACACCAGAGAGAGATGCAGTTCATTCTGTATAAGGAGCCAAGCTTAAGAACACAACAACAGCTCAATAGTGTATGCACCATGGACAGGGACCCTGCATGGTATATCAGCTCATGACTAGACACCGGAGGAGGGTAATCCAGGTCCAAGAGGTAAAAATCCATACCATTTTTTCATTTTGTTTCAACCAACTACTTGAGCACTCTGTGAATGAGACTCTTTTTATTCTTTGGACCTGGATTACCCACCTCTGCTAGATCACACACACATACTGGGCAATGTGGGTGGCAATTTGTCTATCTGCATGTTGGAGGAGAAAACAGGGGCTCCACATATGCAGATGAGGGTTTGAACCCTCAACGCCGGAGGTGTGAAACAGATGTGCTGCACAGACAGAGTGTTTGTGACCCCAGAGCGCTGCAGCATGGCGGATCTGACGGATTCACACCTCTCTCTCGCAGGCTCTCGCCATGGCTTGCCCACAGACAGAATCCATTTCTCACTATAATTAGTTTGCTGACCTGCATCCTCTCCATACATCACCACATCTTTTTCATCCAAATATGTAAACCTACTGATAATCTTCATGATCTTCATGAACCTTCAAATTCCCGACAGTAAATATTCATCCATGCATTCATCTTCCAAGAGCGCTTAAGCAGCATGGGGGGCACAGTGAGTCTGTAACCTATCACAGGAAGGGGAACACTGGCGGAGCCACAGGGGCGCAGTGAGTCTGTAACCTATCACAGGAAGGGGAACACGGGCGGAGCCACAGGGGCGCAGTGAGTCTGTAACCTATCACAGGAAGGGGAACATGGGCGGAGCCACAGGGGCACAGTGAGTCTGCAGCCTATCACAGGAAGGGGAACATGGGCGGAGCCACAGGGGCACAGTGAGTCTGCCCCTCTCTATAAATTACAGCCCCTCATATGCCCCGCAACCTTAAAAACCTCCTAAGATCTGCATGAAAGGCCATCACAGGGAATATATTCACATACTGCATGCAATTCAGAGACAGCAGGTCACCTGACTGCGATTTTGGACTGATGGTGGAAAATGTGCATCGCATTCAGGAGGCTTTGTGTGCCGTGCTGCCCGGGACAGGCTCCAGGCCTCCCTGTGACCCTGATCAGGATAGACGGATGGATGGATGAAGGGGGGAAAAGAACACACCCAGAAGAAAGTGGCACAGAAGTCAAGCAAACAGGCAGAAAAGAAATGCACATTCCTGGAGGTCTGCAGTCGCTATACAATCCTTCGAGTAAATATCATAAAATTATATATTTCATGATCACTATATTTGTGGCAATTCAAACTAAACATTTTATTTCAAATGAAAATATGAGAGTATAAACATCAGTTTCCGTACAAAAAGTACAACTCTGTACTGTTGAATTTATTATCATGCTTTGATGTAACACATACACATTTGCCATATTTATGACAAGTCAGGCAAACATTCCCTAATAAACCACAAACAGAAAATGTCATGAGATTCCCCCTCCCCCCTAAACACCCTGATGAGGTTTTAATGATGGACACGTGCTTGACAAGATCTCATACTTCCATTCTGAAAGTGGCAGAACCAAGGGACCCTGTTATCGTAACTGCTGGGCAGGCATGTGGTTAGACTGTATGTTCTTCTAACTGCGATACTTCTCACCAAGCTTTTACATTTGACTTCTAAATATCTCCCAATCTAAGAATCTGTAATATTTCCTTGAAGGAGACTTTCTTATAACCACAGGAAACTGCACACTGACATTAATTTAGCCAAACGTTATTTTTCCATACATACTATATAAAACAGCATTTAATTTCAAAAACACCATTGTAAATCTTCTGTTAGTTTGTAACAGAAATACGATTTCCCAAATATGCCAAGCATCACTCTTAGAGCAAGGCACAAACTCAGCTTCAAAGCATAAAATCAAACATAAGAAATGATACAGTGCTTCATAAAAAATAAAATTTACATTTACAGGTCCTTCGATAGTTCTTTTCCTCAGCCATTTAAAGTGAAAAACTGAGTAGCTTTCAAAATATTTTCCATTTGCATCTGTAAATTCCTGCTTTTTGGATACAACGGCCCATGCACACACACACACACGCGCACACACACACACACGCACACGTATGCACACGCACACGCACACACACACACGCGCACACACACACGCACACACACACACACACGTATGCACACACACACACACGCACACACACGTATGCACACGCACACACGCACGCACACACACACACACACACACGCACGCGCACACACACACACACGTATGCACACGCACACGCACACACACACACACACACACACACACGCACACACAGCCTACTGCACATCCTCCGTTTGCTGTGTTGGGTTGGATTTGCTCTCCGCTCCGTCAGACGGTCCCCCAGGAGCAGAGCTGTTTATACTGCTCTGCAGAAACTTCCGGAAATCCTTGAGGGCGGGCCGGAACATCTGGATAAGGGCGATGAGGGCGGCCTGCGTGCCCTCCAGCGCCTGCGCCTGCCTCTCCTGCGCGCAGGCCTGCGCCTCCTGCGAGCGCCGGATCATCTGCAGCAGGTCATTCTGGCTCTCCAGGTGCTGGGCGATCTCGCGCACGTGCAGGTTGGTCACCTTCTGCTCCTGCAGCAGCTTGGCCGAGTTGAGGGCGATGCGGCTCTTCAGCTCCTGCGGCTTGATGGAGCACTCGGCCTGCGCAGAGAGCATCTCCACAGGCGCCTCCGTGCTGACCGTCACGGGGGTCTCCGTCGTGCAGTACTCCACCACGCCCTCTTCCAACGTGTGGTACGTCGTCTCCGCTGTTCAGGAGGACAGGAGGGGTGCTCAGGAGTTGGGCTCCCGCCCATCCTCCCTAACCCTATTCTCCCTGATGTTTTACTACTTAAATCTTTCCCTACATGACATCTTTTAAAAATCCCATGACTAATACAACCAAATAAGCCTGAAACATTTAATGGCGTACTATAACTGTCAAATAACTGAGGCCTATTTCTGAAAACGTCCCACCTTTTAAGGGTCTGACAGTTTTGCATGTTAGAATTCTCTGCGCTATTGCCGGAATCTTTTTTTGATGTGAAAATGTTTTACGAAATCCAAAAGACATTCCTTTTTACCTTCTAGAGTTTTCTGAACTTCGCAAGCAGCAGCAGACGCCGCGGGAATATCTATGATTAAAGACAAGAGACACCAACTTTGGCAGCTTGACGGCAGCTCTTTAAACACGGCGTCATTTAACCTTCGCACACTGCGCCCAAGACACCCTAAGAGAGTCTGAGGCAGCCTGTCATGTATGCAGAATAATGTGTGGAAAGGGGGAAATGGGAAGAGGGAAATAAAGAATGCCAGAAGACAGCAGAGGAGAGGAACCGACTCCCGACTAAGGGACGAGTGGCTGCCTAACCACCCTGTGCATGCTAGTGCCAAGCATGAGCATGCGGGGTGTGAACTGCGGTGATGGTCAGAGACCGTCAGTGAGCCAGCTCTCATGCAGGTTTTTTAAGCCGGTAAAATACGTTGCAAAGTAAAAAGTGGAAAGTCCCAAAAAGGGCCCCTGAACTCCAGCGGGCCCCTGTCTGACTTCCCGTTACCTGCAGTTAATGTCGTTCCGCATTAAATTCAGATTGGCGGCGACCCGGGGTCCGGCAGCGCCGGCAGGGGGCGCGCTGCGCGCACACAGACGCATGCTGCGCCGGCAGGGGGCGCGCTGCGCGCACACACACACGCGCTGCGCCCAGAGCCTGCCCGTTCCGGCGTACGAAAACTTACTCTGCGTTAACGTTACTGTCGTAGCTGAGCTCATGGGCACAGGCACCGCGATCTCCGCGCCGCCGTCTCCCGCAGGCAGGCTGATGATGGTCGCCTCTCCGAGGAGGTTGCAGATCCTCTGCTGCATGGAAGTGAGGATGACGGGGACCGAGGTGCAGTCGCCTGTTCCCTCCATCGCCGCCCGCGCCTGGGCCACTTTGCGACGGACCTCGGTCTTCAAGTCGGACCACTTTTTCTTCACCTCGGCCAGCTCCCGCTGGCAAGTGGTCACGGCGTTGACCCGCTTTAGGATCTCTACCCACGCGTTGTTTTTCGTTATATGTGTGACTCCAGCATTGAAGTGGTTAACCAGTATGTGCTTTTGTTTCTCCATTTCCTCCACTATAATTTCCACTTCCCGCTCTGAGAAATTCATTTTTCTCTTCTTCGCTTGCGATGCCATCTTATTAGGAATCACCCGTTTTAAAAATCTCAAAATGTGCGTAGTATACGTAAAAATAGTAGGTTTTTCTTAATAGGACTGCGCAACGGAATGGCTTCCAGAATCGACTTCTTCCTCCTTCGAGCAACGCTTACGTCCGTAATGGCCGAAGACCCGCCTTTTTAGGAAATCTGTCGTCCCATTGGCCGGTTTTCGCACAGCCGCTCAAAATTTCTTTGCTGCCATTCGTCGAAGTACATATCATTCAAGTACAACGTAGTCGTCGTAGTGGCAGATGTGCTTTGGGACAAATAACCGGTGGGATTTAGCGGTATAGCTTACGTGCCGTATATGCTTATATTTGTTATAATTACACGTGTGTAATTCGCATTTCTTTAAATGCGCAATTTATCGACGAGTTACGTGAGATACCAGGATTTGCTTTTTGTCCGTATTCACTTACGTGGGTGTCGCTTTGTGTTACTGTGCATGGGTCCGTAAATGAGTACTTATGCCAGTCGCAGATATGTACATTTGTTTTTGGGTGGCAAGCTTCTTGAGAAATGTACAGTTACTGATCCTTGCTCAGCGTAAGACAGCGACTGTCGCTTGGCACTATCTGGAGCAGTTATCTCGTTTTCTACATAATGTTCTTGCGCTGTGTCAAAATATAAATTTCATGTAGTTTCTGTTTGAATTATGCCAAGCTCATTTGATGTATTAGTCTTTTGTTCATGTCTGTTGGAACATTCAAATTGTATTTTATGCTTATAATGTAAAAATTATTTCACAATGCACTGTAGACAGACTTTATTTGCTACATGGCGTGATATATTTAAATGTAAATATTTTTTACATTTTTTGAAGTATTTATTATGAACTTTCAGCATCTCAACAAAGATAAAAGACAAAACGTTTGTAAGAAATAACGTCCCTTTGTGTTTTTGTTCCAGCTGAACTTCTACACGACTTAGATACACTGCCTGGCCAAAAGAAGCCACCGTTTGAATTTAAATCAGCAAGTACTTAAGAGCCAATGACTGGATCATTATTACAGCTTAGCAACGTTATGCAGACAGCAACTGAATGGCCAGGTTATCCCATCAATGGCCACCACAGAGTCATGACCTTAACTCAATTGAAAGTCTTTGGGATGTGCCTACAGAGACTTTATAAAGTGATTCAACTCACCTATCACCAATACAACATCTCGGCGAAAAAAATGCATATCTGGATATAGAATTGTTCTGATGTTCTATAAGCACGTGGGAACACCGCCATGACGAATGTGCACCATAGTCAAAGCAAAATTAAGGTGAGCTAGTCGTTTTGGCCGGGCAGTATGCGTTAGGCATATAAGTGTGCTACGCTAAGCACGTAGGTTACACTAGAGGGAGCTAGAGAACACTGAATGCAATGGTATTGCGTGATTTCAAAATATATGCTGAAATGCTCTACTTTTATTTTCTGTTTATGTTCACTGCATTGTTTGGTTTCATACTTCTTTGCCCTTCTCCACCTAGTCTCTGTTAGCTCTATTTCTTTGTAAAATCTGTGTCACTAGGGCAGAGTGGACTAGTATTTCTGCTGGCTGTTTGATAAACATGGACATTTGAGACCTCAATGCTAGTGAAAATCTGAACGTAAATGCGTAAACTGAAATCACTGGTATGTTCCCTGAATGAGATGGCTGCTTAGCAAAGACATTGCTCATAGAGGTTATCAGACGGCACTTAAACCGTTCAAGATCATTTCTGTGAGTATTGAATCTGGTGTGTATTTAAACGGGGAGTTTCGGACTGACAGTTGCACATTAGATATGATGCTTTGTTTGTCATTTGTGCAGTTACATTGGAAAGCTTCTCTGGCATACTCCACCCTGCTGTCCTTTGGGACACAAATACATGTACGGGGCGAGGGAAGCTTTGGGGTCAGAGCTCACAGGCGGCCGTTTTTCCAGCACCCCTGGAGCATTTTGGGGGCGAGTTGAAGGACCTTGCTCAGGGATATGACTATTCTACTGAGCTCAGGATTCATACCAGCAAACCTCCAATCACAGTCATAGAGGCCTAACCCACCCAAGCGAGCCTTACACCACCACATAGCTTTGGAGCAGGATGGCCTTGGGTGGGTGTCTGTCCAGTAGTTGTTTTTGAGAATGATGGGCCCTGGAGATGTTCTCAAGAGTCTAGTGGTCAATCTAAAAGTGTAATGATTGACTGATGTGTGTGTCGTATCTACCTTAATCTTACCACCCTTTTGGGATGTTGTTGGGCACGTTTCCTGAGTGTCACAGTGACCCTGTGACATCACAGGGATGGGGCTTGCTGCATCATGCTGTCTCTGGATGTTCCAAAGTACACAAGGCACCAGATGCCACAAGAATGTCTTGTTCGCCACTGGAAGTCCTTGCAGCACTGAGTGTTTTGTCAGCCACAGGCTTTTGCCTGGGAGTCACCAAATCTGACAGCGTCATATGGGGGCATATCGGAAACATCACAATGTCTCTGTGGAGGCGATCAATGAGAGAGACGGGATTGTGCTCCGAGAATGTCACACAGGAATGTCATGTTCCTCAGGAAGGTCACATAGTCCCACGTGAAACCGTCTCCTGTCTGCGCTGCTGTTAAAGGTTGATTTATATTTCTGTGTGTTTGTCTTATCAGTGAAATGCAGGAACTGTCAAGAGAAAACATAAAGAAATGATTCTAAATAAATGCAAATAAAAGGCAAAAGTAAATAAAAATAAAGATTTTCGGGAACCTGATAATGTTGTAAATTACATGCAATGAATGTTGACATATATGTCATATGTGCGATTGGCAAAATAAGATGGCCAGTGTAAAGAATGTGCAGCAAGTGTAATTAAATGTTTCTGGTGGTTCTATCAAGGCTAATTCCACTGAATCCCTCCTTGGACTTGAGCCAACAGGCTTTGGAGTCCACAGCAATAGCCACTATGCTGCAGCAGTGAAGCTGTCACCCCCTTCTGGGAAATAAGTATCACTGAATCATTCGATTATCTTAAATGTTCTGACAATAGATGGAATGAATCTGGTTCAACAAGTAATGTATGGAATGTATTTCAATGTCTATTTTGAGTACACTGATTCCTTTCAATACATACTTATAATAGCGGCACACTTTACTGGAAGGTCGTGTTTTATTATTGCCAAATGTGGCATCTTGCAAAGAGCAAATTGTGAAAGTGACTGTGATTGTCATCTCAACCAATGGAGCAGCAGACTCGAACCTCCACCCCCCCATAGCTTCATATACTTTTGCAGTTAAAAGGTCAAATTCTGTTGTTAATGACAGTCAAATGAATGTAGGTATAGAGATTATTTAAAGTTACAAAGTTGCTCTCATTATTAAACCTGCTGTTTGATGTTATAGACATATGTTTTGTGTATATTCATATATGTAATATTAATTTGATTTTTAGTGATGATATGGGTGATTCGTATGCTATAAATAATTTTTTCATCTCTCATATATGGCCCATATATAGAGTAATGAGGTGAAATTTTAGCAGTTGGTGAGCAAGGCACATGATTCGGCAGTTCCGACCTCCTGAAGGATACATCCCGCGTCCAACACAATGTGTTTATCTTACTTTCTGCTTATAAGCCGCACTGGTGGGAGACAACGGGACCGCCCATTGCGGTCAGACCGCCAGCTACCCTGATGGCTGGTTATACCTGAGCAGCACAGACCAGCCCTGCTGAGTAACCATAACCCTCACCCCAACACTAACCCTAACCCTCACCCCAACACTGACTCTTCCACACCAGTCTGTCTTGTCATCTTTGGATTACTGTGACTGCAGATATTGTTTGAGAACATACATGTGTGATACAAAGGCCTCTGGGGTAAAGGATTCTGCTGTCACAGGGGAACACCCTTGTACAGATTAACAGAAATTGTCATGCACTATTTTATACTTAATTTGTGACAGAAGCATTAGCTAAGCAACATATAACTGGTATTATATGAAAGGTGTTTTTCATGCCTAGGGCACTCAGCTGGAATGCGGGAAGACAGTGATCAAACTGCAAGACAGAATGATTCTATAAATGAAAAAGTACACTGAAGAGTCACATGTCCAGTTCAAAGTGTAAACTCGAGTGTAAAAGAGCGACAGTTCAAGTAACAAGATAATACAAGTAGCAGATGGAAGGTGCCTCTTAAAAACTCCCCGTCTCCTCCTGGTCTTAATTTAGTACTTGCCGCCAGAAGCAGTCTGATCATGTGGTGAAAGAGGATATCATATGTGCTGCACTTTCCTGCAGGTGGTACAGCAGTACTGTTATAGAGTGCAGGGTTGTCGTATGGATGTGTAATTTGGCTCAGTTATAATGTGATGCATCCATCCATCTCTTATGCAGTGTGGGTTCCTGGTGCATTACGATGTTATAACATGAAACGACATTACATACTGAGTTATCCTGTCCAGACTTCTTAAAGAATTAACTGTCTGAAAACTACCCAAGTTTTGTTTTCATATATTTCAAATAAAGTCTAATACTGAGGGGTCGAGTGACAGGGGGTTTATGATGCTTATGGCACTATTACTCTTTCGCGAAGCATTGCAGAAATTAAACAGATCTATATAATTATCTCTCTGGTGATTGGCTGATGAAAGTCCCCTAGACTTTGATTTCTGGTTTGTGGGCCCTAAAACACAAACAGGTCTGTTGGGCTTGGAAGTCAACAAGCATGAAAAAATTTAGGGGAAAGGCTATGAAAGTTGGGGGTGTAGTGTTTTTTTATCACCCATCCCCTGTTACTTATTACATTTAAAGTTTTTTACTGTGTCTGTACCTGAGCAGGGATCAAAACAAGCCCTGCTTGATCCAGAGAGTGCACTTTGACGTGGTGCTGTACCCTGGGACAGGGCTGCTGTTGTGTATATAACCTGCATGTCCCGTGTAGCACCAGGGTGCCCGTACTCATGTTGTTATGCACGTTCAGATTTGTGCTGACGCATATAGAACTAATTGGTTAATGATAAATTCCTATGACTGAAATAAGTGACGTCTAAAGGGAAAAAACACCAAATCCTTTAGTCTAAGGTCCCCAAAGAGTACATTCTGTGTTGCTGGCTATGTCAGTTATGTGAAATACAATTTGTTTCCGTTTTCCCAAACATGATGGATTTAAACCAGTGTTTGTTAACCCAGTTCTCAGGAGCCCCAGACAGCCCACACTTTTGCTCCCCCCCAACACACCTGCAGCAAGCAGTCAAATGATTGAGAACACAGAGTACCCGGTAAAGGTGTGTTCAGAGAAAAATGTCGGCTGTCTGGGCTTCTCTGAGAAACACTGATTTAAATCATTCACACCAAAAACGTTCCTGTTTAAATCCTAAGAGTACCTTGATGATAAATATAGTTTAGTGTGACCCACTACCTTGTACAGTCAGTCCCGCTACAACGCAGGAATACGACTCTCGTACTGACTCTCGTACTGACTCTCGTACTGACTTCATAGGTTATCGCATACTAAGAGACTTCTGCGATTCTACTGCGAGACCAATGTGAAATCACACAGTGACAACGCATCGATCTCCTCACGGTATCTCGTACTGTGATCGTTATGATACCCATGCAACATCATCCCCATTATCTATAGATGAAAGAAGTGCATACAGTATGCTGACCAAATGAATAGGTACATATATTGTTTATTAAACATTCCACAAGTGTGTTTCAGCTTTAAACAACAAACAGGAGCTGGAGGTTAAAGGCCCATAAATGGGCCCAGAGATGTGAATGCTCTGCTGAGGCAAGTATTAAGTGCACAAATGTTAGGAGTTATTATGGGTTAAAATACCAGAGGATATGGGGTAAGAGGAGGGGGTACCTATGTTTGTTTATTGGGCCCCCAAATCTCTAAACCCACCTCTGGGTACAGTATGATGTCATAGGTATCACACAGTGATATCAGACAGGTGATATTATGATGTGATGTTACAGTGAGATCATTATGAGATTAGGATTTGATCTCATATACGTTACATATTTATGACATTGTGGTGATGTCTAATATATATCATGCCTTGACTGGGATACCACACCACAAATACAGCACAAGGCAGGCAGGTGCAGTGGTTAGGGACGCGACCGTATGATCGAAAGATTCGAGTCCCCGACCCACAAGTACCACTGCATGAGAGGTGGGCACCATTGTTGCACTGTGTAGTGGGAGCAGTGTTGTCACCCGGTTCCCACTGGGCTCTCAAGTCCGTGGAAATGTAGGACGGTTCTTGCTGGTGCCCAGCTTCAGCACCGGCCGAGCACCAGCCCCAGCACTGGCACCAGTGGATTGGAAAAGGGGGATGATGAACCCAGAGCAAGGTACCATCCCCAAGCACTGCTCCCTGGGTGCTCAAGTAGTTGCCCCCTGCTATGTCACATGGGTTAAATGCAGAGGACACATTTAGTTGTTGTGTGCTGTGGTGTGTCAACAATGACAATTAATCACCTTTCACAAATCACATTTGTAATCAAGTGAGTGATTACTAGGTTGAAGTGGTTATTAGCCAATTCTTGTGAGAGTAATAATACCCATAGGTATGATATAAATTATTCATAATTATTAAATGATTATTCATATATCATTATGATTTCTTATTTATGATGCATATAATTACATTATTGGCCCCTGAAACCATTATTTATATTAGACCAATTTAATTTAAGTTACTAAGTTTTGAGTCACAATCCCCTAACCATATTTTTCCTATTGGATATGTATATTTTAGGATGTGATTTTAGTTAATGTGAGATTAGTCAGGAATGCATTAGTCGTGCTGTAGCAGGACTGACTGTACTGAGTAAGTGGTTTGGAAGATGGAGCTATGGACAAACAGGGTGATTACTGCAATTTTAACGTCACCAGTTTTGGAGGAAAATGTGGAGGCCTCCTGTAAAGAAGGTTCATCACAAACTGTAGTCAATTCAGAGACACTAGTTCAGCTAATTTCAGCTTCTTGGCCTGCAGGAGGAAACACTGGGGCCAAAACGCAGACACACAAAATCGAACCCATCGCCATGGAGATTACAGCTATAGTGCCAGCCTCAAATAAAATGTTCAAAAACCAAAAGAGGAAAAGTAAGGATATTTAAGTTGTTCCCTCATGGACACAGTTCCGGTCCATCAGAACCATTACATCAAGACACAAGACCAGCCTCTTCCCTGGAGTGGTTACACCACAAAAAACCTAATCTGCAATCTACCTTTGGATTATTGCACCTTTGCATTTTATTCTATAATGTATATATACTATATTTATTTACAATACATAATTTTCATGCTTGTCTTTATAACTTATGCATTTGCCTAGATTAGCTGTAGTTTTGTTTGTTTAGTTCTGTGTGTTCTGGGAGAAGATATACCACGTCAAATTGTGTGCATGTTTGCAGAATAAAACTGATTCTGATTATAACTTTAAAAAAGCTTGCAAGAACAACCTTTAAGAAAACTAAGTTTAGATGCTAGACTTTTTAATAGCTGTCAGAGGATTGTGGTGCACCCTTAAAGTGCCCCAGACTCAATGTTCCTTCAAAGGTCATTAGGAGACCAGCTGACCTGCTGGATACACCCAGCCAAGTACTGGGATTCTGGTAGTAGCACGGAAGTGCCCTCATCACATCCCTGGGGTCCCACACATCGCACATAATGACACCTATCTTTAGCTGCCAGAGTGAAAGGGGATCTCAGAACATACGTGCTCCCCCCATCACGAGGGACACCCAGAACACGCTTAGGTGTTCTGCCAGGTCTATGGTGTAGACGGTGTTGGCACGCCTTGCCATCACCACATTGTCCTGCATGTCAGCCAGAAATCGAGACAGAAGGACAGGCTAACCGTGCATTTGGGGGGGGTTCATTTCGGGGACACGTGTCATGGTTCTGCACTTCTGCTCAGTCACCTGCCAACCGGTTCCAAGTTGGCAGCAGAACTATGAAGCTGTGGTGGGAGACAACGGGCGTCAGAATCAAAGTGGGCCTAATTCCAAATCATTCAATGATTGCGTCACTGTTGCTGTGTGTCACACCATGGTCCTGGGGGAGCATTATCCTGGGCCACTGTATACCTATATATGGATGAAATGACAATAAAGCCTACTTATTATTATTACTATTCTTATTGTCACTCGCTGTCCGCATGTCACACCGTGGTCCTGGGGGAATGCTATTCTGGGCCATGTAATGACAATAAAGCCCACTTGGCTAGACTGACAATCCAGTTTGAAGAGTGGGTTAGACCTGGGACTGGCTGACAGTACACATTAGTCCTGCCCACCACAGCTTTCATAATCTTATTTCTATAACATGAGAATGAACTAAAATTTAATTAACATTTCTATTTAAAATATAAAATAAAGACAAACTGCATTCCTAGCACAGGGTTGGTGCTAGGGCTGTGCAATTAATCGCAATCGCAAAAAAATCGCGATTTAAGCACATGCGATTTCTAAACCGCATAAGGCTGCGATTTTATCTATTAATTTA
>JAODKN010000041.1:3736846-3751147 GCA_026774425.1 Petrocephalus zakoni
CTCTTACTGCACTGAGCATGTGTATGACAAAAAGAATTTCCCTCGGGATAAATAAAGTTTTTCTTATCTTATCTTATTAGCTTACATTTTTCAAACTGTTGGGATACTGGGTAAATCACATGCTTTAAGATTTGGACTTTGAAGCTCAGCAAGTTAAATCGGATTCAATGTTCAACAAAAGGGAGCTTCACACCTGTTGGGGTCGACAGTGTCCAGGATGGCCTCGAACTCAGGGTCGGGGTCCCCCTCCTCCACCATGGGCAAGTCGTAGCCCAGCGAGCGCAGGCAGGACTTGAACTCCTGGTGGTTGAGGCGGCCTGACTTGTCCTTGTCGAAATGCCTGTGGACAGGAAAATCCAGAAGGATTGAGAAGGGCTTGATCTTCCGGCCACCAGCAATGGTGCAGAGCGTGCGTTACTCACTTGAACATCATGCTGAATTCCTTCAGGGCTTCCTCTGTCACGCCTGTGGTGTTCCTGCAGGACAGAGCAAAGGCGTGTTAAGTGAACAATCCCAGCATCCTCAGCACCACCAATGTCATGCTTTTCTGCTAACACTTAACGGGGCACAAACACTTAGTTACTTAGTTAGATGAACAAATTATGACCAAATACAGTTGCTACTTGAGATAAAAGATGCGTCATGATCCAGTAATGATGAACAAACATGAGCGTATTTCTCCTGTGGCTTATTTCTTCAGTTGTTCAAAGGTTCATAAAATTAACAGATATAGTAACAAAGTAACTGCTTGAGATAAAACATGCATCACGATTCATTAAGGACAAATTAACATCATTAGATCAGTATGTAACTAAGACTTAGTTTGTGGTTAATCAATATATAAATAATATCATAATACTATATAATTTATGCCCTGTGAAATACCATGTTAGTGTTTTTCTGAATGCTCTGCATTTAAAAACCATGCAAGTCTACAGTATGTGTATGCACACCTGGCCTGGATCTGCTGCTCCAGGTTGTGCTGCATCCTCATGCCCAGCTGGTCCAGCTGGTCCCACTGCTGTGCCAGCCCCACCGTGCTGTGCTCGGTGTACTTGTTATCCAGGATCAGGGCTTCCTCCATGGCTGCCCCCAGGTCCTCGATCTTCTTCAGCTGGCTGCGCATAGCTCGGATCTCCTGGTGCTTGCGCTGTGGGCAGAGAGGTTACCAGGCCTTTCAATCCTAGTGAGATTGATGTTTAGCAGTGCTAAGCCAGAACTCGTTTTTAGAGTCTCTGCTAAAACCTTACAGCATAAACTTTGAGAGCATGCGACACCTGTCTCTCAGCAAGTCTCACCTTAGTTGCTTCCAGCTGGGATTCCAGGGTTCCTGATTCCTCCACCATGCAGGATCTGAGCACAAAAGCCCCAGTGAAATGCTGTGGTGGGCGGGGCTCACAATGGCCAGCCCTCTGACATCAGTGACCACACCCACTCCAAAGCAAGGCCATAGTGCAGCCACTCCACGAGCAGCTCAGTAACAGCTTAGTATCACTCCAAGATGGTGTTAAATGGAGAGGTTGTGGTGGCGATGTACACTCAGGCGGTCAGTGTGATTCAAAAAGCCCTCAAATCCCACAAAAACCAAAAAGAACTTTGGATTTCTGGAAGCCAAGTGCAGATTAGTCAAACTGAATCAAACTAAATTTCTATATAATCAGTTAATCCACAGTAGTAGCTAATTCTAAAGGAAAAAGAAATTGTTGTCCTACATGCATTTACAAATTAAACACAAAAGAACCCGAGATGTTTAAGGTGACTGCCTAATTAGATTGTCTCTATATTTTTAAAAATGGAGTCCCAGTTTACCATGAAAATGCTTGAGACTTACCTGCATCATTGAGGTATGCAATTAAGAAAATTATCACATATTCCCAGATTGCATTTGGCCTCCCGTGACTCTGTGCCACTCAGTGCATGCTAAAGAAGCCAACTGATACCACGGTACCTAAAGACCATGCAAGGTTAGGGCCTTGGCTGCCAGGGGTAGAAACTGGATATTGGAGCTGAAAACCCTCTCAACCAGTGTTTCGTCGCCTTTCATGCATTTAGGCCAAGTCACAGGTTTGGTTAATCTTGCAGTGTTAACTTTGGGGTTTTGATTTTTTTTTTTTACACAACTGGTGCAGTTTCAACCCCTGATTTGGTGCATCATAATAGAACTTTAAAATTCCCACACATCATGAACCCTTCCGAGTTTGGATGTTCACAGGCAGCCTTTGAAGTAATAAGCAGGTAAGTCCTGGTTTTAAGAAGCTGCAGTGCAGAAACTGTTAGTAGAGGGGGAAATGAGCGCACACACACACGACGACACACGCAGCCTAACCAAAGGCATGTGAGAAACCCAAAATGCGTATGGGATAAGGTGGGGCAAGGCATGGCAGGGGGAGGGGAGGTTAGAGGGCAAACGGAACCAGAAAAAGGAGAAAAAACCTTCCAGAAAGATCATCATCGACTTCGTACTGATAGACATGGATAACCCGCCGATAGGCTATGCTATTTAGAGGAAGGGGAGGGTTGGAATGCATGAGTACTAATGGAAAAAGAGAAAACACAAAAAACAATCTGAAGAGACACACAGAAAGCAAAACTCTTAAACCCATCAAGGTAAGTGATATGACGAAAAGGACAAAATGACTCCCTCTGGTGGCTGGAGGGGGGATTGTTCTAGCCGAATTAGCTCCTCAGGCAAAAACTGGGTCAGTTCAAATCTTCATAGCTCCACAACTATACTGCAATG
The DNA here is from genome assembly GCA_026774425.1 of Petrocephalus zakoni. Taxonomy (NCBI): domain Eukaryota; kingdom Metazoa; phylum Chordata; class Actinopteri; order Osteoglossiformes; family Mormyridae; genus Petrocephalus; species Petrocephalus zakoni. The sequence continues at coordinate 3,739,587 of JAODKN010000041.1, forward strand.
ACTGTCGTAATAATGACTCATTTGCTTCCCAAAGCACTCACAACTCATTCTGGCTATGTGATTTTTATAATAAATAAAATTAATGGCCAGTAAATAATTATGGTAAATTCTCAACCTCGGCTCCCTGCTTCATGGTGGAACAGAAACTGTTTAAAGATGGATCATATCATATATCGCCCCCCTTTTGTCTTTAAAACAACATCATGACACATGCACATGACACAGAAATGGCAAAAAAGAGAAAAGATATTAACCCATCCAGAAGGTATGTCCTGTTTAGAAAAGCCATCCGAGCCCCAGGCAGCAGGGAAAGAGGCACAGCGGCGGGAGGAAGAGGGGAGGAAGAGAGAAGAGAAATCAGTTACGTCAGGCCCAGGGGAGAGTGTCAGAACTGCCCATGGCACAACCTCCAGCCCCCACCCCCAACCCAGCCCCACATTTTCAAATACTAGGTTTCTCCATATGCAGAGGAAATGCATGTATTTAAAGCTTCACAGCCCCGATATAAAAGTCTCCATCATGAAGGAAACAGCCTAGTCTTCCCGAGGGGCTCCTGTTCTCAGATTTACTTGTAATCCAAATAACAATCAGGCCAACAGGGCTAACGGAGTGAAGGGCCTTCATTTAGCCTGGCTGTTGTTGGGTTATGATGAGATGCGAGCTAAGCATCCGGCCCTGGCCTCAAGGAAGCCCGGAGCCATCATGTGAGCTCCATGGCACCCCGTACCTGGTCTCCTGCAGCCACTGGTGGAAGGCATTGGCATGCTGTGCAAACTCCTGCCGCAACTTGTCATTCTCCTCCTGCCGTCGCTGTTCCTTCTGGAGCTCTAGCTCCCGCTCCTGCAGGGGGCGACAGAGGACCAAAGAGGAACTGAAACGGGCTTTAAGAGAAGCCAGCCAATAACTCCTATGAGAGGCTATGGAGGAGAGATGGTGTTGGGGGAAGGGGTCCCTTAGGGCCTGACAGCTCACCTTGATGATTTTCTGCAGGTTCCTCCAGGTTTCTTCTAGGGCCTCCATGGTGAACCAGGTGTAGGGGTTGGACACCACCTGGTAGCTCTTGATCTGTCGGTCCAGCTCGGCCAGCTGGTTGAAGTCGGCCTCGGCAGAGCTGAGCGAGGAGCGGAAGGCCTCGTGGGCCTCACGCAGGGCCCGGATCTCCTCCAGGGAGTTGCAGCGTACCGGATCGGTCAGGTCCTCCTCAGCATTCTCGAACCAACTGTTGAAGGCCGAGGCCTTCTTAGCAAAGGTCAGGAAAAGGTCCTCGACCTAGAAAGGGGCAGGATTGTGATCCACAAGGTTTTTCTTTGATCAAATTGCCAAGTGGCCCAGGTCTCCGCATCGCTCACCCTACGTGACACGGGAACGCACCTTCCTGAAGTGCTTCTGGGCCTCCAGCAGCTTCTTTTTGCGGTCGGCGGAGTTGGCGAGCAGCTGGTTCCAGCGCTTCATGAGGGCCGCGTGACGGGCCTCGATGGCACGCGACTGCACGTGCTTGGCTGCCAGGAGTTGGTCTTTGAGCGCCGTGATGTTGGTGATGCCTTCCTGCTGGAAGGCCTGCAGCCCAGCATCAAACGTTTCCTGTGTGGACGGGGCCAGACCGAGACATGTTATGTTACAGCTAATAGTTCATTAGCAAATTAGCAGAAGTCATCTGGTAAAAATACACACTTTACAGTCCCTTACCTGCTTAGTTAGCAGCGTCTGGACGGAAGAGAGGTCTCTGCCGTAATCATCGGTCTTAAGGCTGTTTTCCTTCTCGCCTGAGAAGATACAGAGTGTCAGTGTTTTGTTTTCGTCTTCCTTCTTGACTGCATTCCACCTGTTGCGGCCTGCCCCTACCCACCGATCCAAGACTCCACCACATCGGCCTTCCAGTTGAACTGCAGGAAGGCAGAGTTCTCATCCAGCTTGGCTTTCCTCTGAGCAGCTGCCCTCTCCAGCTCAGACACTTTACCACGCAGAGCCTTCATCTTGGCACTGATGTTGTCCACGTGGTGGTTGTTCTATCAAGGTTTGTGGGGGGGGGGGGGTTTCATGTAATGTGTAAACCATGCTTTTCATTCTCAGAGAGACATGGTACCTGTAATAGAGGACCTACCTTGCTGATAAGCTCGTCTCCATTGGAACATACGTCGCTCACCCTGTCCCTGTGCACGGTGAAGTCTGTTTCAAATGCCTCATGTTTCTTTAGCAAGCCCTATGAAGGAGAGGGGGGGCAGTGGCATAGATTGGCTGTCAATCATTCCAGAAACCAGGAACCCTACCATGAAGCCGAGGCTCAGCAGAAGCAGTCGCCCACCTGTACAGCAGCCAGGGTGTCCCCATAATCTTCACTTCCCACCAGGTTCAGCTTCTCATTGATCCAAGCCTCTTCCTCCTCCACGTTGGCCACAAACTGCTGATACTCCAGCGATTCCTCTAATCTCTGCCCTCTGGTGGATGGAGGTAACGGGACGAGGTTAGGTCATAAGGGAGGGGTTATGCTTGAACCAGAGGTTCCCCTGATCAATCGAGCCACAACTGGCTGGCTTACCGAGCAGCAGCCAGGTCCTTTAGTTCCTTCCAGTGCTCCACAAACTGAGCCAGCCTCTGCTGGATCTCCTCCTGTCCTATGGTGTTGTCGTCCGAAAGCTTCTTGCCAGTGTCAAGCACAGACTTGAGCAGAGGGAAAAGGCAGGAGATGCACATTGCCATGGGAGCTGCTATGTAGAAGCATGGAGGTATTAAACAAAATGCCCTGCAGTCCTAGCTGTTACCTGTATGGCTGGCTCATGGGCCCCCAGCTCAGCCTCGAGCCTCTTGTGTTTCTTCCTCAGATTCTGCACACCTGTGAGGTCTCGGCCATAGTCTTCAGAGCTCACCAGCAGCTTCTTCTCCCTGGGAGGCCATGCAGGCATGGGCTTTATGCATCTTTAAGATATGCAGCCCTTGCCCTCATAGGCCCCAGTCTCTACCAAAGGCACGGCTCCAGTCCTCAACCTACTTGATCCAGGATTCCTCATCATCCAGATCCCTGAAGAACTGGTGCAGCCGGTGTGATTCGTTGAGCTTGGCACGGCGACCTGCGGCCATGCTCTTGATCTTGCCGAAGCGTCCGTTGACCGCATCACGTTTGTCCTTTACCTGGGAGGTGTCGAATGCGTTGCTGGCCATCAGGCTGTCCGCCTGACCATTCAGGTCCTTCAGGCGGTCCTGTGGAGGCAAGGAAGGTTGGGGGAGGGTCACAAAACATGACATTTAAAATCTGAGTTACTGACTGTGGAGGCTGTAGGGAAGGGAATAAGTCACAAACCTCATGGGCAGAGATGTCAGCCTCCAGAAGCTGGTGCTTTTTCAACAGGTTGTTGACAGAGGCCAAGTCCTTCCCATAATCCTCGGAGGCAAGCAGAGCCTCCACCTAGAGTGTCAAGACAGCGAGGTCAGGGTGCCGCTTCATTAAGTTTTCTATGCTTGAGGGCAAATGAGACAGTATAACTTGAGTTCACCTCAAGGGGACAAATGGACCCGTTATAGTTACCTCAGAGAGCCAGAAGTCAAAGTCCTTGATGCCCGTGTTGAAGTTCTGCTGTTTGTTGGCCTCCTTCAGCTTCTGGCTCTTCTCTGCAGACTTATTCACCAGAAACTGCCACTGGTCATCCAGGGCACTGAGCCGCACCTGAGAGGACACAGGGGACTGTCATGGCCTATTCTACTGAATGGTCTGTTCTACTCTAATTTGCAGTGATTCTTCCAGCAGGAAGTACCTAATACAGGATTGCTAGGTGCTAAATGCTTTACAGTTACGCCTCACACGTTATCCTTCACGGCAGTGTTTCCCAATCTGGTCTTCGGGGACCCACAGACAGTTTACATGTTTTAGGGAGCACATGCACGTGACCGCCATCGGGCATTACCTTGACGGCGTCCTCGCTCCCAGCACAAGCTCCTCTCTGGATGAGTGAGTTGCCCATGTCGATCACCCCACGGATGCGGTCGGCGTTGGCGTGCAGTTCTGCCTCAAAGGCCTGGTGCTTCTGGTGCTTGCTCTGCACGAAAGAGACTGTTCAGGGCATCGCCTAGGAAACCAGATCCCCAGTGTCTGGGTGTGTCGAGGGTCACAAGTGCGTGCGTGTTGAGCTTGTGAGTCTGTGTGAGTGTATCAGCGGGCACAAAGCTGATGGTCTTGCTGGTTTGGTTAATGTACCGACCATATTTCAGTGCGAGTATGACTGGACTGTCACAGGATAGCAAGACACTAGACTGAGGGTTTATGGGATATATACAGGGCAGAGTGACAATTATCACAACAAGCAGAAATGGAGGCAATAAAAGACAACACCAAGATGCTTAGATGAGGGAAAATATCCATCACCACAGTAAAAAGGCTTCCTGAAATCCTGTCAGCCTAGCCCTAACCCCCTGAGGGTACTGACAGGAGAGGTGCTTTGACTCTCTGGTGGACTGGATGTGGCTCCATCACACCAAGAGCAACTGAAGCAATGCAGGGAGAGCTGAAGACAGAAATTAGGCCGAAGACAATACTGATAAATCAATAGACAAACAAAACAGCCACCGTTCATCCGGATAATATTAGTAAACAAAGCACAACAGAAAATTAACCACAAGTTCAAGATGTGAACGAAAGTTTAACAACTCCAAAACAAATGCGTCATGACATCTCAGCAAAACGAACACAAAGTTACACCCAGAATTTAAATAAGCTCGCTACTATAAACGGAAAAATAATGCAGCAGAGTCTGGGCGACTTTGCAAAGTAAAAGTAATCCACCGATGGAGGACGAGACAGATGCCAGTACTGGTACCAGTGAACAAAGGAGACACACACAAGGGTAATCTCTGTTTCTACAGACAGGGCGGCGACACAGAGGCAGCAGGGAGCCCTACACATGTTAGTCCACTCAAATTCTACACTTACCAGCAGTTTGGACAGCTAGAGAGAGATAGTGGAAATAAAACCAGATTTAGTCTGAATGTCGTAAAAACAGGCACTAAAAAGTGTCACAATGAACAGTTACATTGTAGAAAATGGGAAAAAAAGGAAACCAAGACTACTTAAAAGGAAAGCGACTACGCTGACTTTCAAAAACTAGCATGAGCAAATATTACAATTAGTACTTTTTTTTGTCATCCTTGATGGTTGAATTTACAGTTGAGCAAAGCTGAGAGGGAAACTGCAGCCCATGACGAAGGGATGATGGGATGTGTGGCCAAACGGCTGTACCTGGATGTTGGTGGGGTCCTTGTAGGACTCATCGGTGGCGGTCTGCAGCTTCTCGCTGATCCAGGCCTCGATCTCATCCACATCACGGCTGAATTGCTGCAGGGTTTGTGACTCGCCCAGCTTGGAGCGTTTCTCAATCATCTTGGCCTTCAGCCGCCGCCACCTGCAGGACAAAAGGCCCAGCTGACATTACGGTGCAGACTAATGACTTAATGCTTACAGGTCCTACAGCCATGATGATCCTTACTTTTGTACCAGAACTTAAAAATATCCAGCTGTATAAAAGGCAACAGCTTAAACTAAATATCAGAAAATGGTTACAGCTGAAGTTATGTAATCAGTGGGCATCTCCCAGCATCCAGGTCAAACCATCTGCTGAATTATGCAGAAAAATCTGCTCATATTGATGCACACACGGCAGGTTCCAGTCACCTACCTGTCCAGGACCTCATTGCGGCGAGCCGCTATCTCAGGCTTAGAATAATGGTCGGCCCCAATAAGCTGGTCAGCGAATGACTGCAAGGCTGCAATCTTCTCCTCCTGCACGTTGATGGCTTTGTCAAAGTCCTCGTGCTTCTTGATGAGCGCCTCTACGCTGTCCAGGGAGTCGCCCTTGTCGTCACTGGCCAGGAAGGCCTCGCGGGCTGCCATCCAGTTCTCAGCCTGCTCGCAGTCACGGTTGAACAGCTGCAGGGTACGTAACATGCTTACAGACACTTCCGTTTGTGCAGGCACACGCTAAAGCACTCTGCAGCGCGGTTACTCCTCAGACGAGCAAACAGCCGTCTGCATGGACTGGATTGGCAGGGACACGGAATGGCAGGATGTCACAGGAGCTTCTGAAGACTACAAATCTCAGCAGGCCTCACCTGCAGCTCCAGGCACTGGTCCAGCATCATGCGTCTCTGCACCCAGGCCTTCTCCAAGTCGGCCCGCTCGCGGTCCAGGGCCTCCAGCTTCTCCTGGATCTCAGGGCTGGCATAGTGGCCACGTGCTAGCAGCTGCTGGCCAAACTGTTCGAAGGCTTGGAAGGTTCCGGCGCGGGCATCAATCTCTGTGCGATGCTCCTGTGGTTTAGCCAATCAGCCCAGCAGGTCACAGGCTGAGCTTGCCATTAAAACCATTTACCACTACTACTGCTATTTTTGACCCTTTAATCCTAGACTTATATTTTATTCACATAATAAACATCTCCGTAGTCTAGTACAGGTAAGGTTATACAAACAAATAACGATAGAGCCCCTCGCCAGATATAAGTCTGTAAGCTTCCTGGATAAAAAGGCCGTTATTAAACCAGAGAACAATAGCCTGTGAACTAGAGGAACGTTTGTGGAAGGCAAGTTCCTGGTGATTCTTATGGAGAATTCCTTTGTAGAATAATCAGCAAGAGACTCAGTGTGCTGGGGGGGGGGGGTTCCCTGACATTTCCACACCTGGTGTCTCTCCAGCAGAGCCTCTGCTCCAGTCACGTCCTTGGCCAGCTCATCCGACGACACCAGCCCCCGAATCCCATTGATCCAGGACATCAGGTCCCTGCGTTGGTGGGCCACATGGGGCAGGTTATTACAGAACATCGCTGGGATGCAGATCAGGGCCCCCCAGATCCACTAACCCCCCAACCTGAAATCGCTGAGGAACCGCTGCAGGTCGTGGGAGCTGCCCAGCTTGGCCTTGCGCTGGTCGGCACGGCCCACCAGGCTACTCCAGGCCGCGTTCAACTCCGTGCACTTCTCCTGGATGTCGTCCACCGCCTCTGGGTGCGACTGGATCAGCCGCTCTGCTGTTTCGCCCAGGGAGTTCACCTGCGTGCCGGGACACACAATCAGTCGTCACCATTCATTCTAATCCGCAGTGGCTGAAGCACGCTTTTTCGTGTTGAGGTTCTTCTACATGGCATGTGGTAGGAGCTCTAGCTTGGGTAGTGTTGGCGCAGTGCAGTGCGGGTGCTGAGGGCTGCACGCTCACCTTGTCTCCCAGAGCGGCCAGGTCTCTCTCGAAGCCCTCGTGTTTACGCTGGAGTGCCTGCACACTGGCCAGGTCGTGGCCGTAATTGTCCGTGTTTAAGGCCTGGTTCTTTTCCTCGATCCACTCCTTGGTCTCGTCAGCATCCCTGCAGGCACACAGGGACACAGAACATGTGGCCTTGCCTGCTAACCACCCTACCAGCTGAGTGCCTGTGAATGGCCATCTTCACGTTGGAGAGGAATGTGCCATGCACAGCTTGCCTGCTGCTGCTCAGTATGGTGCCTACCTGTGAAACCTCTGCACCTCGTGAGCACTGCCCAGGACGTTACTCCTCTCCTCCGCCAGCTTCTGCAATGACCTCCAGCGCTCGTTCAGCTCCTGCGGCAGATAAGGAGGGGCGTCACCAAAGCAGCAATGGGGGCGAGTCTGGTGACTGAGACCCCATCCACAAAAATACACATGGTCACACCACAAAGGAGGTATGTGGTCCACGGCCAAATGTCACAAGACAGAAGTAGAATGGACACTTGGGAATGCCAAGGTACTGGGGGGACATGGGGTCTCCGTGGGATGCCATGGCAACGATGGGACGATGGAACGAAAATCGGGAAACAATGAGAGGGAGATGGGCAGGCATGAGGATCTGTTAGGGATGGCTTACTGTCTGATACGGGGGTAACGAAGCTGGAGGATGGGATACACACAGAGCTGCTTGGGGGGGGGGGTCTCTTACCTTGATGGTGTTAAAACTAGCCACTGTTTGTACAGTCAAACGCATAGACTGGATCAAAACAAGATAAGAGCAGAAAGAAGGGGGAAAACAAATCACACTAGTCATAAGGTGTCTCCATGTCAGTCGGGAAATCAATGAAGTCTTAAAAATGACCCAGTAAAGAGAAAGAATTTGCAAGATCATCAACCACTCAGAGCTCCATTACCTCCCAGCTCTATAAACTATGCAGTAAAGTCCTCAGGAAACAAAGACCAAACAAAATATTCCAGCAAATTATCCTATGGAATATTAATTCAGGTTTATTTCTATAAACACATTAACAGCAATTCCACTGCACCAAAGTGCTGTACAAAAAAAAGGATCATAAAACAAATGCAATATAAACAAATACAATATAAAACTAAAACTAACTAAATAAAAAAATAAATGAAAATGAAGGGCTCCGAATTTAGAGTGAAGGAGAGGGACTCTGGATTGAGGATTTGTCCCATTAGTAATAGATCTGGTTTTTAATTTTTAATACAAGTGCAGAATTTGTATTTCTTTGTACTTTTTAGGTAAAAAGTATCTCAGACCACCTAATCTTTGTGACGCCATCTGGACCAGGCCCGAGCAGTACCGAGCAGCATGTACCGAGATGTACACTAAGTGTACTGACCCTCTCTTCCCTTTTATTTGTGTAAACAACACAGAACAAGCACAGGATTCAAAGCACATGATTAAAAGCGTGTTGCTCGCTTAACTTTCATGTTATCGTCACTTCATGTGTTTAAAACAGTTAACCACTTCACTGAGCTGATCAGAACTTTGCCTGTCAGGAAGATAATTTCTATGCAAGAATTTCACCCTACCTTCCATGGAGAGACATTTTTGGAATCGGGGTCATCCTATAAAAAGGACAGAGGAAAATCAGATCACTGAGGGGCTGTACGAAGACCCCGAATAACTTATGTAGCTCTCACAATACTGCAGACACCAGAAAAGCATAATGTATAATAAAGCTCACCTTCCCAGGAGCTGCGCCTAACATCTCCTGTTGCTGTGTGAGAGAGAATGATCAGGACAAATGTTAAAGCAAGATGTCTTCAGCTGGCAGTTGCACTGGCCCAGGTCCCCCCCCCCTTCTACCCTCACCTGTGCCTGCAGGTGGGGTGCCTCCTCAGCCATCAGCCCCTCCGCCTCCAGCTCCGACGCCACATTGTTGATGTCGCGCAGGCGCGACTCATTGGCTTTCAGGTCCTGAAAGGAAAGGGAAAAAGTCAAGGGGAGCTGGAGGCCAAAGCTGCAGTGCAGCGGTTTATCAAGCTTCAAGGACACGCTCCAATTTGCATGAAAAACGGCATGGGAGTCGCATGGTTTGGAAAAGAAGTCAATAGCACATCAAGCAGGTGCCATTTTAAGGATGGTACGGAATACTTTCTGCCAACTCCTCTTTGGAAGCCTGTGCTCTTTAAGTGTCTAGTGGGCAGATCTTAGTCCTGCATTGATTCTAAGCGTCAAGACATCCGGAGGATGTTCTGCTGGGCTGAGACTGTGGCCCTGCACTGACCAGTGCATGATCTCACACCATTCGCAGCAAAGACACACTGACTACAGTTAGTAGGCATCCCAATATTTCTGCAAGGCAGCCAATTCATTCACACCAGTGGGGAAAGCGCGCTCTCCTGGCCACACGCGGCCCTCTTGGCAGTTTGATCTGGCCCTCCAGGCATTTCATAAATTCAAAATAATGCAAATCAAAAATGGAAAAAACTACAACAATTTCTCTCTTTCATGCAATAGAAGAACATAATATAGTGAAGCTATGTTTTGGCAAGAATCTGGCAGTACAATATGTATCATGATGCCTGGGTTACGATTCACTATATTGCGATACTGGAAGCAAGGTCATACATGTTTATTTTAGGAAAACTGTCATAGTATAAAGAACGCGCCACCATATACATAAAATTCAGGCGTACAAAAAGTTCACTTTTTTATGCACTCAGAACAGTGGGATCTGCATTTACACTTATTACAGTTCCTGTAACATCCAACATCACAGCCATGGGTGTAAATTACGGAGGGGATTGTAACTCCCCAATAATCAAAACTGGCTAATACAACCCCCAATAATCATGTTATCCCCTTAAAAAGAGAGTGAGTGCGCACTCTGTACGCAATGGAGCCAGACTAACGCACATGGCCTCCGTCTGTAATACTGCTAGCCCAGGTTAGCTAATGCTAATGTTAGTGCTGTGTCCCGGTTAGCTAATGCTAATGTCAGTGCTGTGTCCCGGTTAGCTAATGCTAATGTCAGTGCTGTGTCCCGGTTAGCTAATGCTAATGTTAGTGCTGTGTCCTTGCGCACTCAGTCTGTAATACTGCTAGTCCCGGTTAGCTAATGCTAATGTTAGTGCTGAGTCCTTGCGCACTCAGTCTGTAATACTGCTAGTCCCGGTTAGCTAATGCTAATGTTAGTGCTGTGTCCTTGCGCACTCAGTCTGTAATACTGCTAGTCCAGGTTAGCTAATGCTAATGCTAATGTCAGTGCTGTGTCCTTGCGCTACTTCTGCTCTCTTGCCGTTACATTGGAGCAGACGAGTCAAACGGCAGGAAAAATATTACAACGCTGCTATATGGCGGTTGGGGGTTCAAATACAACACAAAATGAAGCACTGTCTCCCACGAAACTTTGCATGGAAATTAATTAAAAACTGATACAGCATTTTCGAGCATCAATACAGTAGGACAAAATGTGTGTCAGTGTGATGTGGGTGTTAAATAATTTTGTATGGCTTTCGAAGGACATTTTATAAAAATTGAAATGGCCCTTGATAGGAAAAAGTTTCCCCAACAGTAATGATCACGGCATTAAATCAAAAAATCAGATCTTTTCAGTGGGGCAAGTTTACCTTCTGGAAGTCATCAAACTTCTTCTGCAGCACCTCCACCTGCTCCAGGTCCGAGGCCACCTCCTCGCTGGTGAGGGCACCCTCCTTCTCGCTGATCCACTGCTGCAGCTCGCTGGCCTCGCGAAACACCATGAACTTCTTGCAGCTCTTCTCCAGCATGTTCTTGCGCTTTTCGCCCAGCTCCAGCAGGGCGCCATACCTGTTAGGGGGGAGGGGAGCCAGTCAGTCTGCGGCACCACTGACTGCACCTTCTGAACAAGACCAACAGGTGGCTCCCATGGTAATGTCTGCAGAGAGAATGGCTTTCTCTCCACAAACATTGTGGATTGTAGATGGGATGGCCACAGATGAAATCATGCCTACACAAATGAGCCAGACACAAGCCCCCAATGCATACCTTCCCAAAGTCCATAATGAACACATTCATAGCACATTTACACAACAGCATGGCAGAACTCTCAGAGGATTCTGGGATTATAGATCTTGGGCAAGACTGACAGACATCACATTCCATGGGATGGAAGCAGACCAAATACAGGTAGTGACATTTGTGCTGCACACCTAAAGCATACGCTGGATGATGGCACCAATGACAGATGGAGAGCGTTTTTGGGGAGGGTTTTTGCGCACACTGACGTCAGTGTGTCATATACTGGCAATTCTTGGTCCCAACCCTTCCAAACCAAATCATTACCACCATGAACAGAGGAACACCACGGCACGTAGGGTAAGGGGGCGTTGGGAG